>OY720429.1:33810523-34410523 GCA_963082735.1 Pocota personata | reverse complement strand
CGGCACTCTTTAGTAGTATAAATATCACCCCGTTTCAATAATAAACTCATTTTATCAGTGATGTTGAGGAAGATTAATCACTTTTGCTCAGAGCGAGGAATAATTCCCAATAACCAATATGGTTTTCGAAGAAACAACTCAACCATTCACCCTCTGCTCAAGCTACACAGCGATGTCACCCATGGCCTGAATAAAAAAGAGACTACCGTAGCCTGTCTGCTAGACATAGAGAAAGCCTTTGACAGCGTTTGGACCAAAGGACTGATTTTCAAGCTAATAAGATTAATTTTAAATTTTTTAACCCACAGAATTTTGTATGTACAGGTACATCAAGCAGTCATCAATAAAACGAATCAACTCTGGAGTGCCCCAGGGATCAAGGCTTGGACCAATACTGTTCAACATCTTCACTGCAGATCAACCACTGAATGCAGCAAGGACCAGAACAATGCTGTATGCGGATGACTCCATCACTTACGCTGTTTCGCTTTCCCCGGAAATAGCAGCTAGGAGAGTTGAAACCCACGTCAAAAATCTTTGGGAGTATTACCTCAAATGGGGAATCAAAATCAATAGCAGCAAGACGGAACTAATCTGCTTCCGAAATCCAGTGACAGCTACGAGGGGACGCCGAGCGTTCGCAACTCGCTGCCACAACATACGGATTTCTCTTCCAGATAACACCGAGGTGCGAACCAAGCAAACCACCAAATATCTTGGAATCCATTTCAGCGAGAGGTTTAAGTTTAATCCTCACGCTGAAATCATCCTAAGGAGGGCCAATTATGCGTTGCATTTAGTCCACCCATTACTCAGAAAGAGAAATGGGCTTAGCAAGAAGACTAAACTGCTCGTATACAAGCAGCTGATAAGACCAGTTATAACATATGGCTGCCCCATTTGGTTCACCATATCACCCACCACCATGAAGAAGATTCAAATGTTCGAACGGAAGGTCCTTCGAATCTGTACAGGACTGTGGCGAAATCCAATCACAAGGAAGTACCACCCTAAGGCTTTTCTTTACGAGAACGCCGGTGTGAGCCCAATTGACCAGTATATGATTCAACTTTCAAATAGACTCCTGCAAAATCTTGATGACCACCCTAACGAGGAAATTCAAGACTACATCCGACAGCAGATCGATCCAAGCCACCGATACCTGAGTGCACGAGTAATCATCGATTCAAGATTTGAAGACATAATGAACAACGAAGAAACACCGTTCTACCAGCTTGCAGACAATACCGGGGATAGTCCCCTTAATAACACATTTTCTTTATTTAACAAAAAAAAAAAAATGTTCAAATATATTCTCTTATATAAAATATTCATGTAATAAACCTTAGCAAACTAATCAGTAGATATACGTTGGGCCCCTATTGTTGAGCCAACATTAAATTTATAGTAAGTCTAGTTGTAAATAGAACGACTAAATAATAAAAATTCCTTAATTTGAATAATCTCATTTTGTTATTATCTGTGGTAGGATAAACATCACCATGTTAGCCGAAATCGGAAATTCTCGCAATTTTAAGCACCGCGCCGTGATAAAATACCTCAAAGACATGTCATCTAGGTACTTTTCGAAGATATGTCGTCCACTCTTCAGGATTCTGGGCCTTCGTATACTATGGCTAAAAGAAGGTCTCGCTTATTTCAACAAAGGCGAGAGAGCTGTGAAGACGATCCCCGCCCAGGGTGTCCTATGTCATTGGTCACTGAAGAAAACGTCAGAACATTTGAAAAATTAGTTCTGGCCGTCGGAAGAATAAAAATGTGGCAGATAGCGGGATCAACAAAAAACGAATATTTTTCACGAGCATTTAAACATGAAAAAAAAAAATTGTGCGCGCTGGGTATCGAAAATGCTCACGTCGTTCGACAAACAACTCGAGTGCTGCAAAGACTCTTTTGGAGTTAGCCGGAGACAATCTTGACGAAATTTGTAACCGAATCGTAACTGTAGATGAGACTTGGGTTCGTCAATACGATCCGGAGTCCAAAAAATGGTCTATGCAGTGGATTGAAAAAGGGGAGAGGCCGCCGAGGAAATTCAAGCTGGAAAAGTCGGCTTCGAAGCTTATGGTGACTGTTTTTTGGGACAGCAAAGGTATTATGCTGATTGAATATCTGCCAAAGGAGAATACGATGAATGGTCAATATTACGCAAATTTATTGACTCAGACACGTGAAACGGTCGTACAGAAGCGACTTGGGAAACTCAGGCACGGAGTGTTGTTTTTGCAGGATAACGCGCTTGTTCACACGGCGCGGGTTTCGCGAAAGGCCTTAAAAGACACAAAAAAGGACGGAGTTTCGCAGATGAGAACGAGATCAAGGCGAGCGTAGAGAGTTTTTAAGGCAAAGAAAATTCTATTCGAGGGAGATTACTCGTATATTGAGAAATAAAATTTTTGAATCGAATCTCTTCTTTCACTTGAACTTATTAGCCGCTCCTCGTAGCATTAGTTTTTTTTTTTTTTAGATAAGATATCCTTTTTTAATTAGGCGCCTATGCCATGTGCGGCATTATTTCTAGCGGACGACTATATTTACCGACAGGACATTTATAAAAAAAAAACAAAAAAAAAAACATCTCCCTTGCTTGAACTTTAGTTTTAAAAAATTTTGATACTCACTTTGTTTCGTCCACAAGTTCAACCTCTGGCTGCTGTGTGATAGGAGTATTTGAGTGTCCGGCCGTGGGATCGTCTGCGTTCAATTCGCCATTCGTCGAACTCACAACCTGTAAACAAGAGAATATACAAATTTTCAAACGAAAAAAAAAGAGACAAGAATTTTAGAAAACTGTTATACTTTCGAATTATTTTTTAATTTTTTTTTTTTTTTTGTTATATAAATTTTAATTAAAACAAAAATTTAGAAAGACGAGAGAAAAAAAAAAACAATAGAATTCCACTAGACAGAATAAAAAAAAATATATATATAGAGAAACATTTAAGCTTTTTTTTTTTGTTTTATTTGGTTCAATGGCATTGTTTATTATTGTTGTTCACATTCTTATTTTTTTTGCGCTCAAATTTTTATTTAAAATGACTGTGGAAATACAAGACAAATTGCAGTGGTGTATAAGACGAGTTTGCGATGAGAAAAAATATAGAATTGATGGAAAACATAAATTAAAACCAAATTAATCGCCACATCACACACAAGAGACAACATTCAGTTTCGACAAATAGTACATACGGATTCAGTTTTGTGTTTTTTTTTTTTTTGTTTTTATTTTCTTCAGTTCTATAAATCTTCCGCTGTAGTAATTTCTTATAAGAAACTGCTACATTTGTTTTAAGCTTCCTTTTAAATTTTCTATTTTATAAAGTATAATGTTTTGTTTTTTTCGTTATTCGTTTATTTATTTGGTTTTGGGTGCGTCTTCTTCTTTGTCGCTTTTCTCGTAGTACGGATCGAAAGGTATATCATCCTCATCGGAACTAGAGTCTTCGGGCTGTCTCTGCAAGTTTTGATTTGGATTTTTTTTTTTTTTTTTGTGATAATTTAAAGAAAATTCGATTTAAAACATTCCACTTTTTATGGAGAGATGATGTAGAGCTACGAACTGGCATTCAACTATCATGATGCTTGGTTAATAGTTTCATCCACTATTATGCATGTATTATATTATGTCTATTCATTTTGCGAAGATGATTTCCAACTGATGGACAAAACTGTTGAGGCTAAATGACTATTAATTATTTTCAAAGAGTTACAGTCTTGGCCGTCTTGTGGAAATCTCTTAACGGCCAGTTCACACAAACTAAAAGCATGAATTGTAAGAAAACCAAAATAGACAAGCAGAATGTAAAGAAAACCCACTTAAAACTATTGCACAGAGACGTATGCCAATTTTAAGGTCAAGAAGACTTTAAACAATTTTGTTTCATACACAGATAAACTACGAAGTTTATGTCGATTAAGAAAACTTTTAATTAACAAACTTTGAATTCCTGCTAAAAGTTAAATTCTAACAAAGAAACAAATAAATAATAGATATTTAAGAATATCTGACCGTAACCAAACTATGTCAAGAGCTCATTTTACTTCTACCTCTATTCTTGTTTGAATAGTAGAACTTATGCCCTTTTTATATTGAATGGTTGCGTCAGACATTCTTCAAGGATATTTCGTAGCAATAAAAGGTCATGCTATTGAAAGAATATGATGACAAAGATGAATACAACTTGATGTGAATATGCAGGTCAAAGAAAATTTTAAACGAGCAAGCAATCAAGGAAAGGTAATAAGGGTTTGCCTTAATGATACCATTCTAAGAAACTACCTAGTTATGCCATAAATGCTGGTACACGCTTAAACGCACTCATCGTGAAACTAACATTGAACACAGCCATTATATATTGACAGGTATTCAATAAGTGACACTTATACTAAGTAAACGCGCAAAAAAGTCGTTTGTAAATTTGGAGTGGGCCGACGTAGAAAACCGTGTTGTGGTAATTGGCTTTCACAAGTGTATATGGAAAGAGGCGATATTTTCCGGACCTTGCGACTATTTAGAATAAGTTAAATTGTTTGAGGACTCTGGTGGAGTAACTGACCATCAAAGATCCGGACGCCCTCGCACTGTCAGAACTCCACAGGCGATCATAGCTGTTAAAGCCAAGATTTATCGAAAATCGTTGCGAAAGCAAACAAATATTGTCAGGAGAAATGAAGATATCGCAGAAATCCATGTCTCGCATTATCAAACAAGATTTGGGACCCAACGGATATAAAAGACACACTGGCCACTTACTCACAGCCCAATTAAAGCGAAAACGGAATGAAATGTCGATAGCTGTACGCCGCCGGTTGTGCAAAATGGTCAAAGGAAAATTTTGTTCATGGATGAAAAAATGTTTACTACGAGGGTGGGTCAATAAGTCCCTGAAAATCAACGCAAATTGTGTCGTTACCTTAAATTTATTTTTTTTTTTTTTGTCAAGAATCATCTTTCAAAAGAAAGAACCCAAATTTTCGGACAGATCTGTCAAATAGTTTTGTTGTGGCAGCCATTTTATATAGACGCCTACCAGCATTTTCGTTAAAATGGAAAAAAAGTGAATTTGGAGTGCTCATTAAATACTATTTTTTGCGAGAAAAAACTATCATGCAAACCAAACAAAAGCTTGACAAATATTATGGAGACTCTCGCCATCGATTGGAACCAGTCACCACTGGTTTACTCAATTTCGGTGCGGTCGTTCAAGCACAAGTGACGCCGAACGTTCTGGTCACCCAATTGGGGTCACCATACCAGAAATGGTCGACAAAATCCATGGTTTGATAATGTACAATCGCCGAGTGAAAGTGCACGAGCTTGAAGAGGCCACAGGCTTATCACATGGCTTAGTGATTTCGATTTTACATGAATATTTGGACATGAAAAAGCTTACCGCAAGATGGGTGCCGCGTTTGCTCACAATCGACAACAAACGCATTCGTTTGACAACTTTAGAGGTTTGTTTGGCGATGTTCCAGAAAAATTCGGCTGAGTTTTTGCGCCGTTTCGTAACCGTGGATGAAACCTGGATTCACCACAACACACCAGAAATCAAGGAACAGTCAAAACAATGGACTTCTCCTGGTGAATCGAAGCCGAAGAAGGCCAAGGTGGGTTTGTCAGCAAACAAGGTCATGGCGACAGTTTTTGGGACGCGCGCGGTGTTATTCACATCGATTAACTTGAAAAAGGTATGTGCCGGTCATATTACGCAGAGCTGCTGGAACGATTCCAAGCCGATTTGAAGCAAAAACGGCCGCATTTGGCGAAGAAAAAAGTTCTTTTTCACCAGGACAACGCACCGGCGCACAAGTCCGCAGTCGCAATGGCAAAATTGCATGAGTTAGGCTATGAAGTCCTCCCTCATCCAGCATATTCCCCAGATTTAGCCCCCTGCGACTATTTCCTGTTTCCAAACATAAAGAAATGGCTCGGAGGTAAGAGATTTGGGTCGAATGAAGAGGTCATCGCTGAAACAAACGCTTATTTTGAGGGGCTCGAGAAATCGTATTATTTGGAGGGCAACAAACAATTGGAGAAACGTTGGATGAAGTGTATAGAGCTAAAAGGAGACTATGTTGAAAAATAAAATGTTTTTATACCGAAAAGAGTGTTCCTTATTTCACTTTCAGGGACTTATTGACCCACCCTCGTATTGAGGAATCGTTCAATGAGCAAGATGACTAAGCCCGGTCATCCAAAAAAACAACAGATACGCAACGAGTCCGAATGGCATTTGTATGGAGCGGGGTATTGATGGTTGCTGAAATTTAAACTACACTTGACTTTCAAAGTAGAAGTCGTCACAAGGATAACCGATCAGACAAAAGTGTATTGCGTTGTACGAGGTTAAAATTAATTCAATTTCTCAATCTACGCTAATTCATATTGTGTTGCGGCTGAAGGCTTCAACTCACAGTCACACAGATGGTGATGTACATTCTGATCAGTTCTCAAAGCTATCACCAAGGAGGTATTAGGCTTTGAGCTTGTGTCACTTAAATGTTTGTTGACGACGTCAAGTAAACTAGTCAGTCACCTGTTCCAATTCTATTCATTTTAGGTGTATTCAACTGTGTCACTTCAAGAGTCAATGAGAAGGATGAAAGACAGCTGAGTAGAGTATTCGATCGGCCAGCTATGAACGAACCAAAAATAGGTACAACTATTACTACCAGGTGTACCAAGTTACAATTAGAGAAAGAGTAACAGCTGCATTAGATTCCAGATCATCATTCAGTTAACGAAAAAAAAGGCATGCTAATAGCAATGAGTGATTGTCTACTGATCCTACTTGTTCAAATTATACCCAAGGCCAGCCAGAATCAAAATACTTCCGCAGCTGGAAGAATTCAGTTTTTATCACCACTGGTAATACTTAGCCTCAATCCTTGACACATGTTCGTTTTTTAAGCAAAGACAAGAGCCTTTTCGCTTTCTATTTGGCAAAGACATTAAACTTTTCTTACTTTTTAGCAAAGACTTCCATTATCGTTTCTGAATCGATTTGATACGAGAGATATGTAGTAGAATTCTAGACGACACAAAATGACTGTAGTTGTTGCATAAAGTTGATGATTCTATGGGTAATGGAAAATTTGAAGTCGAGGCGTACGAGTATATCAGCTGTATTAATGCTGGTTTGCTCAATAATCTACGATAGCCAGCACTGAGACAAACCGAAGGAGATTTTACCCATTAATTCAGCTTATGGGTGGGTAGGGCTTGATCGTAAGCAATATCAATTTTGCAGTCTTTTTGAACATTAAGGGACAGATTTAAATCTGCTCAAATATCTAAAAGCAGATTAATAATCACTACCGTGGGTAGCTCTTGAAATACAGTGCATTCTGTAAAGGGCTTTGCAGGACTCTGCTATTGAGTTGACTGATGACTGAAAAAATGCTATTCATACTAGAAAGTTCCTTCAAAAGGTGGTCATTCATATAGGTTCTCAGCCAGCGATAAGCTGCAGCTCGTCGTATCGTAAATAGCTGAACTGCTGTGAATACAAGAATACGATTTGGTATAAACATGTAGGCAGGCGAAAATGTGAGAACGTACAACTAGTTTTCATTTAAACCCAAGAGGAAGTGAATTAAATCATTTTGATCCTTAACTCACTTGCTTATGAGATGTGCTTCCAAAAAAAGAGAAAAAAAAAAAAGATAAGGAACATCTTGCAAGATAGAACTGATGGAGCGTAACATTAATGATATTATGCATTGCCCAAAAAGGCACGGTCAGGTTTAAAACTGCCGTCAATAAAGACGCTCACTGCCGATGTACAATGGATATTGTAATATGCAGGCTACGGCTCGAGTAGATAAAACGATATTCTGTGAAATTTATTTCTTTATTTTCTAGTCTATAGAACAATTCAAGTTTACACTATACTATTCTTTGCAAATTCTTTTCTTACAAGGTCTCTTTCCTCTCAAATCACTTTATCTCCTTTCAATTACTTAATTCACAAATCCAAACTAATTACTTTTTCTTGTTTACTCTCAACTTTCAATTTATCACCAAATTACAACTTCGCCCATTATCACTTTTCCAATCTCTTCGCCACGGTTCTAAACCAACTGTGTCTTTTTTTTGATCGCCATCTGTCCTTATATAGCAGAAGTTTCTGATAGCCAGAAACTTCTAGCAAATTCTTCGACCACTGGAACAAGAGAAATAATTCTTGCAGTTATAATTCCCTTTTATCCCTGATATTATTCGTCTCTTTCGTTGACATGAGCTGTGGAGACTTCGTCCCAGACACGAACCTCGAATGAAAGGACAGTTCGAACCAAAATTCTGCCAGAATGAAGTCACTTCGGAATTTGTTGCGTCATATTTTTAGGGGGCGTAGTTATTATTATGCTACACTGCCCCCCTCTTAGACATGTTCGTCCCGAACAAGTGCATCCTCATTTCGGCCATTGTATCGACTCAGTCGGTCCACATGAACCACTTTCGTTTTGGCCCTCGGTCCTCGCTGGATGCGGTAGACAACATCGTTGATGCGGGTTACTATTCTGTAGGGACCTTCCCAGTTCCGCTGTAATTTAGGTGATTTCCCCTTTTGGCGATGGGGATTATACAGCCACACCAGATCTCCTTCCTGGAATCCTGACGTTGTTGCCTTGGCATCATACCTGGTCTTCATGCGGTCGCTCGTCATCTTAATCTGGCTTCTGGTCCTTTGGTGTATGTCCCTAAGCCTTTCCCTAAGGTCCGCCACGTACTCTTCTTCATTTCTGGGCTCATTGGTAGGAGATCCAAATTTCACCTCACTGGGTAAACGAGCTATTCCACCAAATAAGATTTCGAACGGCGTATGTCGAGTAGTGCTATGCACGGCACTTCTATAGGCCATCAAAAACAAGGGAATCTGCCGGTCCCAATCCCGTTGGTAGTCACCTACGACCTTCGAGAGATGTTCGTCCAAAGTCCTATTGAAACGCTCCACCATACCGTCCGACTGTGGATGAAGCGGGGTTGTCCTTGTCTTTTTGATTCCGAGTAGTTGACACATCTCTTGGAAGATTCTTGACTCGAAGTTCCGCCCTTGGTCAGAATGCAATTCCAAGGGCACACCGAATCTGCTAACCCAATTGTAGACGATCTGCTCCTGATTCAGCTCACTGGACTGGAGAATCGTCTCTCTCGCTTCCGCTGTCCAAGGTGATGGGAGAAGTTTTGGAGCATCACGTTCAGATATTGTTGCGACGGCGGTAATCGGCGTGCATTTTCCAGTCACCTCCCCTCGCCTTAGTTTGACAGTGTGTGGTCTTGCGTTCAAAACCCTCACTGGAACCATGGTGTTCTTTGGTTCGACTAACGTCTTTCCCACGATGTAGTCTTGAGAATTCTTCTCTGGGTCTGGTTCTACTATGTAGAATCGGTGGCTCCCAAGATCACCTTCCAGCTTCGTCCAAATGATTGTCTCTGAAGACGGCGGCAAAACTTCGTCTTTGCTGATGACTGTCCTGAGAGTTACGGCATTCTCATTTCCGTACACCATCGGAATCTCCACATTTCGATACCTCAGTACTTGCATCCCGATGTCCAAGATTACTTCATTTGCTTTCATGAAGTCTACTCCGATGATGCACTCGTCGCATATATCTGCCACCAGAAACGCATGGGAGAACGTCAGTCCTGCCAGAGTAATCGTAAGACGAACTTCTCCAAATACCTTCGCCATTTCCCCTGTTGCAGTCTTCAGGCAGTAGCTGTTGGTGTTGTGCAGCCAGGAGCTTTTGACGATATCTCTTCTTACAATGGAGGCAGTGGCACCTGTGTCGATGGTGGCTACGCACTTCTTCTCGTTGATTAGTGCCTCCACTGTCAGGCTCTTGTTACCCCGTTTGGTTTGCGAAACTTGAATGGTGGTCCTGGGGGCCTCGATTCCAGTAACCAACTTCTGCCCCGCGAAGTTGGTCCTTACGCATTTCCCGACTGCTGGTTTTGGGAAGTCTGACCGACAGGATGCTTCCTCTCTGCTTCTCCTACTTCCGCAATGTGAACAATTTCCTCGTCTAGGTGCAATCCTGCACTGCCGTTGTAGGTGTCCGGTTTGGTTGCAATTCCAGCAACGGATTTGACTTCCGCGAGCTCTGTCTTCATCCATGACGGCTGTTCTCTGGCATGAGCATTCCACGACGGACATTTCCCTGACACGGTGTATTCCCTGGTATGCTTGGTCCGCAGCCTTCATTGACAAAGCGAATGCCAATGCCTCGGGGAGTGTTCGCTTTTCAGCCATCCTTACAGCCATTTGCAGTTGTCTGTCCTCTATGGCCTGAATAAAAGCTTCCACCGCCATTTCGTTGATAAGCTCCTCACCGGCTTTAGGGTATGAAAGATGGGCTAGTCGCTCTATATCCGCTTGCAACTGTTGGAGCGTTTCCCCCCTTTTCTGGACTCGACTACGCAGCTGAACCCTGTACACCTGCTGCATGTGTTCATCCCCAAACCGCATCTCGATAGCCTGAACCAGAGAGTCGTAGTTCTGCTGTTTATCTTCCGGGATGGTCTGCAAGAGCTCCGCAGCTGGACCCCTCAGTGCAAGCGTGAGTGCAATAGACTTCTCCTCATCGTCCCAGCTATTGGTCATTGCGGCCGCTTCGAATTGCCTCTTATAAATTGGCCATGATGTTTGACCATCGAAGATAGGAGGCTGCACCTCCTTTCTTCTCAGACCGTCAGTGGAATATTCCCGTGCTTTCTGTCTCTTCACGTTGCTGAGCTCCTTAGCAAGATTTTCGACTTGCTTTTCTACTTTTTCAAACTGAGTCTCTATCTTCCCGAACTGAGTTTCATGTTTCTCAAAATTTTCATCGAATCTAGTTTCGACTTTTTCGAGTTGCGTCTCGACCTTCTCGATTTTCTCTTCGATCACTTCGAATTTGGATTCCAAGTTCTTGTTTTGCTCATCAAGTTTACTTTCCAGAGCATCTAGAGAATTCTTTTGTTCGTCTATAGCTTTCTTTTGTTCGTCCATTGCTTTCTTTTGTTCGTCCAGCTTAAGTTCTAGAGAATTCCTCTGGTCGTCCATTGCTTTCTTTTGTTCGTCCATCTTAAGTTCTAGAGAGTTCTTTTGGTCGTCCATTGCTTTCTTTTGGTCGTCCATTGCTTTCTTTTGGTCGTCCATTGCTTTCTTTTGTTCGTCCAGCTTAAGTTCTATAGAATTCCTTTGGTCTTCTATTGCTTTCTTTTGTTCGTCCATGACTAACTTAAGTTGCAGGAGCAGACTTGTTATACCCGGGTCGGCTGCTGTACTTGCTGGTTCCTCTTCCACGTCAAACTCTACGTCGTGCGGATTTTCACCTTCCTGCGTTACTGCTTCTTCCAGACGAATCAGCAGGGCATCTTTTCCCCCAGTTGTGTCGAGGTTCCGCTTACTGAGTTCTGCCTTTAGTTGAGTTATAGTTAGTTTTCCCAATTTGCGACCCATTTTGCGCAACTAATTAACTCAACACAGAAATCGTTTTTTTTTTTTTTTTTTTGTGCAATTTCACACCACGGAAATAGTTATTCACAGAATAAGTTTTATCCCACTTCTGACACCAATGTAATATGCAGGCTACGGCTCGAGTAGATAAAACGATATTCTGTGAAATTTATTTCTTTATTTTCTAGTCTATAGAACAATTCAAGTTTACACTATACTATTCTTTGCAAATTCTTTTCTTACAAGGTCTCTTTCCTCTCAAATCACTTTATCTCCTTTCAATTACTTAATTCACAAATCCAAACTAATTACTTTTTCTTGTTTACTCTCAACTTTCAATTTATCACCAAATTACAACTTCGCCCATTATCACTTTTCCAATCTCTTCGCCACGGTTCTAAACCAACTGTGTCTTTTTTTTGATCGCCATCTGTCCTTATATAGCAGAAGTTTCTGATAGCCAGAAACTTCTAGCAAATTCTTCGACCACTGGAACAAGAGAAATAATTCTTGCAGTTATAATTCCCTTTTATCCCTGATATTATTCGTCTCTTTCGTTGACATGAGCTGTGGAGACTTCGTCCCAGACACGAACCTCGAATGAAAGGACAGTTCGAACCAAAATTCTGCCAGAATGAAGTCACTTCGGAATTTGTTGCGTCATATTTTTAGGGGGCGTAGTTATTATTATGCTACAATATGTTAACCTACCCAACAGAATGACTTCCCATGAAAATCGTTATTAATACATGTACAGTCTGATAAGAGCTTGTCCGGTTTAGAGGTAAAACACATCGATGACCTACCAGATTACGGCTCTGCACAGGAAACTACAAAGAACAAGGATTTCAAATTATCCTCGTCTATTGTTGTGCGGTGAGCAAGCAGCATTACGTTAAAAAGGGACAATAATACGGATATCATGCGATACAATAAGAAGTCGTCTACGTGCTCATGATGTGAAATATTAAAGCACAATTAAAAAAGTTCTACTCTCCGCAAAACATGTTGGACACGCAGTTCCATCACACTATCTTGGTCTACTCACGCTGGTCCAGCGGGTTGTTAAACATCCAGTAAAGGTGAACGAATGGAAAGTATGTCTCGAAGATGCCAAACAATTAGTGATAGTGGAGGGGGGGGGCGAACAAATTATTAATACTAAGGCATAGTAGTTCTTATCAAGTAAATATTATGGGCCTAATTTCTTCAATCTTTTATAATAAATAGCCTTGGAAAAAAAAAATCTGACTGACACCGTCTCACACAGTATCTCTCCAGGGTTTTCGGAAATCCTGAATCTTGAAATTTTGTAAGAGGTTACAGGAAACCTTTCTTCATCAAATCATTATTGTACATTTAACTAGCGGATACTATAGCCAACAGTTATGCAGCAGTGGATAGGCTTGTACGGTTATGTGGAATCAGCAGAGCACAGGAGCGAAAGATTTCTTGTCTTTTGTTCATTTTTTCTATAGGGATGAATTATACCGGCCGAAATGGGTTTACAAAGTCTTTTATAACATATATGTATACGAAGTATGATTCAACACTTTATAAAAATATGCACGCTGATCTTTTTATAAATTGATGTGAATGAAAGTTGCTGATGTATTCATAAATTCAAAGTGAAATGAAAGATGATTCATTATGCAGGGTTGGCGACACTGTGAGTGAGTGAGAGTAAATGAAGTGCGTAACTTGCAAAAATACAATTCAAGCTTTAAAATTCGAACAATAATATCATCATCGCACAATACAAGTGATAGTTGCGTAAAAAGTTGCACTCAATCTACAATATAAGTAACGAGAAAAACAATGCACACTCATTATAAATTATAAACTAATAGAAACTTCAAGACATTCGTCTACTTTTACATATTGCATTATAAAATTGTATATACGGTGAATTCGATTATTATATTATAGTTTGCACTTGCTGATTGTTTTGCATTTGCATTTTGTCATTATATTTGAATGTAATAAATCATTCTGGTTAGTTGGTTTCTATTATAAGTTTGTTGTTATTAAAAAAAAAAAAAAAATAAAAAAAAAAATTAACAATATTTCAAATCGCACACAACTCTACATTTCTTGTACTGGTGCGTGGTGGGTGGGGTGGTAAATAATTTGCACTTTTTAAGTTTCTTTTTTTTTGAATATAATTTGCGTTTTTCTTCTTTTTTTTTATCTACTAAATACCTTGAATTTATGTAGAACAAATCAAGAGAAAACATTAGGATTGAAAAGGCCAAAAATATAACAGTCTGCAATTATTGTACAGTGAAGAGAGACAAACAAATCAAAAAGGGAAAGAAATATTGTTTTATATTACATTTGTGTATTTTTTTTTTTTTATTATTATTTGTTTAACATATAAAATAAGTTTGATAGTCTATGTATTTACATTTTAGTTTTGTGTAACTAAATAGTTGTGTGGTGCAGAGTTTGATAATTGTATTTTACAATAACTTTAGTTGATTTGTAGTTAACTAACAAAAAAAAAAAAAAACATCGAGATGAGAAATAGTAGCCTAAGCATTTTTCGTTTCTTTTAGAGGAGTGATATTTAGTGGAATAGTTTTAATGCGTTATTAAATTTCAAAATTTAGCCTAAAGTTGGACAACAATCCGGGTACAAGGATTTTTTTACGATTACAACATCCTCGAACGGATCGTATGATAACTTATCCTCTATCCTCTAACCCACACCTAATACATTTTTATAATAAAAGTGGGCGTGGCTGTCACCATTTTTAATCGAAGTTCACGGATTCTGATTAGGTATTCATAATAATACTTAACCATTAGCATTAACGTAAATAGCTTTGAAAAAGCAAAATACTATTAATATTAAAGTGGGCGTGTCAAGTACAATATTTGAACGAAATGTAGAGGAAACCAACGCCTACAAATTTTGTAAAGCCATATATTTTAATTTCTAGAAGAAATATTGAATAAAGAACAATTTTTTAAAAGTGGGCGTGTCTGTGGACGGTGATAAAAATGTTTACACTTGGATTGTACAAAGCTTATATATGAAGTTCCATCTTCCTCGTTCAAAATGTAAGGCCCAAAAAGTGGTGACATACCAACAGACGGACGGACATGTCTAGATCGATTTAACTTTCGATGCTGAACACAAATAGGTTCCTACCCTTACTATTTCTGTGTTACAAGCTTTGAGTCAAAATTAATATACCTCTGTGGGATAGGTTATAAAAAGAGTTTCAGCCAGCTTGGTGGTACAATGGGGCAAATTGAGTCAGGCCTCCGGGATTTGGTTTCTTTTTCATTTTAAAAGAAGCAACCTATTAGGAGCTTCCTCTGCTGCAAACCGTTTGTATGGCAGCATCTGTGTGGATCTTATTTTTCGATTTTACTTGTGGAAAAGCTTAAAACGAAAGGACAAAGAGGAAGGTAATAAAATAAACAATGAGGCAGCTGCAAACGGTTTCAGGATACTTGTAGTCTTGAAAAGTAACACCTTCGACTAGACGTGTAATGAGAAAAGTTACTCGCTGCCCGCGTTTGGGATTCTAGTTGAATACCATCATAAGATTTTCTTAGTGAAGAAACTCTCTTAATGGTATAGAAAATCCTTAGTATCAGACGAGAAGATTATTGTTAAAAACCTAAGCATACGAGTACTAGGAGATTTTTCGAGGCAGCTACGTTAGACTGATTCCTGGCTGGCTGTTTGAACTTAATAAGACAAATTAAATTCCGTGACATAAACAACGCAAACGAAACACTATGTAGTAATGTCACTACAAAGGGTTCGTACTAAGCTGATAAAGTGGTGGTAATAATGAGAAGATAGCCACGTGAGCTGCCTACCAGCTTTTGCCAATATCACTCGCCGACTGGTGGAATATAAAAAGGTACAAGTACACTCTCGGGAAGTTTGTCAGACATTCGCGAGATGTGGTGTCGTGAAAAAAATATTTGGTGTTTTTGCTGTAAGCATTGCAGCACAACTAGTCGAGAAAGTTGACAATTTTCATTACCTAGAGAGATTTGTCTCGGCGGAGGGTAGCACCGAATTAAATGTGGGTAGCCGAATCGGGAAAGGAAAAGCTGCGTTCGGTATGTTGTCAACAATTTGGAAAAACAATGACAAAATCTAAGCTGCGACTGTTTCGCTTCAATGTAATTAGTACTGCTGTATGCTGTTTTTTTGAAAGAGGTCTGACCTTTTAGAGTGTAGACCAACAGGATAGTATCCCATGATGACACCTTTGATGGTGCTGATCTGCAATCTATTAGAATGTTTTCTAGAGACTTGACACGGCGAGAGTATCCCATCTATGATTGGCTTTGCTAATTGCATCCATCATAAGTGTTTGCATGTAGCGAGGAGCATACCTAAATTTTGCCTTTCCGGCAGAATACTGAGGGTGTTGCATTTTTTGGTGAGCTCGTCAGCCTCCCGGAAAGCCTCTGTGCTTTGGCATCCAGCATAGGTGAATGTTGAATTACTCTGTCATCTCCGTGAGCGACGATAGACAATCTTGAGCAGGCTTTGAAGTAAGTGAGCATGATACCAGGGACTCTATTGCCGCTTGGCTGTCCTTGAAAATGCTAATACACTGTACATTTCAGCCAGGAAATACTGGGTGATCTGAAATTGAGTTTTTCGAAGGGAACACCACCCCATTACCAGTTTTGGAACAGTCTGTGTAGAAGTGATCTGAATCGCCATCGTTAACGGCAACATTTTCCCACTCAATACGGGTACGAATTGATGCTCTGATTTTAAAGTATTTAAAGTTTTGTACATCAAGAATCGAGGAATGACCAGCTCGGAAGTTGGACCACAAGTAATAAATGGGAGCAATTTTCATTTCATTCCACAATTTTATTGCCGCTTTTAAGAATAAATATGTATTCGCTCTTATTCAGCAACAACATACCTAGTCATGTCATAAATACTGGTACACGTTTAAACGCACTCATCGTGAAGTTAGTACTGAACACATCCATTCTATATTGACAGGTATTCAATGATTGACATTTATACTAAATATGGAGTGGGGCGACAATAAAACCGTGTTGTGGTAATCAAAATGTTAAATTATTCGAGGACACTGGTGGAGTAACTGACCAACAAAGATCCGGACGCCCTCGTACTGTCAGAACTCTGCAAGCGATCATAGTTGTTAAAGCCAGGATTAACCCGAAACCGTTGCGAAAGCAGAAAATTTTGTCACGGGAAATGAATTTATCGCAGAAATGTTTCGAATTATCAAACAAGATTTGGGAACCAACGCATATAAAAGACGGTACACTAGCCACTGACTTACAGCCCAATTAAAGCAAAAACGGAATGAAAGATCGAAATCCAACGCCGCGGATACGCGCAAAATAGTCACAGGAAAATTTTGTTTACGGATGAAAAAATGTTTACTAATGCGGAATCGTTTAATAAGTCCGGTCATCCGAAAAATCATCAGAACTAATTCCGCAACGTATGTGATGATTTGGTGGGGAGTCATCTGCGAAGGCATTACCGACCTTCATTCTTGCGAAAAAGGAGTTAAAACACCGCCATAAATCTACTAACTGTTCTGGAATGCGTTGTGAAGGGACTTATCCAACATTTGTTTTCAAACAACTAGTGAACTTTCCAGTAAGACTTCGGCGCTAGCTTATAAGGCAAACACAACACAAAAGTAGCTCCAAAACAAAGTGTCGGACTTCATAGCAGCAGACGATTGGCCGTAAGGCAGTCCAAACCTCAATCCTTTAGGTTATAAGCTGTGGTCTACTATATTTTAGAGCCAATAGCTTGTTGACACCCAAATATGGAGTCCTTGAAGTGCGCACTTATCTGTGCAATGAACAATTTTGCAATGGACGAGGCCCGTGCTGCGATAAATGAGTGGCTAGAGCGACTCAAGCCCTACATAAATGCAAATGGCGGCCATTTCGAATAAATTGTTGAAATGGTGGTTAGAGAAAAAAAAAAATAAAAAAATACTTTTTTCATGACTTGACTAGGTACGATTTATTTAATTTTACGTGTAAAATCTCGCACAAGGGTATATGCACTTACAAAAAAAACCTAAAGCAATTGCAACGACATTAGAGGATTGTTGGTTGAAGCTTAGGTCCACCCCGAACTATAGCGCCATCTATACTTTGTAATTTGCAATAAAAGATGCCACTGTCTTTAAGTTTCTGTTACATTTTCGACTTTTGCCTTTAAGCCTGGGAACATTTTTTTTTTTTTTGAAATTTAACAAGCCAATATTGTGTGAAACGGTTTTTGTTATTTTCTAGCTGATTGATTTTTATGTCTAAACATTGACGTTATTTACAAAACAAACAGGCACTCAAACAAAAAATTAAATTCATAGTTAGTATGTACATTTATATTGTTATTTAATCGTTTGGTATACATATTTTTTTTTTTAAATTTCGTTTGCTATTTGTATTGAATTTAAGAAAAAAAAAAAAAAAAAAAAAAATAGAGTACAACAAAAAAACATAGAAAAAATTAAAAGACAAACAAATGCATACAAAAACTTACCTGCACAGAACCATGCCTGTCGGCTGGTGTAAGATTGCCAAGCGTGGCACCTGGTTTCGGTACGTCAGGCCATGCAGCAACGCCTCCTTTGGCATTTGTCTGAAGAATTATTGTTGATGTGATTATGAGTTTCGAATTTTTGTCTTTTTTTTGTTTTTTGTTTAAAACATTTTTTTTTTTTTTTTTGTGTTTAATGAGTTAAGCACGTTAGTAGTTGACAATATGTATGTCAGTGTTGCATTTTTTGTTAGTTAAATGAAAATAAATCTACTACATTTGTTTAGCATTATATTGTATAGGTATAGCAATATTCATTTCTATTTTCACACGAATGCAATACAGCAGAAAAAAAAAATACTCTGGGGTGAGGGCGGGGACAAACGGTAGTATGATGAGAAGCTCTAAGCTTCCTCACAAGCTAACTATAAAAAGCTAATAAGGGGATTAATTTCCTTTCAAGGAATCGGATGGATTGGTAGGTGGAATGGGTGGACGGGGGCGGAAGAGCTCTGAAGCACTAGCACTCAAGATGATATCGACGACGAAGTAGTAGTGGTTGGTGGTGGCAGTGAATAATTTAACAACAAAAATTATGATTTGTTGCCTTTTTTCTAACCTCGATTATTAAATAATCATCATCATCATCATCCATATCAAATTCGTAGGAATTCTTTTTTTTTAGGTGCGGTTATTTGTTAATTTTGTCAAACGTTGTTATTGAGTGTGTGTGATTTTTATTTTAGTCGAAATATATTTTTATAATAGAAATAAAAATGTAAATAAATAAATTACTCCACAGAAAAATCAATGTAAGGACAGCAAAGTAGGTTTTGAGAACACAATAAAAGTTGTGATTTGTTTAACAGACCGTATTTATAGTTCAGCTAAATAAAATGATTAATCTTAATGATTTAGCTCCTTTTGAAAACTCAAATCATAAACTCAATGGCCCTTAGTAATAGAAAAACTAAAAGCAACTCTTGAAGTCCCTCCATTTAAAATTTCGTAGTAATAAAACAGATTTAGCAAAAGTCAAATCCAGAATAGTTACAGTGGTGTGAAATATAATAGCAGTGCCTTAAGCAAATTTATAGACAACTCAAAAAATATACATTTTTTTTAAATTCCAATGAGAAGAAATTGCTATTTCTACTCTAATTTGGCGCTGAATGCACGATCTTCTGATCAGGAAATTTGATACAGTTAACCGTTATGTGTCAGAAACGTGATTTTTGTGTGTGCAAAATTATAGCAGTGCTGTTGATTCATCGTTTTCCTAACTGTAAATTCATATCCACTTTAGTAAATCCAAAGGTAATTGTTAATTTGGGACTTCTTCCTCATATTCTAGATAAAATACTTCAATATTTTATTATAAGTTCCGCTCAGATAATGGGCAGAGCAGCGCATTGCACAAAGGAGAAGCGAGAGCTTATTAAAAGACTGATTGGAGAAGGGAAACCGTACAAATTTGTATAAAATCTTTTGCAATGTTCAGCTAAGATGATATCAAATGCAATAAAATACGTAGAAAAGGCTGAAACCCGGGACAAAAAGCGTAAGACAACCCCAAGGGATGATCAACGTATTGCAAGAATGGTAAAGAACAACGTATTCGTTACATCTAAAGCTATCAAAGATGACCTACAGCTGGACATTAGCACATCAACCATTAGAAGACGGTTAATGGAAGCGAATTTGCACGGAAAAATACCTCGAAAAGTGCCATACCTCAGCAAAAATAATTTGCGAAGAGAATAAAATTTTCATCAGAGCATGCTGATTGACCATCTTCTAAATATTGTGGAGCGACGAAACTAAAATCGTTTTATTCGGTTCTAGTGGATGTCGTCAGTATGTTCGAAGACCTCCCTCCATCATCCGAATTCAACTCAAAATTTACTGTGAAAACAGTTAAACATGGAGGAGCCAAAATCATGGTACGGGGATCTTTCTCTTATTACGGTGTCGGTCCTATACATAGGATTAATGGCATCATGGATCGCCATGTTTATGTAAAAATACTCGAGGAGGTTTATTACCTTATGCAGAAGAGAGTATGCCGCTTAAATTGGTCTTTATGCAAGATAATGACCCAAAGCATACTAGTAAATGCGCGAAAGAGTGGTTTAATTCAAAGAGGGTTGAGGTCATGGAGTGGCCAGCACAGTCGCCTGACCTCAATCCGATTGAAAACTTATGGACGGATATAATATTTGCTGTTTCAAAAGCAGATTCAAAGAATGCGCAGCAACTGTGGATAGTGGTACATTCAACTTGGCAATCGATTCCGATAGAGCGTTGTCAAAATTTTGTCAACTCAATGCCAAGACGATGCAATGCTATCTTAAAAAATAAGGGTTACTCAACCAAGTACTAACCAATTACATTGTTTTTATTAATAAACTGTTGAATAAGTTCTTGAAATTTGAGTTTTATTCGTTTTTATTGAGTACACTGCTATTATTTTGCACACCCAAAAATTGAACCTTTGAGACATAACGGTTAACTGTATCCTATTTGCTAAAAAAAAAGATCACGTATTTTGTGCAAAATGAAAGAAGAAATACCAATTTGCACTATAACTGCAGCTGGTGCCCATCGGATTGAGAAAAATAAATTAATTTTAAGTAATTCATAAATATGTGTAAGGCACTGCTATTATATTGCACACCACTGTATTGTGATTCATTGAGGGTGTTCACACAGGACTCACGGACTGGATTTTTTTCCGTTTACAGGTGGAGAGGTGACATGATACGTCAATCCAGATTTTTAGATTTTTTAAAATTTTAGGATTTTTCTGATGTTTGAAAATGTCATTCGGTTGTCACTCGACAAAAGTGTTAAAAAAATTGTGAAATAAAATTAATTCCAAATAAAAACAATTCTGTATTTTCTCTATCACTGGTACCACTCATTGTTTAATTAAATTTCTTCAAATTTTCGAAGTTAGCAAAAAAACAGAAACGAAAACAAACCAATTTGATGGACACTGACAATTAATATGTCAAAAAGAACCCGCGGAAGTGTCTGAACACGAAATGTCAAAAAAAAATCCAGTCCGTCAGTCCAGTGTGATCACGGTCATTTTCACATTTTCGCTACTGTGAACTTGTACAGCTAACTTTTGACAGATCGAAGAATAGTGTATACTATCAATAGAATAAACTGTCACTTTAAAACCGACTTAGAGGCGGGTGAGCCACTCCTAAACCCTTTTTCTATTTTAGCAGTGACATTCGTGCTTATTACTATCGATTTGGAGTTAGAGATGAATTTAAGAATTAAATTCGTTTATTAGGTTAGGTTAGATTGAGGTGGCTAAGACCAGTAATAGGTCCATTGTGATACTACAAGGGTTTGAGAAGCGGCCTCTAGCTTACCCGTTGAACCATTTGGAGCTTCTGATGAAGCGTAGAATGTCCTCAACGTTTATTTTATTCAGATCATTCAGGTCGTTGAAACAGAAGGTTCCTAAGTGGAGTTTCCTTCTTTGGGAGAGAGCTGCGCATGTGAAGGTTAAGAATAGCCTCTTCCCACTCCTCGTCCATGCAGCTTCTGCAGAAATCGTTTGGAAGACGCTAAGCCTTGTTGCATTCTTGCCTATTAAACAGTGTCCAGTAATGACACCAATAACAGCGCTGATATGCATTCTATTGAGAGAAACCAAATTCTTAAAGCGTTTCAGATCCAGCTTAGGCCAAATCTGTTTTGTTGCTAGACAAGTTGTATTCCTTGTCCACCTTTACAATAGTATTCAGCTTTAATTAAAGTTTGCATGTAGCGACAGGCATACCCAGTGACCTTTTGCCTGAAAGGATTTTTTTTTTATAATTTGCGCGCGCCAAAGAGGATATGAATACTCTTATACTATTACAGGACACGGGCGTTCTTGAAGGAGAGAGAGAGAAAGAAAGATTTAGTGTAGTGGTTTGAAACTTAGATGGTATTAAGTTTCTGTAAACTCCAAGGGTAGCGTCCAGATAACTGGGGAGCTTGTTTGTTTTGCTTTTTGTCGTTGCTCATGATTCACAGTACTTTTTTCCATCCTCCTGATGTCATCATAACCATCAAGTTGCATTTTCAGCCATATGACCACTCTACTGCCAGTGCTATGCCTTCGCAGTAGATTTGACTTAGCTTTCGCAATCGATCGACTTTTTTATTTATTTCAGACGAAATAAATAGATGATTGTTGACATCAGGATTTGAACCGTGAACCAAGAGCGTGACAAGCGTTGATGTTACCACTACACCACGGCCACCCGTAAGGTTGAGTATTTTTGGTGCATGTCTGGCAAGTTCGTCAGCCTCACAATTTCCTGGAATATCCCTATGACCCGGCACCCAAATTAGGTGAACATTAAACTGATCCGCCTATAAGAGACGATCGGCAGTCTAGAGCTGTTAAAGAATTTATTGAGGATGATTCCAAGGATTTGATTGCTGCTTGGCTGTCTGAAAAGATGCGGATATCAACGGTCGATATCACGTTTTTCTTTAGCCAAGACAAGACTTCCATTATTTCCGCCTGGAACACGCTACAGTGTTCTCGAAAAGAAAGGTTTAAATTAAGCCTATCAGAGAAGACACCACCACCCACCCCGTCGTTAGTTTTTGAACCGACGGCATAAAAATGTACCGACTTATCTTCCATAAAACCACGTTCTTCCCAGAATTATCTGGAAGGGATGGTAACTTGGAAGTTTTTGTTAAAATTTAACTTGAGTATGGTGTAGTCAATATCTTCAGGGAAGATATTAAACTTGTTTAAGATGGAGGCGTGGACTGTGAAGTAGCTTTAAGGCGAATAGCTGAGTTAGCTGCCATTTACCTACCAAGAATGTCGAGGGGTGTTAGATAAAAGGGAGTGTCCATAGCTGTGAAAGGTCTCATTCGCAGTGCTCCGCTAATGCACAGACAAACTGAACGTTGGACTTTGCTTGATAACTTTTGGTTTATCGCCTTATCCAAGGAAGTCCACCAGACAACAACCCCGTACATAAGGATCGGTCTCATGACCGAGATATAGAGTCAATGAGTCAATCTGGGTTGTAAGTCCCATTTGTTCTTAATGGCTTTTTTGCAAGAGAAGAGTGCGACAGTGGCTTTCTTAACTCTTTCTTGTATATTAGGTTTAGGGTTTTAGATTTGCTTCGTTGGAGAAAGTTAATCTTGTTCCATTAAGGGATGGAGGGTCAATAGGTGGAATTTTACATTTCCTTGAGAAGAGGACTAGTTCGGGTTTGGGGAGGTTCACTTCTAGACCATACCCAGCTGTCCATCTAGATAGCTTATTCAAAGCGTTTTGTAGGAGCTGTTTTAAGGTAGTGAGGTGTTTAGCAGAGACGGCTATAGCAATGTCGTCCGCATAGGCAATAACATCACAACCCTCAGCCTCCAGGATTATCAATAGTTCATTGACCACCAGATTCCAAAAAAGTGGGGATAGGACGCCCCCTTGAGGGGTACCCCTGCTGACATATCTTCTAACAGATGTCCCACCCAGCTTTGGTTTGATAATCCGACTATTAAGCAATAAATTAATCAGCTCGCCAAGTGAGCTATCTATCTTCAGATTTGACAGTGTTTTCGTTATCGCAGATGAGTAGACGTTGTTAAAAGCGCCTTCAATATCTAGGAAAGCTACCATAGTGTACTTCTTATATACATGGAGTATTCGATCTTGTTGACTGTTTCTACTGATTTTCCCTTACAGTATGCATGTTGAGCCGTGCTCAGTAGTCGTATGTCAATACTATCACGTAAATGGATATCAATCAGTCGTTCTAGCGTTTTTAGAGGGAGTGATGATAGACTAATAGGTCTGAGGTCTTTTGGACTGGCATGTGAATATTTACCAGCTTTGGGTATGAATACCAGATCCAGACAGCTCTGAAATATATTTTTTAGAACTGGCAGAATAATGTCAGATGACATTTGCATGAAGCTATGTAGCGCCCAAAGGAGTTTGTCCTGCGCAATCAGACTTAAGAGGTTGGTTTTTTGAGCATTCGACTTGATAGAGTCAATATTGTTGGCATTCAGCGAATTACTTGGGAAGTGTATATCAATTAGTAAATTTAACGTATCTACACTAGAAGTTGTCCAAGACCCATCTGTTTTTTAATAAACAGCTGGGCATTGAAGGATTTGTCGAGAGGATTTTTCTCAGCCTAGACCCCCAGAAGATTCTTCTATTTTGCCACAAGAGTCTCCAAGAATTACTTTTGGCTTTCCTCAATTCTTTTTTATATGTTTTTAGGGATTCTTTGTACGAGTCCTAATCAGATGCATCTCTTGTGCTTTTGCCTTTCTTGAAAAGTTTCCTGCAAGTATTTCTAAGTGGTCCTAGATCAGACATCCACTAGTGTGGATTTTTCTTGCCCCTAACCTCAACCAAACGACAAGAGGAAGACAATGCTTTATTGGGGGCCAAGGTAAGGTTCTTAACCATTCAATCAAGCTCTTGAGGCTCATTTATTACTAAGGGCCAATGTAACTAAAGTTCGTTACTTAATTTTGGGCAGAGAATATCAATAAAAATGCAATAAAGTATGGTAAGTTATATATTGTCAAAGAGAATAATGTCAAGGTGTCTAATCTGAAAAAAAAAAATTTACTTGTTTGATTCGATTTGAATTACGGGAGCGAGAAACCAACTGTTACCAAGTTCATTCTACACACAACCATTGCTTAAACGTCAGTTCGTTGTGTTGTTTACAATTAATCGGAAGCATTTTGTTCTAAAACTTAATATGCTATTCAAGTGGAATAAAATTTCCACTGCTCTCCAAATAGTGCCGTGAAAAAGTGAAATTGTGAAATAAATTGACCATCAAGGCTTTCAATTTTCCGGTACTTACAAGATAACAAAAAGCAAGAATGGAACCATTATAGTGAGAGTTAGTTAGACTGTTTGTTAGGCACATAGAAAATTGAGAGATGAGTTTTACTAACGCACAGCACAGCCTATTCTACAGTAACATTTTAGAAAATTAGAAAAGCGAAAAGTTTCGGAGATTAGAGTAAAAGTCAACAAAAATATTTTTTTTTTGTATAAATACAATATGGGTATCAAATTACAGATGCTGATGCAAATAATGATGCTGATTCCAAAAATGTATAATTCCGTTATTTTTGCTTTATCAGGTTTCGAGAAGAATCCGAAAAATAGTCAAAAAAAGAAAAAAAAGGATGCCTCCCCGATTATGAACCACAAATGTTTGTAAAACTCATGGGTCTGTGCCACTTTTCAAAAATTACAGGGAAACTATTTTAATTTTGAGACATTTATCGGTTTTAGAAAAACATAAACAAACGGCAGAGGTAGACAAGTTGGAATCTACCGTTCGTCATTTATTTTTTCTGATCAGGTGAACATTTCTTATTCGCGATGACGAGACAAATGGCTTGGCTGTAGTTGGTAAAAACAATGCGCATACAGCAACTGTAACAATAAGCGTATAACACTACTTGTTTCATATCTAGTAATACTATATATTTACTGTAATTGCTCCGGAACCGTTTTTTTTTTTTTTCTGACAAGAATGGAAACGATAAACCGCATAATTTACATAATTCCCAATTAATATTTTTCTTTCTTCTTATTTCCCGCTTGACCATCTTCAGCCTTCAAAAGAAAATCTTCGTCATGAAATTATTCTTCCAGATTATTGATTTGTTCTTATTTTTTCGCTCTGAAATGTCAAAATTTTAATGCAACGAACGATTAAATGCGTGTGGAATTTGTGTGGAGATTAAGCGATGGCACAAACTTTTGGTTTTGAACACAACTATTGCAGGCATGAACCATTTTACACGTTGGAAAATCTAATTTCACTGTTGGGGTGTCGTGTTTGTTTTTATTTATAAGACTCAGTCATGTGAACAAAGAAAACGACAGTGTTTGGGTAGAGAGGAAGTCCAACGATGATATGGAGCGGTGTTGCAGTTAGAAAGCAAATACCAGCTTCTATTATGGTTTGGGCCGCGCTTTGTGACCATTCAAGGACACTCTCTGCTCCTTTCCACCCGATTAGGTCATCAAGATCAACAACAAAGCGTATCCCGAAAAGGTGCTAAAAGCATTGTTACGATGTACATGTAAATACTTTGGGGATAAGCCATGGACGTTCTAACATGACTCAGTGCTTGTGAAAATCAAAACGCATGTCTTCGCTGGGAAAGGCAGTTAATACTCCAGTCTCACATTTTGGAATTTATTTTTTTAAGAATTGCGGACGGGAGAAGATGGATGCCAGCCGTGAATTTTAGTTTGATTGTGAACTAGCAATCGTCTCGTCATCTATAAATAAATTTCAAGGCTTGGAAGGGCTAGGTGATGTATCGGAAATGAAGAAGGATACCTCTTCAAGGACAGTTGTCTATAGAATAAGGACTTCGATAGAATTCTGAAATGTTGAATTCCTCAAAATTGAAAATGAATCCATGCAAAATAAGTTGATTCAATGTGGGACAGAGTCATTCGGTGTGAGATAGCTGCTGTTGACGTCAACGGCACTCCCTATCGGATAGACCTTGACAAAGGATGGAAAGGACCATTTTTATAATCAACTGGGCATTGCCCAAAAACAATCGCTTAAAGACAACACCGCGCTCTGGCATTTGATGTGAAAATGCAGTCTCGATGATAGCAATAACGATAGCGAACGATTTGTGGAGTTCTATTGTTCGCCCATTATGGAAACCCGCCAAAAAATGAGCACTAGCGGACTGTAGAAAAGTGATATATAAGCTCGAGTCCTAGTATGAAGGGAAAAGTAGAGCGAAACGATATGTGGCAGCAGTAAATAGGTGTGATAGAAAAAATACCAAGGAGTTGACAGATGGTCAGAGCTCCAATCAATACCTAATGAAGAGTCTGGATGATGGTCCATCATCGGATATTTCGAATCTTGAAGTAACGGTAGGGTGTATACAGCAAATGATCAATCAACTATAGCTGGACTCGTATCATATGAGCTGTAATAGTAGCTCCTTATGGCCCACAAATTCTATGTCTTGCAAGAACTTCCAAAGCAAATTCATGGTAAGTGTGTGCACGTCATAAACCATTTTCTGCAATACTAATCGGCCCATATCAGTGTGCCTTTTCGCCTACAGTTCGACAATAGACCAAACTCGAATTCCATGTAGATATCCATCTCCGATTTATGGAATTCTTCAAAGCCACACATCGTACAGATGTGTCAAAGACTGACCCTAGCAAACAGGGAACAAAATTGACGCTTACAGAGCAAGTCTACAGAATGCTGCCAGTTATACAGTGTCAAGAAATAAACACACTAAGCAGAAAGGCTGAGCGTGTATGTACAAGGTTTTTTGAAGGAAAAATCATTCGTTGGATATTTGGCTCGCATGCGAGGGAAGCCTAGGGAAGAACAATATAACCGTTAGC
Source organism: Pocota personata (assembly GCA_963082735.1). NCBI lineage: Eukaryota > Metazoa > Arthropoda > Insecta > Diptera > Syrphidae > Pocota > Pocota personata. The sequence continues at coordinate 34,383,096 of OY720429.1, read as the reverse complement.
TACGGATATATAAGCTATACTAAGATATCGATGACGAATTGAGGCAAAATCATTCATGTATGAACGTAAACATTAGAAGTGTTAAGAGTATTTAGCGGAGACTCGAACAACATGCACCATAGGTGTGGAGACATAATGCCAACTTGCCCCTGATAACTCCCACCATCGGCCACAACCCACATCCACAATTAAAATCTATCGATTAACATAGTTTTAATCCAGAACACTAACGATTCACCTAAACGAGTGGACTTGATATTTTGCAAATATCTACAAAAGATAAGACTCACTTTTCCACAAATTGGTTCCAGTCCCCCCCTGCCTGACACTAAGACTGCCTTGCATGTATGTAGTGTGTAGCTTGGATAAAAGAGGGTGGATATACAACACTGTGCCATGATGTCGCTTTTACTCGCCTGGTGACTTGTTACCTTGAAACCTTAGCATACAGTGCTTACAGAATTCTCTGAGGTCCCTATCCAACCAAAACTGTCTCAAGGAACCGCAAACAAAAAAAGAAGGAATTTGTTCGATCAATAATTACATGGAGGCTTAGGGACAAATTGTCAATTTCAAAGCCAAGGTACAAGACTAGCAAACATACATATGTTGAAAAACCAGTACGATGAGAACAACGTCAATTCTATGCAGGTGCTCTAAGGACAAATCAGTCAGAATACTGGAAAACGATGATTTGTCATAAAGTTAACAAGGTTCTTGCAACACGCTGCTGGGCCACTGTCATGGTTGGCAATGTAGTGGCTAATTAAGAGGCAAACAAAGAGTACCTATTACTTAAACACTGTGAATCTATTCGAAGCCATAACGAAAAGTTCATGAGGACAAAACAAATTTTATGCATCACTGCTCAAGCCTCTGGCACTTAAGACTTAGAAAAATACTATTTCCAAGCTATTAAAATAACATCATTGTCAGTAAGCCATCAAGAACGCCGCCTCTGATATGCTGGGTTCCTCGCATCCAGCATAAAGAAACCGAAATGAAAATAAAAACAATATGCCAAGGCTACAAAACCGAATAGTAGGGATGAAGAAGGAAATCTAGAAGTAGAGTCACAGTAGATGTTGGGAAAGATCACTTCTGCAGACTCTTAAACGGCGGCGACGATCAAAATTTTGCTGTCGGCCAGAATGCTCTATTCCGTCCACCCGACCAAAGTGAGGTGAAAATAAAAATATCTCAGCTTAAATCCAAAAAGGCTGCTGGAGCCGACGGTCTAACTGCCGAGCTATTTAAAGCTGCTGGGGTTGATTTGTAACGGAGCATAAATCAATCTGTAAAATAAAATCAGGGGTCGAATTACCACATCAGTGAGCGAATGACTCGTCACATAATTTGCGTTGTGTTGTTGCTAGGTCTACCAACAATGCAATGGAAATTTCGTGACGAGCTATTCGATCACTGATGTGGTAATTCGACCCCAGGTGAAAGTATGCCCGACAAATGGAACCTCAGCATTGCTCGATCCTCAAGAAAGGAGACCCTCTAAACTACGCCAACTACAGAGGTGTCAGTCACCTCAACATCGCGTATAAGAACCTATCTGCCATATTATGTGAACGTTTTAAACCTTTTGACAACAATCTGAATGGCCGTTTTAGTGTGGTTTTAGGCCAAGAAAGTCCAGCGGCAGATCTCGGAAAAAATCCAGGAATACTCATTACCTGGGAGCAGTGGCTCAGTGTGCGATCACTGAGCGAGAGGTTCAAGGTTCGAATCCAAGAAAACACAAAAATAATAATAAAATTTTTTCATGATCTCACATTTCGCGAACGTCTGACAAACATCCGAGAGTAAAATTGGCATGAAAAGTTTATCTCAATCGAAGAAAGTTGCCCTTTGGAAACCGCATAAAACTGTAGGTCCCAACCATTCGTGAGACGCACAGCATGAGTCGCTGGGAGAAGCTAGACCAGGTCCTGCATTGGGCTGTTAGCACCAAAATATTTATTTATATTTATTTACTCATCACTTTTCTTCGATTTTAAAAACGTTTATAGAGACAAGCTATACGGAGCAATGTCTAGTTTGAGTATTCCTGCCAAACTCGTCCGTCTGTGTAGGACGACGATGGAGAATGCACACTGTTCAATCAAAGTCGGTAACACATAACCGATGTCAGAAAAGGACTACGACAAGGTGACGCGCTGTACAAAATCTGCAAGCAAACATCAGGGGTAGGTTAGGTAACACACACTTAGACCAGTAATAGGTCCATTGTGATACCACATGGGTTTGGGAAGCGGCCTCTAACCTACCCGTTGAACCATTTGGAGCTTCTGATGAAGCGTAGAAGGTCCGTAACGTTTATTTTATTCAGATCATTTAGGTCGTTGAAACAGAGGGCTCCTAAGTGGAGTTTCCTCCTTTGGGAGAGAGCTGGGCAGGTTAAGGTGAAGAATAGTCTCCCCCTACTCCTCATCCATACAGCTTCTGCAGAAATCATTTGCGAAGACGCCAAGCCTTGTTGCACGCTTGCCCATTAGACAGTGTCCAGTAATGACACCAATAACAGCGCTGATATGCATTCTATTGAGAGAAATCGAATTCTTAGAACTTTTCAGATCCAGATTAGGCCAAATCTGTTTTGTCGCTAGACAAGTTGTACTCCTTGTCCACCTAGAATTTATCTTTACAATAGTATTCAGCTTTAATTGAAGTTTGCATGTAGCGATAGTCAGTGACCTTTTGTCTGACAGGATGGGTATTTTTGTTCCATGTATGGCAAGTTCGTCAGCCTTACAATTTCCTGGAATATCCCTTTGCCCCGGCACCCAAATTAGGTGAATTAAACTGCTCCGCCATCTCTATAAGAGACGATCGGCAGTCTAGAGCTATTAAAGAATTTATTGAGGATGATTCCAAAGATTCGATTGCTTGGCTGTCTGAAAAGATGCGGATATCAACGGTCAATATAACGTTTTTCTTTAGCCAAGACAAGACTTGGAACACGCTACAAGAGTTTGGGAGACGAAAAGAGAGGTTTAGATGAAGCCTAACAGAGAAGACACCACCACCCATACCGACTTATCTTCCGTGAAATCACCTTCTTCCCAGAATGCTCTGGAAGGGACGGTAACTTAGAAGTTTTTGTCAATTGTCCCTAATGGCTTTTTTTGCAAGAGCAGAATGCGACAGTGGCTTTCTTAATTCTTTCCTGTATATTAGGTTTCCAGTTTAGTTACCTATCCAAAATAAGACCCAAATATTTTGTTTCGTTGGAGAAAGATAAGCTTGTTCCATTGAGGGATGGATGGTCAATAGGCGGGATTTTATATATCCTTGAGAAGATGACTAGTTCGGTTTTGTGGGGATTCACTCCTAGACAACACCGAGCCTTTTGTAGGAGCTCTTTTAAGGTAATGAGGGGTAAGATCTTTAAAAATGTTGTACAATCACTCGCGTACGCCGACGACATTCACATAATTGGAAGAACGCAGCTGCCTGTCAGTGGTGCTTTCGTGAGTATTAAAACAGAAGCGGTAAAATTGAGTTTAGCGGTTAACGGAGGCAAATCAAAATATATGCTGTCATCAAAAAAGGACACACGGCTGGGACAAAACGTCACAATAGACAGCTATAATTTTGAGGTAGTTAGAGGGACTCACTTTATCTAGGATCCGCTGTAAATTCAAACAATGACACCAGCGCATAGATCAAGCGAAGAATCATTCTTGCCAACTGCTGTTTCTTTGGGCTAAAAAGGCAACTGAATAGCAATTGTCCACGGACAACTAAGGTGACTTTATATAAGAATCTCATTACCCTAGGCGTAGAAGCATAGACGTTACCAAAAGGCAAATGTAACCACCCTTGGTTGTTTTGAAAGAAAAATTCTTCCAGTGATTTTTAGTCCCGTTTGTATCGAATTGAATTTGGCATGTAGGCTTTCATTTGAAATTTATCGAAATGGAAGTATGAGTAAGTTTTAAACATCGCCTATGCAATTTTTTTTGTTCAAGAAACTTTATGCAATATTTTTCTGCCTCCTGTCTGATATGTCGCATGATGGAGGGTGTACAAATTTTGGTTTTCCTTGAGGTAGATTAGGCCCCGTACGTACTATTTATTTTGTTGCAAAATTTCAGCTCACTAGATCAGGGTCAAAAGTTACAAGCGTGCGACAGACACACGGACAAACAGACACCATGTTGATCCATTAGCGTTCCGTTTATGCTATTCTGGTACCGAACACTAAAAACGGTTTTATTACTTAAAATTAATGAATTTATTTGGCCTTCTGATTGTTATTCGAATTGTTTTTGTCGTCCTTTTGATAAACTTGCCTTAGGCATGCTAGAACATTACCTCGTCAAAGTTAATCTATAAATCGAATGGAATAATTCAAACTCAATTTGTTTGTTTCTTTTCAATGCTACCTGTCTTTGAATGAGGGTAGGTATCATGAGCCTGTGCAAAATGCTTATATAACAGCAACTTCGGCAGCGCTATCAGTAATGTGTCTTCATTCAAGTTTGTGAGTTTGCAGAAAGCCGATAACACTATCCACCCTCAAAAGCTTTTAAACACACAAGTGAAATTGCACAAGTTAACCATCCCTCAAATGCTGCAAAAAGAATTTAAAGGACATTCAACTTTCAGTTGATGGTCTTATCTATTCCATAGAATTATGGGAAACTTTGAAATGCTCATCATTGCACCTGAATTGTGATGATAGATTTATGTTAAGCCAACTTATAGTGCCATTACCCGAAAACATGCATTCAATTTGCGAGTATCTATGTTAAAACACATAACTTTTGCTGTCTTTACATCCGATTTTCGTGAAGTGTATGATATTAACATTTTGTTCTTAGAAGATTATTGACAATGTGCAACTCTTATAAATTACCTTAGCTGTAACATTATGACGATCCTTATTTGGTGAAATGATGACTTCATGACCAGTTTGAAGAGATCCAACAGGTGTCGACTAAAAACAAGAAAATGAAGTTAAAAAACAAAAGTGAGTTACATGATATTTCGAGCAAATGAAGTTTTGTTAAAAAAAAAACAATGTTACATTAGTATTGTAGCAATAAAGAAAACTTCTTTTCTGAGAAAAAAATAATAAAACAAAACGAAAAAAAAAAAAAAAGCATTAAGCATACACCCTATTAATAAATATCTCCTAGCGAAAAATATTGCTACGCATATAAAATAACATAAGAAAAAGAAAAAAAACACAAATGAAACATAATTAACAACAAAAATTAAATAAAAAAAAAATGTTAAACGATTCAAAAATATACCTTTTCCGATTTATTCTTTGCTAAATGAGACGGAGGTGCATTTTTTATTGCCTTCATTGCCTCCATTTGTTGTCGTGTCTTTGTGGTTTATAATAGTTTTTTTTTTTTTAGTTTTTTTTTTTTAATTTTTTTTTGTAGATAACACATTTTCATTAGTTACGAGAAAATGGGAAAAGAAAAACAAATATGCAAACATGCAGCGTAATAATAATAAAATAAATAAAATAAAAAATAGACATAACAAAATATTTAATTTTTCCTTAAAAGTTTGTTCATTTGTTGTAGTAAAAAAAAAAAATATATATATATAATATATTTATAACAAAAATTAGATTCTCATACATAAAAATATATGTATTTATGAATATTTAATTTTGTTGCTGAATTTTGTATCAGTTTGTTTGTAATTTTCTTGTGACTTGCGTCCTTTCAGAGACTGTTCTGGCTGACCTTCAAGGTATTTAGTGAATAATAGCGCAAATTCAGGTCAAAGGAATTACGTTTTATTTTTTTTTTTTTTTATTTTAGATGCAATATTGGGGAAATGATGAGAAATATTACGACACTTACCATAGTCTTCCCTGTCCAGTCGAATTCGCCATCATCCACGTAACCCTTACGTTCAAATAAGTCTTGAAACAGTCTTCGCAAGAAATCATAGTCGGGTGTTTCAAAAAAATCTAATCGCCGCACATACCTCAGATATGTTGCGAACTCCTCTGGATGACCATCGCAAAGCGCCTAGAAAGTTTTTTTTAAAAAAAAAAAAAAGGTTAAATATAATAATTATTATTTTTTATTTTTATTATTTTTAGAGGCACAGGATCAGGAGTTAACACAATTTTGAAAACCTTTCAGTCTGGAGGAAGACAAAATAACGCTTAATGCCGCTGGATTAGATTTGGCATATTCCCAAATGAAGGGTTTTTCAATAGGAATTTTGTATTTTAATACAAACGTACCCTTAAACTTTTTTTATGATCTGTCAATGTCAAAACGTCAGTCAAGGTTTACATTTTAATCATGGTGAAGTTCACGAACGAGCAACATTTGGAAATTATTCAAAATTACTATCGAAATTCTGAGTCGGTGGTCGCAACTTTAAGAGCGCTTACTTCAATTTTCTTTCGTAACAATCGTCCCACCAGACAGGCTGTGGATAAATTCGAGTCAACATATTCACTATTGAATGTTCCTGTGCCAGTGAGACAACGCACCAGTCGAAATATCGAAAATATCGCAGCTGTAAGTGCTTCAGTTCAAAATGAGCCAAATCAGTCGATTTCACGCCGTTCAAAGGAATTGGGAATCTCTCAGACCACATTGTGGCGAATTTTGCGTAAAGATCTTAGCCTACATCCTTACAAGATCAAAAAGCGCCGAAACTTCTCCGATTGGGCTCTGCAAAAGTTTGAAGAAAATCCTGAATTTCATCGAAAAATCATCTTCAGCGATGATACTCATTTTTGGCTTAATGGCTTTGTCAATAAACAAAATATGCGTTATTGGACACCAACAAACCCACATGTGCTTCAAGAGATTCCATTGCATCCACAAAAAGTGACCGTGTGGTGTGTATTTCATGCCGGAGGAGTGATTGGGTCGTATTTTTTCGTCGATATCGTGCCATGTTGGAAGACTATTTTTAGCCAGAATTGGATCGACTTGACATCAGTGATATGTGGTTCCAAAAAGATGGTGACACATGCCACACAGGTGGTCAAAAAATTGATCTATTGAAGGGGAATGTCGGTAATCGTGTAGTCTCGAGAAATGGCAGCTCGATCAAGCGATTTAATGCCGATGGATTTCTTCGTTGGTTTATGCCAACAAGCCAACAACGGACCTCAGGAACAATATCGAACGCGAAATTGCCAACGTTCCGGCCAATATTTGTGGAAGAGTGGTGGAAAATTGGCTCCAATCGATCGCTACATACGTGCTCGCGGTGGTTATATTAACGAGATCGAATTCCATACTTAAATTATGTATACTACACCTGGAATAAATTTCAGCCCGATATCTCGGTTATTCTTATTTTATTTAAATACAAAATTGTTATGTCCTTATTGAAAACCCTTGTACTACATAGCGGCACAAACTTTAAGAATTGGCTAAGATGATTCTACTCGAAACGAGACACTTCCCAACCGACCTCAAGAAATTCAGAATAGTGGCGCTCTTAAAACCCGGAAAGTCCAACGATAAGCCAAAAAGCAACCGCCCGCGCTGCTTAGTTTAGTGCACAAGCTGTTTAAAAGAATGCCTTGCAACAGCATTGAACCAGCTATCTATTCAATTGTACCTGTCGAACAAGCAGGCTTCAGACCTCGACGCAGCTGCTCAGACCAAGTATTAGCTCTGAAGACTAAAGGCGAAGCAGCCCCCCGCTGCGTACAAAGTATGGAAAGACGGTATTATTCAAAAATTCCTGCAAGCAATACCATGCTACACAACACATAAAGCAGTGTAAGCAAATTCAACAACGGGCTACCTCAAGGTTGGGTCTTAGCGCCAATCCTTTTCAACTTGTTCATGCAACAATCACCTAAGACCTCGCTACACTAAGCTCATACTTTAAAAATTGGAGGCTGTGCCCAAATATGAACAAAAATGAAGTAACGTGTTTCCATTTGAACAACAAACGTGCCCAAAGTTCAGCTAAACCACAATTCCACAACACCTCGGCGTCACACTGGATAGAACATTATCATTCAAATAATACCTCACCAAAACGGCGGCGAAAATCAAAAGGCTGAACAACATAATTCAGAAGCAACAATATGGCGAACCCCCGTCAAAATACTATGCTCCGCCACCCTAGGGCTAGTCTTCTCCGCTGCCGGATACATTACCCACAAAAGCAAAGTTGACTGCCAGCTCAATCGATGCGTATTATCTCAGGAATTATTAGCTCCACACCAACAAGATTTCTCCCAGTGCTTCATGCAACTTTAAAATCCTTGCGCAATATTATAATACTCGTATTTATGTATTAGTAAATATCTAGTTTGTATTGCAAGATTATAATATACCTAAGCCATACGCATTTATGCCCCGATAAGGAATATTTTAATATTATTAAAGGCAGAGCCCACTGACTGACTTGACTCAGTGAGCACTGTCAATCATATTATATGTATAAACCATCTTTGTACGTTATTCTGAAGCTGAGAAATAAGAATTATAATGTACATTTCTTCTTCAAAATATCATTATTAATTTTGTATCAGCGGATACCATCGCCAACAGTGGTGCAGCAGTGGATGGTTTTGTGCGGTTCCACAGGAGCGGGGATTTCGTTTTCTTTTGCTTTGGTAAGAATATGTTGTGGGTTCTTTTCCCTTTTGCTCGTCTATTTCTATGGAATTCGATATGAATGTTATAAGACCCCGACGACAATATTTTTGAATATACACTGACGTCCATAAGTTTCCGGACAAAACATTTTTTCCATTACCTTTTTCCTGCCTGTAGAATACTTGAGTTAACATGATTTTAAGAAAAATTGCAGAATTCCATCGAAATTGAAATATATAATATAAACACCCATCTCTCTAGCAGCAGCGCCGCAGGCTATCAGCTATCAATCGAATATCTTTTAACAGATGGCGACCTCCTCATCATTTGTGATTTCCATGCCCACCATGGAACCTGAATAACGATTAATGCGACACAAACACTGTCGAGCAAGTAGACAACTCGAATTAGGGATACTAAATAAAGAAACACTAACCAGACTCGTTGGCTGTTCCCCTCAATTCCCCGGACAACAGCTTAGCAAGTGCATCTTTATTCGCCAGTACAACTTGAATGACTGAAATCGGACCACCTACCTATCACCATCACCATCACCATCACCATCGAACGGTCTAATAGCAGAAAAAGAACGTTCATTAATTTTAACAAAACTGACTGGCCCAACTTCATCGGTGAGAAGGTTTTTCTCAAAATAATAATCAAGGCAGCAGGCAGGACACCAAAACTATGTATGACCCAACTTGCCTGCTGCAGCTGCTACACTGCTTGCTGATGAGCGTACCACCTTCAGAACAGCTGATCCATCCAATCGAGAATTCAGCAGCTCAACACCAAGTTTCGACAATTGGTCGATGAATATTGGCGGATGAAGTGATCCGAACACATGGAAAAGTGTCCATGAGTGAAGAAACTCTGGTCAACCGTAAAAGCTTTGTTCAACCCAACCAAACTTAAGGACATCTCGGCAATATTCTTCAATGAAAAACCAGAAGAAGTCCCTAGGAAATTCAAGTGGTTGGAGAGAATTGCCCTTATTTCTGTAGTTGAAGTGTCTGTCACTTCTACTGTCACTTTACTTTATTTTTGGCACGTGAAAATTCGTGCGAAATTATACGAATTTTCTACGAGTATGCGGGAATAAAAACCTTCACTTTTATGTGAGCTTCCATAGTCGCTCAAGGTGCCACTTGAAAAGATTAATAAATGAGACTCGAAATTTGTACCTGTCACCTTATTTTCTGGTGACACGACTTCGAAAATAAAAGTTGCAACACATCCACGATACGAAAAAATATTACTCTTAAAAAAATATATGAACACATATCGACGACGAAACAGTAACGGTCGGTGGCATTGGTAGCAGATAATTCCAACCGGCGCTTCGTTTCGTGCCGGTGTAGCCACCTTAAGGGTGATCACCTCGCTTTTATGTATAGGTATATTCCAACAGTCGTCGACGATAAGCAATTTAAAAAGAACTCTGTACTAATCTTATCATTCAAAAGGAGATTTATTGCTGTCACTATGTACATACTTTCTGGTGACGACTAAGAGAATAGGGGAGAAAGCTGAGATCAGGTGCATGGAGCAGAACACAAAACAGACGACGTAATGTGTGCAGAAAGTCAACAAATATATACGGATACCTATGAATCAAAAGAAATGCAAATGCGCATGCCCTGTTGGTTAAGAATTGCCTTATGCTAAAAGGTCAGTGGAAGACTGAATTTCGGCAAAATAAAACCTTGAACCCAATGAATTTTTTTAATTCGAAATAAAAAAATCAGTATACTGGATTGTCGAACTTCAGAAGCAGTTCGCACCACTGCACTTTCAAATCAAAATAGTGCGAGTGTGACAGGACACCTGGCATAGAAAACTCGAATGGAAACTTTAAAAAAATGCTTAGAATGGGAAACTGCTCAGGCAGATACTTTAAAGTTTCAATTAGCTTGGTGACGTCCGTCTGTGGGGCGAATATGAGGAATATGAAAGGGTTTCAATCATCCACAATAGATCCACGACCCTTCTTATTAAGATACATTTAACATAATTAAAAAAAATTAAAAAAAAAAAAACTTACCTCAATGGGCGTTGCACGTTTAGTATCACCAATTTTCTGATACCTCTCCTTAAGTGTATCAGCCTTAAGACCTTGCCACGGCAGTGAACCTCTTAAAAAGTACATAAACATATGACCTAACGCTTCTAAATCATCACGTCTAGATTGCTCCCTGCCCATGTGTGTGTTTATTGACATGTAACGTGCAGTGCCCGTTAACGATTTATGTTCCCGATATGGTATATGTCTATTTGTATCTAAATCAATATATTCTTTGGCCAAACCGAAATCTAAAAAGAAACAAAAAGATGAGATAAATTAATTGTGTTATAGTTTTGAGAAAAAGTTATATAGTATTCGCCCAAAGTACTTGATAAAGACAATTGAAATGCATATGAATGCATATAAGCAAAACTATCGTTGCCAAATATTTCGCACAGTCTAAGCAAACCTGGAACTCTGTCAAAAATCTTCATCAAGCGCAACAATCCACAAGGATTCATTCTAGATATGCTATCAAATCATCAGTTCTGCCGGTCATTCCGGCCAGAGTTGAATAGGAGAATGGTGGTATGATAAACGATTTTGAGACGCTGCTAGTGACTTTCATGCATAATCCGAAAGACTTGAAACTTAAGCACGATCCAATGCCCAAAAGATACATCGCATGCTGCATTGATAGTCAAATCGCTGTCAAAACCCTTTCCCTTTGGCTTTGGCTATCGTATCCCCCAAACTAGAAATAAGCACTGAAATAAGCATTCCTTCTTAGGTGACCAGCTTAAGGTCACTTTGCTGCTGTATTGATGAGACGAAGGTCAACTCATAATAGTTCATTCATAACAGAGTTTACATTCTGCTGGGATGTGTTAAGGGGAGCATATTTACGTACCCACTATCTGTTAAGATTAAACCTCAAGAGTAAATTAAACTAGACGCCATATCTAGAAAGATTTGATCCACCTATTTTTTTTTTTTTTTATAATTAGCGCGCGCCAAATACCATTAAATTATTTCAGGTCACGTGCGTTTGCAGAAATTGAGAGAGAGAGAAAGAAAGATTGGTGTAGTGGGTTTGAAACTTAGGTGGTATTAAGTTTCAGTAAACTCCAAGGGTGGCTGTCCAGATAACTGGGGAGCTTGTTTGTTTTGCTTTTTGTCGTTGCTCATGATTCACAGTATTTTTTTTCCCTCCACCTGATGTCATCATTACGATCATATTGCATTTAAGCCATATGACCACTCTACTGCCATGTTATGCCTTCGCAGTAGAGTTGACTAAGCTTTCGCAATTGATCGACTTTTTTATTTATTTCAGACGAAATAAATAGATGATTGTTGAGATCAGGATTTGAACCGTGAACCAAGAGCGTGACAAGCGTTGATGTTACCACTACACCACAGCCAACCCGTTGAGGATGCAGGGCTGCAAATAAACGAACCTCCGAACAACATTCGTGTGATATCAAAAGAATTTTGGTTATTAGTAGTTGCAAGGATGAGAGTGAAAATAAAACCCTTGCCTACTCTCGTCACTAGTCCAAAGCCAGATAGCACACTAAGGAGACCCTTTAACGACCTTAAGAAGAGCATTAGACAAATAATTAGTAAGATCTTCATTTCTTAAATTTTACAGCAAATAACACACCTAACAACCGGACGGAAAAGTAGGGAGGTACTTTTGTTAAAATGATGTACCACTGGTCATATGCGATGTGTTTTGAAAATGGTAGGTTACTATCGCTAGTTAGGTTTCGAGCGAGACCGTCTGCACAATAATTTCTACTTGCCTATCGTCTGTTCTACTTGCCAAAGTTCGAATACAAGAAAACACAAAAAATAAGTTTTCTCACGGTCTCACCTCTAGGGTACGTCTGACAAACATCCGAGAGTAAAATTGTCATAAAATCTCAATCAAATAAAACTGTAGGTCCCATCATTCGTGAGGCGCACAGCATGAGTGGCTGTGAAAAGCTAGGCCATGCCTTGCATTGGGTTGTTAGCGCCAAAATATTATTATTATTATTATTATCCTCTGTTAGGTTTGTGATACTCGTAGAATACCAAAGATCGCGGAGACTTTCGAACGGAATCCTGAAGAAAGCTATAATTTAGTTCAGTATTGGGGTCTTAGGTAATAAGGAACTAATATGATGGATAGAGCCGAAGTGGAATAGATACTAATGCTGGAAGGGGTAAAAAAATTCAATAGCCACCTTTCGTACTTGCAAAACCATTGGATCGAATGGTATATGCCTAGTCCCAATCCGATAGAGGGCGATATACTAAAAAATGAGGCTGATTAAAAAGTACCCGGAATTTTCCATTGAAACAAACCGCGCGTGAGATGTTGTCAAAAGTTTTATTTTTTTTAGGTTGGTACATCTGTCATCTGCTGCTCAAATATCTGTTTGAGCGCCATTTGTTGGGAGTTTGTGCGTGATAGGTTTGTAAACAAGTCAGTCGGGCCGTACTGTGGTTGATGATATGCCTCGTTCCGGTCGTCCATCCACCAGTATGACTGACGAAAACATCGAAAAAATTAAGAAAATTGTCCTCGTCGATCGTCGTGTGAGCATCAGGGAGATAGCAGCCGATCTTGGTGTCCGTTCGGATCGGTGCTTAGCGTTATGCACGATGTTTTGGGCATGAGAGGAGTTGAATCGCGGCTTGTGCCGAGAGTGTTGAATTTGTTGCAAAAACAGCATCGCATTGTTGTCGCTACTTGATCAAAAACAATGTTCATACCGTTCCGCAAGCGTATTCACCTGACAAGGCTCCTTGTGACTTTTTCCTATTCCCACGTCTCAAGTTACCACTTCGCGGAAAGCGTTTTGAGACGATTGAGGCGATAAAGGAGAATTCGCAGAAGGAACTGAAGGTGATTCCAAAATTGGCCTATAAAAAGTCTTTTGAAGATTGGAGGAAGCGTTGGAATCTGTGTATTGCTTGCAATGGAGATTACTTTGAAGGGAATAAAATGAATATCTATGAATAATTGAACCGTTTCGTTTTATTGAAGAATTCCGAGTACTTTTTGATCGGAAGGTATCAACAGTGTGTATAGTGGTCACTTGGAGGGAACAAATGTTGTCTTCTTACCAAAACCTGGTAAAAGTGATTACATAGAAACGAGGTTCTTTAGATCGGTTAACCTAATATCATTTCTATTCGAGACAATGGAAGAGATTGCGGTGTCGTAATAGTAGACAACATGCTTATAGCAGGAGCATGTCTATGGAAACAGTGCTACATCAAGTTGTACGCGTTTCAGAAGAGGGGATTTGTACCGGATGTGTATAGTAATGATTACAATAATTGGCATTGATTGTGCCTTCGACAAAATATTCTTTCAAAGTCATAAATTCAATTTGAAAAGACATCGGGTCAACTCGCTTATTGTGGGCTGAAGAACATTGCCATAGAGTTAGTAGAGATTGTCTACAGGAAGGAACATCACTGTGTATCTATTCTGTGGAACATCACTGTGGATTTTCTCCACGTTGGTGAAACGGGCATAAATACAGTTGGTTATGCAGACGATTTTGCAATAATGGCAAGAGGCAAATTCATGGACATCACTCCAATTAGCAAAAGAAACGCACTTAAAGTAGTTGAGCTTTGTTGTCAGGAAGTCTTTTCATTAATACGGAAAAGACATGCTCATTTGAAAAGAGCATGTCTTAGTGTTCTTTCCACTTATTGGAAAGAACACTAAGTATCTAGGAGTATGCCTGGATGACGCAAAAACTTGGAATTATCACGTTGAAAAGATCCGAAAGATGAAAAGGTGGGTAGGTACACAATGAAGCAATGATCTGGCACACGAAGAAGCCAGAAATTAACAGAAATTAACATATCTCTGAATATGCAATGTGTTCAGAAACTCAAGGAATGTGCAATTCAAAATGCAGTGATACTACCTTGAGTGACCGGGCACGAAGGGAGTTTCTGGGTCCTGCACCATTTGACGCATTTGATAGGTATGAAGGTAAAACGTGAAGAAGTGGAGATAAGTTAAAATGGCTAATAGAATGTCGGTGGGCTTTACTAAGAGAGAAGTGAATTGAGGATGGATAATAGCAATATCCACATGATATCGTAACTTTAGGCATTAACTGCAAATATTGTTACACAGATCGCAAAGAATTGGCACCTCTGGACGATCCGGCATAAAGTTTTGTGGAATCAGCTCACCTCGTACTTCCAAAAGTAGGTTTATTTTGTCGGTTGAGTTGCCATTTAAAAAATATCTTTCGTCTTACAGATCAGATCGTATCTTTGTTGGGAGCTCCATGCTCCATATCTTTCTCGCCCTGTTGCGCATTAAACTTACGTAGATTTTAAGGCTGTTGCCTGATCTGCCGTTGCTACAACAAGGTTGAAACTAAATTCGAAACTTTTCCATTCTTGACAGAGATAACTTCCTCTTGAAATGAAATGTTTGAGCAACTGCTTAGGCAGTCTGTCTTGCTCGTAGAGTATCCAGGAACAAGGTAGGTACACCAGTCTCTAAATGCAACATATAATTAGGTGTGCTATTTGGTAAACGAAACTTGTTGATTGAACAGTTTGGCACATTTTTTTTTTTTTTTTTTTTTTTTTTATAATTTGCACGTGTGTGTGTGTGTTATGAATACCCTTATACTAATTTTAGGACACGGGCGTTTTTGAGGAAAGGGGAAGAGACAGAGAGAAAGACAGATTGGTGTAATTGGTTTGAAACTCAGCTGGTATTAAGTTTCAGTGAACTCCAAGGGTGGCTGTCCAGATAACTGGGGAGCTTATTTGTTTTTCCTTTTGTCGTTGCTCATGATTCACAGTATTTTTTTCCATCCTCCTGAAGTCATCATCACAATCAAGTTGCATTTTAGTCATATGACCGCCCTACTGCCAGTGTTATGCCTTCGCAGTAGAGTTGACATAAGCTTTCGCAATTGATCGACTTTTTATTTATTTCATGCGAAATAAATAGATGATTATTGACATCAGGATTCGAACCGTGAACCAAGAGCGTGACAAGCGATGATGTTACCACTACACCACGGCCACCCTCACGATTGATTTTTACTCATATTCGAGAAATAACCGATTCTGCAAGCCCGCCAATACTGAAAGTACCGTTATTCGAAATTTTAGCAAATATGATTTTTTTTTTTATCGAAATCGTTAGCCGTATTCTAATATTTTTTTTGTTTTATAAAATAGGCTCGTTAATTCTGTGGTTACAACAGAAATTTGAGTTTCGCCTCTGGACATTAGCCCACAAACCCCAGATATGAAATTTGAAGAAAAAAAAAAAAAAATTTGAAGCCGATTAGGCTGCAGCCCGAGGAACAGACAGACAGGTAGACAGACATAATTAGACCCATTTTGATCAAAATCTCGAGATCGAAAAGTTCGCGCCCTGAGATACACAACAAGGAGTCATCTTCTCATTAGTGATAGCACTAACTGCGGCACTCTTTAGTAGTATAAATATCATCTCCTTTCAATAATAATCTCATTTTGTTATTATCTGTGGTAGGATAAACATCACCATATCAGCCGAAATCGGAAATTCTCGCAATTTTGAGCACCGCGACGTAATAAAGTACCTCGTGATAAAAGGAAAGTCGCCTAAAGCAATTTTCGAAGACATGTCATCGACTCTTTGGGATTCTGGGCCTTCGCATAGAAATGTCAAAAAATGGGCTCGCTTATTTCAACAAGGACGAAAGGGCTGTGAAGACGACTCCCGCCCAGTAAGTGGTCACTGAAGAAAACGTCGGAAAAGTTGAAAAAATAGTTCTGGCCAACCGAAAAATAAAAATGTGGCAGATAGCGGTCGAGTTGCACATCAGCAAAGAATGGATTGGAAAAATTTTGCACGAGTATTTAAACATGAAACAACTTTGTCGATACCCAGAACATGCTCACGCCGTTCGACAAGAAACGACGACTCGAGTGTTGCAATGATTTTTTGAAGTTAGCCGGGGACAATTTCGACACTGTATGCCCGATGTTAGGGAGATTATATTGAGAAATACAATTTTTTAATCGGATCTCTCTTTCTTTCACTCAATGCCTTAGACCGCGAACTTATCAGCCGTCCCTCGTATGTATGTACCTATACATACATGTATGTAGGGGGCCCCCGAAAAATTAAATTTACCTAGGACGTGAGAAGCGATAGTCGTTCAATGTTTTACTTGATTAAACTTATGAGAATAGAAATTTATACCTGTCACCTCATTTCCAGATGACACTACTATGAGAATAAGGATGACCGTCATTAATACACGGATTTCACACCTCTAAACTGAACATATAGGGTCATTCAACAAGAGGTGTCATTTTAAATTTCGCGCCATTGTTGAACTGTCATTGCGATGACTTTTGATAAGTAGAAACTAGGAGGTTATTAAATATGGATCGATACACACTCGCACAACGTGCTGAAATTGTTAAAATTCACTACAAAAACGGTGAAAATATCGTGGAAACGTTTCGTAAAGTTCGGACTGCTATAGTAAATTTAATCAATAAATTTGAACGTCTCGGACAGGTTAGTGATGTGAAGACTCCTACTCGTGTTCGTCCGGTAAGGCCAGCTGAAAATATTGCCGCCGTAGCTGAGAGTGTGACCGAAAATCCAGGTGTGTCCATTTCGAGACGATCATAAGAATTGGACCTATCCGCAACCACTTTGCACCGATTGGGTGCTGGAAATGAATGAACAAGATCATGATTTTTTACACAAAATTCTTCTGAGTGATGAGGCTCATTTCTATTTGTCTGGGTACGTAAACCAACAAAACTGTCACATCTGGGGCCCCGAAAACCCAAGAGAAATAGTGAAACAACCTTTTCATCCACAACGAGTGACAGTTTGGTGCGGTTTTTGGGCTGGCGGTGTCATTGGGCCATTTTGAAAATGATGCTTGGGCGACCGTTTCAGTGAATGGATTGCGTTACCGAACGATGTTGACTGAGTTGATTTTGTCTATTTTCAGCAGGATGGCGCCACATGCCACGCAACTGGTGGAACAATGGCTCTATTGTGTGACAAATTTCCTGGACGTGTGATTTCTCAAAATGGAGACTTCAATTGGCCGCCGAGATCGTACGATTTAACACCATTCGAATTTTTCCTTTGGGGCTATGTTAAAGATAAGTCTACGCCAATGCTCCACCCACTATTCATGCACTAAAATAAAATATCAGAGCTGTTATTCCCGAAATATAGCCGCAATTATGCGAGAAAGCGTGATAATTGCACAAAGAAGAAAAAATCAGATCCAAGGGCAGGTAACGGTCCCGCAATAGATATAGTTTTACGAGTAGCCACCAACTGAGCTATCACTACTCATATTCACTCTCTTATGTGTCCCTTGCTATATGGCTTGTACCTGATTAAGAACAATAATTCATAAGCAACCGAGTGACGTTTCGTACGGAAATCATTGAAAAAGAATGGCTTTTATGGCTGATTTGTTGATGATTATTAATAACTTACTAATAACTGCAACTCTCGGCGCAGGTTTAAATAGTCAAGGCAAGTGCTAGCCAACTCGGCTACACCAAAACCTATATTCGTCGTTCTAGCACTAGTTGCATTTAATAAGTAATAAACATTTCAACTATCGGACAACAGATGGCACAAAAAAGGTATTTCGCTTTGGTATGTTGGCTGACATGAAGAAGGTCGTTCTATGACTTTTCGGCATATTTTTGGCTATATTACGGTCATAACCTTACGGATGTAGGTTCTTAAGTGCTTCAAAGCTTGGGAATTGTCTCCATTGACACGATCCTTAGCACAGCCCCACAACAAGTCATCCAACGGGGTCAGATCACACGATCTTGGATGTCAATTGATGTCGACAAATCTTAAAATTAAACGACCGGGGAACTTTGAGTGTAAAAGAGCAAAATTTGCCTGTGTTTTGTGGCACGTATCAGCGTCCTACCACATGCGGCTCACATCAATGTGTTCAATCTCAATCCAAAAAAGTTGGTTATCGTAACAGTGGCGCCTTTGTCATTTTGCAAAAAATCACGCTGCCGGTCCACAGTGCACACCAAACTGTCACTCGTAGTGTTTTTTTTTTTTTTTTTTATAATTCGCGCGCACCAAAAGGAATATGAATACCTTTATTCTGTTACAGGGCACAGGCTTTTAAGGACAAGGGGAAGAGGAACAGAGGAGAAGTCTATGCACGTTGGCTTTAAATATTTGAAGGTTGTAGTGATGGGGAAATACAGAGCTTGGTAGATCATTCCACATTCGTGTCGTTCGGCTTATAAACGAATCCCTATATTTAACAGTACGACCGAAGTTAGGCTTTAGGGAAAACTGATGTGCATTCGAAGCATGTCGCGTATTGCGGGTGAAATAGGGGAGGA
This sequence comes from Pocota personata, assembly GCA_963082735.1. NCBI lineage: Eukaryota > Metazoa > Arthropoda > Insecta > Diptera > Syrphidae > Pocota > Pocota personata. The sequence goes on along the minus strand of OY720429.1, from coordinate 34,364,112 downwards.
ATGCAACTGGCTATTTCGATGGAGCATTTTTTGTGGATGTTCTATTGAATGAATGGAATTCACAATGTCTCTATCACCTATAAGTTTTAACGCGCGATTTTGTACCCTATCAAGAATGTGCAGGGCGGTCTTGGGTGCATCAGACCAGATATGGGCGTTATATTCCAGCTTAGGGCGGATGAATGCCTTATAAATTGAGGCCAGATCAGACGGGGTAAAATATTTCTTGCACCGTTTAAGAAATCCTAGACATTTTGCAGCATTTTTGGCGACCTCGAATATGTGATCATTCCATCGAAGATGGTTATTAATACACATACCGAGAATGGCAAGTCTTTCGGTTTCAATGATGCAAGAACCATCCATGGATAATGGTTGAGGGTTTTGGTTTCGCTTGAGAGACAGAAGACAGCATTGTGTTTTGGAAGCATTAAATTCCACGCGGTTGGTTGAACCCCATTTAATTATGCTGTCCAGGGGCCGAATTACCGCATCAGTTATCGAGCAATACGTGACTAATAAATGTTGATTTGACATGACCGCTTAAGAGATCGAGTATCGAGTATCGAAATTTGGCATTCTCTCATCAGTGATCGTGTATTTATTTATTCGATATGGTTTCTGCTGACGAGCTGAGGTGCATTTGGGAGAAAATATGTGAGAATATCTTTGTTTATTGTTATTTTTGCGTCTGGTTAAATTTATTATTTGAAAATTATTTCACGTTGAGTCTAAATAAAATTAACCCTCTGCAAAAGGAGATTTTGGTAAATATTATGAGCTGGGACAGCAGTTTAGGTGCATCCTCTAAAATTGATCTTCTCCAATATAAATAAAAATGCACTCTTATTTGCCCTGACTGTTTTGATAGAACTGCAATCAAAAGTGTATGTTGTGAAAGATATTTTCAGAAAATTATAGTTTTGTATACGTAAGTAGAGTCTTGTAAAGGAAAGGGATAGCTTTTATCTCTTAAACGTCCTCGTTCAATACACTCTTTTTTGACATTTGTCAGCCATCTCAATTCAATGTATTGCGTTTATAACTTAATTCGTGCGGTTTTTTGTCAAAATTTTAACGTTTTTTTAAGAAAAACTTGTACAATAGTATTATTCAAAGTATTGCCCATCTGAAGCTATGACTTTTTCCCATCTTTCTGGCAATTTGTGGATCCCATCCCAAAAGAACTGCGCCGGCTTGGCAGCCAAGAATGAATGAAGCCAATTTTTGATATTCTGCTCTGATATGAACCGTATTTCAGTGAGGGCGTTCTGCATCGACCGGAACAAATGGTAGTCAGAAGGGGCAAGGTCTGGGCTATAAGGCGGGTGGGGTAAAACTTCCCATCCACTGTTTTCCAAATAGTTCTTAACCGGAATAGCAACGTGGGGCCGAGCGTTGTCATGATGGAAAATGATTGCCTCGTGTCTGGTCGCATATTCCGGGCGTTTTTCGGCTACTACTCTCTTCAAATGGATTAATTGTGTTCGGTAGCGTTGTCCATTGATGGTTTCACCCGGTTTTATCAGCTCATAATACAGCACACCCTTCTGATCCCACCAAATACAGAGCATTATCTTCGCGCCATGGATATTCGGCTTTGCCGTTGATTTGGCTGGTTGGCCGGGTTTCACATATGATTTTTTGCGCTTGGGGTTGTCGTAATGGATCCATTTTTCATCACCAGTAATAATCCGATGCAAAAATGACTTCCTTTTGTGGCGTTCCAGCAGCATTTCGGACATGCAAAACCGCCTTTCGACGTCTCTCGGCTTGAGTTCATGTGGAACCCAATTTCCTTGCTTTAGAATATTCAGCTGCTTTTAAACTTTTGAAATGGCTGCTTGAGTGACACCCAAAGATTCTGCGAGCTCATCTTGTGTTTGGCAACAATCTTCATAGAGTAATGCTTCCAGTTCTTCATCTTCAAACTTTTTTGGCTGCCAAGGACGTTCATCGTCTTCCAAGCCAAAATCACCACTTTTAAATCGTGCAAACCACTTTTGGCACGTTCGCTCAGATAGCGCATGTTCACCATAAACTTCCACCAAAATACGATGACTTTCGGCAGCAGTTTTCTTCATATTAAAGTAATGAAGAAGAACTCCCCGCAAAAACACTTTTTCAGGCACAAAGTTCGACATATTTGAGTGAAAAAAAATTATTGTTGTTTACCCTTCAAATGAATGACATATACTGAAATGACGTACAATGACAGTAGCTTTCCAACGCATGTTCCAATGGAATAATAACAATGGAATAATACAAGTTACGCCATCTCTTAGCAAACCGCACGAATTAAGTTATTGACCCAATAGTAGAATTGTACTAGTACAATCTTCAAAGTGCACTCGATACGTGACCATTCTTATGTGATCATCCCAATGTAGTTACTCGATCAGTCGATAGCGTATGGATTTCATTCACTCGTTAACTGATGTCGTAATTCGACCCCAGGTCGGAATTTAATGTGTTTAACATACGTTCCCGTTCCCCTTCTACGGCCGAAGAGCAAGGACGTGAGTTAGGGAACGAATATGAAAAACTGAGGGTACTGTCATCAGCGAAGGAATGGACTGGATTAGAAGTTGCAGACAAGAGATCATTTATAAAAATGAGAAAGAGAGTCGGAGACAAAACAGAGCCTTGGGGAACACCAGCATTTATTTGGTGAATTGCAGACTTGAAGCTGTCCAAAACAACTTGTATTGAACGCCCCGAAAGGTAATTTCTAATCCATTGAAGAAGAGACTCATCGATGCCATATGCACGCATTTTCGACAAAAAAGCCTAATGCCAAACTCTGTCAAATGAAATGGTCTCACAACGATCATATTTGGATTCTCAGAACTCCAAATTATGTAATTTTGTTTGTTTACGCAGTCGCAGTGTGAGAATGGGCCTCATGGCTGAAGATTTTGTTCGAAAAATCTATCCTTAAATCGCGATACTCAGATATTACAGAACTATTATTTTTGTAGTAGTGTGTGAGCGGTGGTTAAACGATTCATATTGTAAAATTAAAATGGAAAGGCAGCTACAAAGAAATATGGCTAATGTAATATAGTTCAGCTAACTCCATAAATAATTCAAGTACTTTTTGCTCATACGAGTATTGTATGCGAATACGTAATTATATTGTATTATTGTCAACTTACCAATTATATGAATAATTTTTTCTCGTCTTGTTGATGTTCTACCAATTAAAAAATTCTCTGGTTTAACATCTCTATAAATTAAGTGTCGACTATGAACATATTCGATCCGGTGGAGCTATAATAAATCAATAGTTAGTACGTATTTTAAAATTATAAATATAAGAGAAAACATTTTTATTTTTAGTTAATAAAAGCAAACAATTTAATGTAAAAAAAGATATTACATGCTTTGAAATGATTTATTTATTTTATGTATTATATTATTAAAAAAAAAAAAAAAAACTCTACAGCAGTGTCTCAACTAGCGATAATGAGCATGAATGATTTGAAATACTTTTGCCTGGATGTTTTAAAATTATAAGTAAAAATAAAAAAAAAAAAATAAAAAAAGATGAAAATACAAAAGATCTCGAGGTGAGGGTTATCCTTGAAAAGAAAAAAAAGAAATATATATAATTTCTGTCGCATTGACTGATGACATTGCATTGATATCCTCTCTCTCTCGACAACGACCTCTTGTATGAGTGAGTTTTCTATTTTTTTTGTTGAAAACACGAGCAGTTCTTGAAAACATTTTCTGAGCACACAATCTTCAAGACGATAAAGAATTTAAAGCATTTTTTTCTTTTTTTTTATGAAAAGTTGAATCAAGTAATCTGGACGATTGCCAAACGTTCTTAGCCTGTGGAAAGTGGAAAGAGGGAGAATGAAAGGATATTCGTATCGGCTGCTCGTGGTGGTATTTGTTCAATCTGCTTGCAAGGGTTTCCAAATGAGATTGAGCTTCAATGTGGATTCGTGTTCACAGATAATGAATGTAAATTGGATGGAATGTGTGAGGTGGTGAGTTAGATGCATTTTTTTTTTACATAGTCTGGGGTTGTTGGGAACAAATGTTCATGGTGGATATAGTTTTTTTTTTTTTATCACGTGTGGGTGGTTTTATTTTCAATTGATTTAAGTTCCTTGCATTTACACAGGGGTAATCGCGATATGGATTAATGAATCAAAAGATAGGAAAACTAAAACGTGAATTCTGCATGAATTTCAGTATTTAATGAAATCAGGAAATAAGTAAAATCCAAAATAAAAGAAAAAGAGCTACCAAGAGTCCTATGCCTCAGGAGCATACCTTACATACCTTATCCCTTACTTTAGTACATAAGTATGAACCCTTTCGATTAGTAAACAAAATCTATTATAATAAACACAAAAAAAGGAAAGAGATGTTCTTAAACAGGGGCTTTATTAGGAGAAAGCTTTAAGGTAGCTCCTAATCGTCAGAAAGTATAATAAAAACATACAAGAAAGCTACAATCCGGTTAAAACGGAGCGTATGATACCCTATGGTGTGGCGTTGTGAAATTTTTGATTCAAATGCAATGATATCTTGCAAAGTTCATAGATTTTTAAGTGATTTTATTAGATAAAATATTTATTAGTTTTTCATAAAAGAATGTAGGCGTGCCTCTCAATATTTGTAACCAAAATTCAGAGATTTGCAAAATTATAATTATTCATCACCGTAAATAGCTCTAAAAAAAGCAAAAGTTTTCATGAAGAAAACGCCCCCTAAATGTGGGCGTGTTCCAACAAGAATGTATGGACAAATTGTAGAGAATATCAATAACCACATATTTTGTCTTATAAAAGTTTTTCAGTTTCTAGTAAAAATATTGAAAAAATTACATTTTTTCAAAAGTGGGAATGTCTGTCGACAGATTTCAAAAATATTTATACTTGTAATGCTTCGGATTCTAGAAAGTTGATATACAAAATTTCATCTAGGTAGCTGAATATGTAAGGCTCACAAAATGGTGACATACAGACAAACACAACTTTCGATTATCACTTACATGACTACAAAAACTAATCGATTTTTGTAATTTGTAATTATCTGAACAAAGTAATTGATAATCACACAAAATTTTAAACACGGTAATTTGTAATTGTAATCAGAAATGATTACATATTAATTTTAAGTGGTTGTATAGGTTGAATGGAGTGGAAACGAAATGTGAGGCCTAAAGTTTCAGATAATCCACACTGCAATAATTAAACAACTCCGATTACCACGTTGTATTGGAATATTGATTACAAGTAATCTTAATCACCAAATAAATACAACTGCCACTTTTTAAATTTAATTAATGTAATTGTTTACGTAATGCATTACTTTTATTGGTAAAAATAAAGAGCTAAAAGGTAGGATGAACAGGTTGGAGTGGAGCGGCAACGGATTGGAGTTATTCTTCTTGCAACCAATTAATTGCTTAATTCAATTCAAAATGTATTTGCTTACAAACATCTAACAGAGTGGTGGAATAAGGAAATATGACCTCTTAGGGGGTGTTTATATGTACGTTCTCTTTGAAACACATTAAGTTGGTAAGAAAACGAAAGTATTTCACATTCAGAACAAATCGGTATATGTCATGGTTCGACAGAATGAGAAATACCAGACAATTAAAACCTCTCAAAAAACGATAAAATGCTGTCCATCCTGTTTGGTATTTCTAGAATATTGGCAGATAGATTATGCTTCAGTGATATAAAACAACAACGGATTTCAGAAGCAATCAGTTTAATAGTATTAGCCTGGGCCTATAGAACAATCCTTTTTTAGAAGGAGGTGCCGCTAATTGGTCGACTTGACGTCTTAAGGGATTATGATTATGAAAGATAAAGGGGATAGAGAGACAGAAGTATTTGTTGTGTTTTACTTATGGTTTAGAACTCAGGTATTGATTCCTTCAGTTTATGTCAAGGGTGAAATTGTTGTAAGCTTTTCTTATTTACTTTAGAGGAAGTGCAATAGCATTATTTATTTCATAACTAGAAACTCTTTGACGGCCACGGTTGCGACTTGTGCGTGGTAGTTTCATAAGTTCTCATTACTCTGCTTCATGCAAATAAGAATATAAATTTAAAATATTCTCAGCTGTTCTCAAATTTTTAATTAAAGCGCAAAGATAAAAACCCGTTGCTGCGCCTGTAAAATCCGACAAACAAATTTTGATCAAAGAAAATGTAATTTCCAAGTACTCAACGGATTTTTTAGTAAAACAAATTAGAGAGAACTAGACCTTAGAAGCTAAGGCTTAATTTTCTATACAACTTTTCTTTTACTATAATAAAAGATTTGATGAGTGCTTGAAAATTCTATTTTCTTTGACTGACCTCCTCCAAATTTGTGTTTTTTTGATTGTCGGATTTTGCAGGCCCAACGACGATATTTAAACGTATATCCAATTAAATGATTGATTGTAGGTCTAGTGGACAGGTGGATGGTAGTTATAATGTTGCAGTGGAAAAGGTTTTGCATGAAAAATGCAGAAGAAGCACCAGATAAAGCCTCTGGTGATATATACGAGACCTCGAGTTCTGGACTGACAGATGAATTTTTAACTGACACTTTAAAATGCATTCCATTACAAATTTTTAACTTTATTGTGGCCAAATGAAACTTCCAGCACTCGGATTTTGTTTGTACCTTCGTTAAGTTACTATCGAATTAAAATATTTGCCTATTGAGATGTGGTCCAGGCTAAAGTGTTAGTTCAACAGTAGATCAGGCCATTGTTGCGCTGATACCTTCAACTGCTACGAATAAAAATGGTTTCTACTAAATCCCAAGTACCTGCCTTCTATGATAGTGGATATTAGACGATCATCGATATCTCTAAACCTAGGAGGCCTACGAAGCTGAAATTTCGCAGGCAAATAGTTACTATTTGGGTTAGTGACTATTGAAGATTGGTTGGAGATTGAAACTTACCACAGAGCCCACCTAATAAACGTTTAAAGCTTATACATTTTTCCACTTATCACCGAAAAATTTATTTTACCTCAAAACGGAACAACCAATTTCAATGAAATTTATTTTATTATTATACATTTTAATAAAAAAGTGGAGAATGCTAGCAATGGTACGAGCTTCAGGTTAATACCCTGTAGTGGTTGTAGAATATGGGGGAAATACTAGACAATAAGTATTTACCTATAAGTACGAGTAATTTCATTGTACTACTACTACTGAATAAATAATTAAACAAGAGAAGAAGTGGTACAATGGTAGAAACACAAATTTTCTTTGAATCCTAATTCCATACTAAATCAGTAGTGCCAAATTTGCCGAAATAAATAGGAAATCTTTTTATTTTTTTGTGAAAAACTTAACTAAGTTGCAAAGAAACTCGGCTACTGTAAAATCATTAAATGATTAATTTAACAAGAGAAACGCAATGTGATGATGGAAACTCTAATTTTGTAAGCACTCCAATCCGTAACTAAATCAGTAGTGCCAAATTACAAAATGGGACACCGTTTTTTTTTTTTTTTGCGAAACCTAATTAAACTTCATATAAAGTTACAAAGAAACACTGGTACTATTGCTTTTTGCACTGTTTTTAGAAGAGAACGCAGGGAATATGGAGACTTTGAGAAAAAATATCACGACAAAGGAATTAAAAATGGTAAAGTTATAAGGCATCCAAGGCTAATGCGAAAGGTGATGTAAATGCATTGGGAGACAACAAATAGCACGATGGCAAAGAGAAAATATTTTCAAATACGGACTACAAGACTTTTTTTAATGTGGACAGGGACACAATCCCTAAAAGTGCGTTAAATAGTGTAGTAATTAATACCGGAGTAAAAATAACTTTATGAAAAACTATATCCACCACAAAATATATTTTCCAAATTTTTTAAACAATTAACATTTCATTGCAAACCTTTAAAACTCTCAACAATTTTGAGATAAGAAAACAAATATTTGGCTGTTAACTTTCAAAAGCAAATGCATTCCAAAAAATTAAAAAAAATTTTTTTTTATGAAAATGATCATGGAAAATAATAAAAAAAAAAAAATTTAATGTAAAAAGCGATTTAAGCCATAGTTAAACAAACAAACAAAAAAAAGCTAAGTTAGTACTAATTTCATTTAATCAAAAAAAAAAAAAAAAAGTAGATACAGAGTAGTTAAATGAAAAATTATCTCTTTTTTTGTATAATTTTTATGTTTTGTTTTTTTTCTTATTTTCTTATAATGTACTTACTAATTGTATAGCTATCAGTAGTACGGTCTTCAGAGTGAATCGTCTGCCGCATATATCAAATAAATCTTCAAGTGATGGACCAAGCAATTCCATAACAAGTGCATTGTATTTGCCGCATGGTCCGAAGTAATATACTTCGGGGACACCCTCTGCTGTGTGTCATGTTTACGTGTGTATGCGTGTGTTTTGTGTTTACATTTACATTGTTTTTTTTTTTTTTTTTTTTTTTTAAGGTGGTAGTAGCAATTCGCGTTTAAGGAGAATATCGTGTGTACCGGTTGGGAATTTTGTTTTGTAGATTTTTTTTTTTGGCGCGCAAAGTTTTGTAATTTTGAATATATACGCACGAATTTGAAAAGAAGAAGAGAAGAAGAAAAGAACATTAAAACAAAACAATAAACAAATAAAAATAATCGAAAGGAAAATCAAGAGAAATTAGTAACAATGCTTCCATGACATAATTTTTTATTTTTTTTTTTTTTTGGTTGCTTCAGGGAAGGAGTTTTTGTTTTTCTACCTTTCTTTCTTGTTTGAGAGGGCGGAGGGGGATAACATTTGTTGAGGTTAAACTTTCACATGGGGGGGGTTTGGAAGAGGAAACGAATCTGTGTTCTCTGTCCCAGTTGGAAGTTTTGAAAATAGAAATTCTCGAAGCATATTTAAAATTGTTCGTGTATGTGTGGACAAAACTCTTTTCAGCGCACGCGAGCCATGGATTTATTTTCAAAATTAAAGTTATAAAATTTAGCTTTAGATACATATCAAAGATACAAACGTGCACAGATGGGTGTGGTGGTAGGTGGTGGGAAGTTGAAAAGAAAAAATCAATAAAAAAATAAATAAACACAATAAATGCATTTTTTTGTTGCTGTTTTGAGGTGGTGTTAACGATGCTCTCCTTAACGTTAAAAGTGAAATGATTTGTGTTGATAGAGAGATATAGACAAAGTGGTGGAATGCCAAAACGTTTTTTTTTTTTTTTTTTTCAATTGTTTATCAAATAATAAAAACAATACGAAACACAGAAACAGAGAAGAGATGATAGAATGGAAATATCATGAGAAATAAACAACGCACTACTAAACAAAAAATAAAATAAAAAAAAAATAATTAAACAGTAGATATGGCTTAATAGTTAAGTAAATGCAACAATAATTCAACAAACTAGACAACAATTCTTATTAGGAAACAAAACAAAATAGAAACATTTCATATACAGAAACAGCGCTGCTGTGGTTATGAGTGTTTTGGTTTTTATTTTTAAGTTTAATTATACTTTTTTTATGAATAAACATTAACAGATTCCAGTTCAAAACTAAACTAAAACAAAGGAATACACGCAGTATAGTAGTTAGAAAGGAACCACACACTAAAAAAAACAAAAAAAAAAACGTTTACAACCAACGAATGTTTAAGATAACATTTTTTTTTTTTTTTTTTTATCCTTGAATGTTGCCCTGCTGGAGTGTGGATCTGATTAACGTTGATTTGAATTATTTTTTTTGCTAGCTATCGGCTGTTGAGACACTTAACGTAATAAAGATAAAATTTCCGAATGCACGTTACTCATTGAGGATGAATGTTACTCACCTTAAGACTTGTTAATAAAATAGAATAGAACACAGTGGTTGGTGGGGAACTTTGAATCCAACGAATGTCTGTAGAACTGGTGCAACGATTAAGTACTTATATTTTCAGACCCTAAAGTAGTGGATTGTTTTTTTTTTTTCTACCAGACACAGATTTGGTTGAACAATTCAATTGATCCCAAGTGATTTGGTAAGTTTCTTCACGTAGTACAAAAAAGTTATTTGAAATACAAAGTAGAGCCTATTGTAAGGCTTTGTCTGTAGGAATCAGAATTATTGTATGAAACTCGAGTGATGTGGCTAATGATATGTGAGACAAAAAGACAGGACACAAAGTACCTCATATTTTTAATACATTACTTCAGTCTCATCTCAACGCGGACTGAGTGGCAGGGGATAACTTCGCTATATTCCAACTTGAAAAATCAATGGCGCAAAATTACAGTCATTTGAATTTAAAGAATGTTAGTAGCCACTAAGTAACAGCCCTTTAACTTTAAAGCCAGTGCTTAGCTTTGAATTGAATTATAAACACTTTTTAACCTACCTAGTACCTAACTAAAGGGTGGTTAAATTTTAAGGGCCGATGTTGAATGTGAACCATACCTAAACGTCAAGTTTTTTTCTGCATTTCATTTGACATTTCTCAATTTCAGACTAACTCACTTTGAACCATGGAAAGATACACAATCGAGCAACGCGTTAAAGTTATTCAGGCTTATTATGAAAATGGGCGTTCAAATCAAAATGCATATCGTGCATTTCGTGATTCTTTCGGTCAATTTAATCGTCCAAATGTGCGTACAATCAGAAAAATCGTGCAAAAATTTGTGCAAACCGGGTCTGAAGGAGATGTGAAAACACCAGTGCATGCTCGTACAGCTCGTACTTCAGAAAATATTGCTGCTGTTCGCGATAGTGTGGCTGAAGAGCCGTCCACCTCAACTCGTCGTCGTGCCCAACAATTGCACCTCTCACGATCGTCGTTGATGAACATTATGCATAAAGACTTGCATTTACGCGCTTACAAGGTGCAATTGACTCAAGAACTAAAGCCTCTTGACCATTTCAAGCGTCGTCAATGGTCACAATGGTGGCAAGAAATGACAACAGTGGATGATCAATTTTCGAAGAAAATCATCTTCAGTGATGAGGCACATTTTCACCTCAGTGCATTCGTCAATAAGCAGAATTGCCGCATTTGGGCGAATGATAATCCAAGAGTGATTGTCGAAAAACCAATGCACCCACAAAGAGTGACTGTTTGGTGCGGTTTATGGGCTGGCGGCATCATCGGGCCGTATTTTTTCCAAAATGAGGCCGGTCAGGCTCGAATTGGAAGATATGGATGTGGACGATATGTGGTTTCAACAGGATGGTGCCATTTGCCACACAGCTAACGAAACAATGGCTCTTTTGCGCGACAAATTCAATGGCCGTGTTATCTCACGTGGTGGCGATGTCAATTGGCCGCCAAGATCATGTGATTTGACACCGTTGGACTTCTTTCTTTGGGGTTATTTGAAAGAAAAGGTGTACGTCGATAAGCCAGCAACAATTCAAGAGTTAAAGGATGAGATAATTCGGCACATTAACGGCATAGAACCTCAATTATGCCTCAGCGTCATTGAAAATTTGGACCATCGGATGGAGGTGTGCCGCCGAGGTCGCGGCGGCCATTTGGCCGATATTTTGTTCCATACATAATTGAACCATACCAATATTATCATAATAAAAAGAAATGACAGTAATTTCCTAAATAATTTGTGTTTTATTCAAAATCAACATCGGCCCTTAAAACTGAACCACCCTTTAGTATCGACCTTAGAACTGACTTACAGCAAATTTTAGTCAAACAAACCCAAAAAAATAAAGTTTGAGGGATAGTGTTGTATCGAATTTGAATGAATTTGACAGGTCGAACAGAAATCGAACACTTTTGTTGACTGTTTACATCCGTTGGTTGGCTGGAATTTGAATTTGAAAAAATGGCAGATGACAGATGGTTAAAAGCCCACTCTAAAAGTTAAAAGGTACTTTTGGTGGTTTTAAAGTTAGCGCAAGCTGGTAACTATAAAATGGATTAATGTTGACTATAAATAGGAAAACACTAATCTTGACTTTGTTACGTGCTAAAATCTGTTTAAAGTGCACTTTATGCGACTATAATTTTGCGCTAATTTGGTTATAAGGCTGCGTTATAACTACGTAACACAAGCCTGGAGCGACAAGTCAAGATCATATTCATAGCCAAAGGAGAAAAGTCAAACAAGTCTTTATTTCTGACAGACTAATTGCTATGTTTCGTCATATTAGAGACTGGGATATTCCTGTCCCCCATCAGAAAACTAGGGCATACTTGCGGACTAATAACCCTTAAAAAACACAGGGCGAAAGTGGGCGTGGCTTTCACCATTTGTAACTCAAGTTCACGGATTCTGACGAGATATTCACAATAAGACTTAACTAACCAAACCAAATTTTCACTTTCTAGCTTAAAACATAAAGCCCCAAAAAATGCTGACATACTCGTATGTAGACGGACATAGCTAGATGGACATAACTTTCCATAAATACATACTCGTATATATTTTTGTGTTACAACTATGTGCCAAAATTAATATACCCTATGGGACAGGGTATAAACATAGTTGAAGGGACGAAAAAAGCATCCATTGCCTTCTACGTCTGACACAAGGTTACGGAAAAAGATGGGGCTTAGGCCTTAGACTGGATGTTCATCGCCATTATTAATCCAATGCTGATATATGTATTCGTTACTGGTCTCATGGCCCGCAGGGGAAAAAAAACAAACTTGAAGACACTCACGAAGACCCGGCGACTGATATGTATAGGCATAAGTTTACGAAACGGCGAAGAAACGTGACCGACAAGATTGAACCGAAGGCGAATTTATAAATACCAGAAATAGGTCATCACTTACATGAACGTGCAGTTACGAGTAATCCCTAACTTATGACATAGGTATATGCGTTGTTCAATTGGGCCTGATCGAGTATATGGAGGTACTTGCAAGTAGAAGTTGAATAGAGCTCAATTTTCCACACCAGTGGTAAGATCTAACCTTACTTTTCTAATATTCATTAACATGCTTTTCTTTTTAGCACAGACTTCAGTTTTTAAGCAATACTTAAACCCTTTCGTATTGTCTTAGCACAGGCATCTACCTATCTACTTTTTTGTACGGTAATCAATGTTTTGATGCTACATCGTGCTAGTAGACCACCTAAGCTTAGGTGCAACAAATCTTTTGGGGAGAAGTGGAGACATACGAGTAGAGTAAAACTAACAAAACGCCATTTTGAATTTCATTCAGAGCTCAGAATAGTTTAGGGCAACTTTTCAACTATACAATTCAATACAATTAATCGCTTTGTAGTATCATGTTCGAGTATAGTATCTGGGGGAAAGTCGAAAACCCAGAAGGGCAATTATTTTCCTCTCATGCAGCTACCCTAGCGATAGTGAGCATTGAGCCCGATACTTAATAGGCACGTTTTTTTTTTTTTTTTTGCGGAATCTGTCTACAGCGGCACAAACAAACTATTACCAGCGAAATCGTGAAGAGAATTATGGTTGTTGGTGCTGTTAACAGTTGAAAGGAAAGCAGCAACGAGAGTACAGCCATTCATTTGCAGTAGTAAAATGTATTCTTCAGCAAGTGTGCTATCAGGAATGCAACAAGAAAAGCACACACCGCAGCAAAAAAAAATACCGAACCCTCTCTTAATATGCAGAAGCAAAATTTACTTTTCAGCAAGTATCAGTGCTCTCTTTAAATTCATTATCTGAACAGTGCATCCAAAGCAACCTCTTATTTTGGATAAAACCCACAGCAAGCAATTGTTGTTTTATTTTACATGTCAATTTCAAAATAATATGGATCAACAGTCAAGTTTTGTATGACGAAAGATTGTCAGATGCATTTGAAATACAAACTGGGATCCGACAAGGTTGTATTCTTTCACCAATATTGTTTTTATTGGTAATTTCCTGTTATTCAAGTTGCTTTATCGGACGGGTAGTGAAGGAATACTTTGGACCCTTAACTTATACACTAGGACTAAGCTAATTATGGATCTCAATCTTTGGTGATGCGATGGGTTAGTTAGTTAGTACAGCATATGAACTAGAAAGAATATTTTTGTGAATCGGTAGAATATACGAAATATTTTGAGAATTTTCTTACAAAAAAAAAAAACACATACTCGACAGCGAGTAGGAAGACTTTAGTAATTACTAGTTTTCAGTTTAGAAGTAATCCCCGAATGAGATAACCATGTTAAAAATTGTTTTTTTCACAGTCCCACCTCTTGTGAACATCCGAGACAAATAACCGAAAGTAAAACTGTAATGATAAAAGCTTCCCAATTATGTCTTCGGGAAGAAGAATAATCTGTAGATTCCTTCCACACGTGTGAACAAAATAAAATACGCACATCACGATTAGAATCAAAATATTTATTTATTTAAATTAATTCTATCACCACTCGCAATGGCATTTATTTGTCAAATACAAAACTCTCAGATCTAAGCAAATATAATTTCACACTTTCAAACTACTCGTAATATTATGCAACAACAGGCATTATGTAAATTGTAGATTTTTTTTTGCGAAATATTTAGAAGCAAAAGCCGATGAATAATCCTATAGGAATGGGTTTGGTGACGTCCACGTTTTTCTATAAATCTTTTGTTTAACTCAACAATTCTTATAACAACAAAGTGGTGACCCTACCATAATAAGATATGTACTTACTAGGCACGTAAGACCTTAAGTGAATGTTTGAACCTTTCAAATTCCCACTTTACCACCGTGAATTTACACTCTTATTTTTATTTTATATATGTATCTAAAACATTTCTACAAAGCGTATCACATTCACTACTAATATTGCTTCATATTGCTGTAACATATTAAAGTGATTAACATTTATCTCGTGAGTATAGTGCATTCAAAAACTTTGCTTTTTTTGTTTGGTTCTAAAAAAAAAAAGCATTTTTTTAATCAGTAACTTTTCAATAAATTTAACAAGAAAAGAAAATTGTTTAAATTAAAGAAAAAAAAAAAAGAAAAGCAAAATAAATAAAACTTACTAGTTGCTTAGCTATCATCAGAACAGTCTTAAGGGAAAATTTACGGGAACAAATATTGAAGAGATCTTCTAATGATAGTCCCAATAATTCTAATACCATGGCATTGTAACGGCCACCACATGTCCCCAGATGATAGACACGTGGTATACCCTCTGGAAAATTATCTTCAAAATACAGGTCAAAAAAATGTTATTAAATGCATTTCTTTGTAAGATCTTGATCTTATTATCCCCGAAGAATATGCTTGAGAAATTCTATTTCGTTTTTTTTTTTTTTTTTTAGTAGGGAATTTAATTAAGGGATTTGTTTTTTTTGTAATATTAAAAAAAAAAAATAAGGATTTTGATGATTTAGGGGATGTAAAAAACAAAGGTAAAGTATAGATTTTACCAAAGTTTTTAGTTAAAAAAAAAGGATTTTTGCAAAATATAGAGTAACCCTACAAGTCTACACGTTAATAACATGAGAATAGCTTAACCGATTTAAAAGAAATTTGATTTTTGGTTTAAGATATTTTTTTTTATAATCTGTGCGCGACGAAGGGTATTTTTTTTTTTTTTTTTTATAATTTGCACGTGTTAAAGGGGATATGAATACCCTTATACTAATTTTTAGAACACGTGCGTTTTTGTGGAAAGAGGAAGAGACAGAGAGAAAGAAAGATTGGTGTGGTGGATTTGAAACTTAGGTGGTATTAAGTTTCTGTAAACTCCAAGGGTGGCTGTCCAGATAACTGGGGAGTATTTTGTTTGATTTCGCTATTATTGTCCTTGCTTATGATTCACAGTATTTTTTTCCGTCCTCCTGATGTCATCATCACGATCAAGTTGCATTTTAGCCATATGACCACCCTACTGCCAGTGTTATGCCTTCACAGTAGAGTTGACTTAGCTTTCGCAAGTGATCGACTTTTTTATTTATTTCATGCGAAATAAATAGTTGATTCTTGATATCAGGATTTGAACCGTGAATCAACAGCGTGACAAGCGATGATGTTACCACTACACCACGGCCACCCTTATATGAATACCCAACACTGTTTCAGGGCACGGGCGTTAGGAAAAGGGGGAAGAGGAATAGAGGAGGAGCCTGTGGACGTTGGCTTTGAAGGTTGTAGTGATGGGGAAATACAGAGCCTTGTAGATTATTGTGCATTCGAAGCATGACGCGTACTGCGGGTGAAATTTTGAAGGGGAGGAATGCAACTGGCTATTTCGCTGGAGCATTTTTTGTAGAAAAAACGATAAAACAGGGAGAGACATGAGAAATTTCTCCGATATTCAAGTGAATGTATAGCATTCACAACGTCTCTATCGCCTATAAGATTTAACGCGCGATTTTGTACCCTATCAAGAATGTGAAGAACGGTCTTGGGTACACCAGACCAGATATGGGCGTTATATTACAGCTTACGAGTAGGGCGGATGAATGCCTTATAAATTGAGGCCAGATCAGACGGGATAAAATATTTGTTGCACCGTTTAAGGAATCCTAGACATTTTGCAGCATTTTTGGCGACCTCGAATATGTGATCGTTCCATCGAAGATGGTTATTAATACACATACCGAGAATGGCAGGTCTTTCGCTTGAGAGACAGAAAACAGCATTGTTTTGGAAGCATTAAATTCCACTC
The DNA here is from genome assembly GCA_963082735.1 of Pocota personata. Taxonomy (NCBI): domain Eukaryota; kingdom Metazoa; phylum Arthropoda; class Insecta; order Diptera; family Syrphidae; genus Pocota; species Pocota personata. The sequence continues at coordinate 34,347,553 of OY720429.1, read as the reverse complement.
AGTTGGTTGAACCCCATTTAATTATGCTGTTCAGGTCGAAATTTAATGTGTTTAACATACGTTCCCGTTCCCCTTCTATGGCCGAAGAGCAAGGACGTGAGTTAGGGAACGAATATGAAAAACTGAGGGTACTGTCATCAGCGAAGGAATGGATTGGATTAGAAGTTGCAGACAAGAGATCATTTATAAAAATAGGAAAGAGAGTCGGAGACAAAACAGAGCCTTGGGGAACACCAGCATTTATTTGGTGAATTGCAGACTTGAAGCCGTCCAAAACAACTTGTATTGAACGCCCCGAAAGGTAATTTTTAGTTAGTCGTTCTTGTTGGCATATAATTTCGACCCAAAATTTTCCATAATCGGCGACTGGTTTTGATAAAACGTTTTAACCACTAAAATACGTTGATTTATCGAATATCATTCCATAATAAATTTGCCATTTGTCTACACATCATGAATGTCAAATAAACTGTCAAACAAACCACTACAACGAGACGTCACTGACTTCGTGCAACTAATCCATCAATTATTCCGAGACAACTGCTATAGAGAGCACGCTTCAAAAATAAATTCAGCACATTCTTCACTAATCTTGTGATGTTTAAAAAACATCGCGAGTTGAAAAGAAGTTAGACGAATGATGGAGTCGATAGGGACTTAAGACAGTGTTGTGTACATGGTAACATTCCATGGTAACTCGCGTTACATTTGAAGGTCTTATAGACAATATTAATTATTTTGGTTATAGCAATATTTACATGACCCTTTTTTGAGGAATTATGTTTGCTAGTGCTAAGAATGCCAAAATTTACTACAGTTACAGATTATTTACTTAGAAAGCCATTCAACTTAAAGGTAACAATTTTTTGTTACAATCTTTTTTTAATAAGTTCTTCTCAGTTAACCAATTAAATTATTCGAAAGTCGCAAATACTGTGACGTAAGAAACAAGGAATCTTGTCAACTAATAAAAATAATATATGATTTAGTAATTTAAAGGAAAATCTGAATTTGTCCGAGTAACTCAAGTTACATAAATTTGGTAACACGCGTTACAATTGATCATTACAGCGGAGTGTAACTTGTAATTTCGGCTTTTAATACAGGTAAATGAATTTTTGCAGCACTGGAATAATTGCTCTAACAAAACGAGCCATATACTTGCTTTTACATGCAAATTTTCACTATTTTCCTCATCCACATGTTGTACTTTACAGAAACTATCACACTTGACAGTTGATCTCAAATACAAACTTTATCACAAGGATAGAGTGCTGCAACTCTTTAATGACGCTGTGAAGTTAATGAAAGGGTTAAATGTGTTCAGATCGATGCTCAGGATCGCCAAAGAAAAAAGTTAAGAAGTTGGAAATAAATCCCGATGGACAGGCTTGAATACAGTTTTCTAAGTTCGCTTTTTTTGCATATATAATTTTCTCCCAGGATATGTGAACCTAAAACGATTGGACAGCGTTTGTATAGCTGAGAGTTTCGAAGTTTCTGGAAATATGTCTCATGTGAATGAATTCCAAATTTTGTTTGTCCTGTAAGTAGAAGGTATTTTGATAAAAATGTCCGCGCGGTTGCTAGCTGAACATAAAGGTGATGGGCGAAGCCCTAGCGACTTTCATAGTACAACGCGCAAATGTCGCATTTCTACGGATCACTGTTCTAGTTATATCAAGATTTATACAAAATTTCGCGATAAAACAGTTAAGCATGGCAAAAACGATGGTCAGACGGCAACCGTAATGCCTAATTGTCGCAGTCGTTTCTTCATAATCCAAAGCAATGTCAGTAATAAGAAAAAAATATATATCATCAAAATCGGTTCAGTTATTCTCAATAAAAATAAAGCCACCAAATTTAAAATATTACCCTATATTTTGCATAAATTTAGTTGTCGACCTTCCTCTAGTTCCTTTCTTTACAATAAACAAGATACAAAACGGTTACGACTTACCATGTGATCCTAGTAATTTATAAAACCTATACTCTAAATGTAGTTGTGGAGCCTTTGATTTCATCGGCTCCATTTTTATTGCTACGTGTTCATTGTTGTAAAGATTTTTTCCTGTAAAGAAATAATAGAAATAAAAACAAATTATTAGTTATAAATTATTTGGAGATAAAGAGACTATAAAGTTTACAAAATCAACAATCGCATGCAACAGATGTTTCACGAGGGTTTTTTTTTGTATTATTGTTATGATCTGATAGATGGCGTTATTCATTTCGATCGATATGAACGTATTCATCTTTTTGCTTTCATTTAAGATAGCATGTTTATATTCCTGAAAACCAATTTAACTCAATCTATAAGAAAATCTATTAGGATTAAGTTCACAGAAGTTAGGCCTAATGATCAAACACCCCAACAACAGAATTGGTAGTTTTTATCAAGAAAAGCTGCTAACACGCGGGATATCACGTGGTGTACGGAAATACGATGTCAGAAATTGTCAGATTTGAAGGGGTGTCCGACGAGGCTTGAATACTGCTGTCACTACTTTTTTTTTTTGATAATGATCTCTGACGTACTTCGTTAATAAGAGACATCGCATTGAGCCGAATTATGAATTTGTCCGAAATGTAAACTCGTGCAGCGAATGTAAATTCAACCATAAAATATTTGCCTCAATGACAACCCATAAACCTGTCAAATAAAGGGTGATTCAATTGGAGGTTAAATCTGACACTACTGTGGTTCTGTCAAAGATAAACAGCTGATATTTGACATCTGTGAATACTAATCATTGACATTTGTAATTATGAGGCGGTATACAACGAATGTTAAAAAATCCATCTCTGAAATGGGAAAAATTGAATCAGCACGATTCGCATACTGCGAAGTAATGTAATGAACAGTCGCCGCAGTGAGTGACAGTGTTCGTGACAATCCGTCAAAATCCAATCGCCATCGTTCCCAGCATTTGAACCTTTCCCACAAATCTACGCAGCGCATTTTAACAAAAAAAAAAAAACTGCTTCTACATGCCGACAATTGACTCAGGAATTGTAGCCAGCAGACTTTGTTGATTGGATGTTAGAAAACCATCAAGTTGATGGCGATTTTTCGAACAAAATCTTCTTCAGCGATGAGGCTCACTTTTACTTAATGGCTACGTAAACTTACAAAATTGTCGCATTTAAAATTATGAAAATCCACGAACACAACCAATGCATCCACAAAAAGTCGCTGTTTGGAGCGGAATTTGGTCCGGCGTCGTGATTGCGCTGTACTTCTTCGAAAATTCCCGTGAACGTTATCAGGATATAATAACAAATTATTATTGGCACAAATTGAACGATTTTGTTTCAACAAGATTGATTGGTTTCAGTGACCAAAAGTAACCACCAATATCGTGCGATATCACGTCAATGGTCTTTTTTCTTTGGGGTTATGTGAAGCAAAAGGTGTATGCCAAAGCTAAAGGTCGAAAATCGATGCTTTATTTATGAACTACTGCAGTATTTATGTCGAAAAGTAATGGAAAAGTGGCCAATACCATTTTTCATGTTTAATGTCAATGTCCCATAATGTTGACATAAAAATGTCAGCAGTTTATTTCAAATTTAATATATAACCTCCAATTGAATCACCCTTTATACTATACATATACGTATCACATATTGCTGGTATTTTGTTAACATTGTCTCAGCCGACAGTGCTACCAAACTAGATATGTGCAGTCGCATGTTTTAGCAGCAGTGCAACCAGCTTACACAAAAATCAGCGATTGTTTTGCAGACAAAATATGACAACTCATGTATTTTATGTCTGGTTTTCCTTCTTCCCAGGAACATTTTTAAAAGAAATGATAAGAGAAGCTTGTGAGCGAGTAAAAAAAAAATGCGTTTACGTAACATAAATTCAATTGATCCACAAATGACACATAAATGTTGATGATATCCTCGTGCCTACCAAAAAGTAAAAGACAAGACTATCACTTGGACAAACAGAGACGTCGACAGAACACCATGCCTACACAGTCAAACAAATACTGCATTCCTTTTATTTTATCTACGAACCTGATCCACCACCCGAACTAAAAAAGCACATACGGCGACCTGTCAAACGTAGACAAATACATAGATAGATAGATACATTAGTTATAAATGTATATAAATATAATCTGAATTAAGTGAGTGTAAATGTGTGTAAACAGTTCATAAAATTCAGATAAAATATTATGACACCACACGCCATGAGCAATGCTCATCTTCTAATGCAAGAAATAATGTCGAGTCGAAAAGCATCAATGTGGATGGTAGGTAATAAAAGAAAATTTCTATTTCCATTGTTGGTTTTTCCAATTGAAAATGCCTGCCAGGCAGTCTACAACTCAATACACTCTCCTGTGTGTGTGCAAAGATGCGAAAATGCATCTTGCACTTGTCAAAGTGAAAAAATTAACACAGAAACTAATTGAAATGTAATTGTGTCAATGATTGTGTGTACAGTTTGCTTAAGTAGATTTGTCGTTTCGTTTTTTTTTTTTTCTCGCAAAATTTTTCACTCCACAGAGCAAATGTGAAAATATTAAAATAAATAAAAAAAAAAAGCAAAGAAAATAAAATTCAATTGCTTGTAGCTGCATATTTTTCTTTTAATTTTTTTTATGGCTGCTATACTCGTAAGTTTTAATTAAACCTTAAGTCCGATACGTAAAGTTAGGTGTCTACATACACGTAAATTGTTCGAGTAACGTTTAATTTGATAGGATTGGAGAATAATATTTTTACCGCCCAGCCCAATTATTCAGCCATTGAGTCTCTATTTGTAGTCATTCCATTATCTCAGTGGAGTTCTGAAATCTTATGTAGCAGACAGATTTTTTCGAATACGGTACGGTGAAGAGTACTGAGAATTGAAGGAAATAACGGCAGGTGTCCCACAAGGGAATGTTCTCGGACCAACTCTGTATTTATTATACATAAGGGATACACCACTAGACAGCAAGGTTTGACACCGTAATACTTGCAGTTGACAAATGCACAGGCAAAGCTATTGTTAAGCTGCAGAATGCAGTCAATAAAGTAATTGGACGCAACAATGGCACATTAAATGTAATGAGACAAAGTCTATCCACGTTAACTTTATAAGCAAGAGAATAAGCTCTCTCTCCGCTCTTATCAACAACCGAATAGTTCCTTATTCTAACACAGCAAAGTAGGAATGATCTTAGATGTCAAATTAAAGTGGAAGGAACACGTTAAAAAGAAAGCAGAAGAACTAAATATAAAATATAGAAAAAATATAGAAAGCTAATAGGACGAAATTCGGAGCAATTTATTCAGAACAAACTTATGTTATATCACCCATTCGTCTGGACGTATGGCATTAAATTATGAAGAGCTGCACAAAGAAAACAAATAATAAAGTAATACACACATTTGAAAATAAAGTCCTTCGTGGAATTGTCATCTGTACCACGGTAAGTAAGAAAAAAGACCAACATTGTGACTTCCATATCGACCAGGTGACAGATGCCATTAAAAGGAAGGCAATACGACACAATCAAAGATTGCAGATACACATCGACCTTGAGATAGAAGACGTTCTAGATGTACACAATAACGTTCGCATATTGCGAAGAACTAAGTCACACGAGTTTATGATTTAACTGTGAAGAGAAATTATTCAAAAACAATATTTTCTCTAAAGCGATTACATAGAAGGTGTTTTTAGTGCGGTTATAATCCCACACTATTATGGGTTTAGATCAACATATTCGTTTTTTTTTTTTTTTTGTCGGGGCGGGTACACCCTACTGGAGCACTCAGACTCAAAAACAGGTCCATTGTACAACCAGGCAGACAACCCCATTTTAATGTGTTTTTTTCGTCTTTTGTAAAAAGACGAGTAGACGCTTCAGTGATGAAGAGCTTAGGTCATCAGCACTCACCACATCAGCACCGCAAATCTGCCACCTGATCCAAGCAAAGGCAGGACAATCACATACGAAGTGTTCCGCAGTGTCATCGCCCTCTCCACAGGAGTTACAGACAGGGGTAGCGCTCAAACCTAGCACATGGAGGTGCTTGGCAAAGTCGAAGTGGCCCGTAAGAGTGCCAGTAAGTTGTCTGCAGTCTTTTCTGCTAAGGGATAGCAGGAAAGGCGCGGATTTCTTACAGACGACGGGGACCATTCGTTTAGTCTGCCTGCATCCTGGAGAGTCATGCCACCTTCGATTGTGTTCACTGAAAACCCAGTCGTCAATGGAAGCCATAACCGAGGACGCTGGCAAACCTAACGTGGGTTCAGGTTCTGAGAAATTCTCTTCTGAGCCTTGTCTAGCAAGCTCGTCAGAGATCTCATTTCCTGTTATCCCTTTGTGTTCTGGGACCCAAACAAGATTCAATGAGTTCAGCCTTCCGCCCGAATTCAAGGATGTTTTGCATTCTCGAACTATTTTGGAAGTGGTTAAAGGATTGAGCAAGGCCTTAAGCGCAGCCTGACTGTCACTACAGACGCAGATACTTCGCCCCTTCCACCTGTTCTTACCAATATAGTCCGCTGCCATTAGGATAGCATATATTTCTGCCTGGAAGACAGATGTGTGTTTTCCCAATGAGAAGTGAAGCCTAATGTTGTCGCATTCCACATACTCGTAGTGTCTTTTGAGATTTTCACCTTCTTTAAAAAACAAAAAAAAAAACTCCATTACTAGAATTAGGGATGGGAAAAAGCATAGATGCTTTAAAATTCGATATATCGAGTAATCGATATTTTTCTGACTGATATTACGTTTTAATCTGAAATTTCCTATAATAATTATTTCCTTTGAGTACAATCCACGAATATTACACCCCTCCCCCAATTTCACATAAATCTTTGCGATTCAAAAGAAATTAACATGTTTCCAGCAACATCGTTCTTGTTAGAAATAATCATTACAAGTCGTGGGTATCATTACATGGAAATCGTTTGTCATGTCTCTCGTATCGTAATACATATGAGTAATATGTTTGTGAAATATCACATTTCTCATGTAAGTAACGGATAGTTTAATTCATATCGTTTCTCAAGCGTCCTGAAGAAGCGACCGAAAAAAAGTTCTATCTCGAGGCTTCCCAAAAAAGTCCTCTAATAATTAACCAAAATAAATTTAATAACTCAGAAGTTATACAAGAATATAACCAATAGTACGCCGTCTGATTTTCGTATGAAATACCTATAATTACCGTATTCCCCTGGAGGTGGTAAACTATGTGTAGCTACTTAAAGGAACACGCAACTACACCAGCTTATGATAAAAAAGTACTTCGCCAGTTGTGCTTACGCGAATATCTTCGCCAGATGGATTAGTATTTTTAAGCTATTGCTATCATCCACTAGATGGATTTTCGGATTTACACCCAACAAAACTGTCACTCTGCTGCAGAATCATTAAATACTCGTACTTAAATTTTTTAATTAATTTTTTTTGTGGGCGTCTTGGCGTAGTAGTGTGTCGGATCACTACGCAAGAGGTTCCAAGTTCGAATCCAACGTCTAACAAACATCCGAGAGTATTGTTGTCACGAGAAAGCTTCTCAAAACAAATTGCCGTTCGGATACGGCACTAAACTGTAGGTCCCTTCCATTCGTGTGAGAAATATAACGCACACAACACGAGTAGTTGCGAGAAGCTAGGCCCTGGCACTTAAAGAGCTGTTGCGCCAAATACTATTTTAATTTTTTAACTTTGCCACTATTAATGGAAAACGTTCTTCGTTCTAAAAAAATCCTCTATTTGCGAACTAAGTTGCGTTTGGCACTAAAAATCACCCTGTGTAAATGCTGCCATCTTGGCTTTTTACAGTCTGTTTTCCTCACTTGGACAGCAACTAAAAGTATCCAATATCCAGATCCAGATTATTAAAGAACGACCTGTCTTATAGGCTTGCCAGGCAACATCTGACTAATTATCCAGGCAAGGATCATAAGTAACGAGAGCGTTTGAGGCAATTTTAATAGTGAAACACAGGGTGCTTATTTTTTGACCATCAACAGTGTAACAGGGGAAACCCCATGTTTGTGAGATGTACCCTGTAAAATTTCAATCACTTCGGTTAACATTTAGAGATCGCGCAAATCTGAGAGAAATCTTATTAAAAGTGGCGCTTATTAGGTACATGTACGGAGGGGACTTTTTAAGTTCGCGGAATAGGGGTGAAGGTAGAAAGAGTTGGAATTATTTTTTATTGTCAGTTAAATCATGTTGAGTTTACCAATCAGTTCGCATGCAGTAGTCCAAAGAATAACTTAAAGTCTGTGGTAATTTTAAAAATGTCAAGTATAGGAACATCCAACAAAAGGTGTCATTTTAAATCAATAGAAAAAAACAATTTTTATGAAAAGTGGTGATATTTTTATTTTAATCTAAAGTACAACCTCTGAGGTTAGTAATGGAATACAATATCGAATAGTCATTCTTTTGATGAATTTTTTTTATAGTTTTCGCCTAATTGCGGCTGGATTTCGCGAATAACAGCTCTGATATTTCCATAGAATCAATTTCAGGCAAAAAAAGAAAAGTCAGTCAACATCGTTCTTTAACGCAATCCATTCACTTAAACGGTCGCACCAGCATCATTTTCAATCAGCGAAAGTACGGCATTGTGCGTGGTCTGCTGGCTTCAATTCTTGTGTCAACTGGACCTTATAAGCATGAAGGCCAAGATCTTTATGCAAAATGCGGTGCAAAGTGGTTGCGGACAGGCCCAATTCCTGTGATTGTGTCGAAATAGACACACCTGGGTTTTCAGTCACACTCTCAGCTACGGCGGCAATATTTTCAGCTGACCTTTACCGGACGAACACGAGTTGGAGTTTTCACATCATTAACCTGTCTGAGACGTTCAAATTTATCGATTAAATTCACTATAGCTGTGCGAGAAAGTGCTTGATGATGGTCAAAAGCAGTGCGAACTTAACGAAACGTTTCACCGTTTTTGTAGTGAATTTACAATATTTCAACACATTGTGCGAGTGCGTATCGATCCATATTTAATAACCTCCTAGTTTTTACTTATCAAAAGTCATTGCAATGACAGTTGAATGTTGACAGTTCAATAATGGCGCAAAATTTAAAATGACACCTCTTGTTGGATGACCCTATATTAAATTCCGCACAGTATTTAAATTCCTCACAAAGCAAGGAAAAGTGTGGAACATACTCGTATACTAAGTCAAATGCAAACAGTTTACAGAATTTATTGCCCTGGTAAAATCATGGTTTATAAGTGGTCGGCAGAGAGTCATTAGAAGACGATGAACGCCCTAGAAGACCATGGTTCTAAGAGTCAAATATGCCCGTATGGACGAAAATATTCGAAACAAAGGAATTTCAAAATTCTACACGATCATCTTGCGATGTCAAAAATGCGGTTACGCCGCATAAAAAAAAATTATCGTGTGGAATGTTGTAAGTAGTTTTTGGAGCTATGTGGCGACAATTCAGCAGAAGTTATCAACCAAATTGTAACTGGAGATGAAACTTGGATTCATTATTATGACCCTGAGTCAAAGCAGGAGTCCATGCAGTGGCGTAAAAGGGGTGATCCAGCCCTTAAGACTTACGTGAAAAGCATAAACGACAATTTTAAAGGCAAACCGGAGAATTATTTTTTATGAAGGCTTAGAAAAATTAATCTATAGATCTAAGAAGTGTTTTTGTCCACATTACCCAGAATAGGTCCAGCAAATATGTAGAAGGACCTTCTCGAGATATTCCTTTAAATACAAGGGTGGGTCAATAAGTCCCTGGAAATCAACACAAATTGTGTCGTCACCTTAAATTTAATTTTTATTTTGTCAAGAATCATCTTTCAAAAGAACGCACCCAAATTTTCAGACAGATCTGTCAAATAGTTTTGTTGTGGCAGCCATTTTATATAGACGCCTACTAGCATTTTCGTTAAAATGGAAAAAGCGAATTTCGAGTGCTCATGAAACACTATTTTTTGCGAGAAAAAACTATCACGCAAACCAAACAAAAGCTTGACAAATATTATGGGGACTCTTCACCATCGATGGAACCATTCGCCACTGGTTTACTCAATTTCGGTGCGGTTGTTCAAGCACAAGTGACGCCGATAGTTCTAGTCGCTAAATTGAGGTCACCACACCAGAAATGGTCGACAAAATCCATGGTTTGATAATGGACGATCGGCGAGTGAAAGTGCGGGAGCCTGATGAGGCCACAGGCTTATCACATGGCTCAGTGATTTCGATGTTACATAAATATTTGGACATGAAAAAACTTCCCGCGTTTGCTCACAATCGACAACAAACGCATTCGTTTGACAACTTCAAAGGTGTGTTTGGCGATGTTCCAGAAAAATTCGGTTGAGTTTTTGCACCGTTTCGTAACCGTGGATGAAATCTGGATTCACCACAACACACCAGAAACCAAGGAACAGTCAAAACAATGGACTTCTCCTGGTGAATCGAAGCCGAAGAAAGCCAAGGCGGGTTTGTCAGCAAACAAGGTCATGGTGACAGTTTTTTGGGATGCGCGCGGTGTTACTCACATCGGGGCTCGAGAAATCGTATTATTTGGAGGGCATCAAAAAATTGGAGAAACGTTGTATAAAGTGTATAGAGCTAAAAGGAGACTATGTTGAAAAATAAAATATTTTTATACCGAAAGAGTGATCCTTATTCCATTTTCCAGGGACTTATTGACTTACCCTCGAAAGATATCCGATGTATCGATAGCACTGTGGAACAGATGATTTTTGCCCTTTAATTTACTGTTTACTATATAAACTTTGTTATACTGAACACGAATCCGGTATCAGAATATTTCTATCAAATCAAGTTTTAAAGATATTTATGTTTTATAAATTTTAAAATTTCATTTTCGGCTCAGAAAAATTGTAATTTTGTTCCACGGTGTAATCGATATGCTTTGATATCCTATAAGTTAGATTTCCAAGACATCAGTCTATGTCATTTTGCATTTCAGATGTATTTGCTAGAAAGGAGTGCAATACCATATATAAATTAGAAATCTACATTTCTAAATCAACAAGTTCCAACCATTTTCATCAATCAATATCGAATAACTCGATTGATATATCACTTCAACACGTTCAATTTCCCTAATGGAATGTCCATGTTTACTCGCTTCTCTAATTAGATACGAAAGAAAATAAATAAAAAATTGCAACACACAAAGAGGAGAACAAAAAAAAAAGAAACTAATCCGCAAAACAAGAATAACTTGTCATACCTGCCTCTCTGGATCGGCATCGTTTTAAAAGAATTATTAGACCAGGTGACTCATAAATCAGCACAGAAAAAAAAAAAAAAAACCTCGTACAAGCAACAGCAATCTAAATGATCTGCCTCTGGGGAATAGGTTAGGTGAGCTAGAGCGGGCCAGGTGGCGGAAATAACGCACTGGATGTTGTCGTTTTTGTATCTCTAGTGAAATATACTCCCCCTTTACTCAGACGGCAAGCACGAAGTAGAAGAATCTGTGACACATTTCTAATCAGGTCGTCTTTTTATTTCAGAAATATCCGTGGGGGTATAATCAAAACAAACATCACCGAAACGAAAAATATGTCCACACGGCTGGTCGACGTTCCGTTCTGTCTCTGTATCTCTACTCGTATATCCAGCGATTGCAACATTTTTATGAACTTCGTAAAAAAAAAAAAAAAAAAAAGAAGCAAAGAAAATGTCTCAGTTCTCGGATATCGAAGAACATAACATATTTTCCTCCATTTACATCCGCTTTACCAGATCGATGTGGATTTTAAGAAGAATGAACTCGTCAAAGAAAAAAGATTGTACTCGTGTATTCAGCTATTCAGCTCATTTATGTGGTAGAGAGGGGGTTTCTTTATTTTTATTACATCACGAATTACTTTTGCAAAAGATTAAAAAAAAAAAAAAAAAAAGACGAAGACAAACGAATGTATCCGCAAGATATTTTTTTTACAATGCACAATCTTTGTATATAATCCTTGGATACATTTAGGGTAATGTTCTACTTAAACATGGATAACCACGATGGCAACAACTTTTACTACTGGCGATGGTAGCCATGGAGTTATATTCATTTTCCTGATGCGGGAAGTTGAAAAATGAAAGAAAACATCAGCAGACATTTTGTGACCCAATTTTTCCCCAGTTTTTGTCGTTTCCTTGGAAATTTTTTTCCTAGTCGCTGGTTGAATGAGGTTTAATTTATTTTACTTCTAAAACCAGTGATGTGGTAGTGTCCTTCTCGTTCTAGCTAGACCAGTTTGGTTTAATTAAAGAGAAGAATAGAAAAAAAAAGCAAGACAATGGCGATGAAAACTTCGAGGCTGGTCAATAATGTGGGCTAGGAGCGAGCTAGTGCTAGTCATATGCTCTTGAAATGTTTCTTTTATTAAATTAAATTGGAGAGAGATTGGAGTTGACACTATCCCGAGATACCCACCTTGGAATCGGAATACTCTTAAAATTGCATCCAAAGTCAAAATTGTCTCCTTGTGGAACATATATTTGAACTACTATGGACTTGTGATAAGAAAAAAAAGAAACCATAAAAACTTGGCTGGAACTGCTATTGTATTTATGAAGGCATCAGATCTGCTTTTGGACTATCATTGTGTCCATAGGCACAATACATACTCGTAGTATAGATACTGAGGACATTCAGTTTCAACTAAAATCATACAGGGTACTGTACTCGTTACAGGCAGGTTTCCCTATCCCCTTACTCGAAAAAAATAACAAATACTGACAACGAAAATTCAATTTAGCAGATAAGTGGAAGCAGGTATTGGGCATTGCAATTATTCAAAAACCCTGTTCTCATACTTACTCGTAGAACGCAATGTAAAAGAAAAAATAACTACTTCTAGGTCACCCCTCCAACATGGGATTCTTGGACGGCGGAACGATTGATGGAGAGTCGTCTTGATTTAAGCGAGACCTGTATCGAAAAAGATCGCGAATTACAAGCTGATCGCTGACTGCAGAAAATTTGGGACTAACTGATAAAAAGAGGCCTTACAATGCACGAGTCTACTTGCAGGAGAGAACAAGCCAAAAACTAGTTAACTGGAGAACGTACAGCTGTTGGCAGACCCGAACAAGTGAGAGCTTATAGTAATTGAAACCCTTCACCCGTGATAAGCCACTGCCATTCAAGAGTCAGGTGAGTCAAACCTACCACTCGGCATTTAATTTAGGGAAGAACCCCGAAGAATTACAAGACCTGCCTAAGGAATTGCCAAGCTCCTAGTACAGGTATAGCGTAAGTCTACTCCTTGTATCTGGAGTGGGGCACAGACAGTTATTCAGGAGGCCGAATAGTATGAAACCGTCACTATACTCTGAAGCAGCTTGCTGCCTTCAACGTTGTCTCACTCTCTCTGTGATACCCGGTCATTAAGGTATCGAAGGGAGCAAGATTTCTGATGAAGTTACTAAGCATGGGTACTGCAACTGCCTTTCATTGGGTCTGAACTAATGGATGGTCTATCCACCAGTCACTTAAAACTAGAGCTCGATTACTGGGAGCTCCAAGATCAACTGCAAAAAAAGGAACTCTACGCAAGGACTTCGCCAAGCCAAGAGAACCATTAACTTTTCTGCCAAAAGTATAAGTCAATCTACTATCTATTGTACTAGTATCTTAACGGATTTTCTCGCCGATCATTGCTCCCTCAACTACCATCTCAAGAAGATCGGTAAAAGACCTTCTGACGCATGCCGATTCTACATTGAAAATCAATAAACCGAATCACATATTTTATGTGAATGTTCAGCCATTGGTCGCAGTAGATTTGGACACCTTCGGCGGGTGAACCCAACCGTTATCACCAATCCAACTGCCAAATTGCCTCCAAGACAGAGGAGAAGACGTCAAGCAATACAACTGCCTCGGGAAGCGTGATGTATTGACTTATACGAACAAGTACAAAGAAGCTTCGGACATAACACAGACCAGGGATAAGACGCAATTTACTCAACCTATTGTCATCTACCCGTTTACGAACAGACTGAAGATAACTGCGAGCGAGAACTCACAATCCAAACCTCACACAGTTCCGGGACGCTCTAAAAGAGACAGATATCATGGCATGACTACCACGTCGACACCGAAGACTAGGAACAGTGTCAGATTAGTGGAGGCTAGTCGTCGAAAAGCCAGCAAAATAGAGCAATAGAAATATGCAGAACGATTTTTGTGGTTTATGTTTTGAACAGGTCCTCAGGGTCATTCTATCATGGGCTACGTGAAATCTTCAGCATCTGATACAGGTATAACTTTTGGCAGCCAAAACTTCTGTAAGTCCATTACGAAGGAATGAAAGGAATTACGAGTAACAGAAAGGAGATCATTGCTGTAAATCAGAATAAGGAATGGAGAGAGTACTGAGCCCTGGGGAACACCTGCATTAGTCGAGATTTTTGCATAAGTGCATCCATCTAATAAAGGGTGATTTAATTGCAGGTTGTTTTTGATAAACTGCTGTTACTTTTGTTTGTAAATATAATGTTGAGACATTGACATGGAAAATGATATCGGCCAAATGGGCGCCACGGCTGGACTTGCAGATTTCCATTACTTCCCGACATAAATACAGCGGTAGTTTATAAATAACGTGTCGATTCTCGTCCTTTAGCTCTGAAATTGTTTGGGAGTCATTGGTATATACCTTCTGCTTCACATAACCTTAAAGAAAAAAATCCAATAGTGTGATATCGCACGATATTGGTGGCCAATTTTGGTCGCTGAAACGAAAAATGATGCGGTCGGAAAAATATGTATGCAATAATTCATTGTTTCTCGCCCTGTGTGGCAGATGGCACCGTCTTGTTGCAACCACATCAATATCGTCCAATTGGTGTCAAAAATAATTCGTTATCATGTCCCGATACCATTCACCATAGACTGTTACAGCAGCACAACGAGAATTTTCGAAGTACGGCCAAATTACTTTTTGTGGATACATTTGTTGTAGCATGAGACTGACTGTGTGGGGTTGTAAGTCATTTGCTTCATCTAAGCACAAGTCTCAGAAGAAATTCTTCTTCCATGGCTCAAAAAAATTAAGGATTTGCTGGAGGTGCATGTCGCTTTCATTATCGAATAATCTTGTTTTTTATGTTGAAGTCAGGGTAGCACGTAGACCACTTTACAACAGAATAGTATTTACAGTAAGGATGTATCATACGTAAACGGCCCTATGGATCTTCCATAAGAAATGAATAGCAGACGTAAGGTCAGTAGAGAAACACCTGAGGACGGTATTTTCTCTTCACTCATCACATATAGCTCATTTCATCATCGTCATACAGGTAATATATTTGTTGCCAACTCACAGAAAATGACATTGCTACAAGGCGCCGCGCTGTTATGTGATTTTGTTAACGAATTTTTTGAAAGAATTCTGCAACTCTCGAGCAAGTATCACAGGTACGATCTTTCAAAAACCTCTGCAATTAATCGAGTATGCCGACGGTTTTGACACAATCAAGGTTTAAGCCTACAGATTCTTCGAATTTATTCCGGACATACTCGTAGTGCATAGTCCACGCATTACGCTAGATAAGCAACGAGTTGGCTCGAAAGGCTTACCTACTGGTTAAGGACAAAGACAGCTTCAAAGTGCAGTATGATCTCCTCGACGAGCTCCCCATTCAAGTTGGAGCAGTTCAGTCCGTTATCCGTAAGATATTTTACAATCGCGCGAATTTTGGACTGCTTTCAGAGATTCGCAATTGCGCAAGTTTTGTCTTGAATAACTGTCAAGCATTTCTTTTCTGCTGATCAAATAATTAATTTTTGCTGATTCGGTTTTTTATTTTCCGCAGATCAAAAAATTATTTTCTGCTAGCGGAAAAATTACTTTTTGCTAATTGGAGAACATTTTTCTTTGCGGACAATTTATTTGTTTTCTGGTTAATTATTTTGTTTACTGGCATATTTTGGCATTTTTTTATTTTGCTGATCATTAATAATATTACGAGTTAAAAAATAGATGTAGTTTCTGTTTGTCCTCTTTTTCTCACACCGATTTTGGTGTGAGTGGGAGTCGGTTTCCCTGGATCCGGTTACAATCTTATAAGCGTTAAAAGAACGATAAATCTCTGGGTTGCAGGTTTAGTGACAGAAGCAAACGAGCTCACTGACGAACTTGCCAGGCCAAGCTCAAGACTTAAAAACTCGCATTTCGATAAGAAATGTAAGAATCGCACAATTTAGCAAAGACCAACGCCAGGTAAAGCGATTTAACTGCGTCATAGTAAGTAAGATATTGATTAGTACAATTGGGTAGGTACCTCATTCAATATAGATTACTGTAGCCGTGAACAGAACAGAATCGGAAAAATGATTCCTTTCCTGAATTCCATAGGGCCTCTGACTTACTTCAGACTGTTCCAATAACCGGGTTAAATGAGATGAGATTAGGGTTCCCCCTGAATCGTTTCCTTCGTTAAATTCCCAAACTAACTCCAATTCATGTGGCTAACTAATGGACTTTCTCCACAAAGGCAATGCCTCAACCCACTAAAATATTAGGTTATAACATTGTTAGCAGATTGCCTATGTAATCCTCTTGTCATTCAAAAATTTATCTAAGCAATCTTTCGACAACCAAATGCTATACCTTCGGAAAGACCATAAATCGCTGTTCAATTTCCAAAAAAAAAAAAAAAAAAACACGGAAAATAGAAACCATATCTATGCGGCGCAACTTGTTGTCTAGGTTTACCTGTTGTTAACAGACCACCATCATGTCTATTACGTAGAAAAGGAAAACCCACAAACCAATTTGTATCTGTTTCTGTTATTTTGTAGATACATTCTTACACATTTCTATGGTACAACAACCCACTCGAAATTTATTATAATATATTATGTATGTTCATCTTTCGATTTTGTTATTTTTGTCATCATTGTGGAAAAAAGCTTCCCTAAATATAAACCAACTGCCGCGCCGCCCGCAACTCAAATGCGACGATAGATACGTGGAATAGGTATGTATATCTGTCTATCCGTGGTACGTCGACCATAAAGCATACACAGTCGAGGAGGCTACATAGCTACAAGACATGGTATTGCGGTGTTGTACTCTCGTATTTATTATAATCGATCGATTACGGAAGCCATCGAAGGGAAAATTGTGTTAAGTTGAATTTAGTGGGTAGTGGCGCAGCAGTGGTGTTTCGAGGTGGTTACCTGGCACGGTGAATAGCTACTGTTACTGACAACAACCATGATAATGATGATATAGCTTTTTTCATTTCTGATATTACTTCTTTTTTCTTTTTTTCTAATTTCGTTCTGCTTTTCTTTTCTTTGCTGCGTGCTGCCGTACTTTCGCAATTTTCACAACGTAAGCATTTGGTTTGGTTGCGAGTAGCAGGAGGATGGATACAAGGACGGAATAAAATTCGAACAAAGGAGGTTTTGTGTCTTCTCATCTTTCTCCATCTACGTGTGCGAGATGTGGATAATTTTTTAATGTTCTCAAGAAAGCCAATCGGAGATTGATTCACTTTGTTCTTTTTATCTTTGCTACTTAAGTGTGTCATTGGGAAGTTCGTAGGAAGCGGAATTAATTACGATTGCGGCATGCAATTGATTTCAATGCCTCGTCAGCAGTGTGAGTGATTTGTACGTCATTTTTAATTATTCATATTCATTGAAAGCTATGCAACACGATAGATCGTCTGTTAAAATAAAAAGATAGATACAACAACAAAATTCATAAGAAAAAAAAAAAAAAAACTGGTTGCGCAGCTTCTCATCATGATTTCGGTGTGTCTGACCGGATGAGTCATTTACAATTAACGCGTTCCGTGTAGTTTGCTGAAAACCACTGACGACAACGACAACCAGACCACAACCAGTTAAAACAAGCACTAGCACTATACCTCCTGCCACACCGCTTGACCGATGTGTGGTGAGCAATATGCAGCCCTGAGATACTTTATAAATTTTCTATTTTTATAGATGCCTATAAGTATGATTACAGCTAGCAATAGACGAGTTATAGATACGCTCTCATGTTTGAGTAATCGAATCGATGATCGATTTTATGGGCTGTGAGCGATTAGTGTTGGAGAAAAATTGTTTAAAAACAGATCCGCACGCTGACCGCGAGCAGCTGCTTGCTAGATAGAAACAAATAAATTTAATGATTATTGGTTTAGAAGACGAATTTACAAAAAAAAAAAGATGGTGCTCAGTGTGTTTGAGAGCCTCACGCCGAAGTAATTGAAGCGATTTTTCCTTCAATTTTTAAAAAATGTTTAGGTTCCCAAAGTTGTTTTGCTCGCGGTGCAAATTTGGTCGAAAAATAGAAAGAACCCGTGACACCCTTACAGTTTGGCGACAGGGAATAGGAGATATTTTTGTGGACGTTGATGTACGGAGTACTGTTCTAGTTAACAGCATAAGACAAACAATTTTATTTCTGAGAAGTTTTCAGAGGATAATATCAGGACGGCAAAAAAAAAAAAAAACTCCCACAGATACAGCACTGGCGATGCTGTGTCTGCGTCCCGTCGATATTTTTGGAAAACAAATCCCCGAAAAGGGAGCATTAAGGTTCACAGATGCTGGCTGACACGGATTCAGTTCGCCAATAATACTATTCGAAGTAAAACGGACTGCACTGCCACCAAGAACCGCAGTTTGGAAACCACTGGTTTAGAGGACTTCCGCCAGGTAGATCGTGCGCTTCACACGTTCACTAAAGGCCAGTTTTTGACAACAATCTACTAAGTACAGTGACACTTACTTTATATTAAGCACCAGCTAATGGATACATCAAATGCTGATGGTTCTAGAGTTATGTGGTGTACAAAGCTTGGAGCAATGATGGAGTAATTGTAAAATTCATTTCAACATGCGTCTAAGCTAAGGAATGTTGATAGGAAATTGAGGGAAAATGCTATCCTTCAAGCCTGACTAAAATTCAAAAGGCAGCCTCTATCCCGACAGCAGGATCCGTAAAATTGAAACTCTTCACTAAAACAGAAGGGCGAATAAAATCGTATTTAGATTCAGGGAAGCGGAATTGTGGCTTTATCAAGACAGGTAAGGGGACACAAAACGTCTCCTCAGAAATGTAGTAGTTGCAGAAGGAACAAAAAAAAAATTGGTCTATTTGTCATCTACCATCTACTAAGGGGATTTTTTCCTTACAAAAAAATAGAAAGATGAATATCTTTGTTAAGAAAAGAAGATATGTACTAAAAAAGGGTTTATATCTTTGTTGACATGTTACTCGCAAGTACTTGCCTACGCCTAACGCAACACGACGAATAAAGTCTATGATATGCATGGTTGTCACTAGCAATGGCAGCACAGTAACACCACATGCTTTAGCCCAGCAGCGAGGTCATTCGTTTGCGGGGTTCCTTAAATTGTGCTAATTGAAGAATAGCACATTGAATTCGGAGTTTCGAGACGAGGTGCTAGTGGTATATAATTAGATTACAAAAACACTCTACGGGTTGAATCAGGCTGCTTACATTCACTGTCATCTGTGTTGTAAGAGATGAAATAAAGAAAAAGTTAAAAGTCATAAGGCTGCTTTAAAAGCCATACGTCCAAAGGAATCACTGCGGTGTTCTCTTAAACACAAAAACAAGTTAGGAAACAGATCTTACACCCTATCCCTTACCTTTTAACTCAGCCCCAATAAAACAGGCGTATTGTTCTGAATTTAGTGATCAAAATTTGACAAAATATCGTGCTACTTACTTCGAGGCTATTTCCTCTATTTTTAAGAAATTTTATTAGAAAAACCGCTGTTGAAAGTGGGCGTGGCTGTCGCTATTAGCAGTACAAATTCACGGATTCTAGGGTTTTCTAAGGGTCAAAAGTGAAGCTCTTCAGAAATACATGGAAAGCTTTTTTTTTCTTTCCTTATTTAGGAAAAAATCAATGCTAGATATAACAGGTAGAAAGAAAAAATAGAATGTACCAGGATTGAAAAGAGATGGAGTCCCGCAAGGATGTGTATTTCTACCGATACTTTTTTTTATAGATTTAATACACCCATAACGTAAGACAGTCTTTTGCGTTGAAGGTAATAAAAGACTGGTAAACCCACAATTGCTAATTAATTCATTCCATTTCATATAACTGAATAAGGGTCTGGTTAATATCAAGCCATTCAAAGGAACAGACACAAAAGGACATGCTGTTAACTACGATCCGTAACTACATAAAATTAAGGCTCCTAAGCACGAGTACCAACGTCAGCAGTAACTACTGCACTATTAACAGAGCCACTATAATCGCCTATGCACTGTACTTTCGTCCATCGTTTAATAGCCCATTTCCGGGCAATTTTTTTTTGTAAAGTTTTTTTCATGTCAGACTGCATAAAAATGCAAAAAAAACAATCAACTCTGCCGGCAGTCATTGTTACGAAAGTGAGTTTTTTCTCTTTTCGTTTTTTGCCTCTGTTTATGAAAGTCACGTTTGCATGTAATCACGCAGAAATTACGTACATACTCGTACACCAGTAACTACTACTCACACTTAACAAAGAGGAGTTTTTTCTCCAGAGTTTACAGAGAACTTGTGCTCCTTTTTTTGTAAACTTTTTCATTTTTTTAAGCGGAGTCTTACAACAAGTGGAAGCAAATGACACAAAGAATAAAAGCAAAACAAAGAAAAAACTGCTAAAGGAACAACTCCAGCTAATACGGGCCTCTTTTGAGGCCATGCGTGTGTTTTTTCAGATGAAAAATTAAAATCCAAATCCGGGATAAGAGGTGCTGTGTGCTGTGATGGAGGATAGGCATGCACAAAAAAAGTTGCGAAAAAAAAAAAAAAATATAAAACTCTGAAAGGAGTCATAGTTCGCATTTTGAGTTTTTTTTATTCTATGACGGCAATGACAGGAGGAGAAGAGGAATGAAACGGAACAGTATCGCATTAGCGAGACATTCAACCAACGTGTTACGACGTGCACAAACTTGAACACAGTTTGTCGAGTTTATCCATGGTGTTGGATTTCTTTTGTATCTTTACTGTGTTATGTGCAAGGTGCCGGTGTTTTACACAACCAGCCGGAGAGAAATAAATAAATAGGAGAAAAAGAGAGATAGAAACCGCAAAACACCCGAGTCCAATGAAAGGAATAAATACATACATATGAAATGAATCATGCGGTTGGTAGCCATATTTTATTACCATTTTACAAAATAAATTGGCATAAAACGTTTGTGTGACATTTAGCAGGCGTAGGTTAGGTGAATGACTAATAATGCATTGGATTTCTGTCATTTTGCTTGGTTTTTATTGGCTGATGGTGATGACATTTCTTTTTTTGACGTTTTCCAACAAAATGTCAAAATGTTAAGTAAGCTGTTACGATAGATTCTTCATATTCCCATAGTGGTGTCATTCATTAAAGAAAAAATTTCATATATATGGAGCGACTATGTGAATAGGCACAAAAGTGGGACTACAAAAGTTCTGTTCCGCGTTTGAAATTAAATAATCGAAAATTGTATTTGAACTGTTAGTTTGAAAATTAATATTTGAAAATAGTCTCACGTAAATGTTGTCCGCAACTAGCCCTCAGATGGTCCATTCTGTGGGTCCAATTTCCGAGCACTCTCTCGAGCAGTATTCCGTTAATAACGCGTGTTAAGTTCGCTTCCAAGGCATCAATCGATTGTGGTTTATCAACGTAAACAAGTGATTTCACAAACCCCCACAAAAAGTAATCCAGCGGAGTCAGATGACATGATCTTGAAGGCCAATTCACAGGTCCATTTCTTGAGATGATGTTTTCGTGAAAATTATCTGGTCGCGATCTTCACGCACACTATCAGCTACAGCAGCAATATTCAAATCAGAACGGCTTCTACGCACTCTAGTCGGTGGATGAACGTCCAATAATGTAAAATTCGACATAAATTTAGCGGATGTTTCGCGAATAGGAGGGTGTCAAGAATCATCTTTCAAAAGAACGCACCCAAATTTTCAGACAGATCTGTCAAATAGTTTTGTTGTGGCAGCCATTTTATATAGACGCCTACTAGCATTTTCGTTAAAATGGAAAAAGCGAATTTCGAGTGCTCATGAAACACTATTTTTTGCGAGAAAAAACTATCACGCAAACCAAACAAAAGCTTGACAAATATTATGGGGACTCTTCACCATCGATTGGAACCTTTCACCACTGGTTTACTCAATTTCGGTGCGGTCGTTCAAGCACAAGTGACGCCGAACGTTCTGGTCGCTAAATTGAGGTCACCACACCAGAAATGGTCGAAAAAATCCATGGTTTGATAATGGACGTTCGGCGAGTGAAAGTGCGCGAGCTTGAAGAGGCCACAGGCTTATCACATGGCTCAGTGATTTCGATTTAACATAAATATTTGGACCTAAAAAAGCTTTCCGCAAGATGGGCGCCGCGTTTGCTCACAATCGACAACAAACGCATTCGTTTGACAACTTCAAAGGTGTGTTTGGCGATATTCCAGAAAAATTCGGCTGAGTTTTTGGACCGTTTCGTAACCGTGGATGAAACTTGGATTCACCACAACACACCAGAAACCAAAGAACAGTCAAAGCAATGGACTTCTCCTGGTGAATCGAACCCGAAGAAGGCCAAGGCGGGTTTGTCACCAGTTGCTGTATTGATTCCCGCCGCATTTGGCGAAGAAAAAAGTTCTTTTTCACCAGAACAACGCACCGGCGCACAAGTCCGCAGTCGCAATGACAAAATTGCATGAGTTAAGCTACGAATTCCTCCCTCATCCAGCATATTCCCCAGATTTAGCCCCCAGCAACTATTTCTTGTTTCCAAACATGAAGAAACGGCTCGGAGGTAAGAGATTTGGTTCGAATGAAGAGGTCATCGCTGAAACAAACGCTTATTTTGAGGGGCTCGAGAAATCGTATTATTTGGAGGGCATCAAAAAATTGGAGAAACGTTGGATGAAGTGTATAGAGCTAAAAAGAGACTATGTTGAAAAATAAAATGTTTTTATACCGAAAAGAGTGTTCCTTATTTCATTTTTTCGGGACTTATTGACCCACCCTCGTAGTGCGTTCAGTTGGACTATTATGACCATTAAATGGTCGATGTGCACGAAAAACTTTTTTCACTGAGCACAGATTTTGGAAATAAATTTCCACAATTTGTAGACGTTGTTCAGACGCAAGTTCATGATGAAATGCCAATAAATACTGAACAGAAATGTCACATGGACATGACATTTGTCACTCGTGCTATGCCCGAGAATCCCTATTAAAAAAGTACCTCGTATTGGATCACACGTTATAAGAGAGAAAGCATCACAGTAGTGTTGCCTTAACATCGAAAATCTATTGATAGTATCGATGCTATCGAAAGGGATTTACCTTGCATTAAATCGTCTAACTTAAATTTCAATCATTCACCTAGGCCTCATGAAAAATATTTTCTCATTGCCCATACTATAAGTCTATAAAGATACGCATTTACAACTTATCCGAGGGCTTCTCAAGAGAAAAGGTATAAACTGTAAAAATTTATATTAAAAACGATCGATAGTGACCAAACCAAATTCCGGCTTATCCAACCACAATCCTAAGATTCCACGAAATACATGTCTTCGTTTCATCAAAATCGGTGGAGCAGATTTTTGTCTGAATCTTTTACGATGTTATTCCGCAATCTAGTGAGCAATTCTAATACTAATTTATCTGGGAGCACTATTGACATTCAAAAAAGTAAAAGTGTTTTTGCAGCTGGAAAATGAGAAGAGAACACCTCTCAATACGGTGGTTAGGCAACTTCAGTGCATCTCACGAATTTGCTCTGCGTGCTCAGACATAACTAAATTTTCTTAATATAGCAGGTTTTAAACATAGAAGGATAGGGGAGCCAAGACTGACCCTTGCGGCAAACCATCTGACCAGTGTTGCGCTGAAATGCTCCATTTTGATCCATTTGTGTTGCATCTAATATCTATTCGTCCACTAATAAAGTACCGCTATTCGGATCCCTAGCGTAAGGCTGAATAAGCAGTCCAATGGCAAACGTCCACATTACCAAATCAAACGCTTTTGAGCCGTTTCCGAGAAAATTACGTTTTTTTTTTTTCAAATTCGTAGTAAGAAACTTGAGAGAGAAAATTCAGATTTTGGCTCTGGACATTAGCCTACAAATCACGTCCAGGCGGTTAGGCACAGTTTTTCGAATTTCTTTATGATTTTTTCAAGAAATAAAGTGCATGACTAAGTTGCACTTACCTCCACCTATGTACGAGGGCCAGGTGAAAAGTTCTCGGCATGACGCAGAGATGGCGTTTCAATCAGCAAAAATTTATATTTCCTGCCTGGGTGCACTCTAATTATTTCGTATGACAAGTTTCAACTTGTTCTCTCAAGTAGTTTCTTTACACGAATTTTTGCAGTAGACGTCTTGCGTGTTTTTCGTTAAAATGGATAAACTTAAATATCATGCGGTGATAAAATTCTTCGTTTTGGATGGGTTAACCCCTAAGGACATCCATCCAAAGTTGACAAAAGTTTACGGGGACTCTGCTCCTTCCATGCCAACCGTTAAAAAGTGGGTAGCTGAATTTAAACGTGGTCGCACGTCCCTCGAAGATGACCCACGTGAAGGACGGCCAAAAACCGCAACCATACCCGAAACCATCGAAAAAGTGCATGATATCGTGTTGGACGATAGGCGAGTGAAGGTGAGTGAGATAGCTGAGGCTGTGTGTATATCGGAAAAGAGGGTGCGAAACATCTTGCACAAAAACTTAGGGATGCGAAAGCTCTACGCAAGATGGGTGCCACATTTGCTGAATGCCGATCAAAAGCAAATGCGCAAACGATTTTCGCGGCAATCTTTGGACCGATTCAATAAGGATCCGACCGATTTTGTACAGCGATTTGTCACCATGGATGAGACATGGGTCCACCACTACACGCCAGAAACGAAACAGCAGTCGAAGCAGTGGTGGAAGCCGGTGGTTCAGCGCCAAAGAAAGCGAAGTCGATCGCATCTGCCGGAAAGGTCATGGCCAGTGTGTTTTGGGATGCGAAAGGGATCCTGTTAAGTGATTACCTTAAGAAAGGCAGAACCAACCTTCTTGACCAGCTGGATGCCAAAATTCGCGAGAAGAGGCCTGTCTTGAAGAAGAAAAAAAATCATCTTTCACCAAGACAATGCACCTGTACACAAGTGTGCGTTGGCGATGGGAAAACTGCGGGATTTGGGGTACAATTTGCTCGGCCACCCCCCCTATTCACCTGATTTGGCACCCTCAGACTACCATCTGTTCTCAAACTTGAAGATATTTGTTTCTGTTAAGCGCATCACATCCAATGCAGAAGTTGAGAGGGCCGTAGATGAATATTTTCACAGCCTTCCAGACTCTCACTTTCGAGAAGGAATACTGATGTTGGAGAAACGCTGGACCAAGTGTGTTGAAGTCAAGGGAGATTATGTAGAAAAATAAAATCATTTTTTAACTGAAAATCGCAGCCTTTCATTGTCAGGCCGAAAACTTTTCACCTTGCCCTCGTATATAGATATACTCGTATGTGCTGTTCAGGAAATCACTAAAATTTGATATTTAAGCGAAATTGCTAATATGTAACTTTTTTTTGAAACCGAACCTTGACATCACAGGCCAGGTATGAAGTTTGAAGAAAAATTGTCCAGCCGTTTAGGCTCCAGTCGGGCGTATAACGTCATAAAATCCTTTATGGTAGAAGTGTAAATTCATTACTGCGAATTTCATTGGTAAATCGACGTGTCTCTAATAAAATTTCAGGTCTCTAGCTATACCTAGGTTTTCTAGGTTTCATTGCAGACGATCGAGCATACGTAGAGAAATAGTGCTCTCTGAAATGGTGGAATTCGCTGCAAACAATGTAAATAGCAGATTACTTGACAACTTTCTCTTGGAGGTCTACAATAGGTTTGTCATTGTATGATAATGAAGGTATTTTTAGTTCTTTTGATAACTAGCAAAAGAAAAAAAATGTTACTTAGGACAAGGCAATATTGTTTGCCTACAATGTGCACTCTATTTTCTATTGATATCGGGCCGACGTCATTGTCTGACTATGATATCACTTGGAAATTTACCATCACGTACAAACTGATTATTTATTCTAACTACGCTTTTAATTGACGTCAGTTGAGACTATTCGATAAGCACTAGAACCGATGAGATCGACCCAATTCATAGAATAATATGATTTTGTTTTACTACGCATTGAGGGAGCAGCGGCTTGAGAAATGCTTGACGTTGTATTATGGAATCTTATCAAAGTTTAAAATATTTCAAAGCCATTAGAGAGCAGACGTTATTCTCTGTCAGCAGCGAATTGGCTTTGAGGTGTCTGTGCTTAACAGCATTTTTACGATCAGTTATTTCTTAAACATTAAATAACTTCCATAATTTAGGCTTAGCACATAAAAGTATATTTTATTACTTTTATTTAATCAGCATTAAGTTATTTCCAATGATATGCCGCTCGATCCGATTAAAGTCAACAAACTGCTAGGTTCCAAAAAAAAAAGCCACGCCCTCTGATATGGAAGGAGTCCTGGAACCACAAAAAAGCACAATTTCAGGTCGTTACCTTTCTGACGATACTCAATTTATCTAGTTTAGCGCCTGTGCAATACGACTGTCACAAAATTTGTCTTAAGATGGGTTTACACATGCAATGATTTACTGGCGCCAGTAAAAGTTTACACATAAAATATTACTTGTAACTGGCGTTAGAGAACTTACGACTTTTTCCATCCGTGCGTGAAAAATTCGAACTTGTGCGCCACTAAAGGTTTACACATGTATTTTCTTTTAACTGGCGTGGCAATAAAGACTGGCGCCAGTAAATCATTACATGTGGAAGCACGACTTTATTCTCTTAAATATATATGTTTAGGTACAGAGATAAAGCTTCTTTCCACTTCAATCGATCTTGGTCGTGTTTCTAGACACACTTATCAAAATAGCTTAGATTTTTACTTTTCAGCCGAAAAATTATTATATGTATTTTTTTTCGGTGAAACAGACAATTATTATTGAAAACAGGGCTCTTGTTCAATAAATAAAGTTTAAATAATATTTACTCCTTCGTTCTAGCTTTTGAACTGTAAAGGATTCCACCCACCTCACCAATTTTAAAATCAACCATCAAAGATTGTTTAACCATCTGTCAGATGGTGATTTTGAAATTCAACTGACAAGTGGTTCTTGGTGAAGTAGACATTGAAATGCAAACATTCCGCATGCGAACGCAGCCCTCGAAACAAAACAATAATATAAAAATTTGTCGCATTCCTCCTATCTGTTCGGGAAGTATAATACGAGTATGAGTACATATATAAATAAGTTATATGAACTATCAATCCTATCAATCAACGACACAAAAAGAAGGCCAGGGCATATTATAAGCACATGACAAAACCGAATAAACCCACCCATCTAACTCGTAAAATGAGAAAAAAAAATTCTATTTATAGATTTATTCAAAAAGAAATACATTTCTTATACCTAGAAAGCTCTTAGGGATACCTATCTACTACATATCCATCTACCTTATATACTCGTACTTTTTCCATCTTTTCCTTGAGAATACATAATAGTTGTGTGGCTCTGTGTAACTTTGAACTAAATATCTCGGAAAGTGCTTCTATTTCACTTGGTTGTCATGCTACTACTTCATCGCAAGTGTAGTTTTAAGGTCAAGAAAAGTGAAAGTGTATCGTCGGTGTAGCTCTGATATCCGAGATTCTTTTGTTCAAAGTTGACGTCATGATTGTGTGAGCTAAACGTAAGAAATCGCAGGTATTCCATCGAGTGTATTGTACATGGAAGCCATATTATTAACAAGTGGATTAAAACAAATTAACGTCACATTCGGATGATGGAGCAGACATGTTTGGTCCTCTTGTACTGTAGCTATTTTTGGACAGAAATACATTAAACAAACCAACAAGTGGTAAATATTTTTGGTTTTATTTATTTGTTGTTAACTGGAATAATTCAGTTACACTTAGCACCAACTTTGCGTGATATTGGAGACGAAATAAAGTTGAAGAGATTTATACGCTTTGGTACGGAGCATACATCAACTCATCTGTAAGATAAAGTCGGATTAAAGTAGGCCCGACGAATGGAACCTTAGCATCGTTTACCCTATCCTCAAGAAAGGAGACCCTCTGAACTACGCAAACTGTGTATAAGATCATATCTTCCACATTATATGAACGCCTTAACCTTTTATCAACCTTTTGTATCAGTATCAGTGTGGTTTTAGGCCTTTTCTTGCCTATCATCAGATATTCATATTGCGGCAGATCTTGAAAATATCCAGGAGCGTCAAATCATTACGATAGCGTTTATAGAAAAGAACTAATATACAGAGCCATGTATAATTTTGGCATCCTTGTCAAACTCGTCCGTCTGTGCAGGATAACGAAGGAGAATCCACGTTGTTTTAATGACGACATAATTGAAAGGGGATTGTACAAAATTCTCGAGCTAGCATAAGGGTACGATCTTTCAAAAGTCTGTACAACTATTCGCGTACGCCGACGATACTGACATGTGCATTTTGAACTCCAACAAGAAACAGTCGTATTGATAGAACAACAACCCTTAAGGGTGGCTGTGGTGTAGTGGTAACATCATCGCTTGTCACGCTGTGATTCACGGTTCGAATCCTGATGTCAAGAATCATCTATTTATTTCGCATGAAATAAATAAAAAAAAAAGTCGATCACTTGCGAAAGCTAAGTCAACTCTACTGTGAAGGCATAACACTGGCAGTAGGGTGGTCATATGGCCAAAATGCAACTTGATCGTGATGATGACATCAATAGAACGGAAAAAAAATACTGTGAATCATAAGCAACGACAATAACAGCGAAAACAAACAAAAATACTCCCCAGTTATCTGGACAGCCACCCTTGGAGTTTACAGAAACTTAATACCACCTGAGTTTCAAACTACACCACTACTCTGTCTTTCTCTGTCTCTTCCCCTTTCCACAAAAAAAAAAAAACGCACGTATTCCAAAAAATTAGTATAAAGGTATTCTTATCCCCTTTAAAAAAAAAAGAGAAATGTTCCCGACATGCGATAAGTTGAAAAGAGCTAAAAGGAAGGAAGCGAAGCAGGAACCCCTCTACGAAAACCAAACTTATAAGAGTAAACAATAAAAGGGTGGGCTGAGCTTGAGCCAGGCGGGAAATAATGAAATACAAGAAAGATTGTAGTAAACAAGATTTTAAGGACTGGTTTTCTTACAAAATGAAAGGTTGAAGTATGCCGTTGTGTTGATAGTTGTCATTAACTTCAATAGATATTTATAAATAAACTGGACATACAATTCTACACCGATTTGTCGACTTTTACCAGATCCCGACAGCAGTGTCAAGTAGTTTTTTTTTTTTTTTCTGGTAATATGACTTTGATTTCATGCTGCGTCGTTTAAATTTGATCACCTTACTGGGCTTACACAAGACGAATTGTCACCCAGCTCAACTCGACACAGTCGACAAATGATACGACTTAGAGAATAGGGGTGTAAATCCATACAAGATTACGATGTTTGTGGACAATCAAGTAGCAAAGCGAGACTATCAGATCAAAGACAGATTCAAACTGTTGCCAAATCCTGAACAGCATAATGCGACATCCAGAAGTCAATCATCTGCTGGATTCGTAGACATAGGGATATACTCGTAGAAGGAAACGAGAAAGAAGATGACACAGGAACCGCTCGCATACCAATAAATATTCTCATCGGATCATGCAGAAGAACATAACGTAGCCGAGTTATTGAATTTCACAATACAGGGTGTTGCACAGAAATTTGTTCTTCTGATCCTGCATAGTTTTCGGACGATCTTAAAAACTGAAATTAACAGACTTATAGAACACGCGGAAGAATATTTTACACCCGCTACATATGTACCAAGCAAAATTATAAAATAGACCTAAAGTTTTAGAAAAACAGTGTTACAGTGAACATTTTTCTTTTGACTTACATATTTACAATTTTTTAATGTGAGTGTGTTTCAACAGCCTTCCGGAAGATCTTCTATGACTTGCGACGCTGAAACTTCACAAATTAATTGTGGGATCCTAGTAAATAATTTAACGAAGGCAGAGTCATTCGTCTTCTCATATCTTTCAAGAATCCCCCATATGACCTAGGAAACAGAAATTGTCTACACTTGTAGCCAGATTTTCATGGTTTCCTATGCGTTGCAAAGGCATTTTTTCTTCTTATTTGTATATAGCAGGTTTGGTAGGCTTACCACCAACAGACTACTATACTATAAATATAATAAAACAAATTTATAAACATCCTGGCAATAATTCGATTGCCTTTAGTTACGTAACGAGTTTCGAATGCAAAATTGGGGAAGCTTTAGTACTCGTATAGTGCTCAGTACACTTAACTGAGGCATATTTCGATATACCATACCAACATCCTATTTATTCCCAGGTGAAAACCTTAAATTTCTGGGCTAAAACAATTGCGAAAAGCTAGGCCTTATAGCCACCGTTTGCGCTAAAATGGTAGACCTAATCTTGGACGGGGTGATGTGGAAAGGGACCTCAACTAACTTGGCGTACGCAACTAGAGGCAGCTGACAAAGGTCTATCACTTGAGGCCCAGGTAAGTAAGGAAATAGACAACATTTCCCTGTCCAACAAAGATTTTGCAGCCAATATACCAATGGCACCGTCAAGACGTCCTTAAAACAATTCTGTTTCCGCTCTATAAACTGTGAATACAAATGATTGTCAAGATGATTATAGCCCAAATATATGCCAGTAAACCACAAGAGATCACCCTATTACCACACAAATAACAAATCATTTACGCAACACATCAGATAATTCATCTCAAGAAACACTTTGCCTCGTTTATTGTTGTTGTTCGTGTTCTCCTTCCTCCTCTCGTTTTATTTTTAGGAAGTAATAGCAAGGGTGGCAAGGCAATCATCATCACACTATACACAATTCGCAGTAATATCATCATCATTGCCGTTGAAGAAGTTAATTGACAACAATAAAACAAACAAAAAATAAAAAAAAGAGACAAAAGCACGTATGCTTATAGCAGTGACGGTACAATGTGGTGCGGTAGGTTGGTTTCCCGCTACTGTTTGCTGGCTGCCAATTTAAATTAAGTGCTGATTTCCTCTTAATTTACAAAACATGTTCATCCCACCATCACCGCCACCGTCGCCATCACCACCCACCCTTTTTGCACGGATCTCCCCTGTCACCCAACTTCGTTTGTCTTCTTTTATTATTCTTACACGGAACGAGAATAAAAATAAAAATAAAATGCAGATGTTTATTTCTTCATTATTGTCGTCTTGTCTATTCTACCCTCTCAATTAATTGAGCATAAACAATTTGCACTCGTCGAGAATCATTTTGTTTTGTCGTCTAATTCTAGATACTATAATGCATGAAATGGTAAAAAAAAATAAAAAAAAAATTGGCAACACTTACCTAAACGCAATTCTCCAAAATTACCACAGCCAATTTTTTTGCCAACACGAAAATTCGGTCCAACCATTAGGACTCCCGTTGAGGAGCCCACTGAATGGCGGGCGGAATACATGTTGCCGGAACTGTTTGCTGTTCTAGCAGCAGCTGCTCCACCACCGCCACCAGCAGTTGAAGAACCGGGTGCTTGTGTTCCACCACTGAAAAGAATTAAAAAAAAAAAAAAAAAAAATTATTAACAAAGTTTCCAAATAAAAAATACAAGTCAAAGTCGATGTAATGTCATCTAGTATTAACCAACAAAGAACCTAGAGAAATACCTAGAGATACATATACGCATGGAGGGTGTGAGTATAACTAAGGCCTTAACCTACTACGGCATCAATCAATAGGCTTACAGCTCTGGGCCCACACGTAATCGGATTCCAAATGAATGAAAACAAATTTTATTTTTCTACCTCTAAGAATAAGTTTATTTGTGCACCTAAGTAGTAACAGAGCTTAAGGTCTTAACTTTAAATCTACCATACAGCAACAATAGGGAGGAACTTAAAATTAGTTTCTTCGGAAATGAAATGAAAAGAGTATGTAGAGGAAGAAAAATTGGCATAAGCGCAATCAGAAGACGGAAATAGAGTGACAGAAGTGGCAGCAACAGAGGTAACAGAAGTTTTAGTTTTTATATGTCAGGGCTGATTGTTTGGTGGGTTGTCGGCCTCGATGGCAATGCAATATACACCATCAGAGTTTAACCACAACCACCATCCCCAACCAAAACGAAACAATGCAAAACATCAAACAACTGACGCTTCTTACCAGCACTAGTAGCACGACAACCACCACCACCACCACTGACAGCAGAACACTTTCACTTGCTCATTGTTTGCGGTTGATGTTAGCTGATGTTGCTGTTACTGATTACGTAGGTCAGTGATACTCGTACAGTGAGGGGTGTAAGTTTTCCACAATCAGAGATGATGTATTAACTGAAAATCTTTCTGAGTTCATGTTTACTTGGGAATTTAACAACTTCAGATGAAAGTATCTTTTACACAACGACTACACCGGAACTAAAAGTGAGGTTGTGTTTCACCTGCCTTTCTGTGGTCTAGTTTACACCGTCGAATTAGGCCCGGACCAGCACTAAAATTTAGTCTAATTCATTTGCGTTTACACCAAACAGGAGAATATGACACTTTAGTCCATACAGTGATTACCATCTATCCTTACATAGATGTCGCTGTTGCCTTCCAAACCGTCATCTGAAGAGCTTCGATTGTTTTTCGTTGCACGATGTTGCGTCTCATCGTTTGTTCATTTGCAACCATTATATTTATTTTTATTCATCCCCGTTATGTTTTATACATGTTTGCATATGTTTCATGCAAAATAAACATCAACATGGCAAATCTGATGGGATAGTAAAATATGGCACTTTTAAATGACAGGTTGGCAGTTCTTTAAAAAGCGCCATCTAGCGCACGCTACAAAACCTAATAGTTCGAAGTGTTTACACGCCGTGTTTACACATTACCTAAATTGGTGGACGGACCCAAACAGTATAATGCTTTATTTA
Source organism: Pocota personata (assembly GCA_963082735.1). Lineage (NCBI taxonomy): Eukaryota > Metazoa > Arthropoda > Insecta > Diptera > Syrphidae > Pocota > Pocota personata. The sequence goes on along the minus strand of OY720429.1, from coordinate 34,314,496 downwards.
AAGCATTCACACCGATGACATTTCGTTGGTTCCAGACCAAATCAGCAGTGTAAGCATTGCCTACGTTTACTTGTTACTACCTAGAGCCCCAAACGGCTGAAAATTGTATGAATAATGCATCAAGGAATTTTTCTGGGTCCTGCTAGTGTCACTAAATATGTACATGATTGTTCGAAGAACCAAATACACAAGTGGTAAACGCTATTGTATTCAAAATGCAAAATTGTTTGAAATGTATCATGTCAGGAATAGAACGAAATGGCTTGCAAGCAGGATTTCAATGATATAAGTATGTCATCTCATACACATATCGTAATTAATACAATACATAATAAAAAAAGCCAAAATCCACTGACTGACTCGTTCATCACCGCACTCGTATGTATTGCCAAAACACCTTGACTTAAAACTAAAAATTCTGCATTGGTAGTTTCTTTTTTCCTCAAATTATTATCATAATTTTCAATCAGCGGACGCTATCGCCAACAGCGGTGTACCAGTGGATGGGTTTGCACGGCAGTGTAAGCTCACAGCAGAGGGACAGGAGATTCGTTTCAATCCCCAAAACTAACTATAGGTCCAACTGCTCAATCTCAATTATTCGCTTCCTGTTGAACATAGAACAAATCATGCGATTATTCGTCTCTGCATGTTGCTATTTTTTCATCATTCCATCACCAATATATTTGTTCAACAAAACATTTTGACATTCAGCTGAAGCAATCGTTGTTATTCGATTGAAGTATTGACAGTGTGATTAATTTATTTACAGATTTATGATTGCAATCATCAATAGTTTTTTTAATGGGTTAGAAAGACCTAATTAATCATGATTGACACAAACTCTAATGTTAAATTTCTCTACAATTCGTACATACATTGTATAGGGGCAAGCAACGCACACTTTTGGGAATAATTTCATAAAAAAAAATATTAAAATTGCTATTAACGCCGATGTTAAGTCATATTGTGAATCATCAGAATGCTTCGATTATAAATTGTGACAGCTACGCCCACTGTTTTTTTTTTTTTAATAAATCGTGGTAACACAGTTTTTCTGATATAATCATTACATTTCAATTAAAGAGTTCACAATGTCATTCCCATTTTATTAGGGATGGGTTAGAAGATGTGGGATATAGTATCATACATCTATTCCAGACAGATTGTGACTTTTTTTTTTTGTACCTGGGCAGTGAATGTTGTGATTGTGAACGGATTTTTATGGAACTGTGGTCTTTTTTCTTTTTTTTGAGGATTTTCCCATGCACTTGGAAAATACTCGTATAAATAGGTGTGTAACATTGTGGAAATTTATTAATTGTCCGACGGGTATACATACGCGGACACATTATGTATGACCATTATGGGACGGGTGAAGCCTCTATAATCCTCGGACGGAAATACTTTCATGTATATGTAAATGTCTACTTGACGTGCGAAACCGTCTATTTCACTGATTCACGCGTTCCGACGCTGTAATTTAAGAACTGCTGTTGCGACTTATATACAATTTTCGTATTTTCCTTATTTCCGTCTGTTTTTATGGGTTTGTTTGAGAGATATCCGGTGGATAATCATTTTATTTTATTTTTAGCAGTGAATAGATTTTGATGAAGCATTTATAATTGGTTTGAGGACTTTTTTTATGGTATCCGTTAAATTAAGGACTAGTGTAAAACCAGTCGCGTCAGCTAGTATAATTATGTATGAGTACTTAGAGGTTAACAATCAAATATATACTTTGAAAAAGTAGTAGTAGAAGTAGTACAACTTTTTTATCTTCTTTCTTAAATAGAAACCGACAGCAGTTTTGAGATAATCGAAAGAATGTAGAAAAATAATTACTTTTTTCCACAGAAATATTTTTCTTAGAGCTAAACATTTTGTAGATTTCTTTTCAAACTTAATTTTATTTTTCTAGGAATCAATTGAAGAATATTATAAAAAAAAACTCGCATGAGCTGAAGGCGTCATGATGACTGAAAAGCATGTTTTTTTTAGACAAAACTTTCCCCTCTGGGTTTAAAAATTCAGTTGCTGTCAAACCTATCATATGATAAGGTTTGGTTTACATATGATAAGATATACGAATTCCATTAAATAAAATAATTAAAAAAAAAATTATTGAAGTGGTATAGCGAATGAACGGTTTGACTTGGTCAATAAGAATCTATACTTTATTCTAAAAATGATTTTATTCGCATAACAGACACAAGCCAAAACTTGCATATCAAATTTCATCAAAATTTTAAGATAAAACTCGCAAAGTAAGCTTAACAAAATTCGTCAAGTCAAAGTAGCGCCTCGTCCACGTTTCTTCTTCTCGTTAATCCGCAGAAAAAAGAAAAAAAACTATAGTCATACTTAAAAGGGTCAGGGCAAGCAAAAACATATTTAAACAATTTATTCGCAATGGCCATCATTTGCATTTACCTTCTGATCAAAAAGTACCCGGTATTTCCCATTCAAACAAACCGCGCTGGAGATATTGTCAAAAGCTTTTTTTTTTAGGTTGGAACATCTGTCATCTGGCGCTCAAATATCTGTTTGACCGCCATTTGTCGGGAATTTATGCGAGATAGCTTTGTAAACAAGTCAGTGTTTGTTGTGTTCTGCGAATTTGCTGAATTTGTTGCAGAAACAGCATCGCATTGATATCGCTAAAGACTTTCTTTCTTGCTTTCTTTGGGCCAAAATGTAATCAATGGCATCATTACCGGTGACGAGACATGGGTCTATGAATATGAGATCGAAACTAACCAACAATCATCGGAATAGCGCTTCTCAGACGAGCCAAAACCCAAAAAACCACAACAGAGTCGATCCAAAATCAAGGCTTTGTTGACGGTTTTCTTTGATTGCCGTGGTGAGGTCCACTCCGAATTTCTCCCGCCTGGCCAGACAGTAAATAAGGAGAATTACGTGAGCGTATTAAAGCGTTTGAGGGACTATCTTGTACGCGACTATTTGATCAAAGTCAACGTTCACACCGTTCCACAAGCTACGTATTCACCTGACATGGCTCCTTGTGACTTTTTCTTATTCTCACGACTTCACGTTACCACTGCGCGGAATGCGTTTTGAGACGATTGAAGCGATAAAGGAGAATTCGCAGAAGGAGCTGAAGGCGATTCCAAAATCGACCTATGAAAAGTCTTTTGAAGATTGGAGGAAGCGTTGCTTGCAATGGAGATTACTTTGAAGGAAATAAAATGAATATTGATGAATAATTGAACGGTTTCACTTTATTAAAGAATTCCGGGTACTTTTTGATCAGAAGGTATGCAGGCCTTGAGGATGCACATCGTCCATTGGAAAATTGTCCACTGCACGGATAAGTGCGCTCTTCAAGCATTCAAAATTCGGGTGCAGAGTAGAACAATCCATCGTATCTAAAATTCACCACATCTTATGGTTGAGGTCTGGACTGCTTGACGGCCAATGTGCTGCTCCAGCACATTGTTTTGGAGTCACCCTTGTATTGTTTTGCCCTATGAGCTGGCGCGGAGTCTTGTTGGAAAGTTCACTGGTTGTTTGAAAACAAAGCAGGCATAGACTCTGTCATTTTGCTTATTGAACGATTCCTCAATAGTAAACATTTTTCATCCATGAACAAAATTGCCCTGTGACCATTTTGCGTGTACCGGCTGCGTAGAGCTTTCGATCTTTCATTCCGTTTTTGCTTTAATTGGGCTGTAAGTAAGTCCCAACTCGTGTTTGATTAATGCTGGCTTTAACAGCTTTGATTGCCCGTAGAGTTCTGACAGTGCGAGGGCGTCCGAATCGTTGACGGTCAGTTACTTCACCAGTGTCCTCAAACAATTTAACAATTCGATACACAAAATTCCGGGTGATTCCAAGCGATCGCAAGGTCCGAAAAATATCACCTCTTTCCATATCTACAAGCGATTTGTGTGTAAATCTTTCTGCGCGTTAACTTAGTATAAATGTCACTCATTGTCTTATATTGACAGGTAATATAGAATGGATGTATCCAGTACTAGTCTCACGATGAGTGCGTTTAAACGTAATACAAGTAAACCAAACATCTTCCTACTAATCGCCGGATAGTGTAAAAACTTTCACACTATCCCGTACACATCAAGGACTTATAGTCAATTACTTTAACTGTGAAAAGGCATTTACCAAATTTCGTGATGCTTGTTCGAAATCAGAATTTGAAATAAATTAAGTAAATTGCTTTAGCTTTGTACTCCCATGAAGCGTTGCAAAATAAATTGCATTATAAGTGTAGGGTAGCAAAATTACCGACATTTTTTGCATCGCTTTAACGGTAATTAAATAGTCAGGAGGCAAAGTTTATTGACGTTTTGCTACTCAGCTTAAACTTTTCTAATTTTAGGCCACAAAAAAGTGACGTAAACAAAAATATTTACAATGAGATAGAGTTAGATGCCTTTGCACTTAGTTTTATATGTGAATAATAAAAATACTTTTGCAATTAAATTGCAAGATAAAATTACTAATTTGGGAGAATTGAACAAAAGCAAAACTGAGAACTTAATGGAATGCAAAACAAAAAAACAGTTAATAAGATATTACAAAGTGAGTAACATTGTCTAAATTCCACATTTATCACATACTTCCACCATGGAAAACAAAACAGTTGAAGACAGCAAAAATTCCATTTAGTAAAAGTAAACGGGACCACGACCAAACTTGGACGCATCTGCTAAAGGATTGTGCTGAGTGCATAGCTTTATTGTTTGAGGCAGTAATTCGACCTAGACTGCAGCACTTTCTAAGTAAGATACGAGGGTGGTTTGAAAAGTTTGCGGCCTACAATAGAAATTAATTCTAAATTGGTACTTCCCCCCTTTTAGGAAGGGCGTTCGATAATTCCGTACAATCTCGACAGGTGGCAGTGCCAGCTGCAAATTGACGTTTGTTTCATGCGGTAACATTCTTCAAACCAAAACAAAGTCAGATAAATATTACGGGGACACTGGACCGTCGCTTGAAATGATTGATGGTTCCAAAATATCCGATGCAGTGATATGTGCACAAAGGATTCCGAGCGCCTTGGACGTTCAATTGAAGTCACAACACCAGAAATGGTCGATAAAATTCATGGTATGATGATGGACGATCGGAGAATTAAAGTGCGTGAGATTGCTAAGGCTGTAAGCATCTTAAATGGTCGAGTGCACAACATTTTAAAAAGCGACTAATCACTGTGCTGTTTCACCACGACAATGTCGCGGCTCACACCTCCGCCATCGCAACAGTGAAATTATGCGAATTGCGCTACGAATTACTTCCTTATCCAACATATTCACCAGATTAAGCCCCTTGCGACTATTTTCTGTTTTCAAGGGCGACAAATCTTATAACTCGGACGGCTTAAAACAGTTGGAGCATCGCTGGGCTAAGTTCATCGAGTTTTTTTTTGCCGAAAAAAACCATGTTTCCTATATTATTGTACGGAATTATCGAACGCCCCTCGTGTTGCCCGACATTCTAAGAGTGAGTCTATGAAGTTCCATTCCTATGTTGCAATTAGTTCGACTGAGACAAGTACTTTTTTTTTTATAATTTGCACGTGTTAAAGGGGATATGAATACTCTTATACTAATTTTTAGAACACGTGCGTTTTTGTGGAAAGAGGAAGAGACAGAGAGAAAGAAAGATTGGTGTAGTGGGTTTGAAACTTAGGTGGTATTAAGTTTCTGTAAACTCCAAGGGGGCTGTCCAGATAACTGGGGAGTATTTTTGTTTGATTTCGCTTTTATTGTCGTTGCTTATGATTCACAGTATTTTTTTTCATCCTCCTGATGTCATCATCACGATCAAGTTGCATTTTAGTCATATGACCACCCTACTGCCAGTGTTATGCCTTCACAGTAGAGTTGACTTAGCTTTCGCAATTGATCGACTTTTTTATTTATTTCATGCGAAATAAATAGATGATTCTTGACATCAGGATTCGAACCGTGAATCAACAGCGTGACAAGCGATGATGTTACCACTACACCACGGCCACCCTCAATGAGGCAAAGTAAAGTAATGAATATATGGTGGCAACTTTAGGCGAATCTGCCCCATCGAAAACAACAGTTAAAAAGTGAGTAGCTAAATTCAGACGTGGACGAGAGAGCATTGATGGCGACCCAGAGGAAAACATCGAAAAAAATGTGTAATCTGATCATGGGAAACTGTCAGCATCTCGTATGAACGGACCCTAAATATCTTCTCGGGTTCTTCAAGCTTTCTGCAAGATAGATTCCGAAACCGCTGTCAGTTTAACAAAAACGCAACCGACTGACGATGTCTCGCGACTGTTTGGAGCTGTTTCAAGCCGATCCAGAGGATTTTTTGGTCAGATTTGTGACGACAGATAAGACCAAACAGCAATCAAAAGAATGAAGATCTGCATCACCAGCCCCAAAGAAAGCTAAAGTTAAATTATCTGCCGATAAGGTAATGGCATCGGTATTTTGGAACTCAAAGGGAATCATTATGGTTGATTATCTTGTCAAAGGTTAAACAATTAATTCCAATTACGCGATATTTAGCGTCAGCTGCCAGAGGAAATAAAGAAAAAGCGTCCAGGAATGATGAGAATAACAAAATTGTTTCACCAGGACAATGCTGTGGATTTGAATTATTATCGCATCCTCCCTATTCATCTGTTCCCCAACCTAAAAAACATTTGGGGTTTTCAACGAATGAAGATGTCGAAGCTGCAGTAAACTTATTTTTTGAAGGGCTTTTTTTAAACTGTCGGCTTTAGAGACCAGATGGAAAAAGTGTATCGAGCTAAAGGAGACTACGTTGAAAAATAAAAGCAATTTGTAAACTTCCCGAGTTTTATTTTCTTGGTCAGGCCGCGAACTTTTCAATCCACCCTCGTACATGAGTAATTAAAATATGTAAAAGTCTTACATTTCCTTTTCTTTATGGAAAACTCATTACAATCTCCTCATAAATTAGGAGATAAATCAGACGTGTTGATAACCATAAAAGTAAACTTTTTAACATTTTCCTCTATAACTATACTTGAAAAAAAAAAAAAACCGAAAAACAAAAATCATGTAACACTCAAAGATGGAACCCACAATCGTGCTATTTTACTGCAGCTGCAAATTTTGTGTTGCCAAATCGAGCCATTTTTGCTTGCAACTTCTCGCCAACTCACTCACTCACTTCCAATCATCATAACCAAAGTTAACAACGGACTGCTAGTTCAAGAGACGTGAATAACAATTAATTAGTGTTAAGGCAGGCTAGGGGTGGGGGGAATTTATTATTATTACTCTTTTGCGGTAAATTTAGTAACAAAGCCATATCGGCTTCGCGTTCATGTGGGCACATAATTTGATTTATGGAGTCCGGCTCTGGTTTCAAATTTTTTTTTCTTAAATACGAATAACCTCCCTCCCCTCCTGCCCTATCGAAAAATGATTGACACACATGTGAAAGTGTAGTCTTTTAAGGGTACATTGAGCAAAATAGCGTGAAATTAAAAAAAAAAAAAAAAACAAACTAGCAACATCAACCACTGAAGCCCGCCAAGTGTACCAGCAGTCAGCAAGCACAGCTCATCAGCAGTACCCAACAATGGGATTGATTTCACTTGTTGAAGTGTTAGGTGATGATGGGTGCTGCCGACATTTTGCGCCAACAATAAACTTTGTTTGCGCTTCGGTTTTTATTGACAGTCCCTGTATTTGGAAGGTTAGGTAATTTAAAAAAATGCTTTATTGCAGCAACACGCAATAATTAGCGAAGATGCGATTGGATGAGTAATATATAATTTGTTTGTACTTATTGATGGCGGGGTTTTTTTTTTCTCTTTTAAATTAGACATATTCATTACCGTTAAGATGGAGATCATATTGCTGACCATACAAGGTTTTCTTAATAAAAGATTATTTATTTAATGAGTTGTTTTTCTGCTTTAACAAATTTGTATACAATTTTATTAGTTGCACAATAGTTTAAGTGGGCGATTAAATAATGGGACAGATTTCTAATAATTTGCAGCTTAGATACATAACCTATTGATTGGTGTAATGCTGTATAGCAGTGCCAGTGGTTAGCCTTGGCGCCATTAAAGTATTGGTAAGAGTTAACACTGGTTTCGCGGTTGTTGGAGAGGTCTTGAGAGGATTTGGAAAAGACGGTGACTTCCCTGAAAAGAGATTTCTATTTACTCTCAATACCATCCAGCTATGATGTCCTCTTATTAGGGAAGATTAGGTGGCGTACATGGGGGAAGGATGAGTCTATTGGAATATACCTAGTCATGTCATAAATACTGGTACACGTGTAAACGCAGTCATCGTGAAATTAGTACTGAACACACCCATTCTATATTGACAGATATTCAATGAGTGACATTTATACTAAGTTAACGCGCAAAAAGGTTTACCCAAAAGCCGTTTATAAATATGGAGTGGGTCGATATTGAAAATCGTGTTGTGGTAATTGGCTTTCGCAAGTGTAATATGGAAAGAGCCGATATTTGTCGGACCTTGCGACCACTTGGGATCACCCGGAATTTTGTGTATCAAATAGTTAAATTGTTTGAGGACACTGCTGGAGTAACTGACCGTCAAAGATCCGGAGGCCCTTGTAATGTCAGAACTCCACAGGCCATCAAAGCTGTTAAAGCCAGACTTAATCGGAAACCGCTGCGTAATCTTGTCAAGAGAAATGAAGATATCGCAGAAATCCATGTCTCGCATCATGGTTGGTTCTCTTATCTGAGATGACGGGATATACGTAGATGAAGGTCTTTCTACCAAATGTAAAAGAGGCGCTCCTTAAGAACCGGAATATGTTCACTGAAAGGTTGAAAGTCTACCACTTCTGGGGCTATGAAATCTGGGACAACTGCCGATTGCACTTCTCAAAAATAATTAAAAATAGTCAAAGAAACCCAAGATAGTTAAGTATTGTACTACCTTGGCAAAAGTTTTGTGGGAAGCTGAAGAATGTCTGTCTGATTTTGAGATTATAGAGGGTTCGTTCGGCTAATCCCCAGCGCTAAGTTTGATGTTCTTAGGAAACCTGTCAGAACTTTTACAAACTCGAAGTTAAAAAACGACCCGGAAGTTCGCCATGGATCTTGTGACAAAAGAAATGGTAAGGGCAATCATTCTATTCAAAAGCAAAAAGGGTTGTATTGGTTCCCAAGCCGGGAAAAAGGTATATAACCTTTCTAAGCCTGAAGACGCACTAGTTTGTGGAAGGTGGATGCTTTCCGACCACACTGAGTGGAAAAACAACTCGTCATGCCGATACTCGTGCATGGATGGTAGGCGGAATTATAAAACACTTTTGATTACCTTGCTAGTCGTCTATTGAATAGGCAGCAGGGCTGGGTAGTGCGGTCGGCAATACACGACAGAAACGATCCTCGACGGTGGCTTGACGACTCACTACAGATTGCCCTCCAGATAAACAATTCGCATCGCGGCAACAAATTAGGAGGTTTAGGACTAATAGCCTTTCATCGTTCCACAGTCAAAGTGTCAATCAGAGAGGCAAGTCGGTAGCGACGCCACTAGGAGCTGATGAGTATTATGAATCGAGCACTTTACAGGAAAGAGTATGCCATTTTGGGCTTCCTGAACATTGATGGAACATTTGGTTCTTTTCAAGAGGACCCTGCGACTTTTAAAAAGAGATTTGCGAAGTCTATAAAAGACTCTGCTCAGGAACAGGCGCTATCAATCCCTTTGCGGAACTTTTTAGTCGAGTCACTGTTAAGTAGGTTCAATATTTCCTCGAGGAACAATATTTTCTCAACAAAAAGTAAGTAATTTGATCAGCAGAATATAGTTTTTTGATAAGCAGAAAAAGTAGATCAGCGGAACAATTTTCTATTCTTCTTTTTAACTGTCATAAATTGAAATTTCAGCAGAAAAAGTAGAAAATAATTCACAATTATTATTTTCTGCAAATCGAACATCTGCTGGTCAAAATAAATACATTTTTCTGGTTGGAAAACGATTTTCTTGGGGATGCTTTAATCTTCTTACTTTATTTTTTTCTAGCACATTTTGCTGGTCGTACCAGCGTTTTTTTTTTAGAGTTACTGTAGTTAAACTCCTGTGTCACATCAAGGTGATCAACGAAGTAAGTTAAAGGTTCTTAAATGGTGATCGCAATATGCTCACACGATAAGATAATAAATCTTCTCAATAGAATCACCTAAAGTGCAACATTTGCCGATCGTGTGAACATTCATAATCAACTGATTAGTTATGTATTGTAGCTACAAGAACAATAAATGGCAACATGCCACGATCGGTGACTCCAAAATCATTTTCCTTCCATTCGTTCAACTGTCTTCAATAGCACCTAATAAAAGGACAGTTGGAAATGCCTAAATTCAAAGTCCCGAAAGTCCATCACTGATCTGTTGATCACACAAAAGACCCCAAACACTGATCGCAATCAGTTCCAGTCGACAGAACCACTGACACTATCAAGCAACCGGACACTGTTCCGATATAAATTCAGCTAGTTAAGTACAAAATGAAAGATAATAATTTTACTCTGATGTCTGATCCGTACTTCGGTCACTTCCCTTCTATTTTCGTCGATCATCATCATCTCAAACGCATCAATCAATGACCCATCGATCCATCAATCGACTGGCAATACCACAAAGCACTAATGCCTAATTGAGACTAAAAAAAAAAAAGTGAGAAGACGGAAAAATAATTTAAAGAACGATCCGCAGAGAATACATATCAGTTTGGTCCCCCGAATTCGATTGTATTCCACGACAATTCAATTGAATTGATGTAAATAAAAAAATATTCAAGTGGATCTGGCCGGGCGGCGCGACGAGACGAGGATCATCAACAAGATCATTGTCGATCATTCCTCTCCGATAAATATTTATGTTGTTGTGAAATTGGTTGATTCATAAAGATACACTTCAAGTGAGATACGTCGAACCTGAAAGAAACTACAACCAGTGCAATCAGGGTGAAGAAACGAAACTTAAGAAAAAAAAAAAAAAAAAAAAAAAAAAAATGGAAAGGATATAGGATCGATTTATGATCGAGAAAAACGAGAATTTCTTCGAAAGAAACCGGTTGAAAGCAGAGCAACAACATTTGAAACATGTTTCTTCAATTTTCTTGTTCTTCAGCTTTTTCTTTATTTATTTTTTTTTTCTTTTTTTCTTTCTTTGGTTCACAAAACGGGATGTTCACATGATTAAGAAGAAGCCGATGAGAAAAATGGCACACTGGGGAGCTAAACTGCTGGTTTGGGTCGTCGTCGATCGTGTTTTCGTTCGACTTTGGGAGAAACTAACAAAGAATCCTCTGTGGACACTTGAACAACATATGTGTGACGAATGATGCAGTAGCAGGGTTCTTTGTTAAGCAGGTTAAAGAGGAAGGACTATGAAGTAGAACATGATGAAATATTAACAACAGAAATGAGTCACCAAATTTCAATGTTCGGAGAGATCAATGAAGTAGATTGCTGAAATGATCACAAGCTGATCGATGAACTCCACTGAACTATTCCTCCTTTCGTGATCGGTTGAAGTTATTATAATAGATCCGGTCTATAGTTCTTATGATTGTGAATGTTAGGAAAGTTGATTTCTTTTTTGGTGAGACCGAAGCATATTTCTGCATAAAGTCTACCATTTGGGTTCGTAGTTATTTTGTTGGTAAAATATGTTAATTCAAAGTAGGGGTAGGTCTTTGCTCACGATCTTGGGAATGTGCTTGCTGTGATCTTGAAAGCGTGTTGTTCTATAATAAAATGTTTTAACTACGCCCCCAAAAACGGAACTGTGACCTAAGGAATGTTGCCGGACTGCTTTCGCCATCAGCAGCCGAACGGTAAAGTTGCATACTTCTCTTGAAAATATAACTAGTTTGTTGCTTGTTTTAAAAATGTTTAGATTGTTTGCATATTTCACTTGCATTTGAAAATTCAGCAAATATAAAATATATAATCAAACACGGATGGAGTAGTGCTGATATCATTGATACGGGGATCAATCGCCAAGCCGTACTCAAATTTTTAAGTCGATCACGCATTTTAAAGAGAACAGGGAGGAGCTTAAAGATGATCAACATGTGTTCTATCACAGAAATAGCCACTAGCTTAGACATTTCTTATGGATCAGTTCACGCGATTTTGACTGAACGTTTGAGATTTTCGAAACTTTCAGCACGATGGGTGCCTAAAGCGTTACACGCCGAACACATGGTCCAAAATGCTGAAACTGCAATTGTAACTGGGGATGAGACTTGGATCTACCAGTATAATCACAAGTCCAAAACGCAATCAAAAGAGTGGTTGCTAAAGGGAAGTTACGGATTTACAAAATACAATACAAAGCACAAAGGTCAGTTAAAAAAGTTATGGCCACAGTGTTCTGGCATGAAAATCTGGAAAGCTTCATAAGCGTGTCTTGTTCCATCACCATAACGTCCCAGCGTATTCTTCAACACACGTCTTACGGGATTTTCGTTGGAAAATGTTGCCCAATCTAACCCGGATTTAACTTCATACGAGATTTTTGTTTTTAATCGGAAAAAGATGGGAATCGATAAAGAACGCTGAGCAGGCCATTTCAAGGTGGTTTTCGTTAAAGGATGCTGCTCTTTATAGAGGTCTAGATAAGTGGCAACACCGGATGCAAAAGTATAAGAAAATTTTATTCTGTGTGTTATTTGATCTGTCCGGTCACTTTTTTGATATACCCTCATATATAGTTAATTTATTGCAGGAGATACTCCCCTTTAGTTGTTTATTGTATACTTGGATGGATTCGATTGTGTTTTTTCTCGAATGGTGCTTTACAAATATACCAGCACGTCTACCGGCGATACATTCGCGTATTTGACATCCTTTACCCGTAACCATCATGTTATTGAATAGTGCATTGAATACCGATCACCACTTCACCTGTTGTTCATTGATTTTGAGAAGGCGTTCGACAGTGTCAACAGACTTGCTTTGCGCAGGAGAGGTATAAACTAATAACTATTATCAAAACAACCTATGATGGGTCTAAATGTCTTGTTCTGCATAGAGGAAAGCTGTTTGAGATCCAAAGTGGGGTCCGACAAGGTTGCATTCTATCACCGATACTTTTTTTTTTTTTTGGTGATTGACGATGTTCTACGCGCAGCTTTGTCTACTGGAAACGGAGGAATTCGTTGGATTCTTACATCTCAACTCAAGCATCTGGACTACGCTGACGACGATTGTTTACTCACTCACAGGATTATGGATCTGCACCAAATGACAGCTAGTGTGGAGAGGGAGGCAGATATCGTCGGGTTGAAGATTAACACTGCCAAAACCAAAATCATCAAACTCAGTACTAACTCAATAACTCAAGTTAGCATTGCTGGACAACCGGTAGAAAGTTTCCTTGGGAGTATTGTCTCGACCGAAGGTGGAACCGAATGGGAATGATGTTCGTGATATGATGAAGCAATGCAATCAGCTCTTAGAATGTGACCGCTACTATTACAAAAAAAAAAAAAAAAACTACAAACGTTCGTTAATAGGTGCCTACGGAACATCTTAAGGGTTTTCTGGCCTAACCGTATCTCTAACGACCATCTTTGCCATAGAACGGATGGGCACAACCGAATGGGAATGATGTGGCAGTGGATTGGTCATACACTTCAAAAAGGCGACAATTCCATAGCAAGGAGGAGTCACAGCAATTGGGGAAGAGTTGGCCCTAGGACCCACAAGTAAAAGAAAATATCATGTTCACGGATAAACCCGATTGCATTTGTAAAGCGTGTTTGGTCTATTTTTACATTCAGAACAATTTTTAAGTTTGTGGGAATCTCAAGTGCCTTGAGCGCAACCTAGCTGTCATTACAAATACTGATACTTCTATCACTGTTACTCCGAATATGACAAAAATTTCAGTCTGGAAGATAGTGGCCATTTTGCCCAGAACGAAGAGAATTTGGTCGCATTATCCAAATATCGACCCGCTCTAGCTCCGCTAGAGGTCGTCTATGTAGAAGACATTATTGAAATCTTTAGGCAAATACACTTCATATCTCCTACCGAATGCTGCAGTAGCACTCATATCGTCGATAGGTATTATGAACAAAGAACATTGCTTCGAAGTCTTACGAAATAGTGTTCTTTGCCCAAAGTCATGTCCGTCGTGCCAGACAGCTGCATTTCTTTGCAGTCTCAAAAGCGTTAAACTTGTTGACAAACACTCCCAGAGTATAGTTCCTCTCGTCCAGCCCATTCTCGATGTGATTGACAAGTTCGTGGAGATACCAGATACTTTACTTGGCATACATAATTTATTATGATCAGTTAGCTTTGCCATTATAATTGATACTTCTCAGAAATTGACGTATATATCAATTATACTGCCACTGTTAGTGCTATGATGTTTTTTCTACAAAAAAAAAAAAAAAAAAAGATACTTTGTCTAAATGTACCGGCAATTGCGCGCAAAAGGAAGCCAACCCTAGAAAACCTAATGAAAATCAATACGACAACAGAAAAAGTATCCACCTTTAATGTGATTACAATGAAAATTGAATTAAATGTTGTAAAGCACATTAACCTCGTGTCTCGAAAAAAAAAAGAACAGTTGTCGTTGTTCTTTCTCTTGGTTTCTACTTAATTTTTATGTAAGATATGCGTGTTCGCAATGGGGAAGCACGTTTTCGTCACAACTTCTACAAAAGTTCGAAAAATTAATAATGACTTTGTTGCTAATTAAAAATTATTTTCACGAATTGAAACGCGGAACACAAAATGCAAAGGGTGGACAATATCTTGTACATAACTTGTATCTATGCGGGTGCAGGTGATGGAATTGTCAACAGTCGATTACACATTTCACTATAATTTGAAAAGAACGTTCTTGGAATTTCGGATGACTTCATCATTATAACAAAGGAAGTAGGATTGTTGTGATAACGATGTCCTTTTAACTGTAGGAATTATAAGCTCATTTCTACTGCAATGACTATACTATCACTAAAATATTAAAAGTAATACAATATTCATTACGAAGATGAATTGTAACACGAGGTATCGAATTTATGTAACGGAAGTTACCATGCTGATTTTCATTTAAAATACTGAATCATATTTTAATTTTATTAGCTGACAAGGTTCCTTTTTTCTAACGTTACAATATTTGTGAATTTCAAATTGTTTAATTGATTTATTAAACAGAAATTGGTAAAAGAAGATTGTGAAAAAAAAATATTGTAACGCGAGTTACAGTTACATAAATGCTTGTCTAAATATTATTATGACAGTAGTTATTCGTATTCTTAGCACTAGTAAATAGAACTCGTTCCTCAAAAAGAAGCAATGGTAATATCGTATAATTATTGTGATTACAAAAACGAATAATAATGTCAATTAGAGTTCTAAATGTAACGCGGATTACCATGATATGTTCCACATGTTCTTTGCAGTTGATACAACATATATACAATAAAACATTTTATAAACATTTCAAACAGAAAGTTAAAGGCCTCCTTAGTTTGGTCCAATGAATTTAGTTTTATGTAGGTACATGTTTTGTTTAGATGAATACAGGACACAGCTGTGGAAATCGTTTCCGCAGCTGCTGCATAAAATATTGTCGGATTAAGGCAAAGACATCTCAGCAAATGATTATCTGCGGATACCTGGAAACGAATCGAAAAGCATATTTAACTCAAAGCTGGAATCGCAACTGATTGAGCAGTAGAGAGAGTCGAGTTTGAAGCCCAGTACCACATAAAGATGACACAAACAAAATCGCATCAAAACCCTTGTTCCTCAAACTTAGCAAGCAATAAATAGGTGGCCGTGGTGTAGTGGTAACATTATCGCTTGTCACGCTGTTGATTCACGGTTCGAATCCTGATGTCAAGAATCATCTATTTATTTCACATGAAATAAATAAAAAAATCGGTCACTTGCGAAAGCTAAGTCAACTCTACTGTGAAGGCATAACACTGGCAGTAGGGTTGTCATATGGCTAAAATGCAACTTGATCGTGATGACGACATCAGGAAGACGGAACAAAATACTGTGAATCATAAGCAACGACAATAATAGCGAAAACAAACAAAATACTCCCCAGTTATCTAGACAGCCACCCTTGGACTTTACAGAAACTTAATACCACCTGAGTTTCAAACTACACCACTCTGTCTTTCTCTCTGTCTCTTCCTCTTTCCACAAAACGCACGTGTTCTAAAAATTAGTATAAGGGTATTCATATCCCCTTTAACAAGTGCAAATTATAAAAAAAAAATAAATAAATAGGTGTAACAGTTAGGCCGTGTATAAAATCACAAAGGAGTTGATTTAACAGGGAATCAGAACTAAAAGCAGCAGTCTTAATTGTTTGCTAATACCGGCCAAAGATTGACTGAGAAGGTGGAAGGAACATTTTACCGCAGTGCTAAACTGTTTAAGCAACAGCTTCACGTCCTCAACCTTAAATGAGCTATCCAAAGTCGCACTGAGCCTCCCAGACACAAAAAAAATGTTTAACAGCGGTCAGAGCATTAAAAGCAATAAAGCGGTGAAGGTTGTTGATATACCTTGCGAGCTTTTGCAAGGTGTGGCAAATATATCAGTGAAGCTCTGCATCTTCTCATAAAGAATTTATGGGAAAGTCAAGGCTTTCCAGAAGTTTGATAGAATTAAACTACATTTAAACTTTCGAAAGTGGAGACTTTATACAGTTTCATTTAACTCCCGATGACAAACGAGCAGGTTTCCACTCGGAATCTTACATTAACAATATGCGAATCATAATAGAGCAATGTGTCATATATAGATCTCTGCTTCATCTGCTATGAGATAGCCTTTTCAATTCGTGTGCCTTGTGAAGGACAGATATCCCCGAGAAACTTATAGCTTTTACTAAGGCCAACTACCTATATGATGTTGCTAAGTGTCATGTATTGTAAAACGGTAAGGTGTCAAAAGACTTTAAATCCAACGTGGGGTGCGACAATATTGTACAATGTCGCCGCTGTTATTATTTGTGATGTTCTGTGTGCAGCCCTAATGTGAGAAAACAAGGTGTTACAATGGACAATAGCATCATATCTAAAACATCTCTAGCCTACTTTAATGACAATTAATTGCTTTCGCACAGAATAATGAACCCACAGCAAATGGCCCAAAGTTTAGAAGCCAATGCAGACAAAGTTGGGGTGTAAATTATAAAAGCCAAGACAAAAGTATATCAGCCTTTCAAAATCCATCACTCAAATAAGCATTGCTGGACAGCAGTTGACAACTTTCTTTATCCAGAAAGTTTTACCTCGGAAGACGCGGCACCGAAATAAATGTGGCCAGCCAAATCGAGAGAGCAAAAGCAGTCTTCAAAAATCTTCGGAACGCAATGTTTTCAGCACAAAATTTTAGCTGCGAATTTTTCGCTTCAATGTAGAGTCAGCATAAGGCATTTCCAAGCAGAAACTCCATCGAGTCTTATGAACAACTCTGAATCTTCACCATGTATATAAACGAAGTGTAAGCCACTTTCGTAAGCAGCGAAACAACAAGGCGTCTTGATCTTGACTAGAAGCGCCAACCTGATTAGTTGTATAAACCAACTTATAAATAAAAGTATGTATATCAGATGATCGCTATCAATGTGGCTTTAGACCAGATTTTTGCACTGCGACAATTTTTTGAAAAAACCAAGAATCAATGCTCCTCATCCATTAAGTTTGGTTTTGATCTACCGCGTCATAGCGATGTTTAGTATCACATCCAAACTTATTCGTCTCTCTAGACAAAGCTCGCTGCTCTGTAAAAGTAAGGATATCAGACCCCTTTACCACTAGCAAAAAGGAATACGCGGTCTCAACTTCCTCAACATTGTCTCAGAAAGGATTGTGAGTGACTCCAACACAAACATCTCTGGGACAATCTTTTATAACTTGCTTCAGCGGTGAAACGTAATAATTACAAAATAACATAACGCTTTGCAAAATGTTATAAACCAAAATGAATTAGAGCGTTTCGAATGACTATCATAAAATTAAATATCGGGAGTTTAAAATTTCTGAAGCGAGCGAAGCGAACAACGCGCCTAAGCTGGCTCACCTGAAAACAACGGGTGTTATTTAGTCGTTGGGTTATTTTATCGTTGAGTTAATTTGTCGTTGGTTTTTTATAACATGGAACCGGTTCAGCTTGTGCCCTGACATTTGGTGGAATTGAAGGGCATGCAGCTATATGCTATCTACCAATATGGGGATAAAATATCACTATTGGTGATTTTAACTTTGAGGTTGTGGAGGAGAACTGCGGTCAGCTCAGACAACAACATAATCAACGATATTAAAATGAGATTAATTCTTACCCACAGATGCCGATTTGCACATTTGAGAAACAGAGCTCGGTCAAGGATGGCTCGGGAGTGTAGAGTACAGTACTCCGATGGGTCATTGTCTTCGTTACCGTGTACCCCATAGAACCCGTGTAGAGGCATTTCTTGTGGGTGAATGAATGAATCTAGAATGAATTTATGCGAGAATGGGTCGGAAACATGTAGATACCATAATTCAACCGAAAAAATGGAGATAGATCGGCCACACTCTGCAGTGTGAAGAAAATTCCGTTGTGGTTGGTAGTGAGTTGGAATACGTTGCAGAAAATCTGAGCACGATGGCTGCACGATGGCGACAACTGTTCTAAAAATCGGATAGATCAAACAAATATTGCCGATTGAAAGGTTAATGTTATAATCTAAAAGCCCTTGTTCAGAATGCCTTGTAAAACTCTTTACGTCTGACAACCAACAAATTTTCTGTCGTCATTCAGAAAATAAAATGTCAGTTACATACATAAATGTTATAATCGAATGAAAAACCATTGCACAGAGGAAGGAACACTGATTAATATTACAAAAATGTCTGGTGCTTGCTTGGAATACAAAAAAAAAGAGTTAGTGACACGCTCTAATGATTTTGAACACCAACAGTTCACTGGCCATACAGCATATAAAACTATTCACTGTTCCACCAGTTCAGTTCATTACCATAAACTACAGCACACCAAGCGCATTGCATAAAACTGCATGACACAGCATCGTGCTTCAACAAATCGAACAAAACATGAATGCCTACAAAAAAAAAAAAAATAATAGAACTTGTTACTACGTTTACTAACAATAACGAATTTCCATTAAATTTTCTTTGTTTTTGCTCGCTTTTTTCGTAACAATTATTACTTCCAGAGATCGCGCAACTGTTTTCATTCGAATCGATTTTTTCCATAGACATGCAATTCGTTTCTAGTCTCTGGTTGGCGTCAAAAAGGTGCCATATTCACGCATGAATTCCGCCCAAATGAAATTTCTCTTTTGGGAACAATTAAACACCATTTTCGTATTCGTGTGTTCGAAACAAAAAGGAAGAAAAAATGGGGTCGAAACTGCGAACAATACTGGAACTACTCCATTGACAGTGTGTACAGAGATTCGAATAAAATCTGCATAAAGTTCAAGGTAGAATAACGAGAGACACGTGTTTTACGAAAATTTAACATAACGAGCAGAATTGTTTTCCTTTTTTTTTTTTTGTTTTGTTGTTGCCTGTGCTCCTGTAAAGGGGAAGTAGTGGCTACGATGTCAAAAAAATGCGTCTCTCAATTCCTTTTGTAGCTTTGTACGTACGTACTAGGTTTAGATCATCCTTCGTATCTGAAAACTGAGAGATCATGACAATGTACCCATGTTTGTATGTATGCTATGGACTCCGAAACCACCGAACCGATTTAGCTAAAATTTTCAGGCAATCTTCGGTATTGGCCCGAGAGTGTTTCTGTGATGTTTGGTCAAAATCGGTCCCGCAGTTTGCCATAAAAAAAAACATGTATTTCTTTTTGTTAAGCGCAGCAACGCACGCCAGGTGCATGCTAGTATATAATAGAAACGGAGAAAGATATTTAGTACAGTTGTTTGAAACTTGGGCGCCTTTTGTTTTTATTTATTTTAGGAATTGTGTCTAGGCTATTGTCGCATTGCATTTGCATGCATAAAGACATCATAAAAGATATGAAAGAAAGACTTTTTAGTATAGTGGTTTGAAAATTTTGTATAGACGGTGATGGTTTGTGTCTGAACTAACTGTGGGCAATTACCCCGATTGAACCAGTAATCTTCCAATTAACAGTCGAGCATGGCTTCAATTTTGAATTTAACAAAACAAACAGCATAAGATTATGAGCAAATACGTTTGACCCAGTAGTACCCTTTACTTTTTCAATTCGCCCTTAGAATTTTACATACGCACACGCAAACATCTCCTTTTTGTCATTGCACCAAGGGTAAGCAATTGTCATCAAATATGCATGATTTGACATTGACGGCTTGGTTTTTTTCCTCAAATTTAAAGTCAACTTTTACTACTTAAAGTAAGGGGGATTGACACAAATAGGTCCAGAACAGTGTTGCCATATTAGGGGGTTACTCCCACATTCGAGGATCTGAGCATTAGGAGTTTTAAAATTGGTTTAAGGGGATACTTCTTAATCATCTGGCACAACTGGCTCAGAATAAAATGTTTATAAAAAAAAAAATATTTGTAAATTTTTAGATTTCTATTGCAGAACTTCGTAAGTTTTGCCAAGGACTAGTACGTTGCTGTCGCTTAATTCGTAAAGAAACTATACAGAATGCCGGTTAAATTTGTTTAGGTAATCCTCATTAGTAATAAATCGTCTCTCTATACTTCTTAAGCCAGTGGTTCCCAAACTCTGTAAGTTTTGCCAAGGACTAGTACGTCGCTGTCGATTAAACGGTAAAGAAACTATGCAGAATGCTTATTAAATTTGTTTAGGTAATCCTCATTAGTAAATAATCGTCTCTCTATACTTCTAAGTCAGTGGTTCCCAAATTCTGGATCGGACCGGAGTTTTTTTTTTTTTTTATAATTTGCGCGCGCCAAATGGGATATGAATACCATTAAATTATTTCAGGGCATGGGGTTTGTAGAAATTGAGAGAGAGGAGAAAGAAAGATTGGTGTAGTGGGTTTGAAACTTAGGTGGTATTAAGTTTCAGTAAACTCCAAGGGTGGCTGTCCAGATAACTGGGGAGCTTGTTTGTTTTGCTTTTTGTCGTTGCTCTTGATTCACAGTATTTTTTTCCCTCCACCTGATATCTTCACGATCAAGTTGCATTTAAGCCATATGACATATAGACAAATTGTTCCCAGGATACGTATGTATTTCCAAAAGCTTTTAATATCCTACTATTCAAGAACAGAACCAGTAGGCATCTCGGTTATAGGTCCGCCTTTCCTAAGAGAAGATTATTTTTAAAAAATTTAAGGTGACATCGCTGTCACCTTATAGGTTTGCCCTTATATATAGCTTATAAAAAAGAAAGAAAATAGTTGGCTCCTGTTTCAGGTTTCTATTTAATACCGGCGCACATCTCAATGGGATGGAACTACGATTGAAATACATTCGAGCCACCTGTATACCTGTAAAATCCTGAAATGTAGTAAAACCTATTCTAAATATAACAAGTTGGTCTCCAATGGGATCCCACAGAGCTGTTATCTATGACCAATACTGTTCTTACTATTAAAAAGCGACACATTCCATGTTGATTTGTTGAGAGTAAATGGTGGAATTGAACTGGCTTTTACATCCTACCCCAAACATTTTGACTAAGCGTTTATATTTCAAAAGTTGAACTGTCAGGCAAGCATTGCAAAATTGAGTGGAGGTCATTTCAGTGTGAATATTTTGATCGCTCAGAATCTGAAGCCTTTTCATGCTCCTCTTAGACAGGAGGTCACTTCTACATATAACCGTTACCATATCCTCATTTCAAAATAGGCAAATATAAAGTAAGGCCACCGTAACACTCATCATTCTTCGTTTCAATGTCAAATGTGAGGAGGGGCAGCCACTGAATTGCACATAAAACATACGGATACATTCGGTGTAAATCATCGTGTACTAGATTCCCGACAGATAGGCTAGTATTGTACGTACGAGCCAAGGCTAAATTCCACTTGGGTAGTGGCGGTGTAAAGCCAATTAATTAAGGGTTTTTCCTTTTTTTTTTTAAGTTCGTTCAGTCCATGAATGGGGGTGAAACATGCAAAGGTCAGAGAAATGAGAATGATTACAGTCAATGAGAATATTTTGTTATGTCCATCAGGGAGGAGAATGATAGAGAAGTTGATGACATCGATCTCATTCTCTTGCATTCAAGGACAGGTATAAAAATTCAAGGTGGCTAGATAGTGAGATACATTTGATGATGATGGTGAATGATGTGTGGCAGCATGTGACCCAGTTGTGGATCGCCCTAAACAAGCATAAAAGTGGGGAAGTCCCATGACGGGTCACATGTCCTGTGCTTAGTACTTGAGCGACTACAAGTTGTATGTAATGAATCAAGTTATGTGGAAGTTTCGTATTCTCTTTTCATAAATGAGAACTTTATTTTGGGCGGGGCTGTTAGAAGCAAAACTTAAGGAAACCACCACTAGCTCTGACGTCTAACAATAGACAAAGTTAAGTGCATTGCTATAGTATTCAGCTGATCAAACTTACATAGATATCTGTTGGCCTCATTGTGAAGTAGTATCGTAAAAAATAAGGAAACCTACGATCATTTGCTTGAAGATAGATATGTGGAACCTATTTAATTTAGAAACAAAGTTACATCAAGCTATCGGCGGACATTTGGCTCCATATAATACGAAAACTTTAAGATGACGAAGTTTTTCCCACACCATGGAACGTAGGTGCGACAGAAACGTCCGTGCGTAGATAACACTTAACCAGTGTAATGCATTTAGAACATCTGTATATGCAGCTTTCATAGATTTCATAAAAAAACTTTTGATAGTCTTAGGACGTATTAGTAGAAAGTTCTTTTGAGCAGACACGTTCCATTTAAAATTGAAAACATCATCAGAAAAATGTATGCAAACTTCAAATACTGCGTATTACACAGTCAAAACTGGTGTGCATCAAGGATGTATTCTTACTCCCTTGCTATTTAAACTGACCTTGGACAAAATGATGCGAGCAGCGATAACGCGAAAGCAATACATATATCCAGTATATTCGAGCAACTAGACGATCTGGAATACGCAGACGATGTGTATCTTTTGAGTCACAGGATGAATGATCTTCAGAGCAAACGGTGTTCACTGAGTATGTATGCTCTCAACGCTGGGCTACAGACAAAGGTATTCAAAACAAAAATTATGCGTAGCGATCATGAAACTGCTCTAATGCCCGAATTTATATTGGACAACTATAGTATTGAGTGCGATAGTACCACATTTTACGTACTTGGGAAGTATTATAATTAACAGAAGCGGAGCAAATTAAGATTTGGCAACTCGAATTGTTAAGGTCAAATTCATTTGGAGTAGCAACATATCGAATTTAAAGTCAAAAAACTGGCCAGCACAGGGAATTGGGGAAACTTCAAATACAGTCACGATCAGCCGAATCGTTGAGGCCCTATGCTCCACTAAGAGGGGAGGACAATAAACAACAGCAGCAGTAGTAATCTAGGAAGCAAGTTGAAGTGGGTTTTGTGCTTGAGAAAGTGAAGGAACTCATATGAATTCAAATCAAAAACTCTCTGAGATGTTAAACGTTATCACCGCATCGGGTAGTTGTGGAGAGATGACAAGAGGACAAAAAGGATAAATAAAAAGGTACGCCTGGTCGGACGTACTTGCTCCCTATTCGTTGATCGCTTGCAAATTTTTCAGATTTCAAATTTAAGTGAAATCGATTGAAAGCTGAAATACTTTTTCGACCATATGTCAAAAATTTAAATGCAATATTCTTACATATCCGTATGTCAAAAATTACTTAGATATCAATTCTGAATGTGAATGTGGGCACCGCGGCGCAGTGGAGAAGTGCGAGACCACTGAGCGCGAGGTTCAAAGTTTTTTTTTTCATGAAGTTGATGTGGACGACGTTTATTTTCAGTAGGACGGCGCTACATGCCACACAGCTGGTGAAACAATGGATTGCGTGACAAATTTCCTGGACGTGTGATTTCTCGAAATGGAGACTTCAATTGGCCGCCCTGATCGTGCTTCTTAACACCGTTAGATTTTTTCCTTTGAGGCTATGTTAAAAATAAATTCTACGCCAATGCTCCTTCAACGATTCATGCACTAAAAGAAAATATCAGAGCTATAATTCGCGAAATACAGCCGCAATTATGCGAGAACGTGATGAAAAATTGCATCAAAAGAATGTCTATCTGTAGGCAGAGCCGATGTGGACATTTGACAGATATTGTACTCCATTAACCTCAGAGTTTGTACTTTAGATTAAAATAAAAATATCACCACTTTTCATAAGAATGTTGCGTTTTTCTATTGATTTAAAATTACACCTCTTGTTGGATGATCCTATATATGAATTGTTATCCAAATCGTTATAGCCGTATTCGAGAAATTTGCAGTTTTTTAAAATTAACCTTAAGTAAAGTACCGTTAATTTTTAGGCTAGAATACAAATTTAACCTCAAATACGAAGCTTGAAGAAAATCCGTGCAGTCGTTAAGGCTGCATCCCGAGGTAGGTACACAAACAAGACAGAATTGCGGCATACTTTTTTGAGTCCCATTTTTACAAAAAACAATACTTGCCCTCTAGGAGCAACTAAGAATGAAGAACATGTCCAATTACGTACATTCAAGGCCAACATTGCCCATTCTAGGGCAGCACACTATAAACTACTTTACTAGATGATTACAACTAAATTACACTTGTTCTACGCACAACAATAAAAGTATCTACAACCTTAAACCGCACCGGAAAAAATATCGATTACACTCCAAAGTATGTATATCGATCGAATCCGTTCCTATGCAGTGGTGTTTCTGAGACGTAATCAATCTAAAAAAAAAAAAATAAACCAAAAACTACTACTAACTGACATTCCGATAGCGTAGCGTGAGCTAAGACTTTCAACTTTAATTAAAGGTATCGTGTTCTAAATGTATTCCCCATCATCGCGCGGGTGGAAATGTGTGTTCACTGTGTGGCTCCGTATTTTATCGTTTAAATATTTTGTCGACTGAAAAACAAGTTATTAATAGCTGCACACCTTTCTGCCAGCAAATTTGATGTTTCCAAGTTTCCAAGTGGGGCGTTCTTTTTCGTTAGTTTTTTTTTTTTTTTTTTTTTTTTATTGTATCTGTCATTAGTCATTATTTTCGAAACGCACATTTTTCTTAATGAATTATAAAGACTTTCACTGATATCACAACACCGTCGACATAGTTCTCTGTGTGTGTTTTGAGGTGCTAATTTGATGCAGGCGACCAAAAACCGGTGACAGGTTTTTGAAAAAATAAAAAAAATAAAAAAAATATTGCTAATTGTGGTGTAGCACGAGGGCGGTAAAAGACAACAATCGGTGGAGGGAACTTATTTTTCCTTGAAACTGTTTATTTATGTAATTTATTGTTTCCCATAGATAAGATTGAGCGAACGTTTCTACTTCAGATCGGAGTAGAATGTTATGTGTTGTTATCTTATCTGTAAGTAAAGGACTCCTATCAGTAAGCTAGATACGCGAAATGAAGTGTATGTACTTGTCTTCAGTTTAAAGTTACTTAATGCGGCTAGGGAATTTCTATTTAGAGTTTTTCAATGTTTTAATTAAAAAATGAAGGAAATAAATAAGAAGTACGTGTCATCCAAATGAGATCAATTTGCTCTGACGGTAATGTTTGTCTAACGCTCTTTCAATGTCGCACTGCGACAAACGATCTCTAATATCAAACGCAAACCAAATCACTTCACAATATTTACCAGCTTATTAAGGTCAAATTGACAGATACATTTAGAGTTATACAGCACTTTGGGGATGGGTGCTCAATTGCTGGTCACGCACACAAGTGTCGGCATAAAATTATCTGTCTACCAGCTCACACTATCAACCTACTCGCGGTGAACTCCTAGTACTTCGAATGAAGATTAGGTTTCAGACCCCTTCGAAAGAAAAAAAATAAATACTAGGATACTTGATACTGTGTGCGAAGAGGACCAATATGACCTCGAACTCGGTCCAATGACCGACGAGTACATTTGGTTTTTGAATACCAGGCGCAGGTTCGAAGAGACAAGGATGACCACAGACATTGACTATTCCTATAATTATCTTGGAATATGTTTATCATCGTATCATAGGTCGAACACGGACCAAGTTTGTGAGTGATTTCACTTACTCTTGGGGTCCTTCTAAATTTCAATACGATGAAAAACATACACTAAACTCACAACCCATCTGGAACTAGTCGTAGGATAGCTCATCACTCACATTTTTACGCAGCTCTAAAAAAAAGAGTACGCGTGGCTTTGTGAAATTTTTGATTTGAAATACAATAATATCTTCTGCGCTGAGACTATATTTCCTCTATTTTTAAGAAATTTGATGAAAAAAAGACATTTTTCTAAAGAAAAGTGGGCGTGACTGTCACCATTATTAACCATAAGTTCTGTTTCACACATATCCGGTACCGGGTATACAGCATAGTATATCCAGCTCGAAATGTATAGAAACGTCATATATCCAGTGTTCGCATTGAGTTCTATACACTTCGAGTCCGATATCCGCCGGATATGTTTGAAATGAGGCTAAGGCTATATGCATACATACGATCAACAACTAGATAGTTGTATCGTATCACGATAAAATAGTTGAGTCGTTGACCCGCGCATACACACGATAGTCGTGCGATATTGTATATGTCCCCATATGTATAATTGAAATAAAAAAAAGCAAAACTCAAGAACCACTGAACGGATTTTGATGAAGTTTGTTCTAAAATGTTAGTGTGACACACAGATAGCTGAGTCTTAAAATCATTGAATTCACATGGAATGAGGCTGAGATATAGAGGCTTCATTTAAAAAAAAACTTTCAAATCGTCCCTGTCACATAGCTAATACAAGAACAACTGAACGGATTTTGATGAAATTTGGTTTGTAATTCTGGATTGACAGTCACTCCAAAAAAAAATATTAATATTTTTAAAATTAAAGCGGGAGTAAAACACGAGCTAATATTTAGCTAAAACTTATTAGTAACTCTGTTTTATATCTCATTTTTGAAAATAAGAAGTTTTATAATGTGCGTGTCCCCTATGCCCGGAAGCCTAGGGATGTCCAAAACAATTATAACTTTGCACACACATATTAAAAACGACAAAAAGAAACTTGATGTA
The DNA here is from genome assembly GCA_963082735.1 of Pocota personata. Classification (NCBI taxonomy): domain Eukaryota; kingdom Metazoa; phylum Arthropoda; class Insecta; order Diptera; family Syrphidae; genus Pocota; species Pocota personata. The sequence continues at coordinate 34,287,277 of OY720429.1, read as the reverse complement.
AACAAATTTGTTTTTATCGACATACAGGGAGGGCGTTAAACTGAAAACTACTCTATTGATTTATACAAAATTTCGTTATGTATGTGCGTGCTTCCCCAGACATCCAAAAGATACCAGATGCCCTAGAAATCTGAGACTTTGCAGACTTATAGAAGGAACAATTGAGAAGAATAAAATGACAACATTTCAAATTTTTCAATTTCAAGATCTCATCAGAATCCACAAACTTCGGGAATAAGTTCCACTTTGTTCTAAGGAAAAACCATAAGATCCGGTTTCTGATAAAAATCCTTTAAAAGTCGTGCAAGTAAACTCTGAATAGATACGAGTATCATTGAATTTGAATGGAACCGTTTAGAAGGGCCTTCTAGTACAATTTGGCCGATATTTTGACACCTTTTTTTTGTTAAAAAGCAGGTTAGTGACTTAGTCTACACTAATCTTTTGTTTTAAGAAATTTTTCCTGCACCGTGAAATTTTTTTGTTTGTGCAAAGCAGCAGCGTACTCCGCCAATAGTCACTTTTCTTTTTCGACCCTATTTTTTTAAGGGGCACAGTAGCAATTATCTTGTAAATACATTTCATTTCATAAGCCAGTGTTTCCGGAGAGGCTTTCTTTGAATTCGCCTTGAAAGTTTGGATCACTTGTGGCGTTCCTACAGCTCGCGTACGAACGATTCTCGAAAAAAACATTAAGTACTTACCCGGCACTCAGGATGAACCTGGGCCTGCAGCGTCTTGAAAATCAGAATTTTATTCACACCGCACTTATGAAGCGTTATTACAGAGTTGCAATTACCTCTATCAGACTCTTCCACGGCGATAGAGTAAACTAACTTAAAAAATGGTTATAACTGTGAGGTTAACTGATAAAAATGTTATGTGGTAACAATATTTTTGCTCCTACTAGGTAGTATAGTCCTATTTCTAATTTTCGAAATACAGCACATTTTTCTTTCGATTTATATAAAATGTTCCTATATGTGAGGACTCTGAAGCTCCCACATGACGTCAATAACTCATACTTTGAAAATAGACCCAAAATTATGATTTTATAAATACAGGGTGTTACAGTAAGAAAGAAAAAAATGCCTCTTATACGCAAATTTTCCAATGTTAGTGTATCTCTCAGAACCCATTCAGAAGCTCCTACATGACACAAGAAGTTGGAACTTTACCCACTTACAGTTTGGAAAGAAAGAAAAAGCTAAATTTTTGGATTTCCAGATACAGGGTGTTGCAAAAAAATATCTCAGTTATGATTGTACAATTTTTCGACGTGTGTGTAGAGGTTGCGGCAATGAGGATGTACACGAAGATACACCTCACTTCTTGTGCCAATGTCCAGGACTCTACAACCTTAGATTCAGAATACTAGGGAAATATTTCTTCCAAGACTTAGAAGAACTATCAAATGAATCGGTTAATAAGATAACCAAATTTATCAATGCATTGGGTTGGTTTAAGAATCCACAGAGCTCACGAGTGGGGAAGCTACACTCCTTGGGCATCACAATGGATCTACATTGATCTAAGTGTGGCGTAGTTGGTATTTCACACTCTACGTCAACCCATCATGATGATGATTTAGGAAGCTGAAGCTTTGTACACTCGTAGATTGGATCATACAGCAGAATCTTATGTCGTCAGATTTTCTATTGTGTTTCAAAGCCTTTTTTGTATTCCCTTTTATATAAAACAAGTTTTCTTGGCTTACCACCAATATACGTACAGAATACATTATTTAATGATAGTAAAACCAATTTATAATCTTCCCGGTCATAATTAGGTAAACTTCAGCAAAAAAAATTAACTTTCGCGGTAGAAAACATGACACGCACATGGAAAATTTGGGAACTTTTAGTATGTTGCTCAGTACGCTTAATTAACACATATTTCGACATTCCTGTCATAACCTATTAGCTGTTCAGCTACGTTTGGAGCTACATCCACAATATAGGTTTTTATAGAAAATAATAACAGCCAGCCAGACAAACGGACGCGTGAACTAAAGCAATAGGGTAGTCTGCCAAGGTAATGCTGAAAAGTGTATCGAAAAACAGACAACAATTTCTGAGTGAAATGGAAACATATTTTATAAAAATGTTTGAAACAAAATATATATAAAATGTTAAACATACTTAACTACAGCAGCACAGTGTTAAAAAAGCTACCGTTTCAGTGTGAAACACATAGCTAGAGTAGCAATTCAAAGAAAGAAATTTCCCTTCAGCAACAACTGCAGATACTCTTCTTGTGAATAATAATAATAATCCTTTTTTGAATATGATATTCCCTTTGATGATGGTGTTTTATTACACTTTTCGCACTTTTATTGAATACGACGAATTCATGCACCACTTAAAACACAATAAAGCACTGTAAAATACATATAGATACTTTTCTTTAGCAATTTTTTTTTCTTTTTTTTCACAAATCAATCACAAACGCTAAAGAAGAGGATGAAATCAATTAAAATAGAGACACACACAAATTATTCTATCTGAATGCGCGCTTCGGAAAACATAAATTCATGTTTATTAATTTAATGACCGCACTGTTTTCATCATCAGCAAAACCGAGATACGAGATACTGTATAGCGTAGTAACAATTTCGAAATAATTCAACCGCGAAGCGATGTGCATATGTGTAACACACGTGAATTATGATTAATATCTCTCTTTATACTCATTTACGGGTTTCCACTTGACTACTGTTTGCTTTATTAAAAAAAAAAAAAACAAAAACTAAAGAAATAACCTAAAAAGATACACAAACTATGTATCTATATCGGCGAGAGGAAGTCATTTAAAATTCTGATTAAGACAGCAAAAAAAAAAAAAAATGGAAAATACAAAAAAAAAAAAAAAACCAAGAAAAGAATGTCTCCTCCACAAATACAGATGCAAATGCGGAGAGATGATAAATGTTTCGAAATTAAGAACAACCGCGCTCCCGACTAAGTATAATCCGGCAAACCAAACTCACAGCTAAAGCAAACAACTATCGAGACATGACCCATGAGATACAACGACGAGTATTTCTCCATCAAATTTTCAACTTCTTTTAGTATCTTTTTTTTGGAGGAAAAAAAAAAAACTAATTTTCCGTTTTTTTTTTTAACCCACCACACAGCTGACTTTCTTCTTTCTTTTGATAGGAAATTACTTGCTATCCAGGTGAAGAGTCGATATTCCCTAAACCGTATACCAAGTGTGTGTGTGTGTGTGTGTTTACTGGATCTGTATCTTAACCAGTTTGAAAGGAAATAAACAGCAACAACAATAACAACGAAAAAAACCAGCGGCAAACGATGAAAACCGATTGAGATACAATAGAAAAACAAAACAATGATAAAAAAAAAAAAAAAAATAAATAAATAAAAGTAAAGAACCAAGAAAACGGAAAAAGAAACTCCTTTTGCGGCGCTTGACGAGACGAGACTTAAACGCGGAACCTCTGTCTAACTTCTTCTCCGGCAAACGATCGAAAATAGACTAAAGCCCACAAACAGTCGCATAGCTCTTGGACTGGTGTTGGAATCTCGTTCTTTTTTTTTTTTTTTTTTTAGTTTGCCTTTCTTCTTTAATCGTATTTAGATACTCTATACAGATGCACTTAGGGTACGAGTAAGGGTACTGTTTAAAGTGTTAGTGGTTGTCGCCGTGGTGGTGAAATGAAATGACAATGAGAATGTCAATGCTCAGCTCACATAAAGTGCAGTGTTGCCGGTGGTTAATTATATATACGAGTACATTTATTGTTTTACTAGAGTGAGAGTCAAAGTTAACAGCACTATTCTCTTATCAAGTAAGTCGACACAATTACACTGCTAGAAACCAATCCAACATCTGGAATTAGCCGGGGTAGACCGCTTTTTTAAATGCATTTATCAGCATTTTTGAACTCTGAATGGAAATGTAACTCGGACACAAAATTGCTTCGTATCATATCTCTACCTAAGCAATTTGAAACACCTGCACCCTTGAAATGACGAATACAGTAACAAAAAAAAAATTCTCTAGAATCGATGAATCATACCCGTCTGGCAGTGAGTTGAATTTTGATTTGGATAACTTAACTGCAAATAAAAATAAATTCCTATTCGATTGTGCGGATTGATGCGACGAGGTCAATAGAACTATCGATGCTGTAGCTGTTTTCTGTTTTTTTTTTTTGCAAATTTCCCAATACTTCTTCACACGTGAGCTTCACTGAACTAAATATGGCTTATACAGCTGATTTGTTGATATACAGTGGTGGATGGTGATACTCATAGATCCCATTTTTATAACCCATTCTATTCTAACAAATTAGGTGTACGAACTTTCAATGCTTCCACTGTAACACATTTCCATTGGCACCGGTAAATTTCCATGAGAATCTTTCAAAGCACCGTTATTTTCATCTACGAAACTCAGTTTTACCGTGGACTTAGTAGATCTTCAGTATTTCAGGCATATTTCACTTCGTTCTTCAATTCTTTGGTCGAATTTATTGCAGGAATTTTATCTAAGTGCATTTTTTTAAAAAAAATATGGAACGCGGAAAGTATTGTTCCGAGAAAGAGCGGCGGTTGACCCTACTTATAAATTTATCGCAGATGCTCTTCATCGTTCTCCATGCATTATAGGAAGAATATTGAAGGAGCGAAATCTACCACCAAAACAGATCGAAACAAGAGGACGTCCAAAAAATCAAAAACAACAAGCTTTGCTAGATGAACGAATTGTTAGAGAGGAACGAATTGTAGATTTACAAAATCTACCGGGATTAAAATTAATTTATCTTTTGATATCAGCTCTCGAAAGATTCGAAGACGTTTGCAGGAAAAAATCGCAAGAAAGGTTTCATTGCTAAGCGCTAAGAACATAAAGCAGGATAGAGTTTGCCGCTTCAATCCAAGCATCAACGAACACACGAAATTGGAGGAATGTTTATACAGCGATGAAAATAAAATAAATTTATTTGGATCTGATCGTAGAATGTGTATGTAAGTAGAAGCAAAAACGAAGACCTGAATCCTAGGAACACCACGAAGACAGTGGCGGTAAAGATTCATTCATAGCTCAGCGACCGGCGAATGGGCGAACTGCAAACAAACCATTTTTAGTACATTTAAAGTCACAATTGACAACTTTACTATTCCAAAAGAACAGAGCTTAATTTATCTTTCGATTAATAGCAAAAAAGTTAAATTTTAATTAGTTTCTGCGTAGAAATTAACAATTCGCAGATTTTTTTCGTGAATACTTCCTGCAAACTGTCAAATTTTATTCACATTCCACAGATGTGGAACGCAATCCACATTCGCGCGACCAAAACATTCGCACGAGTTTAACCTCACAATTCTTTTGTTTTGGTCTTGGCGGCCGGTCAGAGCTAAGACTAGAAAAAAAAAGTTGCTGCGAATGAAATGTCAAATTTTGACGAATATTCGCTCGTCGCTGAGCTGTGAATGGATCTTACCATCAAAATTTGGGGTTGTTTTTCATATCCCTAACAGGATCAAAGAACTGTACCTCGAAATTTTAGAGAGTATAATGCTTCATTATGCAGAGGTCAATATGCCTTTAAAATATGGACCTTAGAGCAAGGTAACGACCAAACACACTGCCAAGGTGTTGACTAGGTGGTTTGAGCACCGTAATGTCGCGGTTTTGCCATGGCCCTCACAACCGTCAGGTAAGAAAACAATTAATAAACAGACATTGTGGAAATAAATTCAAGAAGCATGGTATGCCACACCTGTGGAAATATGCCGAAAACTTATCGACTCAATGCCAAGGTGGTTCTAAAAATCAAAGACCACTAAATGAAATATTGCCTTGATTTTTTAATATAATGTATTTTAATTACAGTAGCAGAATAGGGGTATCAATTGGCCTAAATTATCGATATTCGGACATGAATGTCTAGGAGCCAGTTAAACTTACTGAAAACTGGCGTTAAAGAAATGTTGTCCGATATTTAATATGATTGTGGGCGTGGCTCTAATAAATCTAAGACCCAAGGAGCGTTTGTACCAATTTTGATTTGTCTAATCGAACATTTTTAACTATCACTCTTTGAAGTGAAAAACTTCTAAGTTTTAACAAAAAGTCATGAAATGCGTTCATTTTACATAATTACTTAAATTGCCTAGTATTACGTCCCCTGTCCATCGAATCTGGACTTAGTATGGTATACGAATGGCTCCAAAGTGGACAGTGTATCTTGGTCTGGAATATTTGGCCAGTCGTCTGGCGGTAATCTCTTAGTTAACCTAGACATATACTCAGTCATTTTACATGCAAAAATATATCCCATCAATCAGTGCTTAAGCTTAAACTTGCAATATAACGCCCGTGACAAAACCATCTTCATTAAGCTAGTTCTGGAAACAGTCAAAACGCTCCTAGAACTAGCGAAGAAAATCTTGGTGACACTCCCTGCACACAAAGGTCATATATGTAGGTAACGAAATTGCCGACCCACTGGCTAAGATCGATACATCAACCCCATTCACTGGTCTCGGACCATTCTGTGAAATAAGCAAGGGCTTTTTAAAAAAAAAAAACAATAGAGCAGATTATCTTCATATCCAATCTGAATAGACATCCAGGATAAGAATGCACCATGTACTTTTTACCTGACAAGAAATCTATGTTTCTTGTGAATCTGATCAGAGACCACCTTAGAATCCGAACTGGTGCCATTAGTGGATACTGTCTATTGAAAACGTGTCTCCGTAGATTTAACTTATCACCGGACCCTACCTGTAGACTATGCATAGTAGAAGGAACTCATTTTCGAAGAATGCCCCAACCTTATACACTGACCTTGTCTCAATTGCTGCGTTACACCCTGAACTTCCTACCAGCCTCTGGAATAATCAATAATAAAAGGTCTTTTCAAAAGACTGCAGTGCCAGAGCGGATTAACTGCTACCTAATAATAATGACAATAATATTACCTCAACATTTGTACAACCTAGAAACTGTAACACTTATGCCCAACGAAGCATCCGCCATTGTAAAGTACTGCTTGTCACATCCAAACAAATGACATCTACCAGAAAATAGGCGGAACTACCTACATAATTTGTTTTTATAAAATAGAAACACCAACGGCGGGACGCAAGGCTTTTCCCAACCTGGTCCTATTAGACCATTTTATGCATGAGGCTACGGCTTCAGAGAATCAGCCAGTCAAATACCTGTGAGTCGAGTTCGACAAGGCATACTCAGATCCCAAATAAACACTGCCTACATAATGACTTACATAAACTGACTTCGCAGGACCCTTTTCTATTTATGTTCAAGTAGAGAGGATTGGGATAATGAGGAAAACAATGGGTTTTGTTAAACACCTGTGTTGCAACGAAGAAATTGTAACCACTCACACTCTATAACAAAGCCAGAACCGACTAGATAATACCGTTATGGAAAAACTAAGGCTAAGTGAAGATGATTTCTGTAGCGGTTGCGGTAATGAGGAAGAACACGAGGATACACCCGACTTTTTTTGCGACTATCCAGGTCTCTACGCCCTAAGGGACAGATTAATCTGAAGACATTTCTTCCAGGATATTGAAGAAACTATAAGGTAAACCCGTAAACAAGATTTGCAGATTCATCAAAGCTTTAGGATGGTTCGAAATTCAAAGGTGATAGGGGATATTTTTCACACCTTTCACCACAAAAACAATGAAGGACCCATTTGACGGATGGAAACCTTTCAGATATTTATTCCTACCCAAATATGAACGTTTTATGAATGCTTCTTCTATTTTTCCTAATTTATGTGGACTACATACATAATATACAATACATACGAGTACGAGTATAGTTTACCTTTTCCGCCACTCTCGAACTGGATTGACGAAATGCTCAGGATGATACAAATCAACTTCACAACTAAAAGGTAGCCAAATGAAAGCATTTGGCTCTAGGGGATAAGACTACATTCACCCTTATTGTCATAGTCATGTCATCCAGGCATAAATTTCTATTCTCATAAGTCCATTCAAGTGACTGCTTAAGCGACTATCAGAGTACACACAAAAGTGAGGCTATAAAAGGTCTGCTCTTGCATAGAAGGTTTGTGTAATTTCGTAAAAATGTTCACATACGGGATTAGGCCTTAAATAAAATGTCCCTTCTACTAACCCTTATAGTAGAAGTGACACTTTATTTAATGCCTGTTATAAGATTAACATACAGGAAAAAGTTATTGGCTGCGTGTAGTGGATAATGTGTTTGCTTGTGAACCAAGTGGTGCAGGTTCAAATCCCATCCGGAAACAGCAACCAACGGTTACACGTGCATAAGAGAGAAACGAATCAAATTAAAGTTCCTCCAAGCACTACACCTATATAAATATTTTCTGAATTTATTCCAAACAGGAAAATGGGCGTGGATATAACTATTTATTAGCCAAATTATGAGGCTTATTCAAACCGAAAATTGCCTTTGGAGAACAAAATCATGTTTTTAGAAGAAAACGCCCCAAAAAGTGGGCGTGGACATGTATTGGGGAAGGTATGGCAACAATTTTGATTTTATTTCTTCTAGGTTTAAAGCTCTGTAGATGAGAATCGCGATGATTTATTTGAATTTAGCTCTGATTAGACTTGATAAGTTATCAGCATAGCTTTGTGTATAAGAACTGACATTGCTAAGTATTATTAGTGAGTGTAACTGACATAGCTAATACAACAAGCTCATAGCTACTAAATGTAGTTTTTAGAGTTTAGTCTTCTAACGCTACTCCTCCGTGTTGGATACGTTGGGCATATTCCGTGCTGTCCACAGTCATTGAAATCAAGGAAACAACCAAACACTATGACACTGTCTCTAGGATATGCTACAATATTTAGTAGTAGTTTCCCGAGCTTAAAGGCATAATGATTTTTGTGTACAGATTTATTGCGAATGACTCTGATATGTCTTCAAGGAATTTCTGAATTCTTTTTGAGAAAGAAGGACGATGACGCGCAGCTTATTCGGCGGTTGTTTAGCAGCAACATGCGGGAGTGCAGTAAATATTCTATCTTTTCCAGGGATTTGAAGGAATAACAAGAGACTATTTCTTTTTATCTTGATCACTCTGGAGAAATGGATGTTAATCTTAAAATGGACCATGGGATTTCCATTTTTCGTTAGCTACCACATATCTTTTCCTAAGTCATAATTTATAAGCGTTTTATTTAGGTGGATTCTAGCGATGCTGCGTAGGTAGCGAAAACCTTGTCAGAAGTTTTTCCATGGTCCTCGCCTAGCTCTTCTGACGTTGAAGGTTGTACTCGTATGTAGTGAGGATTTCAGCTCTGAGTTTTTTACAATTGCTTAATTTTTCTCTGACTATGCTTGGTGATAAACTTTATTGTTCAACAAAAAAAAAAAAAAATAATGTAATCATCAACGAAGATTGTAAGCTATGTATATAAAATATTTGTACTTTGTGATCTAGAAAAAGCGAATTATTCCCACCCAGCGATTGCCATTACAACCGGTGGTAAAGCACAGAGACATGATTTTTTCTACTGGAGTGGAAAATTTTCCGCTCCAGCATCGCCTTGCACGTTAAACTGGTCTTAACTATTTGAAGCTATTGGAGATTAGACAAGTCTACATTTTAGGGATACACCACGATTAGTATAACCGTCATATCGGACTCACAAGAAACGCTCCAGTCCCATGAGGAGTTCAAGATCTTGGGACAGCTGTTGGTAGAAATCTGTCAAAGAGAGATTCTTCAATTGTCAGATTAACAGCATGATTGCTAACTAACGAATAAATTTACTTCACTTTTTTTCCTTCATTTAATTCACTTAAATGCCATTTATTTTTATTCAGCTCATAAACGTGCAGATAATTTGATTGGACAGACTGTTATATTCCTGGAATAACTGGCTATATGACTATTGAAAAATACATTTATTACTTATCTGACAGTTAAATGTTTATCTAAGTGTTTATCTGAAAAATCAGCCTTAAGTCGATAAACCTTATCTAACTAAAACTACCAGCAATGTCCAATAAATCTGGCAACATCGTCTATCAGAAAGAAATTGTTTCGCACAAATACTCTCAAACATTTGAGAGAAAAAAAAGTAAAAAACAAATACAACAATGTGAGTATAAGTTATATGAGAGCACCACTACCTTTTTATCTCACTTCATGTTCAACACATCGTTCTCCGGCATATTAATGTCATTACACTTGGAGCTGGATATTTCTTCAATTAAACACACACATTACATACACTTTACAATCCGTATATAATTAAATGTATCTACCGTACGTATTGAATAGTTTTTCCTCGCATTACCAGTGCACAGGTGTTAGAGTCACAGGCAATTGTATAGTTTGTACCAGTAGGTAGGTATATTTTCTGTACTTAAACTCTATGCAACTACACAATCGCGCATAATAAACAAACAAAAAATGAATAAAAGACAAAAATGAAACGAAAGATGGATTGTATGCGTAATCTTAAATAACCACAGGGACACATCTGATAGATAGATGTGTGGTGCACTCAATGCCCATATGGATGGCATTGCAAAACCGAACCGAGGCACACAACTCTCCGGCATATCCAACCACATACATCCTCATATAAATTGGAATTTTAAAGGAATTATAAAGTTCTTATAAAGAATAAATAAAACAAAACAAAAACGACAATAGAGAGAGAAAAAACCGTACGTACCGAGTAGTACCGTGTAAATAGCAGATAAATCTCTATGTTGAAAAAGATACGTGGTTGTGATGACGACTTTTGTGCGACGATATATCACGATTCTATGGTCTGGTCTGGTCTGGTCATGGTGGTGGTAGATTCAACGTCACCAATATGCACGGTGCAACATACATAAACAAATTCGAATGGTTTTCTTTTAGATCGAGATTTGGAGATTGGCAAAACGGAACGCAAATGTATCAAAAGAAATGTGCATTGAAGGAAAAATTACATGGTAATCAAGTTGGACACAATAAGAAGGAATTTCTATATGTACGAGTATATGAATTTGGACAAGAAATACTTATCAAATCACTGAGAAATGACTTTGTAAATTTGTATGCTTGATTAGAAATTCCTAAGCAGGCGCTGTTCGAAAAACCTCGTAAACCCGAACTTGATATCAAGAGCAAAGACATGAACCCCACACGTAAGCAAATGCAATAACCTTTGTAAGTTCATTTTCATTGATCTAGAAAACAAAATTTGAATCTGATTTGCCAATTTCGGTGCTTGTGTTGTTGTTCATAGATTCAAGTCTACAGATACGAGTAGATTGTATCCTGATAATGAAATGATTAAGTATGGTTTTGGTGTTCTGTAAGGAGATCCCGATCCTGAGTGAACAAAATACAAATCACGACCTCCATATTCTTTTTTTTTATGAACTTTGTTTGTACCTCTACAACTGTAAGGGTACACAAGGACCTATAAGTTAAGGTAAATTTAAATTAAAAACACATAGAAAAGCTACAATCTCTCTGGAACTGATCGCAGGAAACCCTATCCCTTGTGAACTTTATAATTCAAATGCAGCGACAACAAGGATACTTTTGCGATTTTATATAGATTTTACCAGAAAAACTGTAACAACTTTTTGTTAAAAGAAAGTGGGCATGGTTGTCGCAATTGTTAACCCAAGTTCACGAATTCTGAACCACCACCGTAAATAGCTTTGATAGAGCAAAATGTTTTCTTTTAATATAACGCCCCTGAAAGTGGGCGTGGCCGTATACAATGTAAACCACCCAAAAAATCAATTGCAAGTGGAGCCGCCAGCCACAATCTCTGACTTGGATTTTGAGACGCCAGTGCTCATCACCATCATCATGTCCACCAGGGAAAGGCGTGAACATCTTCATATCAAAATTCACAGAACCATTTATCCTGTGAAATTAAGAAAAAGCATATTTTCAATCCTTTTCCCAAGAATCTCTTCAAGGTTGTTAAAATAAAAGGTTCAGACCAGTGCGCAGTGTCTAGCTCTGGTTAGTGCAGAACACTGGCAAAAGAAACCTAACTGACTAACAAAAGTATGCTCCCCTAAGCAGCTCTAAGGGAAAGTGAATTCTTTCCGAAAATTAACTGTCATTGGCCGATTACTATCTAACTAGTTCGTCAGATTTCTGACGATCTTTAGCTGAAGGTGAACGCCGTGGTTGTGTTGTTAAGTACGAGATCGTCAAGCGGGAGACTCTAGGTTCGAATTCCAGAGAACATAACAAAAAAGTCGGTCCCGTCTCTTGCGAATGTCTGACAAACATCCCAGAGTAAAACGCACCAATCTTTGAGATATCGATGAAGATTGTGTCAGATCCTATCATCACCCTCCTACCCGTACTTCCCGTTCGCTCTATGCGAGCAAATCACCGTGCAATCTTTCCTGAAGTTCACTGATCTGGAAATAAGAATTGGATGTACTGGTGCCTTTTTTGCTTAAAAGTTAAACTGCATGCATTGGAGGTTATATATGCTTTTCGAGATCTTTGAGCGCCAGATAGGTGCACCAACAATGGATAGACCAATAGGCCCCCAAAAAAAAACCTTACCTATCATTCGCCATAGCCAAATTTTGGTTTCATAGGGTTAGGTGAATAGTTTTGTTCTTAGCATTAAAAGCCTCTTCTATATCCAAGAGGGTGATGAATTGCTCGTGCAACGATTCTATTCCTAGAGCATCTACGAGTGTGAACGTTTTCCTCTTAAGGTAAGATGGCAACTCTTGATTTCGGATATGGAAGCTTAGAATTTCTACTAAAAGGGTTGAGCTAATATCATTTAAACACGTCTAAGGTACGAGGTTCAGTACGATGCAGTTTCTAAGAAACTAGCCATGAGATTGCTATCTTGCAATTTTAGGGGCCAGGCAATACAAATGGAGAGAACATATTTATAGCCAATGAATGTTTGTTTTAATATTATCCGACCATGCAGATATTATCCGATTGTTGGACGGCTTGTATGGCACTTAGCGCCGTCTTGCTGGAACCAGAGATCGTCCAAGTTAATTTCCTTAGTTTCTGGACAAAAAAAATCGGTTATCATGCCTTTGTATCGCTACAGGTTGACCGTAACTTTGTTGCCATCTTCATCTTCGTAGAAAAATGGTCCAATAATCCTGTCATTCCACAAACCACACCAAACAGTCACACGCTGATGATGCATTCGCTTCTCTACGACTACTGTTGGGTTTTTTGAGCCCCAAATACGGCAGTTTTGCTCGTTGATTATGATTATTTTTTAGCAAAATCGACGTAACCTTAATGGTACATTAAATACTTCACCATCCGTCCAGAGGTGGTACTTGGAATTTAGGAGCGAGCGGTTTAACTAGGACCACCAATCCCATACCAATATCCACGAACTATTGCTCAAAAATAGACGAGTTACCCTTTCGAGAGATGGAGGAGAACTTCGGCATTAATGTTTCCAGTTTAAATCGAATTGGGGCCAATCATATAAAAATTAGGAAGCTTTATACTATCTTGGTACCCCAGGCCCTCACGTCCGGAAATAATGACTGCATTATAACAGGTTGCTCTATGATGACGACCTTCTAACAATGTCCCAGAACAAGGTGTCGGTCTTTGAAGTTGAGGATGTTCCGACTCAACCCCAGTTAACAAAGAAATCACTGCCGAGTGGTGTACGAGACAGTGTCTTCCTCAGTTGATGGAATCCCTCTCTGAAAATCTAAAACCGTTCTGTAATTTTGTTTTTAACATTCCACACTAAACCAATGTACGAGTATACCCTATTGCAGTATAATTCACGTGCAAACTCATTGCAAACATTTAAATTTTATGTAATTAGTATCGAGAGACAAACAAGCATTAGTGACCGACAGAGTTTATTTTAAAACTCTAGGAAACAATACATAAACATTCACAGCGGCACAGAGATTCTTTTCCACTATTTCGCTTTTGTTTTGTAAACAAGAAAATATTTTGCAAGAAGTTTTTATGCTTATTTTTTATATGGTACATATGTACATACTTTTTTTTAAAGATTTCATTGACCTTTGAGGCGACGTGTGGCTTGCATTTGTTTAAATTTGTTTGTTTATAAAAGAACTTTGGCTCTCATGTTGATTGAACAAATTTGCGTACGTCAGCAGCAAGTACTTATGTAGTAAAAGTAATTATATTTTTGTTCTTTTATTGTTTATTTTGAGAATCTAATCTTTGTTTAGATTTATTTTGGGGGTTTTTCTGTAGCTTGTCATTGCTTATGATATAATTCATGCTTCAAATAGCGTTTCGCTTAATTGTTTATCCTGTGGTAGCGCAGTTTTAGCTCCTACGAGTATGTTGAAGATTAATAAAATTCGTATTAGTCAGATCCTTATCTTTTCAGCTCTTGAAGAAATTGTTTGAGAAGACGCCAATACTATGTTCGTCATCAGACCTACTGTTATAGCACTGTGTACCATGACACAATTTGTTTTGCAATATTGTCTGGCTCCGATAGCAACCCAACCTAGACATGTTTGCGAAGTATTATCTTGGCAGTCTTATGTAAGTAAATGTCAGTAAAAAAAAATCCAAACCAAGCTATACCCCACCGACCACCTACCTTTTACGGCCGCTGACTCTTAGGAGGTGAAGCAGACGCTCTTGGCAGAAACAGCTTTGGGTAGAAGACTCCCCACGAGGTATTGAAAACCAAGTGGTACTCAATACCATCCTTCTCTACGCTAATTTAATTCTAACTATACCCACTTTAAAAATGGTATTTCTGTCTGCGAAGTGTTCGAGGCTTGAAATAGTCTTTCTGTTGAGTTCTCTTTTAAGCGCTTTTTCTAAAATTCTGAAGAGACTGGCTATAGCTTTAAATGGCTAATGGGTAAGCCATGCCGAGGCTAATCCAATTTGGAGTAGCTCTAGCTTAGATAGATTGTTCAAACAATTTCAGAAAAGCATAAACCCAAACCGGTAACAATTTAAAGCTTTTAACGCTGTCTGATTGCCTGACAAGGTGTGTTTATGAGATCTTCAGAAGTTGTGCTTAATGAACTTTCTAGCGCACAACTCTTTAAGAAAGAGCTTAAGATCCAGTGAGCACGTTGACAGCGCAAAATTCCTTTCTAAAACTCTAGTAATGCGGAACTCGAAGAGGAATGGTTGAAACCACTAGTACTCGTAGACATTTAACGATTTAAATCTAAGCAATACCTGCACTGGTAAGATAAATGATGGCTCTTCATTTCTGTACAAGGAGACTATGTTAAGAATAATCAAAGAGGGCGTCAGGAAATAAAAATGCATCGCACACATTGAGCCAGAAACATTCGCCGAACTGAAGAGAGGATTGAAATAGAGATGCTATGGTCAAGAGACACTGCTTTGAGAGAAGACTCTGACTCAAAGCTAAGCAACAAGAGACTACAGCAACAAATTCGAATAGTATCAACTTAAACTGTCAATTGGTACACAGACGTATCCTAACCATCTACAAAAACTAGGACGGGTGTATACAGGTCCAGAACTAAGTTCTCCCTGGGAGCTTTCCCCAGCATCTTTCAAGCGGAGGTTCATGTGATCGAAAGATGCGTCCAATTCAGTAGAAATATTGCAAAATTGTTAAACAATCAGCCCGCAATCAAAGCATTGAGCTTGAGCTGTCATGAAATAAGGTTCAAACTGGTATGGGGATGCCTTGCTAAGATAAATAGGCTGAGTCAAAGTACCAACCAGAGGATGGATACCAAGCCGTGTAGGAGTAGAGGGAAATGCAGCAGCCGACCAACTAGCAAGGAGAGGTTCGGAAACGTTGTTCGTTAAACCAGAACCATTCTGTGGGCTACGGCCGCGCAAAATACGTCCAATGAAGTAAGGGGACTGTAGAAGGGGAGTGTCAAGCCTTGGAAGAAATTCCTAAACTGAGACAGGCAAAATAACTCGGGAATTATAACCGGAAAAGCAGGGCGTGCATAAATATTAACAAAAATCGGCTTCGCATTTTTACAGGTTTCCGTCACTATAGACTTGAGGATCATCTCCGGAAACTGGGTATAGAGAAAAACCGAGATTTTGCAGGAATGTTGAGGAAATATATCATCAATAGTTTAATAGTTTGTATTATATCGGTTTCAATCAGGGCTCATACACTGAAATATTTCCATATAAGACCAAATCACTGATAAGAAACTTTTGTGAAAATTGTGCCAGAACTCGCCTTGTTATACTACTACCAATGCTAGATCTGTGGGCGCCGTGGCTCAGTGGTTAAGTGCGTGATCACTGAACGATAGACTCAAGGTTCGAGTCCCAGAAAACACCTCTTGAGCTTCTGTTAATCGATAATATTGCCCTTCGGAAACGGCGTAAAACTGTAGGTTCCAACCATTCGTGTGTCGCACAGCTCGAATAGCTGCGATGAGTTAGATCAGGCCCTGTATAGACTGTTGGCGCCAAAATATTTATTTTATGTGGTAGATCCACTCCAGATGCTCCGGCTCATCAAGGCAGTTAGATTGAAGTAGATGTTCTAGCGTATTTCATGAACTAGAACTCCAAGTGTACTTGCATCCCTAACACTTATTTAAAACTATACCAAGTCTAGTCATAAATATTGATACAATTTTTATTGCAACCGTTTTAAATATAGTATTAGTTGCACTCTTTTCATGTTAACCGTTATTTAACCCGGCCGCCCACGCACTGTGAGGACTCCGGAAGTTATCAAAGCCGTGCAAGCTCGACTGTCTGTCGAATTGAAGCAAAAATGTAAGCAAAAATCAAAAGCTCTCTTAAGGCGGTACGCTAAAAATGCTCACAGACAAATTCTGTTCACCGACGAGAAAATTTTTACCGTCGAAGAAACTTTTAATAAACAAAATGATCAAGTGTATGCTCGGACATCAAAAGAAGCTTCAGAACTTATTCCAAGGGGTGAAAGAGGCCACCACCCCACAAATGTAATGGTATGGTAGAGAGTGAACTACGATGGCATAACCAACCTCCATTTTTGTGAAAAAGGAGTCAAGATTTCGGCTAAAGTTTACCAAACCACTGTTTTGGAGGACGTCGTTAAGCCTCTAAGCCGAACAATGTTTGCAAACAAGCACTGCTCCAGCCCACAAGGCGAAAACCACTCAAGAGTGGTTAAAAAAATGTGCCCGACTTCATATCACCGGATGATTGGCCAGCTGGTAGTCCGGACCTCAACCCTTTGGATTACAAGTTGTAGTAAGTTTTAGAGGGAATGGCCTGCTCTACTCATCACCGAAATATTGAGTCTTTGAAGCGAGCCCTTGTCCGATTGATTTATGATTGGCCAGTGCGTCTCAGGTCGTGCTTTAAGGCAAATAGCGGCCATTCCGAATGAAGTCTTCCATAACTTGTTGCTAGGGATTTGACAAATAAAATGTATAAATTTGTTTTTAAAAATATTAGCTCATTTTCATTTGGCATAAGTTTTCTTTGTATCAGTACGAGGGTGGGTCAATAAGTCCCTGAAAAATTAAATAAGGAACACTCTTTTCGGTATAAAAACATTTTATTTTTCAACATAGTCTCCTTTTAGCTCTATAAACTTCATCCAACGTTTCTCCAATTTTTTGATGCTCTCCAAATAATACGATTTCTCGAGCCCCTCAAAATAAGCTATTGTTTCAGCGATGACCTCTTCATTCGACCCAAATTTCTTACCTCCGAGTCATTTCTTCATGTTTGGAAACAAGAAATAGTCGCAGGGGGCTAAATCTGGGGAATGTGCTGGATGAGGGAGGAGTTCGTAGCCTAACTTTGCCATTGCGACTGCGGACTTGTGCTTTTCTTTTTTCTTCGCCAAATGCGGCCGTTTTTGCTTCAAATCGGCTTGGCACCGATCCGGCAGCTCTGCGTAATATGCGCCGGTGATCGTTTTACCCTTTTCAAGGTAATCGATGTGAATAACACCGCGCGCATCCCAAAAAACTGTCGCCATGATCTTGTTTGCTGACAAACCCGCCTTGGCCTTCTTCGGCTTCGAATCACCAGGAGAAGTCCATTGTTTTGACTGTTCCTTGGTTTCTGGTGTGTTGTGGTGAATCCAGGTTTCATCCACGGTTACGAAACGGTGCAAAAACGAATGCGTTTGTTGTCGATTGTGAGCAAACGCGGCACCCATCTTGCGGAAAGCTTTTTCATGTCCAAATATTTATGTAAAGTAGAAATCACTGAGCCATGTGATAAGGCTGTGGCCTCTTCAAGCTCGTTGCACACTTTCACTCACCGATCGTCCATTATCAAACCATGGATTTTGTCGACCATTTCTGGTGTGGTGACCTCAATTGGGCGACCAGAACGTTCGGCGTCACTTGTGCTTGAACGACCGCACCGAAATTGAGTAAACCAGTGGTGAATGGTTCCAATCGATGGTGAAGAGTCCCCATAATATTTGTCAAGCTTTTGTTTGGTTTGCGTGATAGTTTTTTCTCGCTGCTAATAGTCGTCTATATAAAATAGCTGCCACAACAAAACTATTTGACAGATCTGTCTGAAGATTTGGGTGCACTCTTTTGAAAGATAATTCTTGACAAAAAAAAAAATTAAATTTAAGGTGACGACACAATTTGTGTTCATTTTCAGGGACTTATTGACCCACCCTCGTAAGTTCCTTCTGACCTTCTTTTTAGATCTTATAAAGGACGGCGCGGTTCTCAAGCTTCATTTGCAGTGTCATTTCTAACGTCTCTCAATTAATAATTAAACAACGCCAGGTTTACGAATTGATGCTTCAAATGCACTTGCAAATAATAGATAACAATTGGTATTACAAGTTGCACAGTAAACATATTCTTATGCTTGAACCTGGAACACCCTGCTGTTGTGTCAAATGTCAAATCAAATGATTTGGCTCTAGTGAAAACTTAGTATAAGCCTCATATTTATATCTGCTAAAACAAGGTCAGGCTAATCATAAATTCAAACAAAACGATATAATAATAATCGACCTTTTCGACACCATCTGCGAATTTTTGTATTTGTATTTCGAAGCCATCAGACTCTAGAACACCAATAAATATCCTTCTAAGCCTGATAAACTCTACTTTCACACTATCAAAAGCCAATAAATTATGTGCCCTTAATTTAGTCAATTGAATTGATCAACAACCACCATCTCTCGCTATCTGTGAGCAAACAAATTATGCATCGCTTTGAAATAATTATCTCGCAGCTTATACATTTCGTCATATACTAAAATTATAGCAATGAAGCGCCCACATATGTTTGAAAAATTTGAATAATGACGTCACAAAAGTCAACGGATTTCGTTATCGAAGTGTGTAGGAGTTGATTGGACTCTTCCCCAACTCACGTGCTCATTGAAGCCAAAATAGACAAAACTTGTAGCAGTTGTCTGACCTTTTATAGCGAACAGACTGCACCCAGTCAGTTAGCAGCAAGCTAGCTCATTTTGTGCTTCTGCTTCTTCCGTTGACAACGAGAGGAAAAAAAAACACAAAGAACTTCTATTTTTTTTTAATTTCCTCACATATTTTTCCCTTTCATACGCGTTTGGTTATAATAGATACGACTTTAGTAATTGAAGTGAAATTGTTTTCTTAATTTTATAGGAACGCTTACTTTGCCGCCCATAAACCAAACACTCTTGGAGTTCAATTCGAGCGATAAGCATTATCTATCGCTCTGTCAGTTCAGTACAAGTCTAATTATAAAACCCAAGAGCGTTACTTGAGTGCGTGGTAAATATTGCTAATCAATTTTCTAGCTAATGACACTAATAAGAGTATTTCCCTTTTTCTTCCACAAAGATTTATGAGCCTCGGCGAGTAACGTCATCATCGTAAATGTCGTAAATATCGTAAATATCGTATTTTCTGTCAAAAATAGGTTACAAAATAAAGTTCACACGCAAATCGTTTGCAGAAATCGATAATGGATCGGTAACATTCGGTTGGAATGGCTCTATTTTTACATATTGCGTGTTTTTTGTCTTCTTGTTACCTTTGTGTGGTATGTTCTTTCTTTTATAGCAACGTGGTAATTATTCTTTTTAAACCTTTGGCTAACAATAAACCGTTTTTCCATGATGACGATGGAGGAAAAAACCAGTTACGGACAAACAAAAAAAAAATCATCTGGTAGAGGAAAATCTACACGCACATGCCGGTGCAAGTTCAATGGCCTATGCCCAGTTTTTTTTTTTTTTTTTTTTTCCTTTTGACCGAGGGCGAAGAATGCGCTGTTCAAGTGACCAATTGCATCATAGAATGTTTTATCTTGGTAGCACATTGAACGAGCTAAAAATGACATCTGTCATATTTTAATGACGGGCGAATTTTTTTTTTAACTGATAAGATAAATCTTTTGTTTCAGCAATTACATCACAAAACGAAAAAACTTAAGAGATACGAATGAGTAGAGTGCATAAAAGTAGAAAATATTTTAAATTTTATGGCCCTCTTAAATTATGATATATAGGAAGTTAAAGTACTGTTCGCCCATTTGTCGGTCGTAAATCAGATCAGAACTGACATGTCGATAAAATAAAAGCAAAGTTTTTAAGCACAAAATAGTCGTAAAGTTGTAGGGTAAGAGAGC
The DNA here is from genome assembly GCA_963082735.1 of Pocota personata. Taxonomy (NCBI): domain Eukaryota; kingdom Metazoa; phylum Arthropoda; class Insecta; order Diptera; family Syrphidae; genus Pocota; species Pocota personata. The sequence goes on along the minus strand of OY720429.1, from coordinate 34,266,717 downwards.
CGAGTTAAGGTGCGAGAATTTGTTGAGTGAAAATAGGCTTAAGAGTGATTTTCAATTGGCAATGATCACAGGGAGTAATTAAGGAAAAGAGCATTTAATTATAGCAGTGATTCGATCACTTTTAAGATTTTACAAGCAACAAGTCTCTAGAACTAGAAGTATTCTTACTGAAAGACAACATAGACATATGCTTGATTTCTGAAACCAATTTGACAGAACAATCTCGTATAAAAATCATGCATTCCCTCCATCCAGATTCTCTCTCTTCATTAAAGACTGCATTAAGCCCTCTATGAATACAATTATTGAGCTCGATGCAATACAGATATTTATTGTCCTCCACGACGCACCCTATAAAAGAATGCCTAACTCACTTGGACCGAATTTTATTATTGGTGGTGATTTGTGGGGTCCAAGATGCAATTCACCGAAAAGCAGACTCCTTTACGAAGCCGGCATGCAATATGGTGTTGATAGCCCTTCGATACAGCAAAAACGTCTGACCTCTAGACTTCTTGATCGCAAAAGGGGTAAAGAACTTTACAAAACTGATAAATAACAAGGCCACTGACTATTATTTAATAACCGGACAGATCCTAAAAGAATTGCCAAAGAAAGCTCTAATCAAACTCCTTTATCTTATAAATGCTTCGCTAAGACTACTATACACTCCAAGACAGTGGAAAGTCGCCGAAGTTATAATGGTTTCAAAACTCGGAAAATTTCCAAACGACAAAAAATCGTACAGACCGACATCACTTCCACCGATAATATCAAAGGTATTTTTTAAAAAAGAAACTCCCATAAAAGCATCTAGAAGCAGTCATTGGAAAAAGACATTTAATTCCTGATCATCAATTCGACTTCAGAATCAAGTATTCCATAATTGAACAGGTTTATAGAATAACCAAGAAAAAGATATGTTCTAGCGTTCTGGCTGCCGGAGTTCCACAAGGAAGTATACTTAGTCCGATCTTGTTCTTACTGTACACTCTAGACATACCTCAGAAAAAGACACCGTTGTAGCCACGTTTGCGGAGGATACGGCTATACTCCAACGAATTTTGCATAAAATTTGCGAAATCAACGCACGTTAACTTTACTTACAAACAAATAAACAACATTCACATTTTCATTAACAAATACCGTATGTAAGCAAGGCAAATATCTAGGAATGACAGTAGACGTGAAACTTAAATTTCAACGACTTTCAAGGCCAGTGGTGAACTACTACATATAAATTCTATGCCGCATAGATTCGTGGAGAATACAGAGTGCACTTTATGTAACCTGTGCTTGAAAGCAAATATAATCCACTTCATTGGAATTTATCCAAAGACAATGGCCCATATTCATAGTTATATGTTAAATCTGAGTGTAACTGATCTGGAGTCTAAATTTAACACACAGATTAGACACGGCTGATATTCATAGACAATGTGGCAGCTCTGTTTAATTAAACACGAGTCTAATGTCTAATCTACTACAACTCTGCTACAAATTATATTCAATCTATTACGAAAACAATTTCTGAAAGCGAAATTTCAAAAATACGTAAACTTATTTTTATGGTTTTGCTGTTGTAAACAAAAATAAGGTAAGAATTGTAATTGAAATAAACAAAAAATTATAAAATTACAAAAGAGTGACAAGGAATATAAAAGAGTAAAGGAGACAGAGAACGAAATGCTGCGCGAATTGGTCCGAAGGCATCTTAAAGACGTGGACGATAAAAGAAACGACGTTAAGACGATTTCACAAAAAAAGGCAGCATGAAAAGACATCGAAATAAATATGCAAATATCCACCAAGATATCAAAATCTTGATCAATGTTCTAATCGACCGACATGTTTATTTTATTTAGTTCCTTACCTACGTGGTACACAATTTTTATTACTGTAAAACTAAAATCAAATCACAAATATCACTCGCGCATCTCAAAAAATTGTTGGTTCACAAATTTCTGACATTTAACAGAGTTAAATACAACTTAAACATACGTTCTGTTGTCATTAATGTTAGACTAGAATTTGTCGTTTAGACATGGGTTTAAATTGTCTATGAATTACATAAATACCGGATTAGTTTAACAATAACATAATAAGAACTTATCAAACATCTATGAATATGCGCCAATTTAACGAGCTCACTGGAAGAAAAAATACGCTCTCGAAAAATCAAGTCGTCCTAAGCCTTATTGGTCTAGATTGGAATGTCCTGCATAGCTATCTGAGAACCGTCTGGAAATACCAACAGTAAAAAGTTTTCGCTTTCTTGGCTTTTACTCGTAATCCTCTTTCGAAGTCTGCCCACAAGTTCTTCACGAAATTCAGGTGCAGAGCAATCCAAAACATAAGTCTTGGTATCCAAAGCCACAATTTGTAAAGGGTTATTTATTTCGAGGTTGGGATTTAACATCCCTATATGGCATCTGCCATCTATAGTGACAGGTAGTTAGTTCTTGAATTAAAATTGTTGCCTCTTACTATAAATAACAGTTCTGTAATATCTGTGTATCGTGATTTAGGGACATTGTTTCCAACAATATTGCGGATTCTGACAGTCCGAATGTGATAGTTGAAAGGCCATTGCGTCCACCACGGGTGACAGTTTAGTGCGCGCTGTAGCGTGATCGGACCGAATTTTTTTTTGAAAACTTTGAAGCACTTAAAAACCAACATTCGTGATGTCATGCGCGAAATACAGCCAGGATTATGCCGAAAAGTCGTTGAAAATTACCTCACAAGAATCGAAGTTTGCAAAAACTCCCGTGGCTGTTGTATTCCATACACAGTGGCATAGTCCAAAATTTAAAACAGTAAACAAATTTCGTTGAAATCTTTAATACGTCTTACTCGTATTTTATTTACTTATTGAATTCTAAAGCACAAAATCAATAACACTGTATGTTTCGGATCGATGTCGTGTTGGAATGAGATAATGGGCACGTGGACCAACGAATAGAGTTCCATAACATTTTCTATGAAGTCCTTATAAACGTGTTAGCCCATTCGATACTCTATACGAACGCCATTGGGGAAATGCACTTCAAACCATTATGTTTCCCCCTCCATACTTAATAGACTTAAGAGTGTACTTCGGATTGCTTTGAGGGCGTCTTACGTACAATTTACAAACACGTTGAATTTGGATTCATCACCAAAAATCTTTTTCCAGAAACTTGAAAGTTTATCCATGAAGACCTTTGTAAAATTAAATAGCCTCTATAAATTCTTCTTTGACACATGCTGTTTTTTGCCTTACGATTCTAAGCGATAGCTCGTAAGTGATTTGAGACGCAATCTTTGTTCGTTATTATCTACGATAAAACTGGCTTGGACATACAATTTTTGACGCAGTGCATACTTTTGGGGTCTATCGTTATTATTTCTCCATGTTACAAAATATGTGTCAAAATTAATATACCCCACTGGATAGGGTATAATGACGATACGAAACACCTACTCGCACTTGAAGAATTTTCCATAATAGCGGCTAAATTCAGGCTTCTGTGGAGCTGTAAAATTGGTAAGTGTTTCCTTATACCCAATTTAGCAGAGTAAGACTAATATAAGCTTGTTCTCGCTAGAGAAAATTGTATTTCTAGTTTTGAACATCTTGCATAAAACGATTAGCTAGGATTTAAATGCTAACATCTTTTGAAGCTCTAAATACTTACAAATTAAATTGTATAGTCCGTTTTGAGTGCGATAGTTCCTTACAAGGATGGTAAGTTCGAATATTTTTAGCTCTAATCAATGGCGTGCAGAAACCATTGCAAACAGTCTTAGGGGGATATGTGTCACTTGTCCAACTACATGTTAAATATCGGCAATATGGAGGTAAAGCTACTAGAACCTGGTATAAACAAAATTTTTCATACAGGAGCAAAATGGCTAAAGGAAATAAATTGGAAGCCAATATGATTTTTACTCCAGTGTCGGCAAAATACAGCCTTTTTTGAGAATGAGACATAATGTCCGTTGAGTCCCAAAGCCTCTTTTCTCACTGAAATTCAAGTCGTTGTAACGTAAGTTTTTTTTTTTAAAAAATAATAATAATAAACGTCCATCAAAATCACACGAGCCTATGTAATTTTCGTGTGGTGTATGTACGAGTAAGTAAGAAATTTTGATAAAATACAAAATAATGACATTGAAATTGGTATTGAGAAGTTTTTTTTTTTTGTTTATTTGAGGTACAAGTTGCGACGATAATTTTATTGCAGAGATTGCAGAGCTGATAACTTGAGCAAGCAAAAGCAGTTTAATGATTGTAGTATAAAATTAGGAAATCATAGGTTAAGCGATTATAACAAAATCGATTTTTGTTGTTGCTTCCTGTTGCGAGTACAAATAAAAGATTGAAGTTTGAAGTTAATAAGCGGATGTTAGATATCGAGGAACGTACACGTAGTGAGAATTTTGCTTTAACAAAAATTGGAATGTTGAGTAATGTTTATTTCTAGACATGAACAACACTATGAATAGAATAATAGAATACTTGGCCAAGTTATATTTTTGGTGATAAAATAAAGAGTTTTTTCCGCAAAACTTTAATTGATTATTTAGCAAACATTCGAAATGGCCGTCATTTGCATTTATGCAGGCCTTAAGTCGCTCTGGCTACTAATCGATCGCAGCACGCATTTAGTCCATTGGAAAATTGTCCAATGCACGGATAAGTGCGTGCTTCAAGGACATAATATTTGGGTGTCGGGTAGAACAAGCCATCGCCTCTAAAATAGACCACAGTTTATAATCCAAAGGATTAAGGTCTGGACTGTGTGACGGCCAATCGCAGCCACCCTTGAGTTGTTTTTGTCTTATGAGCTGACGCGTTCGACTCGCGGAATGAGTTTTGATGCTCCTTTGGATGTCCCCGGTCATCATGCCTCTCGTCATTATGCCTATTGAACGACTCCCCCATCAACAAAATTTTCCTGTGACCATTTTCCGCATACCGACGGCGGGGAGCTTTCGATCTTTCATTCCCTTTTTTGCTTTAATTGGGCTGTGAGTAAGTGGCCAGTGTGGCTTTTATAGGCTTCGAGTCCCATATATTGTTTTATAATGCCAGACATGAAATCCGAATAAATAATCAACAGCTTTGACCGCGTGTGGAGTTCTGACAGTGCGAGGGAGGCCGGAGCTTTGACGGTCAGTTACCTTACCAGCATCCTCAAACAATATAACAGTTCGGTACACAAAATTCCGGGTGATCCCAAACGGTCGCAAGGTCTGGAAAATATCGCCTCTTCCCACTTGCGAAGGCCAATTACCACAACACGGTTTTCAATATCGACCCACTCCATGTTTACAAACGACTTTTGTGTAAATCTTTTGCGCGTAACTTAGTATAAATGTCAATGAATACCTGTCAGTATAGAATGGATGTGTTCAATACTAGTTTCACGATGAGTGCGTTTAAACGTGTACCAGTATTTATGACATGACTAGGTAGAGAGATAAAAATTAGTTTGAGCGCAATAAACCAACCAGATAGGGCTTTTCACATGTTTTGATACCAAATACAAGAAATACATAGATGGTCTAGGAATGCCTAAAGTACACGATACTCCTTCCTATCACGACATAATAAATGCTGACAACATATGTTTTCAATGCCTATGACATCTGAAAAAGTTTGTGGGAGAGTATATGCAATTAACTAATGGAATTAGAAAGACACATAGCTACATTCAGTCATGAAATTCAACCTACACTCAAAGAAAAGGAGAAACATGCGGAACAGTTACAATCCATCTAAAACGGATCGTATAATACCCTATACCTCACTTCTAACACATCCCTGATAAAATAGACGTAGCATATTGAAGCTTTTAATTCAAATGCAATGATTCGGAGCAAATTTCTTTGATTTTTAAGTTTTTATGACAAAAGCTGTTGTTACGAATATTCTTAAGAAAAAGTGAGTGTGGGTGTGGCTGTTACCATTTGTAACTAAAGTTCACGGATTATGATGAAATATTCACAATAAGACTTAACCCTTTTGAGAAAACATATTATCTTTTTGTAAGAAAATGCCCACAAAAAGTGGGCGGGGTCTTGTACAATATATAGACGAAATGTAGAGAATATCAACGTCTATATATTATATTCTGTAAGGCAATATTTTTAAGTTTTCAGTAAAAATATTGAGCAAATGAAATTCTTTTTTAAAAGTGGGCGTGTTTGTGGGCGAATTTTAAAAATGTTTACACTTGTACTGCTTCGGAAGGGAGGTTATATAACAACTTCCATCCTCCTACCTCAAAATTTAAATCTCCAGAATGTGTCACATAGACAAGGACGGAATAGGGTATAATAAATATGGGACAGAATATAATAAAGAGCATATGTTTCCCATTGATGAAAGCTTGACAACAATAAAATCAATTAATTAAAAATAACCGAAGAACTCGATAAACACTAAAATGTGGAAACATTATTTTTTGGATTTTTCAAAAAGCGCCCGTTCAAAAGAATTAGTGATCCAGAAGTGGGCCTCGTGAGAGCAGATGTCGATATCTACAGTTGCTACATACCAACCAGCATTATGAAATTCTTCACAAACTCGTTATCAGAAGCTGGAGCTGATTAGTTATAGCGATTTCAATGGTTGGTCAGTAAAATAGCTGCCCAAGAACATTAGTGAAAGAGGTAGTGTTTTACTAGAAGCCCTTGTTCTGCTAGATGTAGTGCTGGCAAATAGGGTCAGTTATTTACATCAGCTACGGCAGGGTATAGTACTTAAAATCAAAATCGAATTTAATAACGGAAAGTAGACTGGAGAGCCGAAACCCCCGACTAGGAACTTTTTCCTATTTGTTAGAGGCTTGCGAATAACGGATACAGCTTTTAAAAAGACGAGGCCATTCATGGAGCAAATAACTAGGAATGCGGTGCTACTGCATGAGGTACAAATAATCGGGCGACATCTGCGAGTTTACTTTTGGAACGATAATATTAAAAAGCTGCTGGTGGGGGTATCAGCACGTTCTAATACTATACGAAATAACTAGAGGAGAGAATAAAGGGCACGAGTGGGTCGCACATATTTGCTCATATACGCTTCGTTCGTAAATCATTCACAATTCAAATTTAGGCAAAATCAATAAAAGTTAAGAAACTAAAGTTTTAATAAAATTTAAATACCATAGCGTTACAATCCGTGGGAAGGAAAAGGATTAAAATATGAATTTAAGTTTGGCCCTCAGTAAACCCGATGGGTATGACTTACAAGCTGGTGATGAATAAGCTGAGGTGTTTCAGACAACCATCACTCACCTGATCTTTTTTATTATGAAACATTCTGGCACATCTTTTTCCAAAACATCGAAAGCTTGATAGAGATAACATCTCGGATCGCACAGACATTAAGCAGGATCGACAATAAGAAAGCACCAGGCTTCGATGGGATTCTGTACGTGGCGTTTAAGACGACAGCACGGCTACATATGTAATATATCATCAACCATGACCGACACCACAGGCAACAACAACAATCTGTGCGAACTGTGAGGAGGAGGAGGAAGATATAGAACACTTCCTCTGCCACTGCCTTGCAACAGCAAGATTAAAACTGAAGATACTGGGATCCCCAAGGATACCGGATCTAACAGACCTCAGCAAGAAAGGAGTTCGCTAGACGAACAAGACGATTTCTCGATTACTATATGACATAATCTCCCATGATCCCAATACCTACATCCTCGCTCATCACTTAATTCCCATTACATTACTTTTCCTACAGCTCGACAGACGGGGGGAACACAACGGGCCCAGTGAAGGCCTAAGTGAAGAGCATAAGCTCACCCTATTAAACCAACAAACCAACCGAAGGTGATCTCTACATCCCTGCGAAGGATTGCTTTTTTTTTATATAAATTTTTACTTAGGAAGTTTATTAATCCAGTGATGGAGAGGAAAGAGTATAGAGAAAAGGGTATAGAGAAGAATAAAAGAATAAAGAGGAACATATTCGTGTTGAGTGGTTAAAAAACAATTTCCTGAGTTTCACTATGCGTTCGAAGGGAGTGCTTAAGATATAAGGGAGTATGTAAAATGCCGCTCGCTTATTTCGATTGAACAGAAGAACAGGCGGGACACAACTATAGATTTCAACCGAACAGTTGTGATGAAAGTACCAGTATAAGAATGCAAAACATTCAATAATTCGGTGGTGTTCGGGTGAGTAAATCGGATTACAAATAAACTGATCACCGAATCTACATGCTTAACGCTGAACACCGAGCACGGGTTTACTCCAACCCGACCAGGTGGTGGGAGATCCCGCCCAAATATGTGAATTGTATTCAAATCTCGGAAGAATATAGTCCTTATAGATCGTAGCCAGGTTTGTGGGAGTGAAAAATCGTTTACATCTTCTGTGGTATCCTAGGCATTGAATTGGGAGTAAGAGAGAGGTCATTGAGGGTCGGAGAGAGGACTGAGCCCTTGGGTACACCAACATTGGTAGAGAATGAGATAGAAGTACATCCATCTAATACAACTTCTATTGATCGAAGATCCTACAAACACCAGAAGATTGAAGTTTATTTATGAAAGCGCTATGCCAGACTATATCTAAAGCTTTGGATATACCAAAAGCAACTACATTCACCATGTTGGTGAAGGCAATGGTTCCATTTTTCGCATAGGCATACCATTAGATCTCCTGTAGAACACTGTTATTGGAAACCATACTGGCAGTTAGAAAGTACTGACGTTAATGCTATTCATTGGTAGTTAGAATGGGAGGCTTTATAGCACTTTTTGGGAATTTACTGGACATGTGCAAATTTCCACCTAACCAGAAAGATACCTATAGAGAACACGAGTTTACGTAGAGGTTTGGCCAGTATAGAAGAACACCTCTTCAAAGCAAGGAGATCCCACCTGGACCTGAAGTTTTGTTACAATTGAGACCTCTAAGAACTCGAGCTACTAGTACTCCTAAGTAATAATCCACTCGGATCACACTAGGTGAAGAGAGAAAGAGCTATCTAGTTACGTGGAATTTGCTGCCAATATTACAGCCATTAGATTTTTCTTTGGAGCTCTTTATATTCCCATCATTGTAAGCAAGAGCCGGGATCGTTAATGAGGCTGAGATTTTTATTCCCTTCACCAAAGACCAGAAGGAGTTACTGTCTTTAGGACACCGCAATATTTGTTGACTCACTTTCCAATCTCGTAGCAATTTAGCAAGTTTTAAGTTGACGTTTCAATCATTTCTAGCCTGTCGGTAGAGACTTTGATTTTCCTCGTAGGGTGTTTGACGTCATAACGCAAAAACTTCATCCTTCTTCCGAACAGCAATGGCACAGATTAGATTGGACCAGAGTTCTTGTTTTGTTTTAAGGCTAACTAATTTACTTGGAATTGAGGACCACATTTCAAGTAAAATAAGGTTTGTAATCATACAAGCGCTGCCATTAACGTCTCTGTCGAGGAAACATAGGGGCCAGTTAAAAGTCCCAAAGAACAAAATCAGACGGCTCCTTATCCGAAAGTTATGGCCGTGTCTGTCAATATCAGGGATGGGTGACGGTTAGTCTACAAAATGAGTGAGGTGATTCAACTCAACAAACCAAACAATTGAGATCTTCTGAGCTACTTCTGGGCTGGCAGCTGTAAGCTTACTTCGTTTTCTACATAGACCGCTATACCTCTATGCGACGCAAATAAACGCACCAGTGTATAACCCGCTAGTGCAAATCCTCTAGGCTCATTGTCATTGCGCAACTGGGTTCCACTACGTGCCATTACCGCTGGCTTGTGTGTGAAAAGATAGGCAGCACAACAGAAAAGAAAACCACTTCTTAACCCACGAAACAAAAACATCACGAATTTACACTCAATGACAGCATAATTGCACGAAAACTTTTAATATCGAAATTCTGTGACCTGTGTTGGAGTTCAGGTCTTGCGGAACGAAATGGCATCAAGCCCTCACGCTTCCCTCGATTTCAGTTAAGATCTCTATGTTGCTGATAGGCAACAATACAAATTTGGAAATTTCTTGCTCCTAATAGCTGACTCAAATTCGGGAACATAACTGTCACAACTACTGTACTGTGCTGACAATATTTGTACGTTTTGACTTAGATTGCACAGAAAAGGGTCGTAGCGAATAAACGTGTCAGAAAACTGTCAAAAAGGAGTGTCAGCAGTTAGGGAAGACCTGAATCACATAGCTGGGAAGTATAACCGAGGACGCTTCAGCGTTGGATAAATGACTTAAGTACGAATTGTCGTGTAAATTGGCGGAATCTAGGCAAGCTCTTCAAACGTTTTCTTCTTCTTACTAATATTGTAAATTTTTGGCTCTATATGCGAATATGACAAATGGAGGGCTACTATCTCGTCAAGCCGGATATTTGCAAACAAAGGTTGTACCCAGATAAACATTTGGGTCTGTTGGGAAAGGATAACTTAACATACAGCTGTTTAAAATCAAACTCCGAAATTTGACAATGGACATGTTCTGGTTACCATTTGACTGAACGTGCCCATTATTACAAATTTTACCCAAAAACGCAACTGTATCAGTAAAGGTTTTTATTTTATTTGTACGTCCATACAATACATTATTATGCAACAAATAAACTTACCTTGGCTGTCGATCACGTGCTTCTCGTCGCTGCATTATTATAATTGGCTAGAATGTCGATAGTTTTCTTTCGGATTTTCAACCAAAAACCAAAGTAATAAATGCGCGAACACACCCGCGAAGGAGCAATTTTTTCCGCGTCAATTTTCCACTTTATTTATGCGTTTGTCGAATGAGAAAATCAATATATAAATGCGAATACGATTCTATTTACCACACGTTAAGAGAATTATGTCGTCAAAGGTTGGCCACCACTCGATTCGGATCATATGTTGTCTGACAAACCGACACCGCGTATTTTGCACATTTTTTCCCGATTTTATTTTTTTTTGTATTTTTCTTTTTTTTATTTATTAAATTTCGTTTTTTGAAAATTACAGCTGCTTTGATTGATTGTTGATTAATTAGATTTTCATGTGTGGATAAAGCCAAAAACACGAACAAAAACAAAATGCAATTTTAACGGTTTTCTATGTAAGTGTGTTCGGAGATGAACGATCTTTTTGAAACAAAACAAAAAAGAAGAAAAATGTACTAGTTTTTTTTTTGTTTGTTTTTTTTTTTTTTTTTTGTCGTAGTTTGTGGTCGATTACTTAAATATTATACTTATGTTGAGCAAGTGACTTACATTTTGATGTTTTCTTTTATTTAACCACTGCACTTTGATTAAATCATTTTAGCTTACGTTATTGCTATAAATACATGCAATGGAATTAATTGTAAATTGATTGCACATAGAAAACCTCTTAGAATTTTGATTAGTTTGCTTCTTCGGGAGCCCGTCTTTTATTTTGCTTTACTATCTTTGTAGGTATGATGTCTGAAATTAGAAATAATTTTAAATAAATTAGTTAGGTATGTTTCATTGAAAAACAAAAAAACAAAAATAAACCTTGACAAGTGTAATATTAAAAAACGGCTTATAATGCATCAGTAAGGCACATGGCACACCGAGAGAAAATCTGTCTTTAGGTAGCAACGAGCGAGAAATACTTTCAAAGTTAGTCAGTCGCTTTTGGACTAGCCCAGAGAGATGATATGGCCGAGAGACATTGCTTTAAGAGAAGCTTACATTCGAAGCTTGGAGAATCGAAGTTTCAACTCAAACAAAACATCATCAGATAGTATTCTTCCAGACTCAAAACGACCACAGGGATTGGGGCGAGTGTGTTCGAGTCCAGAACTAAGTACTTGCAAACCCTGGGAACTTTCTCCAGTATTTTCCAAGCTAGGATTCACAACATATGCCTTACCTCGATAGGAAATACCGCGGACAAGACGTCGCGGTATTGTCGGATAGTCAGTTTGCTATCAATGCAATGAGCTCTCAGGGCCCTATTCAACCATACAACAAATATTACGTTGCGCTAACATTTTAAAAGAGAAACTTAACTTTAAAATGTGCTAAGTTTTTTTTAGCAAGATATTCCACATTCGTGCCGAGTGGCCATATAACAACCTCCTACGGTAAAGCAGACTATAAACAGCATACGATTATGTAGGTATCAGTAATAAGACGATTACCCTACGCTGGATACCTCGTCGCATCAATATACCGGAAAAGAAAAGAGCGAAGAATCTTGGAAATGCGTCGATCTTCATGTCAGGCGGCTTACTCGCACTGATAATCGAGCCATTTGTGACACACTCACTGGGCACTGTGCCATCGGTGTTTCGAATCATCTCGGACTAGTTTACAATGACCACTGTAGAAGCTGCAGATAAGACAATTATATCTTTTTTTATTCTTTATTGAGAAAAGTTATTCCATATCCATGTTGTGGTTAGAAAACGATGCTCCCAAAAGCAGGGTTTAAGATATGAAAGCGCACGGAAGAGTTATGGAAGTACCGGTACAGGTACGCTAAGCATTCACCTCGCAAACTTGGTCGTGGAGCCGTTAATAATAATAGATCAAGTCAAGAGTGCTGTCGACTGGATTGGATTACGAGTAAGAGATAGGAGGTCAGAGAGAGTAATGAGCCCTGCGGAACACAGGCATTAGTCGGGTGTGATGTAGAAATACATCCATCTAATACAACCTGCAATGACCGACCATTTAACACTACAATACACAAAACCTTCAAGACTTAACATTGAACAGATAAATGAATGCACGAAAACTATTGATTATCTAAGAAAATTACTACGGAACTGGTGTTGAACCTTCGCAGCAGAGTTGACACGGAAATACCTCCAAAGTTACCGGGCATAACGCATATCAGCGTATGCTGATGGATGCATATCAGCGCTGTTATAGGTGTCATTACTGGACACTGTCTAATAGGCAAGCATGCAACAAGGCTTGGTGTCTTCGCAAATGATTTCTGCAGAAGCTGTATGGACGAGGAGGAGGAGGAAACTATTCTTCACCTTCTTTGTACCCGCCCAGCTCTCTCCCAAAGAAGGATACTCCACTTAGGAGCCTTCTGTTTCAACGACCTAAATGATCTGAATAAAATAGACTTTCTACGCTTCATCAGAAGCTCCAAATAGTTCAATGAGTAGGCTAGAGGCCGCTTCCCAAACCCATGTGGTATCACAATGGACCTATTACTGGTCTAAGTGTGTTTGCTTCCTTAGCTGACAGCCACCTCGAGCTAACCTACCCTAACCTACCGGGCATAAAATTTCCTCTGGGGCCGAATTACCGCATCAGTGATTGAGTGACATACATCTGACATCGAATGATCGAGTGAACGCATTCAGATGATGGCATACATTGGGTTTTGTATCAAATGCACATTGAAAATCGTGCTAAAAGTATACTAGCAAAATTCTACTGCAATTAAAATGAGATGCGTCTATCAATTGACAGATGGAATTAGTGTGAAATTCTCCAGAGAAATAACCTAGGTTACACTGGCGAATCAGGTCTGGACCAGCACTAAAATTGAGTCTAAGTCCTTTGAATTCACACCAAACAGGACAATATGAGACTTTAGTCTATACATTGATTACAATCTATCCTCCCATAGATGCCACTGCTGCCTTTAAAACCGTCATCTAAAGAGCTTCGACTGTTTTTATACCACAAAGTTCGCGTTTCATCGTCCTTTCATTTGCAACCTTTATATTTATTTTGCTCCATCTTCGTTATGTTTTATCAACGCAAAATTAACTTCGCAAGCGGCAAATTTAATAGGAGAATGAATTATGGTATTTTGAAATGTCATTTTGACATTTTCTTTAAAAAGCGCCATCTCTCGCTTTTTAGAAAATCTATTGGTTCGGAGTGTTTACACGTCGTTGACCACACGAAAATATAGCCTAGGTTATACAAAAACCTTCTTATAAACGGTGATTTAATTGGAGGTTACAACTTAAATCTGAAACTACAGTGTTTCTGTCAAAGATAAATAGCTGATATTTGACATTTGTGAATACTAAGCGTTGAGATTGGTAATTATGAAGCGGTATACGAGCGAACACGTTTCGCGCATTGCAAAATAATGTCGGTATACATAACCGTCAATCTCGTGCAAAAATTCTATCGGACCGGTTCAGTCTTGGATGTACAAAGACCAGTACGCCCTCGTAGTGACCGGTCACGAGAAAATATCGCCGCAGTGAGTGACAGTGTTCGTGACAAATACGTCAAAATCTATTCCCAGCAATTGAACGTTTCCTACAGCTACACGAAACGCATTTTAGCAAATGATCTGCATCTGCATGTCTACAAGATTAAATTGATGCATGAACAACATTGTGAGTTCGTTGATTAGGTGTTAGAGAACCACCAAGTTTATGACGGATTTTCGAACAAAACTTTCAACTGAATGGCTACATAAACAAATAAAATTGTAGCATTTGGCGTCATGAAAATCCACGGACAAATTGAAAATTTACTTACAACCAATGCACCCACAAAAATTACTGTTTGGTGCCGGCGGTGTGATTAGACCATACTTTTTCGAAAAATCTCGTGGTGCTACTGTAACATTTAACGTGGAACATTATCAGGACATAACAAATTATTATTGGCATCAATTGGACGATATTGATGTGGAAGATATGCATGTACATATGAGGTTTCAACAAGACCTGCCACACAGGACGAGAAACATTGAAGTTATTGCACTCAAAATGTCATGGTGGCGTCAACTCTCGTTTCGGCTACCAAAATTGGCAACCAAGATCGTGTGATGTCACGCCGTTGAATTTTTATATCCTATCCAGGGTATATTAAGTTTGATACATAGTTTGTAACATAAAGAAATAATAACGATAGACCCCCAAAAGTATGTCAATCTAACCATGTCCGACCATCCGTCCGTCCGCATGTCACCACTTTTTGGGCCTTAAATTTTGAGCTAGGAACATAAGCTTTTTAGAATCCGAAGTAGTACAAGTGTTAAAATTTTTAAAATCCGCCTACTTTATGAAAAATTTCGTTTTTCTCAATATTTTCGCTAGAAACTGAAAAATATTATCCAGATAAGCTATGTAGACGTCGACTTTCTCTACATTTCGTCCATACATTATATGTACATGGGCACGCCCACCTTTTGGAGGCGTTTCTTAAAAATATTTCAAAGCTATTTACGGTGATGGTTAAGTCTTATTGTGAACATCTCATCAGAATCCGTGAACTTCGTTTACAAGTTTTGAGAGCCACGCCCACTTTCTGGTAAGAAAAAGTTGTGACAACAGTTTTGTGATAACATTTCTTTAAAATCGCGGAAATACCCTCTATTTTAGAATTTCGCAATCCACGCTCACTTTATTAGGGGTGAGATAGAAAATGAGGGATATGGATTGCAGCTTTCCTATATGTTTTTCTTTAGGGTTATGTGAAGCAGAAGATGTATGCCAATGACGATTTCAAAACTAAATTCGACGAGTTATTTACAAACTACCGCAGGATATATGCCGGAAAGTAATGAAACATTTCATCAAAAGGGCGGTGGTCTGCAAGGCCAGCCGTGGCGGTCATTTGACCGACATCATTTTTCATGTTTTGTTAATGTCTCAACATTTTATTGCCATCAAATTATCCGCTATCAAAAACCAATGTGTTTTATTTCAAATTTAAATTGTAACCTCCAATAAATCACCCTTTACAACTGATTCCAGTTCAGTTGCGAGGAGCTATGATTATGAGAAACATTTTTTCAACTGCCCACGAAAACATGGTAGATATAAGAATATTTGCGTTTTGTTATTAAACTGATCTGGTTCAGCTTAAGTTTTAATATACAAAACAATACCAGAACAAGACATTCGGCGCGTTCCAAGTACTCTGCTAGAATGTAGCAAAAAGACTTTTGTACTCTGCTAGAATGTAGCAAAGCGACTTTTTGACAGGGCCGTCAAAACTTTCGGCTACTAGCGCTAGTGGGAAAATGTGGAGGGGATGTAGCAAAGAAATTCTTGCTATATCTCTTAGCTACATAGATAAGAACAAGAGAAAAACGTCATCTGTCAATACAATCCATTAGCGATGGGGTCTTCGAATGAAAGCCGAAAACAGTCGATATTTAAAAAAAAAAAAAAACTATCGTTTAGTATCGATAATTATGAATATATCGAGTAAATTCTCGAAATTATTTGTTTCCCAATTAAAATCTTTTAGGATTAGTCTACCACTTACTAAGATTAAATTTTATTTTAGACTGGTCTTTGATATTTCAATGACTTCGATGGAATGAAAAATCGAAAATCGATAGTCGGAAAGTTTTATCGATAGAATCATTCCATAATTAAAACAAGTAGATGTTCTGAATTGTTAGTAACTAAAGTCAATGACATTGTATCAAATCAGTTTGGAGTTCAGCAGACTACGTATTGATAAAATGATAGTGCTCGTATCTAATTACAATTTGACTAACATTTTACACAGCCTAAGACTGTTTTTTGTTAATTTAACTAGATTTCATTAAAAGGTTCAATTAAAACAATCGAATAGTATCGGGAATTATCGAAAGTGATAACTACCGATAGTTATCCATCTCTAGCAAATATACATAGTGTTTCTAGACATCAGCTGTTGTAAGGCCAAAAGGGCGTGCTTGGAATGCTCCGATTGAGTTTGTTCAAGTAATGTGAACCCGATGGATGACTTGGCACGAAATATTGGGACCTACAGTTTTACGCCGTTTCCGAAGGGTAATTTGTTCGATTGAGAGAAACTTTTCATGACAATTTTACTCTCGGATGTCTGTCAGACATTCGCGAGAGATGGGACCGTGAGAAACCTTTTTTTTTATTTTTGTTTCTTCGATTCGAAATTTCAAACTCTCACTCAGTGATCGCGCACTTAACCACTGACCCACGGCTTCCACTATTGATGTACGCGGGAATCCCTGTAGATATGACCAATTTACGTCAAATTTGATGCAAAACACTAATAAAGATAAAATATTAGTCAGATACCGTTAATAGTCGTCTTAGTTTAGTAGGCACTTCTTTTAACAATATTTAACGATTCAAAACTGCTAAAGACTTCAATGCATCATTTCATATAACATTATGGACTTGGTGTGTCATTGCATCACATTGCAATAATTCGTAAGAAACTACATCAAAGTTGTAGCGAAGCTTATTATCATACTGATAATTCAATATAAGAACTGAATAATAGCAGGAGAAAACATACACAAGCCCGTATAGAAACTTTATGCATCATATTCACAAGAAAATCAT
The DNA here is from genome assembly GCA_963082735.1 of Pocota personata. Lineage (NCBI taxonomy): Eukaryota > Metazoa > Arthropoda > Insecta > Diptera > Syrphidae > Pocota > Pocota personata. The sequence goes on along the minus strand of OY720429.1, from coordinate 34,249,454 downwards.
AGAAGTCTGCATACCTTATAGTTTTCGTGACAGGAAGGCTCACGCCAAATACATACATAATACAAACACCTTCATTGATTCTAGCATCTTAAAGAAGGTTTGAGGTAACCATATGCCATTCTTTTTAAGAAGAAATTCTTTTCTTTTCAATTTTCCAAATATAACTCCCTTTTGTCACCTCATCATCCCTATCGATTTTACCAACTTCGTACGTCAGTAGCAAAATGACGGATGACAATTATACTGGTTATGTCGTTTACCGCCCTTTCTCGAATACACTATGTGTAATGTCATGCTTCTTCAAATAAAATATCAAAATTACATGTCTCAGACACTAATGATATCATTTTGCTCAGTAACTGCACTCCAAGTTGTCACTAAATCATATCCACCTTCACCCAAATTGTAATAGACCTTGTCAAGCTAATCATCTGATTAGATTACCTATACTCCAGGCAATGTGGTGACAAAACTAGCCGCATACAATTGTGACCACTTTTTTTTTTTACACAATCTATAGATAGACGTGGTATTTTCTTTATGGATTCATCAACCTGTCTTTATAGCTATTTTAAAACAAACGAAACATAATTCTAACAAAATACTCTGTGAAGGGAGAATCGTAGCGCAACTGCAAACTTATTGTACAATAGTGCGGTTGTGGTGGTGGTGGTGGTTCGGTTTAACTGACAGAACAGAACAGAACAGAACAGAAAGTGGGTGTGTTGTTCCATTCGTGTCTCGAAATCATAAGTTTCTGATTTTTTTTTTTTCTTGACAGAAATGATAAGGAATTTCCTAGTTTTTTTTTTTTTGCTTTAAACCTTTGACTTTATTTTAGAATTTTTCTTCAAGTAGCAACGTAGCCTTAAGCCCCCTCTTACAAAATTCTACCGACACTTGACAGCAGAGGTCCCATGCGAAAGCGAGAGAAAACACTTCCAAATTCAACACACCACGCTAAAAAGGGATAAACATTCAAGCGCACACACCTGACATCGATTTTATGCCACTCTATCTGGACTTGTCCTTCTTTTGCCAGCACACACAAACACACGCACATACACTTACCAAGGTGGGGGGACATAAAATATTCCCCACTGAATAACGAAAAATTCCCATTCAAGAGGAAAAAAAAAAAATTAAATAAAATTCGTCATTTGTCTTATTTACCTTTTTTGGGTATATAATGCACAGAAGGCTACATTTTTACATATATATCTCCACAAACTTGTCACTTTTTTTTTTTTTTTTTTAGTATGAGTTGAGTACTTTACATCACACAGCAGACAGGGTGGGCAAATCTAGAGCAGAAAATACCAATCGAAAGGACAATTTCCACCAGGTGACAGGAGGAAAAAAAAAAAGGCATGCCAGAGGGGCAACAGACGACGAGTACAACGGGCAACGACGATAACGACGACGATGGATGGAAAAAAAAAAAGAAAAGAATTTCGAAGAAAATACAAAGCTAAGGTGGTTCACTTTTCACAGGAGATGAAAACTTAACGAAATCACAGCACAATTTTAGGAGAAATTCTAACTACAAACGATCGGCATAAAACGAATCGCATTTTCTGATAATTTTTTCACCCTTTTTATAGGGAAATTTCTTAAATAATCGCAAATAATTGTTACCGGTGAACGAAACTACGTCCAAACCAAGTGCTCGCCATTATTTTTCTCCTCTGTGTGGTTTCGTCTTCTCGTGACGGGGGGCACAGCAAGTTATGCGTGTGCAAGAGGGACAACAGAATATGTTGGTTTTCTTTTTTTCAACTAAAAAACAAAAAAGCTCTTCGGAATTTTGTGTATGTACACACAGGCACGTATCATATGAACGATTCTTTCTGTTGCACGCACTTCTTCAATTCAATCATGCTTACTCTTGTCAGTGTGACACCTAGCTAGCTGTTTGACAATAATTGCATACTCCTCTGGTGTATGGGTAATAGGAGACCGCTGGATTGTCGAGAAATGTCATTTCCGCGAAAGGGAACACTCTACTATTGGCCGATAGTAAGTATGCTTCTTTCACACATTTCGTACAAAGAAAATTCACTTTGAAATTCTGTGCAAATTCAAATTTTTTTTTTTTTTTTTTTTCAAATAAATCCAAATTCACCTTCGATTTATGGTTTTGATCTGATACCGTGAATAGCTGTCGGTGAAACCGATTAAAGCCAGGGGATCTCGTGGGGTTTCGTCGTCCCCAGTTGTAATGAGGTTTTTTTTTTATAAATAAAAGGAACAAAAAATTAAACAAAACCAACTACGAGAAGAGCGCTGCTACTTCGCACGACAAAACCGAATTTACCCACGGCAGGACCAATACCAATGTAAAGTGAGATGGCTGCTGAAAACGAGACTGAGACCTCCGCCTTTTTGCGGAAAAGAACAGGGTGGTCCAAGTGGACTTTGGGTGCATGGAAGATGGGTTTGTTCGCAAATGATGATTGTTTTATATTCAAATTGTAGTTTTGCTTTTTATTTCAAATAAGTACCTACAGCGGTGTGCAAAATAATAGGTGTACGCATTGAAGTCACCTAAATCGCTGATTTGACAAATATGATATCTAATAGAAAATGTTTCATAACAGATGGTATGGACGCAACCTTTGATATAAAAAAAATGGTCTGCAGCAGAACACAGTAAATTCACGCATTCTTTTTAGTGTTTTCTTGAGCGATTTCTTGAAGGACAGGAACGAAACAATAGCGTTTGCGGACGACATTATACTACACTCTCATGGATCTAAAGTGGGAACAGTGCAAGATAATCTTCAGCAAAATTCAATGAATTACAAAAACTCTGCTCTGATAGGTGGTTGAAAATAAATTTTAGTAAATGTGAGGTTATATTGTTTAGGACAGCTTTAAGTAAAGCCAACCGGAATATAAGAAGAAATTGGAAAAATACAACAGTATTAACAATGGTTATATGCAGTTGAGGAATTCTACAGGAATAAGATATTTAGGTGTAAAGCTGGACCAATACTTATATTTTAATGTTAAAATAGAAAAAAATATTGATTTTACTTTACAAACTAATTTGTTACATGACTCTGATTCGGCCAATCATGATTTATGGCTGCCCGTTCTGGTTTAACATTAGCCTTTAGATATGGAGAAGCTCCGAGTATTTGAAAAAAAAAAAATATTACTTCGTATGTGCTTGGGTAAATAGAGATCCGCTGAGAGTGAGTTTTTACACTTTATTTCAAACAAAAATATTTACAAAGACGCGGAGACTACGTGTATATAACTTTATGATAAATTTAATTAGGAATCGATTTATGTGATTGGCAGGCATTGTAGGTAATAATTTGGTGTCTGGTTCAGCGCTTTACTATAATCCATTGTTCTTTAAGAGATCGTTGGAATTGGGTCATGTTCCACCTAAAGCATTTATGAATCTTGACAGTTTAGGATGCAACTATACGTACCTGTGTTCTATCATGCTCACAGACAAGACGGCAGTATACGAACTACGGCTGGATTCAAGTGAGCCTAATGCTATCTGGACATACAATGTGGCTGTCTCGGGAAAAGATTATGAAGTTCAAATTGGTTCAGCTAAATACTTTTGGGTTGACTGGAGTGTGTGCTTGATACCACATCAGTCTTGATGGGACTCAGGTCTGATGCTGTATAGGTATATTTCGCTCCACTGCAAATATTTATGATTAATTATGGTAGGCTAGTTTTTGTTATTTTGTTTTCTTTCAAATAATTGTAAATGCTCTTTTAGTAAGGGTAGGACTACGATAGCTGGTTTTGTGTTTGCTTTTATTTATACTATGTATTTTTTTTATAATTTGCGCGCGCCAAAGAGCAGGGCACAGGCGTTATGTTAGATAGACAGAAAGAGAGAGAGAGAGAGAAAGAAAGATTTGGTGTAGTGGTTTGAAACTCAGGTGGTATAAGTTCCAGTAAACTCCAAGGGTAGCGTCCAGATAACTGAGGAGCATTTTTTGTTTTTTGCTGTTATTGTCGTTGGTTATGATTCACAGTATTTTTCTCTCGTCCTACTGAGGAAGTTGAAATATTTTTAATAAAAATAGTAAAAACCTATTATTTTGCATACCGATGCTGAATCGAAACGAAAAGTTCCATACAAAATTGACACGACTTAAGTAGAAACTAAGAACTCTGTTCGTCTTTTCGTTCTTCAATATGCATGATGAAACAATGCACTCAGTTTTTATGCGAAATTAATTACTCGGGACATCAATTCATGGTGAAATGTTGATGTTTCTTCTTTTTCAAGTTTTTCTTCCTGAATATTATGAACAATTTTTACATTCTACGTCAAATTGTCTAACAGCTGGGATATTCTCCACAATTATTTTTTCTTACCGTTATAGGGAATATTGGATACGTGTGGAGTTGCAGTTTGGCTCTGGGACTTCCTAACAAACACCACTTATTTTGGGTCCAATATCCACAAGGTGAGCAGATGTCGCCTTCAAATAAGCATCAAGTCATGATCCGCTGCGAAGCATCCTACGTCCTATGGTCGGCTGCAAAAAGCGTTCTCTTCATCACTGGGTCAATAAACTTACGAAGACATAGTCTGAAGTGAGTCAGTCAAAAAAACCATGCTATCGATAACATGGTATTCCAATGCTATGTTTTATACCATATGTGTGCAGCCACGGTTTAGTGGGTAGTATGCTTGTTTCTAGCTCAAACATTACAGGTACGTGCGCAACCAAAGCAACCTAGATGAACATCTGAGTGAGATGAAATCTGAGTTTTTTCAATCGCTACATCGGCCTTCTGTGTGGCAGTAAAATATAATAATTATAAGAATTTGGTTTTCCTTTTTATAAAAACTTTCAATAAAAAATGTATGCATAGAAAATGATTCTTTGTTGCTCGTATACATAACTTGTCATTCATGGACTTCCACGGGTCTTGACTTTATCGCTTCCAAAAAAATTTTCTTCTTTCCTAGCGGCTCATAGCGGACCTCTAAGGTCTAGGTTTGCCTCATTGAAGTGCAATCCAAGTCAACCAACATGAATAAAATTTGGTACTGCAGTAGTAAAATGATCAAGAAAAATCACGGAACTTCCTGACTCACAGTCAGACACTCCGATATTATTGCAAAATTATCGTACATTGAAACTATATCAAGACCATACGAAAACTAGCAAAATGACTATTGCGAGATGAAAAATTTTTATTGTGAACAGTGCGAAATAATTGTTAGCGGAATGATAATTGACTGTGAAAAACTGAGTCTCACTGCTGGTCTAATTTACACCAAATAGACCTGAATATCAACGAAGTTTCTTTTTAGACCACAAATGATGACCAACACATTTTTAAAAATATCCTTTGTACACCGTAATAGAGCACAAAGAATTAAAAAAAAAAAACTTTTTCTTCAATAGGTGAATGAAAATACACGAAATTTATTTCAATCGAGGAACAGTCGTTTACACTTCCTTTGTGGTTATGTATTTACGATATTGAGGGTAAATATAAGAAGAGTAATTTTGTTCCATATCCTTAAAATTAAGAACATTTGAGGACATTCACCAAACAAATAATAGCTCCGTTCGCAGCAACTTTCATAATTTGAACTGCTCCTGAGCTAGAGCCTGACCTGTGATCATATTTTATTGGTTGTTTTGAAATTCTCATCACTTACGACTTTGGCTCGTAGTAACCTCCGTTCCTTAAACCATCCTCTAAACGTCGTTTTAACTTTTAAACCCGTGGCAGACCAAAATGGTTTCAATCTCACTTAACATTAATCTCGATCGACAATTTAACCATGTCAGACAGAAATCGGATTAGCCTGGAACGCACTCATACCAACGCTACCACTTTCATTGCTGTTGAAGTCTTTTTTTTTAACAAATATATGAGTAGGCGCACTCCATTATTTCTATTAAATATTCCAGATTTGTTATAAAAGGTAGATAAACTTTTAGTGAACAATGAAAATGAAAGCAAAACTGAAGATATTTATGCATTTCTTACAGTTGTTTCTGCCTACAATCATATAAAGATATTCGACAAAATTGGGGAGAACAATTGTTAGTTATTTCGATCAAAGTTTTATTGGTCAAAGCAGGACCAAACTGCAATTAACTTTTCAATGAGTCAATAAATTGCTATCAAAAATATGAATAAAAAAAAATAATGCTGGTGTTTTGAATTCTTTTAAGAACCTAGATAGATGTATCTTGTTTTCCTACCACAATAATATCACATGCTGAAGAATTTTAGTTCTCTCATTATCATCAGCAGTCAAAATAAATAATAAGCTTCATTTTGTTTTGTTTTTTTTTTTTTCAAAACTTATACAAATTAGGATTAAATTAAATTGGTTTTAATTTTGCAGGTAGTTTGGGGATTAGTAAAAGTTTATTTTTCTTAAATAATGAAGCTATGTGCCCCGCCTTAACATAAATCCAGTTCCACAAAGCGCTCAACTCTATTGGAGTTGGTTCCGGCAAAAGTGTTGCACAAAATGCCTCGGACTGGACCGGATCGGAAGCATTCTGTTCCACGCTTAAGTCATAGGTGACAGGCAGACTTCCTAATCGCTATCAGTGACTTAAGCGGCATTAACCATTTTGGTCTGCCCGGGTATTGAATCTCTCATATAAATTATATATGATGTCATAAAGAATATTCATTTTTATACTGTAGGAAGTCAAAAATATGCTGGATTAGCATTAAGCATATTTTACCTTAACTTTTATGCAATATCAGGTTGAATTATAATAGATTTTGCATAAATTATGTTAAATTATCGGAGATTTTTGAGGGATCCGCTGTTCCGCTTAGTTTCTTAGCTGAAGAATATGAGTTTTTTTTTTTAATTTTCTGAGACTAAAATTTTCAAAATTTCTTTGGATTTGCCTCCTCTCTGTTTGCATCGTATTCGAAAAAATGTATTTTGACATTTAAAAATGAGAGCCATAGGGTTTGACGGTGGTAGAGATTCGTGAAATTACATATACATAATTGGAAAACAATTTACTTTCTATTTAATTTTGCTTTTATCTTAATATAAAATTGCTACAAATATGCCCAGCACTTAACAGAATATGATATTTACTTTTTTAGAAAAAATTAAAAAGATAATTCGTATTTTACTTAAAAAATATTCTGCTCTAAGAAAAAGGAGCGAAATATCTGAGAGATAACACTACTGCTCACAATAATTATTGTGTAGCTAAAACACATTACCACAGCAACAGCAACTTTGACAGTCGCAGCAACAATTTTAGAAGAAATGCTTTCAATGAAATAGAACACATTAGCACAGCAACTGCAACGCTAGGTCTAAGTTCTAAATTCACTGTGCTGTTCAAATGCAGCCAACTTTGCGTCAACAATTGTTCAGTCTTAGCAACCTAAAAATATTTTATGTGTTACCTAAATTGTCAACAAGAAAATCTTTTGTTTACTGTTTCAACTAGTTTTTGTAATGGAAGAAAAATTAATAGAAAATTTTCGAATAAAATCTATGCAACTCCCTCTCATTCTTGTCGAGTATTTCTCAAGTCCGTCGTATACCATTCCGTATACTCTCTTCCGGAATGGTTTGAACACAGTGCATTCTGAACGTCTGTTCAGAAATTGGTAAGGATAATATTTTTTTCCGAAGTGGTGAAAACAATTGACATTTGAAACTGATGTCTTATATTGTTAAACAATTTTTGCAATTTCCCGCAATTCAGCATTTGACAAGTATTATTTCAATGTTCAATTTCTGGAAACTTGAAATTAAGAACTATTGTTTAGTGTTATTTTTTTTTTAGTGACATTACCAGGTATCCCGCTTTTTCAAAAGTCGAGTAGTGAGTACGTACTGGATTGGGGAGTTAATTTAGAAATCTCAAAAACTTTGATAAAGTATTCGAATGGAATTTGTGTTTAAATCAAATGGTTTTTGTGATCAATATTATTGGTATGAGACTGAGCCTAGTAAACAAATCACAAAAGTAAATATTTGTGTGATGGCGCTGGTATTCGTGGATATTTTGTAAAAAGCTTGAAAGAAATTAAATTTTGAAAAATCGAAAAAGGTGAAAGAATGCCATTGAATTTTGTACTGAGAACGGCTAAATGCCAAATGAAATGTCTTAAACTTTCGGAATACTTTTTTTGTACGCGTTTAACTTTTTTGAAGATTATTGAAAAGTTTTTCAGTATTTTTATAATATTAAATTGGAATAGCTGTCCATTTTCATGGACAAAAGTCGCATAAGTATTGAATTTCCGTATACCCTAGACCCAGTCGGATCATTCCTTTGGCATTTTTTTGTTCACGAAATGAGTTTGAAAATAGCCCCCAGGGCTATTAAAATTTTAGCCAATCCGGACAGCTAACTTTTACATTTTTACAACTGTCAACAAACAATAATATGTTAAACTATGTAGGTGAAACACGAAAAACTTGGTTTTAAAGTGCACCCGTCCCATAACAACCATCCACTACCAATTCTCTCCACCAGAGCGGCGCTGAAGTCGTTTAACAGATTTCTTTTGACATTTGACGTTTTGGGTGAAAATATTTTTTGTTTACATTCCTTAACCGAAGGAAAATATTCAAAACTTTCCTCAATTTTATTGAAAAAAATCCATTTTATCAACAAAAATAATATAAAAAACACGTTCAACCATGGACAGCAATACTGAATATAGTATATTTTTACATATTATAGAAGGTAGGCATGCCAAAATGAAAATTTTAACACAAAATTGCCACTCAAATGCAATCTTATCCATCAAGGAGTTGGATTTAATGAGAAAAACGAAGAAATAACCCTCAATGCAACCCTAAATGGTGTAAAATTCGACGTAGAAGGTCATAATACAGAAAATACGACAATCTTTAATAGTAATTGCATCTGGGAGTGCATGCACGATGATTTGAAGAGGTGAGTTCCTTAATTCGCTTAGAACGCACCTCCCAAATGAACCTTCCCTCCTTAGAATGAAAACTGACAATCGTCCAATAAAGATAGAATGCTTCCACAAAACACAGAAGAACGACAAAGAGGTGAACAAGGCGATAGGATTCGTTTTACTGCCCATTCGTAGCCTGCAGATGGTCAAAACGTTGAGAAATCTTCAGGTTGGTCGGGGAAACTATTGAATATCATTCATGAAACAGGAATCATCCAATTATCACGAAATGCCATCTTGTTGGATTCTATACGACGCATAAAATTGGTTAGGTTAGGTAGCTGTCCCCACTAGACAGAGACACTTAGACCAAAAGGTAGGCCCATTGTGATATCACGAAGATTACCGGAACCAAGGACCTTACATGATATGTTTCCACCTAAGGAAGTTAGTTTGCTTGCAATCGCAATTATGTTAGAATGTCTAAAGATGCACGACAGATTCCTTTCCCTTACGAGGTAATAGGGTTTTCTTTTTTTTTTATAAAAAATCTCAGAGCGCTCAGACTCGATGGTAGTTGGGTGTAGTTTCCCATTCGGGCTCGAACCTGCACAGTTCGAATCACAAGCATACACACTATCCATCGCCACCGTCAATGTAATAGAGCTTCTTTCTTCTTAAGGTTCCTCTCCATTTCGGAGATTGAAATCATCGTTTTTATATTTTATTTGTCCATCACTCGTATTTCTGATATTAAGAGGCTGAGCTGAAAAAGTCGCTCGGGGCCAATTTTGGGCTGTGGGGTGTCATGTGTCTTATAAGGCCTGTCTCGAAACCCACGCCGTGTGAACAGGCGCGTTATTCTGCTAAAACAACACTCTGTGCCTGAGTTTCTCACGTCGCTTCTGTACGACCACTTCACGTGCTGAGTCCATAAATTTGAGTAATATTGACCATTCATCGTAGTCACCTTTGGCAGATAATCAATCAGCAAAAAACATTTGCTGTTCCAAAAGACAGTCGCTTCGAAGCCGACTTTTGCAGCTTGAATTTCTTCGGCGGCCTCTCCCCTTTTTCAATCCACTGCATAGAACCGGATCCTATTGGCGAACCCAAGTCTCATCTACAGTTATCATTCGGTTGCAAATTTCGTCCCCGGCTAACTCCAAAAAATCTTTGCAGTGCTCGAGTTGTTGTTGCTTGTCGAGCGGCGTGAGAATTTTCGATACCCAGCGTGCACACATTTTTTCATATTTAAATGCTCGCGCTAAGTTTCTCCAATCCTTTTTTTTTTTGATGTGCAACTCGTTCGCTATATGCCACATTTTTATACTTCGGTCGGCCAGAACTAAATTTTCAACTTTTTCATTCCTTCAGTGACCACTGACACACGACGGCCTGGGCGGGGGTCGTCTTCACAGCTTTCTCGGCCTTGTTGAAATAAGCGAGCCCATTTTTTTTTAACATGGTATACGAAGGCGCAGAATCCTGAAGAGTCGATGACATGTCTTTGAAAATTTCTTTAGGCTTTACGAAGTACTTTATCACGGCGCGGTGCTCAAAATTGCGAGAATTTCCGATTTCGGGTAACATGGTGATGTTTATCCTACCACAGATAATAAAATGTGATTATTAGTGAAACGAGGTGATATTTATATTACTAAAGAGTGCCGGTGTTAGTGCTATCACCAATGAGAAGATGACTCATTGTTGAGTACCTCAGGCCGCAAACTTATCAACCCTGTCCATCCATAAGATGCGCAATATCTTTCTTTTTTCTTGATCATAGTTTTATGCAGCGTCCAAGATTCAACTTCATACAATAAAAGTGTTCAGACATATCGCATGATTGGTTTGGTTGACTTGGAATAGTCCTAGATGAGGTACACTTAGACCAACGGTAGGTATATTGTGTTGCCCCTGAGTCCGGATGGGTGGTTCACACCGCCCACCCTTGGAACCAATTACTTTTCATAATGAAATTTTTAATTTTAGCCGTGCAGGCGTTGTTGAGATCATTAATGTTGGCGAGTGCCCTGTTATTACGTTGGTTAGTTTTGAGAGGGTTCTTCTCTTGTGTTTCAGAAGTCCGTTAGCCCTCGTTTGTTCTAGTACTGGTCACAATATTTTGGCGGTATTACAATGGTCTAGATGTTTTCATCTATGGTTGGCCTTGCCTAACGTATCGGCGTGGATAGGGTATTTAGCAAACGACACTGGGGCCTTGATATCCTTGAACCTTGTCGGGCTAGTTCATCAGTTTCGCAATTCCTCGGAATATCAAAGTAGCCTGGTAATCAGCAAGGGCTGAGGTTGTACTGTCTAGTTATCGCGTTGAGAGATACGCTGCAGTCTTTCACTGCCTTAGATCTTATAGTGCTGGATGTTGAGATTTGATGGTTGCCTGACTATCGATATAAATAACGATATTAGTACGAGTATGTGATACAGTATCAATCGCTAACCTGTCAGCGGCTTGGCGAACAGCGGTTACTTCGGCTTGTAAATCGCTACAATGACTCCAAAGGTTAAAAGAGAGATCAACGTCCAGGTCATCTGCGATTCGGTGTGGATGCGTCCATTCTGATCTGTAGTCGGTGACTTTGGGGAGATGACGGTACATCAATAGGATACTGACATGACCAGTGTGTTGTTCTCTCCATTGCTGGGAGTCTCTCAGGCTTAATGCTGAGCTGGCAACCAGTTCTTTGTCGACTATGTCGACTGGGATAAGGTGCAGCATGGTTTGCAGCGCCGCTGGGTGATACTGATATATACTACTCGATGGGTAGCATATATCGAATTCCTCTCCAGGGCGGTCCACCACAATAGTGCAGTATATGTGAGAATCGGACCCACTATCGAAGTGTACAACCACTGAATTGTATTTGGCTGTAAGCCCCATATGGAAACTAGCGCCTTTTTGCATGAGTATAGCGCAACCTTACATTTTCTGGCACGTTCAGCGATAATTTAACTCTACTTGAGCTTACAATCAAGCTTTCGTCCCAAATAATTAGCGCTATTCGAGAGTCTACTCGTAAGAGTGGCTCCTCTCAGTTTAGGAGGGTTGAAGCAGTGAATTTTACCTTTCCTTGTGAACAGGACTTAGGCTCGGTCTTGGTCGGGCTAACACAGAGACCACAGCTGTTTGTCCAATTGTCCATAGCAGAGATGAAAGCACACCGCATTGAGGAGTCCCCCTATGTGCTGGGTTCTTGACAGGGCTGTCACCAAAGGAAACATTGATTACTCTGCGTCTGAAACGTTAATCAAAGTCACCAAGGTAAAATCCTTAATAGAGGGGGATTTTTCGATGGGGTATTTTTTGTTAGGCATGTTGGGATTTGGATAGCAAGGTACTATCCATTGAGTCCTTAATGTAGATATTTAGAGTACTCTTGAGAGTGTTGTAGTATGAAGGACGTCAGGCTAATCGGTCTGGGGTCCTTGGGAAGTGTGTGTGAGATTTTACCTTCCTTGGCTATTAAACCTATCCTCACATTGGTCCAGGTGTTTGGTATAATTCCAAGTCCCAGGCAGCCTTTTAAAATGCAGAACAGATTCCACCTAATGATTCTAAAGTCTATCTAAAGTTGGGCTCGAAAAATTACGCCTGGTCCTGGAGACTTGAATGGTTCAAAACAATTTAATTTGTTCTCACTTATAAGGTCGGAACAGTGGGTGTACGGTATAATCTCCGCCAGGGTAATCTTCAGGGAAAATGAGTGTCCATTAACAGATTCAGCAATGCTTCTTCAGATTATGCCCAGGGCTTTTCACAGTCTGGATGATTGTGATGTGTTATCAATACTCTGACAGAAATTGCGCCAAAATCTACGTCTAGCCTTTCTGGCATCTTTCTTAAATATCAGTAGATCTCCCAGTGCAGAGGTAGCCTCTTTGATTTGGCTCTGTTAAAGTTCTTTCTGCTTTTCCAGCGATGCGTGGGGGAAGAGATTCGGTAGTCAGGGATATAACCAGCGAGCGGCCGGCCTTCTTTGCTTCGACGTTGTCGCGTTAGGAATCCTTCTTGGATTCAATGATTCCTCTACCAATTTCCCGTCTGTGACTAGTAAGTCAGGGTTTTGGTAGGCAAAGATTGTCAAGGCCTTGGCAGAATCGCTCTTGTATTCGGTAACTATTTCGGAAGTGAGTAAAAGGCTGAATAAGGCCTTAGGCACAGCCTGGCGGTCGCTACGGACGTAAATAGTTCGTCCCCTCCACCCATTCCTAAAAAATAGTTCATAGCTATTAGGATTGCATAAGTCTCTGCTTGAAAGACAGATGCATGTTTACCTAACGAACAGAGTAGTCTAATGTTGTCGTTCTTTACGAAGACACCAGCACCAGACCATTGATTGATTTCGGAGTCATTCGTGAAATTCGACTACAATTCCTTCCTGGTTTAGAGTCTGATCATTTACAACAACTTAAACATATGATTCCCAACGATTGACGTTATTTCTACGACAGTATACGTTATGAATATGTAAAAACGAATGAATAAATGAATTGAATGTGGGTTGGACAATGGTTATGTTGTCGCAAACACTTAAACACAAAAGCCTAAGATAAGCAATCACATTCTCGCAAAAGCACAACACTGACAAAGGAAGTGCTCCATCGTATCCTCCCTTTCGACACATGACTCACACGTAGGTCTTCAATGATTCTCATGTTGTGACCACACGTGGATGTTTAAAACCATAGTTCTGCAGTCTTTCCTATGCAAACTGAGAAGGAATTTTGCAGTGTTCTTATTATGCCCTTACACAAAGCACTTGGTAACTCTGTAGTAAAGCAAACTAGACAATCTCTCTTTATGTATAAAAACTATATGAGAGTTGATCCAGCACAGAATCATTGGTTCCGGATTTAGAGGAGTAATCTATGAGCCCTCTTTCGCTAACGCGTCGGATATTTTATTATCTCTCTATGACCCGGTAGCCAAATAGGACAAAAAGCTGATTTAGTCAGCGCCTTGCATTTCTATGTCGACCCGTTCTTCTGCTGTCCTAGGTTAACGGGTTCTATTGCAACGCGTAGTTAGCTATGGAACTGTCGCCTTTTCGAAACGTGTGAGTCACTTTCGTCGTCGAATGATGATGTCTGTTGGTTCTCCACCCGTCCTCTCTTAGAGCTACGCATTAGAAATGCGATTGGGTCAGAAAATCCTCAGAATGTTTCAGGAGACTTTCTCAAGATATAGCACCGATTCAACATTGGAGCGGGACAGTCGTAACTTGATGTTAAAACTAGCAAGATATTGGAAACTCTCTACTCTCTCTACCTGTTGTCCAGCAATGCTTAGTTGTGCAGATGAGTTAGCTCCGAAGCTGATTTTTGTTTCGCTATTCTTTATCTCCAACACCTCTCCATGCCTGCTGTTATTTGGTGAGTGTCCACAATCTTGTGTGATAGTAAGTATACTCGTACGTCATCTGCATTTGGATTGAGATGTAAGGGTCAATGGAAAGCATCCATTTCCCGTCCATAAAGCAGCACAAAGCACATCGCTAATCGCCGGTAGAAACAATATCGGCGAATGAATGCAGCCTTGTCGGACCCCACTTTAGATCTCGCATTCCTCTATGACTTTTCATTATCCATTAGTTTTTTCTGGTATACCTCTCTTGCGCAAAGCAAGCCAAATATACTCTCTGTTGACTCTGTCGAACGAATTCGATAAAAAGCAGGTGAAGTAGTATTCGATATTCAACGCACTGTTCAATGATGATCTGCAAGTTGTTGATATGGTCGACACAGGAGAGGAAACCTGCTTGTTCGGCATCAAGCGTGCAATTGCAGGGAGCACACGGATACTTCCCCAGTTTTTGCACTCGATAAGACGTCCCTTCTTAGGGAACTTGACAATCATTCCCTTTTTCCACTGATCTTGAAAACTCTCTGCTTCCCAAGCTCTCTCTACAAGTGGTTGCATCTGCTGATGCTGTTGCCGCTGTTCGCTAATCTCCGCGGGAATACCACCGAGTCGTACTGCCTTGGTGTTCTTCCGTGCTTTAATCGCGGTAGAAATCTCATCCTTACTGGAGGTGAGAATTCGGGTATTTGTTACCCCGGGCATATTTTGGTGCATATAGCTGGCGAATACACGGCTTAAATCCGTAGAAAAGCGTCCTTCCGTCGTTTGAGTTGGTTCTAAACTGAAACTATCAGCCTCCACCGGATGATGGCTAGGGCGGTGACCAACTGTCAGTTCTTTGGTGATTCTGTAAACAGTTCTACTATCGTACTAGATCGCTGCTTACTCTACTTTTGCGGCCAGCGTCTTGATGTAGTTATACTAGTCATGTTATTCGTTACGCTGTACTTTTCTAATCTTCATTCGATATTGGTATTACAGTTCTGTAATACGAGCTGTAATACGAACTTTTGTCGATTCGCCTGCAGGTCACATCGGTAAGCCACGTGCTATGCTTTCCCTGCTATCTCCGACAATATCTTCTTCTACAGAGGAAAAAAAACATTTTTCACATCGTCTCAATGTTCTTTGATAGTTGGCGGTAATGAGCTGCTAATTTCTTCTTTTCTTCGCGAGAGATGTTCCCCTAATTGTTGGTAGACTATGGCTATCACGTGAGTACGTGCCATCCCCATTCAAGAGGAAACTTCTGAAACGTCAACTGATCGCCAAACGATCAATTTGGCTGAACGTTGATTGCCTGTCAGTTGAAACTCAGCTGACTTTGTGGCAGGTCTTCTGCTCAAATATTTTGCCTCCTATGACTAGACGATTGGTGTTGCATTGCGGTCGCGGAGGCCGTGTTTCTCAAGCACATGTCTGAGATCTTCGTTGTCGTTGCACATCACAATGACTATATCTCCGTTCGGCATTCTGTTGTGCGCGGCGCTTAGCTGATTTTAGAAATTGCACTTTTCATCCTCAGTCAAGGGGTCCGTTGGAGCGTAACATTTTAAGATCGCGAAGAGCCGTACTCTAGTCTAGAATCTGGCCGATATTATCTTATCGCCATATGAATGCGAGGAAATTAGGCCTCTGCGTGTCTTTGGTATTAGCAGCAGATCCACTCCGGATTCACGGGAACTGCCAGAGGTCTTTCCGAAGTAGAGTAGCACAGTGTTACGCGTTGGGGACTGGTACTCTCCCACATCTAACCATCTTATTTCATTCACTTCCAATATGTCCAATGTAATCCGCCATTCTAAGGTCCTTCGCTCCCTGAGTCGAGGAGCGTTCTCAAATTCCAGAAACCGATCTTATTCCGGGCACAATAGCCAAAAGTCATCTTTCTTATCCGAGGCGTAGAGTCGGTCTCATTAGCGGGCAGAATTCAGTAACGCAGAATGCTAATCCGCGTTGCCTAGACTAGAAACACTAGACCATTCGCAACTTGTCTGCATGTACAAGGATTTATAAATGTATGGCAATTGCCCGGGGACCACCACTAAAAGGTAAAGCAACCACTTCATCAAGAACTGGATTGTTGCGCTATTGGCTCAAACCAAGTTTTGAGAAGTCAATAAACCAAGAACATTGCTTAGAACCCTCACGAAAGTGTCCAAAGTCATGTCCGTCGTGCCAGACTAGGCTTTTCTTAAGTCGACACATCGTTGTTTCCTTTTGATCTGTTAAGTACAGTGTTGCAAATCAAGCAAAGCGTTTACATCGTCGCCAGGCGTTGTGTGCATAACACTAGTAATTTCAAGGCAGATCTGTCTTTGCAGTCTGCTGACTGTAGACCAGCAGATTTAACTAGGAGTAACGATGATAGGAGTTTTTCCTGTTTCATGAGCGATTTGTTAGATCATAGGTAGTTTTTCCCTAGATAAAACAACACTGGCACAAACTCTGTGGCCTAGGAGCCGAATGGCGTCAATCAAAACCGGAGATATACCTATCGGTCATCATTACGACGAAAGAACTCATGGAAAGTGGAGAACTGGAGGAATTTCTTGAACCTGTAAGTATCAGGGAACTGCATTTATTACTTTAATGGGCTGATTTACTTTCCTTAGAAAAACGTGGACAGTTCGGAGTCCATTTACATTCGACCCTCGGAGACCTCGCTCATGTTAACGTCTCAACTTGGAATCTATGTGAAACTCCTCGAAGACGAGTGCCTTCTTCAAGTGGGTAATGGTCCAAATGACTGTGACACCTTTGTCGTTACGCTTACTCTAAAGACTGCCAAACATCTAGACCAGCTTGTCGGTCCTGGTGACAATGAGAATCCAGTGTTTCGCTTCCACTACGACTTCCTAGGTGGTCCCTCAGATTTGATACTGGCTCCGAACAGCGATGGGGTGTATAATATTCACGAGAAGATTTCGGTGAACTTCAAATCATCGCTGGACAGCTTAAAGAATTACTTTAAACGAGTGTTCTATATTCCCGTAGACTTGTATTACAATGACAGCATCATAGGTAAGATGTCGGAGTTCGAATTTCTCTTCCTCATCGTTCATTTCAAACAGGAAACTACAAATTCACCTGCGTTGACCTTTTGCCTCCATCTCTGGAGGTCTTAAACGATGACAATGCGTGGGAAGTGAAGGACTCCTTTACCCTGCAGACACTCTTCGATATCTTCGAGTCGACTTTTCGACCCACTGTTGACTATGTCTTCAACTTGAGTTACATTCCAGCGGACAGTAGCGGCAAGAGTCAAGAGTACACACCTGACTTCATTGACTTGAGAGCACGCGGCGATATGGGAGATGAGGATAATTTTTTTGAACTACCCCCCACAGTAGCGCCAAAAGATGAAGAAGAACCCGCAGTTCGAAGTGCAACTGGTAGGATTGACGGAGAGAAGGAGACAGTTATAAAACTCTGCAAATCGGATCCTTTAGTTAGCAGCAGACCTCAAGAAGACCAGCCACAAGTGGACGACATAGCCTATGAAGTTATCGCTGAATTGGAAGACTGGAAGTGCCAGCAAATAAACGACTTCTTAATCGAGCTAAAACGAAAAGAAGCCATCCATTTGAGTAAGCTATCCGTTGAGTGGGAGCGACAGAAGAAAGAAATGACGCAAAAGTTGCAAGATAAACTGGATAAATGCGATCGCCTGACTGAGACTCTCGAGGCAGCTCAGGCGATAGTCCGTGCAAAGAGCCAAAAGCAATATGATGAGGAACGAGCGTTTGAAAAGACCAAACATGAACTGGACAAGCGCTATACGATACGCTTTATGGAAATCGAAGAGCAGGCGAGACGAATCAAGGATGGCATGGAATATGAGATGAAACTGCAAGAATTAAATTTTAAGGAACTGCAAATGGGGAAGAATCGTGAAGCCGATGAAAATGTTAAATTGCGGGCGAAAGTTGGGCAGCTGAAGGAGGAATTGAAAGAGATGAGGAAGAATTGGCTTCCGAGGGAACAACTTGCTGGGTTGTTTGAAGATTTGGTAAGACTTGATGGTAGAGTCAAGTAGTTTGATTGTGATGTGCGTGTTTTTTTTTTCTCTTTTCAGCGGCAACAATCGGAGCGTTATTCCGAAATGGAAAAATCAAAGAGATTCTACAAGGAACAATGGGCGAAACTCACAAAGGAGCTGCACAAGCTGAAAATGCAGTCACTCAAAGTTCAAGAGGAGAAAATCAAGCAGACTAGCTGTTTAGGGTGAGTCAATGGTTGTGTTGCTAGATATCCAAATGCCGGGCAAAATTTAAGCTCTGTGTTGGCTCCCATTGGTCTTCTTTTTTCGTTTTCTTTTATTAATTGTTGAAATATAAAACGCGTACTCGTACATTTTATTTTAAGTATTTCTCCCAAGAATCTGCCTTGTTGCTGCGTCGCTTGTGAGGTTGGCTATGCTTGTGGACCTCAATCACGTCCATCACTGAGGGCGATCCAATTATTTCTTCTTCTGCCTTTTCTTCAAACTTCGGCTGGAACTTGGATCGCTATTTCGAATACTCGTACTTCTAATTAGGTCTCGTTTTGATACTCCCGCTGTCATCGGTAACATTTTCATCTATGTCGCTGCAAGTATTCCCTTATATTTTTCATATATCGTCCAACATTGCGATGCATATGTTAAAGCCGGATGTATGTTTGTAGGTTCGGGTCCTAAAGTATACTCTAACTGCTTAAATGGGAATATGAGTTCAGCTTATCGAAAAAGTGAATGTCGAGAGCCGACAGTCATCTGTTAGCGAGAGCAGAGTATACGTATAGGTCGCGCGTGCTCATTTGTATGTGAGATTTTTACTCACTTAAACTATCTGCCTTCTTCTTGTTGACTATAATATTTCTATTGCTTAGTTTAGTACAACCCCAAAGATGTACACCATACGTCCATATAGGTTAAAGCAGTTTCTTATATGTGCTCCCAGTAAGTAAATCTTGTTTAAACAAGTCAGATAAGACTGCAATGTCCATATTCGACGTGTCAAATTCTTACATGACCAAAAATTGAGGCAACAAATTCTACATTGTCCCAAAGGTAGTAAAAAATTGTTGGTTATTCGTCACTGGTCCAGATGGTATCTAGAAGAGCTGTTCTTCCACGCTTTGCGTAAGCTTTTCTGTCTATCCTATTCTTCAGGGCACTTCCCGAGTAGATGGAAAACAGTACTTGTCCAGCCCGTCCCTAAAAAAGGTGAATCTTTCTCTGTATCCAATTACCGACCCATTGTACTTACGTCCCTTCTTTCCAAGGTCATGGAAACGCTGATAAATCGTCAGCTTATGAAATATATTGATTCACGAAAACTCCTCAATGATCGACAGTATGGTTTTCGTAGTAACAGGTCCACTGGTGTTTTGATGGTATACGAGTATCTAACCAAGAAGTTTGGCATCAGGCTCTTTTGTCGAAATTGCGTGCAAATGGCGTCGATGAGACTCTTCTTCAATGGATTAGAAATTATCTTTCGGGGCGTTTAATGCACGTTCTCTTCGACGGCTACAAGTCTCCAATTCACCATATAAATGTTGGTGTCCCCCAAGGCTCTGTGCTGTCTCCGACTCTATTTTATAAATGATCTCTTGTCCGCATTCTTTCGCTAATGTAGTATCCTCAGTTTTTCATATTCGTTCCCTAACTCACATCCTTGCTCTTCGGCCGTAAAAGATGACCGACAACATATGTTAAACACATTAAATTCTAACATGGACAGCACAATCAAATGGGGTACAACCAACAGAGATAAATTTAATGCTTCCAAAAAAATGCTGTCTTCTGTCTCTCAAGGGAAACCATAACCCTCAACCATTATCCATGAATGGTACTTGCATCGCTGAAACGAAAAGACTTGCTATCCTCGGTATGTGTATTAATATCCATCTTCGATCACATATTCGACGTCGCCAAAATGCTGCAAAATGTTTAGGATTCCTTAAACGATGCAAGAAATATTTTACCCCATCTGATTTGGCCTCAATTTATAAGACATTCATCCGCCCAAAGCTGGAAGATAACGCCCACATTTGGTCTGGTGCACCCAAGACCGTTCTACACATTCTAGACAGGGTACAGCAACACGCGTTAAAACTTATAGGTGATAGAGATTCCATAGATTCACTAAAACATCGTGGAAATGTCTTGGAAATGTTGTTTATTTGTTTGTAAGTAAAGTTAACATGCGTTGATTTGGTCTCATTAAGAACAATGCAGCAAATCTTTGTTCATTCGCAAATTTTATCCAAACTTCGTTGGGGCTTTTCATGTGCTGACTCGACTGAACTTCCCGTTGCTAGTGTAGCCGTATCGTCCGCAAACGTGGCTACAATGGTGCCTTATTCTTGAGGTATGTCTCGAGTGTAGAGTAAGAACAAGATCGGACCAAGAACATTTCTTTGACGAACTCCGGCAGCGATTTCTTTAAATTCTGAGTATTCGATTCCGTATATTGCATTGCCAGCGATAAGAAAATTGTACAATACGATCGACGATATAATAGAAAACGAAACCAACTCTTTGTGGTTCTCCAGGAGCGACTGCGGCACATTCACTGTGACTGAAGCTTGATATCACTAAAACAAAGACAGAATCAGTAACTAGTGGCATATATCTCTACGGAGTTAACAATGTTAATTGATTTTTTTGAAACTACACACTCGTATCCAGGCTGATATTTAATCTTCAGCATATGGATAGTATACATAAATTGTATATCTTGGACCTTCATACTTGAACAGAAGCTTTCCTTTGCTTGGTGCGTTCCTTTGCCATTGGTATTGTAGGTAGTACAATACCAACCTACACCGATCTTACTCGGGACCGAAGAAATAATTCTCTAGCTCTGAGTGCTCAGTTCCCTATTCTGATCACTAACTCTGCGGTCAGATCACACCGCAGCTGTTGAATGTGCGCGTGAGAAAGCGACAAGAGACTTTTTGTTGACATACTCGACAACTTTGACCCCATTTTGGCAGTTGCCCCATCGAAAATTACCTCGCCATAGCTTCACTCTTCTTCAAGCATAGCCTTCAGAAGTCTCACCTCTACTTCTAGCCAATTATCGGTTATTAACTTCCCATCACGATCAGAGTGGTCAGTAATGGTGATCTGTAGTCCCATGGGCAGTTGAAGCTAGCTGAAGCTCTGCATATCCTCCGCGGGTCGTACTCTTTTAACTGTCTGCTTACTTTCGAAAACAGGTTGTTTAACGAAGGTACCTGATTTGAGTTCTGTAGTTTTGTCAGTGGCTGCGCTGCACGGCAATTGCCTGGAAATTTTATTTGGAGTGTAGGTAAGCATGTGGCCTTGTTTATTGGGTTTTGCACATTTCGCTTACCAGGACTGAATGCGGAGGTTGATGCCTGTTACTTTTCATATTTGGCAGTCATCTTTGACAAAACATAAGGGTTAGGGGATCTTTGACACTCATTTTCGTTTCTTTGCTTTTCTATCTTCTTGTTCCTTTACTTTCCCTCAGATTCACCTGTGGCCTTTAGGTTTTTTTCTTCTTTAAACAACCGAAACTCGATCTCTGCGTCCATAGTCATAGATTCATCATTGGTAACGGTATCAATCTGCAGTTCCCGAGGATGAACCCCAATGAATTCGTCTTCCGAGTTTTCTACTCACAGAAATAAGGTTCGCAACAAATAAGGCTCGCAACTATTTTAAGTGTCTTATAGTAAACGTCGCAGGTCTCTATTCTCCCCAAGCCCGGTCCATCGTATCGGAGTTTTTTCATTGTAGTTGAGACTGTCTCCCCGTTAATTGATCGGCTGTGTGCATTCTTATTGTAGCCGTCAGCGTTGAGATCTGCTCTTTTATCCAAGGCTTGGTATTGCTTCGTTATTCGATGCTTTTCCTTTCGCTGTCGGCGAGTGGAAGCCATGCGCGAGATGAATTAAATCTGTAGGCGGTTCTTTAGGGCACTTTTTTACATATCCCCCTGCTCTCTGAGAACTGAACCCTGAACCCAACTTACTTTACTACTTTCGATATTGTTCTGGAAAATAATTTAAACATTCTTTTACTATCAACTGACAGTCAAACATACATATAATGTATCTCTCTTCCACAGCATTGATAACATAAAGGACCTCCAACACATGATATTCCAGGAGCGTTCATCATTACTTACTGATCGCAGTGAATTAAAAACTATCAAAGATGCCCTAACCTCGGAAAGTGAAGATTCTAGAAGTAGCTGCGTATCTTAGTGGTGCCGAATTAAAAATTGACTGTGATATTTTCTGTTTTGTTATATTTTACAACTCAAATGCATTTATTTTTGGAATTTTATAATTATATCTAGTAGAAAAATAAATTTTATAAATATACTTTCATCTCTTTCGTTTTAATTTCTCATTCTTGCCGTATAAAATACGGTAGCACATCAAGTGGCGCTGGATAGTCCATCAACCAACGAGGACCTTCATATACGATTCCCGTATTGCCATCTTTCCATTTACCCTTTGGTAAGTATACGTCACGTACTCTAGCGTTTTCTTCTATAACTGGTGCTGCAATTATTTTATCACCGAGAAGGAATTCTGTTAAAAAAAAGAAGAAATCATATTTTTAGTTAGTTTCCTTTAAAACAGGTTTTTATAGAAATAAAGTGGAAGTCTTAAACCAGTAACAACTCAACAGCCGCAGTGTTGAGTTGTTGCTGGATTAAGACCGAACCATAAATATGATGGCATCGCTCTCCACATAGAGTACTTTAAAGGTGTACTCTCGTATTCCCTAAGTAGTGTCACTTAAAAACGCATTTAACTCTGCGAACTGGTCGTTTATTAGAAGGTCACTTGCCAGGATGGATACGCCATATTACCTGCTACGGATAGTGACGAACTACTTCAACAACAGGAAGCTGAGGTACAATACCGATGAAGGGGTAAAATACTACAACGTAACTGCGGGAGTTCCACAGGGATCGGTTTTAGGGCCACTATTGTGGAACATAATGTACGACGGAGTCCTACGATTAGCGCTACCTGGGGGAGTAACGATAATTGGATTCGCCGATGACATTGCAGTCGTTACAGTAACTAAACAGATCTGTGCAGTAGAATCAGCTACAAATGAAGCAATTGCCCGGATAAAAGATTGGCTAATATCCGCCGGACTAGAACTAGCTGACCATAAAACAGAAGCTGTTCTTATAACCAGCCGGAAAGCCGTCGAATTTTCCAACTTTCAGGTTGGTAACCAAACCATCAGGTCGAAAGAGGCAGTTAAATACCTGGGAGTAATGCTGGACAACAGCCTACGGTTTAAAACGCATGTTGATTTTGTTACCAAAAAAGCATCGCAAATGCAGGGAGCTCTCTCGCGTATCATGCCTAACATCGGTGGACCTGGATACGCTCGAAGGATTTTACTCTCTAGAGTTATCACCTCAGTTCTGTTATATGCCGCCCCAGTATGGGCGGAGGCACTGAGGACGAAGGAAACCAAAAGGAGACTATCGTCATCATACAGACTCTGTGCGCTACGGACAATCGGCGGCTTTCGAACCATCTCTGACGAAGTTGCATTTGTCATAGCTGGAATGGTCCCCATCGATATTCTTGCAGATGAAATGCTGAGGATATATAACAGAAGAGCATTGAGTCATCACGACGCCACTGGTATCAAGGTGATAAAAATTGAAGAAAGGGCAGCGTCAGCAGTTATGTGACAAGCTCGTTGGGCTAATACAATAAAAGGCAGATGGACATACAAACTTATACCGACAATCCAAGATTGGATAAGTCCAAAGCATGGAGACTGCAACTACCATCTAACGCAGTTCCTGTCTGGCCACGGTGGCTACCGCAAATATCTACACCGATTTGGACACGACAACTCAGCATCCTGCCCGGAATGCCCAGGTGAAGTGAGGATACGGAGCACGCAGTGTTTTACTGCGCACGTTTCACGGCATGGAAAATTACTCTGCCAAGTCCGTCATTACTCCTCGACCATATGTTACGGTCGGAAGAGAATTGAATGGCAATATATTCCTTCGTAATAACTTTACAAAAAGAGCTGCGGAGAATAGAAAAGCTAAGAAGAGCAACTGAAGCAGCCGAAGAAGCTGACACAAGAAGCATAGCATAAACTGCTAATCAGTCCCGCGGGGAGAGTGGTTGAAGTGTGTAGGGTGTGTGTTTAGTACGTAGGCGTATTCCTGGCATCGATTACTCAGGTTTGCGAATTGTGCATGCTAGTAGCACTCGGGCTATTAGTATCTATGAAGATTATACATCCCTGGCGCAATAAAAAAAAAAAAAAACATTCAGAATTTGATCACCTTACTTGACAAACGAATTGTTACCAACCTCATTTCGATCGTGCCGAGTTGGTCTGATTGACACGACCTACAGAATACGATTTATTATTATTATTATTATTATTACAACTTTATTAACTTATAATGAATTATAAGATTAATACAAAGATTACAGCACTAGCTACCAGGGCTTTCAGCTAATTTTTAAAATTTTATGGACGATTACAAATTATTTATATGCTATTTTGTATATTAAGTATAGAAAGTAGTTTATAGATGTTTCTGATGTTCTGTTCTGATGGTATTCTAAGTAGATCAGCTAAGGTACGGTTTGGAAATAAGAGAGATGATTTAGTTTGGATGGTGTTGCACTCATATATTAGGTGTTTGATGGAAAGTCTTTCATTGGAGGTACAAAGGTGGCAGTGTGGTGGGTCCTCCCCAGTGAAGAGGTGACTATGCGTGAGCGTTGTGTGTCCTAGACGAAGTCGAATGAAGGTCTTAATCATACTTTTTGAACAGTCCGTGGGATATATGAATGTTTTGGCATCAGGGTTTATCGTCTTGTAATGATGGGAGTACTCATGCCGGTTTAACATTAACTTGTTGTGCCAGAAGCGTTGTATGCACTTTTTAATATCATTGTTGTTGTATGTCCAGAAGGTAATGAGGGGTTCCCTACCGGCCTCCTTGGCTGCCTTATCCGCCTCTACATTACCTTTTATTCCCACATGGCCTGGTACCCATAAGAGTTTTAATTTGCTCCTATTAACTATTAATTTATTCCGGATGGAATCTATAATAGGTGTTTTATTGTAGATATTCCTAATTGCCATAATAACTGATAGGCTGTCGGTACAGATAATGATTTTCCTATTGCCTACTAGTTTAGCAGCTTGGAGGATTGCGATCGCCTCAGCTGAAAATACAGAAGAGGAGGGAGCTAGGAGCCCTTTGGATAAGATATGGCCATTTTCATCTACTACCGCAAATGCTGCACCAAATTCAGATTTAGATCCATCAGTGTAAACAAGGTGCCAATTCAACCTTTTTTCGGTTTCTGACAATTCCATAAATCTTTGTTTGTATGATTCGCTAGGAGTTATCAGTTTGGGTAAAATGTTTAGAGCCGTATTTATGGATTCTTTTCTTAGTTCCCACGGAGGAGCAGTTGCCAACTTAGTTTGGTAGGTTGTAATTGGTATTCCAATACTTTTGGCAAAGCTGATAGTTTTGTAAATTGTGGATTCTGTTTTGGGGAATTTTTTCTGGGAAGTGATTTTTTTGGCATCGTAAGTGGCTTGTGTTTTTTGTACCATGTTAAGTTTTAACAGGGCAATCGAAGTGATGTAGTCAACTCGGTGCTGGATGGATGGTAGGCCGGATTCTGTGAGGAGATTTCTAATAGGCGTCGATCGAAATGCCTTTAAGCTGGATCTTATAGCCGAGTGGTATAGCGGCTCAATGAACTTCAAGGATGAGTTTGCACACTTTCCATATATACTCAATCCGTAGTTAATCTTAGCTAAGATGGTGGATTTGATGATGTTGAGTAGGGTGTTAACATGGCAAAAGCTATTTTTAGAACTTAAATATCTAATAATATTAACCCTGGTAGCTAATTTTTTCCTTAGACTAATACAATGTTCCTTAAAATTAAATTTGTTGTCAAAGATGACACCAAGAATACATAGATTATTAACATGTTTTATATCTACATTGTTACAAATAAGTGATATATATTTAGAGCATTTAGTTTTTTTTTTACATATATGCAAAATATTACTTTTCTCTACGGAGATCTTGGAGCCTGAGAGCTTACACCAGGAGTTAAGATCCGTTAGGATATTTGAAAATTTTAACGATAACTCCGTAAGATCTTTGCACTTTGAAAACAGAATCAAATCATCTGCGTAAAGTGAATGACTAATCGTTTTGTATGAGCTAAGGATTTCACTCAGGTCATTGAACGCAACAATGAATAGTATAACCGAGAGGGGGGATCCCTGTGGTATACCGTTATGAAGGCTTTGGATTGAGGAGTAAGTGCTGTTTATTTTGACTCGGAATTTTCTGTTTGTTAAGAAAGATTTTATATAGTTGAACATTCGTGCTCCTATCCTCCACTGCGCTAGTTTGTTCAATATTATATGAATCCCAATTCTATCAAAAGCCTTAACAAAGTCTATTGACAGAATTGAGACATGGTTTTGACTGGATAGAGCGGATGCAACGTATTGATCAATGTGCAAAAGAGCATCTATGGTGCAGCGTCCATGTCTGAAAGCAATCTGATTAGTGTGAATAAGGTTATTCTTCTCGAGGAACCAAAGAAGTCTGAAGGAGATAATCCTTTCTAAGATTTTGCCTGAACATGGGAGACGAAAATCGTTGACTTCGGAATGATTCTTATTAGGTTTTGGGATTGGTATTATGCTCGCTGTTTTCCAGGTTTGGGGAATTATTCCTTGTGAGAAAACCTGGTTGTACAGACCTAATAGACGATGTTTCAGAATTGTTGGACTGTTTTTGATCATGATGTAAGAGATTCGATCGTACCCAGGTGATTTTCCTTTAGATCTCTTGAGGGCATTTTGAAATTCAAGTTCGTTTATAGGGGACTCAATGAATTTGGTAGAAGAATCGGTATTCCAGTTTGACGGGTCGAGTCTTTCTGCTGACAATTTTAATTGGAGGAAGTCAGAAGAGAAATTGGTGTCAGCAGAGTATTCAGACCAGGTCTTTGCAAAGTGTTGCGAAATTTCAAGGGGGGTAGATATTGCTTGCGAGTTGGTATTCACGATGTTGATCGAGTGAGGTATGTAGTTACCTGTAAGTGATTTAACATCTGCCCACAGTTTTTTTGTTGTAGTTTTGGGGCTTATGTTGGAAGTGAATTTTTCGAAGCTCGCTTGTTTGGCTAATTTGGCAGCTTTCCGGAAGAGGGCGTTGGCTTTTCTGTAGGAGATCAGATTCGAATCATTCGGATATTTTTTAAATTTCTTCCAAGAATCTTGTTTGGATTGACGCAGGTGTTGAATCTCATTGCTCCACCATGGAACCATATATTTTTTTAATGAGCTATTTGTTTGGGGGATTGCTAAGTTAGCTGCATAACGCAAAGATTTTTGGATGGTTGCTGCTTCTTTGTTTATATTCGGTGTTTGTTCCCTCTGTTCTAAGAAATGTGCAATGTTTAACTGGAAACAATTCCAGTTGGCTCTATCTGTTTGAAATTTTGGGAGCAGTTTAATATTTTGCGGGGAGCTCCCTGATGTAATTGTGGTTAAGGTTGGGAAATGGTCGCTCCCATGTAAATCAGGAAGTACTGCCCATGTTGTTTTCGTGAATAGTTGGGGAGAGATAAAGGAGATATCGAGATGGGTAAATGTTCTGTGGGTTGAGAAATGTGTGGGCCTGCCATCATTGAGAACAATTAAATTGGATTTTGCTAGGAATTCTTCAATTTTTTTGCCCCGGGAATTGGTACAAAGGGAACCCCATAGTGGGCTCCACGCGTTAAAATCGCCAGTCAACAGTATTGGGGTATGAAAGGAGCTTACAATATCGTGGATATCTTTGGCGGTAAAATTTTGGTCGGGAGGAATATATAAAGATATTATTATAAGGGTTATTTTGGTTTGAATTTCTACGGCTATTGCTGAGATGTGGGAGTTAATGCTGATGAATTTGTGGGGAATGGATTTGTGAACCAGTAGGCCCGTACCCTGTTTCGCTGAATTATTGGATTGTAAGTTGTGGAAGATTGCTGCGTATTGCTTAGGTGGGAAGGGGGGTCGTTTTGTGTTATTTATATGTGTTTCCTGTAGGCAGATAACTGAGAGGTTTATTTGGCGTATTAAGGGTTGCAGTTCGTGGAGATTGTTGAGATAGCCATTCAGGTTCCATTGTAAAACCTGGAGCATCATTCTAATGTATTGGGTCTTTGAAACAATATATTTTAATATATTGAGTAAAGACCGGAACTGTATTAACTGCGGTGTCTCCACCGGCGACGAGCATGGCGCAAGGTGCTGCGATACCCGGGGTGTTGTCGAACAATGACAACACACGCATGAGCAGGCAGCCCCAGAACTCTACACGTCGCCGACGGAGACACCGAGTTAGTGGGTGTGTTTGTTTTTTACTATGTATCAGAGTCATTGTCTGATGTTTGCATGTAGTAGCTGTTGTTTGTGATTAGTGTATTTGCAATAGATTCGAGAGGGGAAGTGATAGTAGTTGCATTTGTATTGCTTAATGTGGTTGTTATTGTATTTGAAGTGTTTATTTTTTGGTTTTGAGTGTTTGGTTTGTAGGAGGATTGATTGTAATCAAGGAGATTTTTGTGTTTGTGTTGGTTAACAGGGCTCCGATTGACTTCTCTTTGAGCCGTTAAATTTGAACGAGTTGACGATGTTGAAGATGCAGATAAAGGGGAGCGTGAAGAAATATTTTTGTTTACGGTAGTTTTGTCTTCTGATATAGAGTGAACTTTCGTAGGCTTTGCCGTTTGAGTGGTTTGTGCTGTTAATAAGGGGGGTATTGATGGTGATGTGAGAGGTACAGAAGGTGCTCCCTTTTTGTTTTTGTTACTAATTGTTTGATCTATTGTTGGTTCTACGTTTTCCGGCATCTTAGGGGGAGGGGGGTTTGCGGGTGTTACGTTTGTTTGTTTAGCTCTTTCAGAGTATAAATCAAGATTTGTGTTGGGTTGCAAGGGATTTTGTTCTTTATATATTCGTTTAGCTTCGGCAAGACTGCACTTTTTTTTGGTTTTGATTTTTAATATTTCCTTCATTTGAACGAACTTTGGGCAATCTTTTGATGAGGAGGGGTGGGGAGCAAGGCAGTTGGCACACATAGTTCTCGAACAGTCAGAATTCGTGTGAGGCGGTAGGTTGCACGTTTGGCAAATAGGGTTGTTGGTACATCTTTTAGAAGTATGCCCGAGTAATTGGCAAACACGGCATCTCATGGGATTTGGGATGTATTCAGTTACTTTGGCGTTTTACCATCCTATTTCAACTGTATTAGGAGGTTGGAAGGAGTCGAAGGTGAAAAGCATCAAGCCTGAGGCTCGTTGTTTCCCTTCGTATTGTTTGGTAAATTTATATACCTCGGTTACCTTTTGCGCTTTCATTTCGGAGACGATTATGTCCTCTGAGACGTCTATTAGGCAAGGGGCATAGACGATTCCTTTGGATGAATTTAATTGATTATGCAACGTGATTGTAACTGGGCACAGATTAGACAGATTTTTCGTGGCTACAAATCTGTCAGCCACCTTTTGGTTTTTGGTTAAAATTAGAATTTTACCATCTTTGAGCTGAGATATTTGCTCATATTCTGTGCTAATTCCGTCAATTGCTTTTCTTAATGCAAAAATACTTACAGATGTAAGGGGTTTGTTTTCACTTTGTGGAGAAATTAACACAAATCTAGGGTTTTTGAATGTTGATCGATTGGGGAGTTCCGGGAATTCTTCGAGGGGATCTAGCGTGAATTTATTTTTTTTTCGCCCGGGGTTCGGAAAGGATAACTTCGGAAAGTTCGCCAAACCGAGAATACGATTTAGTATTCCAAATGCTATACAATTCCCTCCGAATAGTTTAGACATCATGCATAGCCAGTGCCTGCTTTAGAGCGGGGTGAATGGACGCCATGGGTGTCAGAGAAGAAGGCATATATATGTACGTACATACATACATACATTCTTGCAATATAAATCCCAGCATCAAACATTTCCAGATTCGGAATATCTTCAGATTTTTTTTTGTAAGCTCATGGTAAAATAATTTAAATGAAAAGTCGTTGCCACCTCCAGGTGGTGCGAGTTTTTTTTTGGAAAAATGCAAATAACGAGTTCTCTGCGCAAATGCGAGGGTAGGTACGTTTCGATTTTTTTTTATAATTTGCACTTGTGAAAGGGTTATCAGACAGAGAGAAAGACAGATTGGTGTAGTTGGTTTGAAACCCAGCTGGTATTAAGTTTCAGTGAACTCCAAGGGTGGCTGTCCAGATAACTGGGGAGCTTGTTTTGTTTTTCTTTGCTTATTGTCATTGCTCATGATTCACACTATTTTTTTCCGTCCTCCTGATGTCATTATCACGATCAAGTTGCATTTTAGCCATATGACCGCCCTACTGCCAGTGTTATGCCTTCGCAGTAGAGTTAACTAAGCTTTCGCAATTGATCGACTTTTATTTATTTTATGCGAAATAAATAGATGATTATTGACATCAGGATTCGAACCGTGAACCTGTAGCGTGACAAGCGATGATGTTACCACTACACCACGGCCACGGTTATATGAGAAAAGCCAAATTCTAATATTTTTTAAAAATACTGATTCTTTTCTTTCGCATCCAGACTGTCTGGTAGATAATTAAATAAACGATACGCAGTAACATTATAAAACCGAGAAAAAAGTGCTTTGTTGATTTTAGGTATAGTTATGAGATTTGGTGTGTTAACGTGTAGGTTGTAGTTACCATACAATCTGATTGCAGTATACCGGGGTTTTTAAAAAAAATATTTTTAGGACTTTGAAAATATATAAGTGCCTTAAGGGAAGAATTTTTAGATTCCTGAATAACTCAAAACTTGGAGTTCTGCGATTAACCCTACAAACAATCCGAATTGCATGTTTTTGTTTGATAATCAAAAGTTTTATTTTGTTGAAATGTGTTCCATCCCAGCACGAAACTCCATATTGAAGTTTTGATTTAAATAAACCCTTGTATAACAATTTTAAAATAGCTGAATTGCAGTAGAGGCTAAGATGATAGAGTTGTCTTACAACACTCTTTCCAACTAAGCCTAGAGTCCAATATAATACCTAAGTATTTAAAGCTCTCAACACGTTCAACTACGAAGCAATCATTGGAACTGTTGACATTTTCACCGAAAGTGGGCCTACACTGATGATAGCAACAAACATTATTTAAGCGAAATTTTAAGCAACTGGGCGAATGATACTTAAAAAACATATCTTCACAAACTACCCCATAATGCTAAATAACATGAACTTTGTTTTATCACTAATTACTAATTTATGAATTCTAAACTATCTACGAAGTATTACTAAATCAAAATTCAAA
The DNA here is from genome assembly GCA_963082735.1 of Pocota personata. Classification (NCBI taxonomy): domain Eukaryota; kingdom Metazoa; phylum Arthropoda; class Insecta; order Diptera; family Syrphidae; genus Pocota; species Pocota personata. The sequence goes on along the minus strand of OY720429.1, from coordinate 34,217,795 downwards.
TCCGTAATTAAATTGAGATAGTTATTATTCGAGTAGGATAGAGCAGTATCGTCAGCGAATGCTGTAATTTTGCCTTTAAAAGGTTGAATAAAAAGTGAATTAACGAAAACTAAGAATAAAATTGTGCCCAAAACGGAACCTTGTGGAACACCTATGTTAATGACATTCTGCGAGTTTAAACAACAGTTAATTCTTACCCTTTGCGGATGGTTATTCAAATAAGTACCAAACCAAGCATGTATAGGTCCTCTGAAGAGAATTATACAGTTTATTAAGCAACAACTCATGATCTACCATGTCGAAAGCCTTGGTAGTATCTATGAATAATATAGCAGGGATTTCCGAATCGTTTAAACTATTGTAGCATAATAATAACTACGCCCCCTAAAAATATGACGCAACAAATTCCGAAGTGACTTTTCATTCTGGCAGAATTTTGGGTCGAACTGTCCTTTCATTCGAGGTTCGTGTCTGGGACGAAGTCTCCACAGCCAACGAAAGAGACGAATAATATCAGGGATAAAAGGGAATTATAACTGCAAGAATTATTTCTCTTGTTCCAGTGGTCGAAGAATTTGCTAGAAGTTTCTGGCTATCAGAAACTTCTGCTATATAAGGACAGATGGCGATTGAGAAAGGAACAGTAGTTTTTAAACTGTGGCGAAGAGATTGGAAAAGTGATAATGGGCGAAGTTGTAATTTGGTGATAAATTGAAAGTGGAGAGTAAACAAGAAAAAGTAATTAGTTTGGATTTGTGAATTAAGCAATTGAAAGGAGATAAAGTGATTTGAGAGGAAAGAGACCTTGTAAGAAAAGAATTTGCGAAGAATAGTATAGTGTGAACTTGAATTGTTCTATAGACTAGAAAATAAAGAAATAAATTTCACAGAATATCGTTTTATCTACTCGAGCCGTAGCCTGCGGTGTCGGTCATGGTTGATGATATATTACATTGGTGTCAGAAGTGGGATAAAACTTATTCTTTGAATAACTATTTCCGTGGTGTGAAATTGCACAAAAAAAAAAAAAAAAAACGATTTCTGTGTTGAGTTAATTAGTTGCGCAAAATGGGTCGCAAATTGGGAAAACTAACTATAACTCAACTAAAGGCAGAACTCAGTAAGCGGAATCTCGACACAACTGGGGGAAAAGATGCCCTACTGATTCGTCTGGAAGAAGCAGTAACGCAGGAAGGTGAAAATCCGCATGACATAGAGTTTGACGTGGAAGAGGAACCAGCAAGTACAGTAGCCGACCCGGGTATAACAAGTCTGCTCCTGCAACTTAAGTTAGTCATGGACGAACAAAAGAAAGCAATAGAAGATCAAAGTCATAAGCTCGATGACCAAAAGAATTCTATAGAACTTAAGCTGGATGAACAAAAGAAAGCAATGGATGTACAAAAGAAAGCGATGGATGAACAAAAGAAAGCAATGGGAAACCAAAGGAATTCTCTAGAACTTAAGCTGGACGAACAAAAGAAAGCAATGGACGAACAAAAGAAAGCAATGGACGAACAAAAGAATTCTCTAGATGCTCTGGAAAGTAAACTTGATGAGCAAAACAAGAACTTGGAATCCAAATTCGAAGTGATCGAAGAGAAAATCGAGAAGGTCGAGACGCAACTCGAAAAAGTCGAAACTAGATTCTATGAAAATTTTGAGAAACATGAAACTCAGTTCGGGAAGATAGAGACTCAGTTTGAAAAAGTAGAAAAGCAAGTCGAAAATCTTGCTAAGGAGCTCAGCAACGTGAAGAGACAGAAAGCACGGGAATATTCCACTGACGGTCTGAGAAGAAAGGAGATGCAGCCTCCTATCTTCGATGGTCAAACATCATGGCCAATTTATAAGAGGCAATTCGAAGCGGCCGCAATGACCAATAGCTGGGACGATGAAGAGAAGTCTATTGCACTCACGCTTGCACTGAGGGGTCCAGCTGCGGAGCTCTTGCAGACCATCCCGGAAGATAAACAGCAGAACTACGACTCTCTGGTTCAGGCTATCGAGATGCGGTTTGGGGATGAACACATGCAGCAGGTGTACAGGGTTCAGCTGCGTAGTCGAGTCCAGAAAAGGGGGGAAACGCTCCAACAGTTGCAAGCGGATATAGAGCGACTAGCCCATCTTTCATACCCTAAAGCCGGTGAGGAGCTTATCAACGAAATGGCGGTGGAAGCTTTTATTCAGGCCATAGAGGCCAGACAACTGCAAATGGCTGTAAGGATGGCTGAAAAGCGAACACTCCCCGAGGCATTGGCATTCGCTTTGTCAATGAAGGCTGCGGACCAAGCATACCAGGGAATACACCGTGTCAGGGAAATGTCCGTTGTGGAATGCTCATGCCAGAGAACAGCCGTCAAAGCTCGCGGAAGTCAAATTCGTTGCTGGAATTGCAACCAAACCGGACACCTACAACGGCAGTGCAGAAGTGCACCTAGACGAGGAAATTGTCCACATTGCGGAAGTAGGAGAAGCAGAGAAGAAGCATCCTGTCGGTCAGACTTCCCAAAACCAGCAGTCGGGAGATGCGTAAGGACCAACTTCGCGGGGCAGAAGTTGGTTACTGGAATCGAGGCCCCCAGGACCACCATTCAAGTTTCGCAAACCAAACGGGGTAACAAGAGCCTGACAGTGGAGGCACTAATCAACGAGAAGAAGTGCGTAGCCACCATCGACACAGGTGCCACTGCCTCCATTGTAAGAAGAGATATCGTCAAAAGCTCCTGGCTGCACAACACCAACAGCTACTGCCTGAAGACTGCAACAGGGGAAATGGCGAAAGTGTTTGGAGAAGTTCGTCTTACGATTACTCTGGCGGGACTGACGTTCTCCCATGCGTTTCTGGTGGCAGATATATGCGACGAGTGCATCATCGGAATAGACTTCATGAAAGCAAATGAAGTAATCTTGGACATCGGGATGCAAGTACTGAGGTATCGAAATGTGGAGATTCCGATGGTGTACGGAAATGAGAATGCCGTAACTCTCAGGACAGTCATCAGCAAAGACGAAGTTTTGCCGCCGTCTTCAGAGACAATCATCTGGACGAAGCTGGAAGGTGATCTTGGGAGCCACCGATTCTACATAGTAGAACCAGACCCAGAGAAGAATTCTCAAGACTACATCGTGGGAAAGACGTTAGTCGAACCAAAGAACACCATGGTTCCAGTGAGGGTTTTGAACGCAAGACCACACACTGTCAAACTAAGGCGAGGGGATGTGACTGGAAAATGCACGCCGATTACCGCCGTCGCAACAATATCTGAACGTGATGCTCCAAAACCTCTCCCATCACCTTGGACAGCGGAAACGAGAGAGACGATTCTCCAGTCCAGTGAGCTGAATCAGGAGCAGCGAACTATGGCAGAGAATCTTATCAATGAGTACGCTGATGTATTTGCCTCACAGGACGGAGAATACGGCCGAACACACCTGGTACAACATCGAATAGACACTGGTGATACTAGACCAATTCGTCAGCCTGCTAGGCGCCTTCCATTGGCAAAGCAGACAGAAGTTGCAGAGATGGTGTCGGCAATGGAGAAAGAAGGTGTGATTGAAAGTTCCAAAAGTCCGTGGGCATCACCGGTTGTACTGGTTAAGAAGAAAGATGGCAGCACGCGGTTCTGCGTGGACTATCGGCAGCTCAATTACGTCACCAAGAAAGACAGCTACCCTCTGCCACGGATTGACGACACGCTAGACACACTATCAGGAGCCCGATGGTTTTCCACTCTCGACTTGAAGAGTGGCTACTGGCAGGTACAGATCCATCCAGAAGACCGGGAGAAAACCGCCTTCACCGCAGGAAATGGGCTATGGCAATTCACGGTAATGCCATTCGGGCTATGCAATGCTCCGGCGACTTTCGAGCGATTGATGGAATGTGTCCTGCAAGGGTTAACATGGAAAACCTGTTTGGTATACTTGGATGATGTCATCGTCGTAGGAAAAACGTTTGCGCAACACCGAGACAATCTAAGGGATGTGTTTCAAAGGCTTCGAAGTGCCCACCTGAAGCTCAACCCCAAGAAGTGCGCCCTGTTTAGAGCGGAAGTCAAGTACCTGGGACACATAATTTCAGCGAAAGGAGTGAGAACCGATCCGGAGAAGGTCGAAGCGGTGAAAAACTGGCCAGTCCCCAAAGACAAACACCAACTAAGGAGCTTCCTGGGCCTAGCCACCTACTACAGACGGTTCGTGAAGGATTTTGCCGGGATCGCAAAGAACCTGCACCAGTTGACGGAAAAGGGAAAACAATTCAAATGGTCAATTGAGTGCGAGAAGAGCTTCAAGGCACTTAAACAACGGCTATGCGATGCCCCGATACTGGCTTACCCCACTCCCGGGGAAACGTTCGTTGTGGATGCAGATGCTAGTAATGACGGGGTAGGAGCCGTACTCTCCCAGGTGCATGACGGCCAAGAGAAGGTGGTTGCGTACTTCAGCAAGGTGCTCTCTAAGCCAGAAAGGAACTACTGCGTGACAAGGCGGGAACTTCTAGCTTTGATCTTGGCTACGAAGCATTTTCACAAATACCTCTACGGGAGGAAGTTCGTTCTTCGCACAGACCATGCAGCCTTAAAATGGCTATTACAGTTCAAGAGTCCTGAGGGTCAGGTCGCAAGATGGATCGAAAGGCTGCAAATCTACGACTACGAAATACAGCATCGTAAAGGAAAACTCCACTCTAATGCGGATGCACTGTCCCGGAGACCATGCAGAACGGATTGTAAACATTGTGCGCGTCAGGAAGAACGGGTGCTGGTTTCCATCCAAAGAATGACAGCCGAACCTATCGCCGGCTGGAGCGTAGATGAGATCCGGAACGCTCAGAAGGAAGACCCGGATATCGAGCCGATTCTGGCCTGGAAGGAGAACATGGAGAAACCGGATCATCAGGACATCTCTCACAGAAGCCCGACCTTAAAGGCATATTTTGCGCAGTGGGACTCCCTCCATGTCCAAGAAGGTGTTCTGAGAAGAAAATGGGAATCCTCCGACGGAAAGTCGTTTGTAATGCAGCTTGTCGTACCGCGGACGAGGGTCAAGGAGGTGTTACAGGAAATGCATGGCGGGGCGACCGGAGGCCACTTGGGAGTGAATAAGACGCTAGAAAAGGTACGAGAACGTTTTTATTGGTTAAAAGCGAAGGAAGATATCGAAGACTGGTGCAGAAAATGCGACGTGTGTGCAGCTAGTAAGGGTCCGAGAATCAAAACTCGAGGTAAGATGCACCAATACAACGTGGGAGCACCTTTCGAACGAATCGCCATTGACATCGCAGGTCCCTTTCCGGAAACCGACAATGGTAATCGGTATATACTCGTAGTGATGGACTACTTCAGTAAGTGGCCGGAAGCGTTTCCGATCCCTAACCAGGAAGCCAGAACCGTGGCGGAGCAGATCGTCTACAATTGGGTTAGCAGATTCGGTGTGCCCTTGGAATTGCATTCTGACCAAGGGCGGAATTTCGAGTCAAGAATCTTCCAAGAGATGTGTCAACTACTCGGAATCAAAAAGACAAGGACAACCCCGCTTCATCCACAGTCGGACGGTATGGTGGAGCGTTTCAATAGGACTTTGGACGAACATCTCTCGAAGGTCGTAGGTGACTACCAACGGGATTGGGACCGGCAGATTCCCTTGTTTTTGATGGCCTATAGAAGTGCCGTGCATAGCACTACTCGACATACGCCGTTCGAAATCTTATTTGGTGGAATAGCTCGTTTACCCAGTGAGGTGAAATTTGGATCTCCTACCAATGAGCCCAGAAATGAAGAAGAGTACGTGGCGGACCTTAGGGAAAGGCTTAGGGACATACACCAAAGGACCAGAAGCCAGATTAAGATGACGAGCGACCGCATGAAGACCAGGTATGATGCCAAGGCAACAACGTCAGGATTCCAGGAAGGAGATCTGGTGTGGCTGTATAATCCCCATCGCCAAAAGGGGAAATCACCTAAATTACAGCGGAACTGGGAAGGTCCCTACAGAATAGTAACCCGCCTCAACGATGTTGTCTACCGCATCCAGCGAGGACTGAGGGCCAAAATGAAAGTGGTTCATGTGGACCGACTGAGTCGATACAATGGCCGAAATGAGGATGCACTTGTTCGGGACGAACACGTCTAAGAGGGGGGCAGTGTAGCATAATAATAACTACGCCCCCTAAAAATATGACGCAACAAATTCCGAAGTGACTTTTCATTCTGGCAGAATTTTGGGTCGAACTGTCCTTTCATTCGAGGTTCGTGTCTGGGACGAAGTCTCCACAGCTCATGTCAACGAAAGAGACGAATAATATCAGGGATAAAAGGGAATTATAACTGCAAGAATTATTTCTCTTGTTCCAGTGGTCGAAGAATTTGCTAGAAGTTTCTGGCTATCAGAAACTTCTGCTATATAAGGACAGATGGCGATTGAGAAAGGAACAGTAGTTTTTAAACTGTGGCGAAGAGATTGGAAAAGTGATAATGGGCGAAGTTGTAATTTGGTGATAAATTGAAAGTGGAGAGTAAACAAGAAAAAGTAATTAGTTTGGATTTGTGAATTAAGCAATTGAAAGGAGATAAAGTGATTTGAGAGGAAAGAGACCTTGTAAGAAAAGAATTTGCGAAGAATAGTATAGTGTGAACTTGAATTGTTCTATAGACTAGAAAATAAAGAAATAAATTTCACAGAATATCGTTTTATCTACTCGAGCCGTAGCTTGCATATTACACTATTATAGATTTCACCGCATAGCTTTAACAAAGCATCTTCGGTAGACCTTCCACATTTAAAACCGAATTGAAAATCATTAAAAAAATGAATTTTGTCTAGGAACGATAACATTCTAGATTTAACACCTTTTTAAAAACCTTAGAAAAAGTACATAAATAGAAGAAAAATAGGACGGAAATTATTCAAAATTTTAGTATCCTGTTTCTTATGTAGTGGAAGTACGACTGATTTTTTGAGTGAATTTGGGAAAATTCCTTTCACAATTCTAAGATTAAAGATAAAACATAGAACATCTGAAATTTGTAACGAAACATTTTTTAGGACTCTACTTGAAATGCCATCATAAGAAGATGAATTAGAAGTTTTTAGCGATAATATAATTTTATGTACAATATTTCATGTGATGAAAAATGTTCAAAGAAAAAACTGGAGAAGTTCCCGTCTGATTGTGTTGTCACATTGACATGAAGAGTTATTTTGCAATAATAAATCCTGAATGGAGCTTGTGACATTGGCAAAATAATCATTAAAAATGTTAGCAAACTCTAACGGCTCGGATACATTTGAATTATCTTTGCTTAAAACAATGTCAACGTCAGGTTTTTTTCTATTCAAAATGAAAAATTCGGTGAGTTATTTTCCCACTTTTTAAAATTATATGAAAACAATTGGATCGATTTTAATAATTGATCCCTGATTATGAAGTCTAGGATCTCAGGATATTCACAAAATTTTCCTTAAATATGTATATAAAATCTGAATTAAAATATCTGCATTTTTTTGTGTATTCTCATAAGAAAATAGCCTATAAATATGCAACTAGTATAAATTAACGAAATATGAGACCGGCCCAAACTTTCCTCTAAATAATAATTTCTGAAAGAAGAAAACTTTCTTAAGATGGCATTACAGTCCGGGGTGGACTAAGGATTAATACTATATTTCGTATGTTTTTTCCACCTCATTTTTTTGGGCGAGAAAAGGAAAAGTAAAAGGAAATATCAAAATAAGAAAAATCTAAAAAGTAGCTAAATCCCTGAATTTAATGAAAGTGGGGAGTAAAGTAAAAAAGGGGTTAGTTTTAATTTGCTGCGATCGTAGCAAGGTGGCATCACTGGTGCTCGTCACATATAAAAGAGTAATACAACCATTCGAACTACAAACTATTGCGAGAATACGTTCCAAAATATATGATAGTGTAAAATATGATATCTAGGACTTAAACTTGGTAGGAATAGGATGTAAAATTGTACACTTAATGTCAAAGTCTGTTATAGTTTTCTAGTTGAACTTTTTAGTATCGTCTGGTTTATGTATATTTAGTGTTTGAATAAAAAAAAAAACGATTACCGATTTACATTTGAAGTACTAAACGAGGTCTTTATTTAAGAAAACTAATTAAAGATCAAATTGTTGAAATAAAAAAAAGGGTTCGGAGGTAATGACACGAGCGGTTGCCAAAAACGTGTTGCGCTGACGACTGCTGATGATTGACTGACTCTTGTTTGTTGAGTAAATTATGTGTTTCATAGACTGTGTGGTGAGTAGACTATGTGGTGACCAAAAGAACGGTGACGCATTTTTTTACAGCATGATTTTGTGTGTGGTCACTACATATACAACTATCGTTAGACCAAAGCCTTCCATATGGAGGCCACAACCATAAAGCTCAACGCTATGACAAAGTTGAATAGGATCACTAACAAAGGGGCTGAAAACTATTCTTCATAATATGCTGCCATACATGAGTCTGTAGTCAAGAGCGTTCTTAGAATCCGCCACACGAAATACAGGAAAAAGGAGTATGGCAGGACACCAGTAAAATATTAAAAAGGAAATGCAAATCCATTTTACCGATAACTCTGAAATAGATACAGGCATTGGCGAGGACTTTCTGACAATAACACGAGATAACATTACATTCTTCATTGACAGCCAGTAGCGTTAAAAGCTATTTCTACTATTGAAATAAAACTGAATAACTTCAGGGTCTTGGCCCGCATCACAATATTTAAAATCTGTTGGATACTTGGCAAGAGAAGAGTCTGCCTTAGACCGAGCAGTCAAACCCCCACTCTGTTACTTCAGGGAGACATTTGTACAAAGAATCCTGGTGAAAGCAAGGGTAGAAATCACTGACCACTTGACAAACATCAAGGAAGCTCTAGCCAAAGTATTACCAAGTGAGTAGTAATTCTCACCGATCATAAACAATCACATGCAGAGGCTGGCTATGCCCAGCCTGTATGATATTTCGTTGTTAGAAATGAAACCGGATAACTTTCCTAACATTAGACAAAAACAATAAGTTGTGGCACTGGCAAGAAAGATGTGGTACGAGTTAGAAGAGAAGGACAATAGGCTTCGTAATGCCCGGGTGTACTTGCAGGAAATAGCCTCAATGGACAAGACATGCCTGCAGAAGACTCAAGCGACGAAACCAAACCATGTTTTTTGAGTTTTTTGTCTAAGCATTTTTTTTTATATTTTTGATGGGGTATCAACAAATTCTTGTTTGGGTTATATTATGCCCCCAAAAGACTCCTCATAAAAATATTTTTTGAAATTTGTTTCCACGATTATTTTTGGCCACCACCTACTAATTTTGAACACAATTTCAGCTATCTAGGTTCAAAAGTTACAAGCCGGTGACAGACACACGAACAGACGGATAGACAGAGACCATGCTTAATCCATTAGTGTTCCCTTAATATCATTCTGGTACGGAGCATTGAAAAAAGGAATGAAAGCAGTAGAGGTACATAGAGAAATATGCCAAGTGCATTGTCAAGATGCCGTTTCGGAACGTGTGTGCCAAAAGTGATTTACGAGGTCTCGTTCAGTGATTTAAGTTTGAAAGGTGCTTCCCGCCCCGATTGTCCAACGGAGATCGATTCCACTGATATTAAGTCTTTAATCCACCAGGATCAATGCCAGACTGTGCGAGACTTGGACATAACCCATACAGCTTTCAAGAAGCTGGTATACATTTCTCTCCTCAATGTTTGGGTCCGCACATATTGATTGACTAATCGCATACCCATCTGCGATTTACTGTCAAAACATGAGAGCAACGACCAGTTTATACAGCGGCAACATAGTGTGGAAAAGATCGTGAAGACACAGCAGTCAACCGGTCGAAACGACATCGAGGGCAGATTTGCATCCGCTAAAGGTGATGATTTCGATTTGGGGATTTCAGGATAATCATCCTCTTGGAGCTACTGCCACAGGGTACTATAATAACATCAGATGCACTGCCAACAGCTCACAAAATTGGACCAATCCATTAGGGCTAAGCGGCCAGAATTGATAAATCGCAAAGGTGTCGTCTTCCATCACGACAATGCGAGGCCGCACACGTCACTTGTGACGCGATAAAATTTATTGAGCCTTGGCTGGAAAGTGCTACCGTCAATATTATTCTGATCTTGCGCCATCGGATTATTATTTGTCCGGTCGTTGCAGAATAACCTGAATGGAAAGTCTTTTGAAAACATGGATGCCATTAAAGCGCAACTGGTTTGTTTTTTTGCGTTCAAGCCACCGAAATTTAAATTAAAAAAAAACAAACATGGCAAGATATCATTAATAACAATTGTCAACTAACTGATTTAAGTTTTCGCTATCCTAAACAAATTGTGCTACGTTTCACCGCATGAAACCCGCACCAATTTATTTTCCAACTGAATATATGCAGCTGACATTATCTATCAGCAGCTAGTAAATCAGTTGTGTAGTTGCGATTAAGTTTTCCATTAGATGGTGACCAATCGGAATCACCACTAGATGGCTATAAATCTTTACAAAAAAAAGTAAATTGATAAGCACTAGCTAAGAAAAAAACCGAATAGGTATTAAGTACTAGGTTTTGTTCCCATGTGAATAAACTTGTTTCATAATCATGCCAAAAATCATCTGAGAACTCAAAAAATACACGTAAGATAGGGCCAGAGAGCAAATCATTTGCCCATCCAACAAATTTCATCACATTTCTTCAACCAATACGCTTCATCAAACTCATCTTACCACAAATTGTCTCCCACTTTATCCATGTAATAAACTGGTCTATAACAACATCGACTTTCCTCAGGTTTGGAAAAATGCAAGAGTTCTGCCTATCGCAAAGAAAGCTAATCTAACATCTCCTTCCGACTATAGACCGATCAGCATTCTACCTTGCTTATCGAAGGCTTTCGAGAAAATAATAGCAAAACAAATCAAAAAGCACCTGTCTATCAATAAGTTATTGAGTCCTCACCAATCAGGTTTTAGAGCTGACTACAGCTGTTCGACAGCCATGGTCAATCTACTCGAAGAAATAAGACAAGATTTTGATAAGGGTTATGTTTCTTTTCTTTGTCCGCTGGATTTCTCTAAGGCCTTTGATAAAGTAAATCATAAAATTCTATGTTGGAAACTGAAGAACAACTTCGGTTTCAGTGATAGGGCAGTGAAATTGTTAAGTAGTTTTCTTTCCGGTAGGTCGCAAAGGGTTTTTTCGGGTGAAAGTTGTTCGTCCCTAATGAAAATCAAACAAGGTGTGCCACAGGGCTCAATCTTAGGACCGATTCTCTTCTGCATGTTTATTAATGACCTTCCGTCTGTGTGCAAACATGCTTCAGTACATCTATATGCAGACGACGTTCAACTACACCTAGCAAAACCATACTCCCACCTTAATGAACTCGCTTTTCTCATCAACGATGATCTAAAACGCATCTACACTTGGTCAGTGGCAAATGGTTTACTATTAAATCCGTTAAAATCGCAAGTAATTCCAATATCCCAGAAAAAATTTAACCTTAATCTTCTACCGGATCTGTATCTAGATAGTAATAAAATCAAAGCTGTTGAATCAACCACTAGTCTCGGATACACAATTAATCGAAATTTGTCTGGTTACAATCACACCAATGTGGTCATTGGTCGTATCTACGGATGCCTTCGCAAGCTGTGGCTAAGTGCTTATTTTACTCCACTGGAAACACGACGAAAGCTGGTAACAAGTCTAATCTTGCCCCTTATAATGTATGCTGAAGTTGTATATTGTAGCCTAGACTCGTTATCCCAGCACAAATTACAAGTAGCCTTCAATGACTCGGTGCGTTACATCCACGGCATTCGTAGATATGACCACATATCAGCATACACTAGGGATTTACTAGGTTGTGATTTGCATCAGTATATCAACGCCAAGAACTGTATATTCTTGCATAAAATTATTATAAATCAAAGTCCGCCTTATTTGTATAACAGGCTTAATTTTACTCGGTCGTCACGAACCACCAATCTAATACCCTACCGCTGCAATTATCTCAATTCCTCGCGCTTGTTTTTCATTCACACTGTGAGACTATGAAACTCTTTACCCTCGCATATAAGAGCTATATCAATTCACTCCAATTTTAAAAGTGCAATTCTCCTATATTTTTCCACACCTCAACATTAAATCCCAAAGTATCTCCTATCTATCTCTCCTCAAGTTAGTTTTAAGAAATTTTTTGTATCTAGTTTCTAAGTTTTCAATGAAATAATTTTTTTGAAGTTACACCTCTAAGTACTAAAAAATATTATTGTATATCTTATTGTACAAACCATTTAAATGAAATAAACAAATGAAATGAATGAAATGAACCACGCATTTGATTGTGACGGAATTTTCTATATGTCAAACCAGGGATTTTAGCCATCTCAATTGACGTTTGTCAAGTTTAAGCACAAAATTCCTTCTCGTACTTTTGCCTCTCTCTGAGATTTGACTCTCTCAATATGTGAACTTTCACGAATATCAGATTTTAGCACAAAAAGTCGATCAAAATAGTAGAGATCCAAACCACAATACTTCTTCGAAAATAATAATTACTTGACCAGTTTTACAGAAATATCTTGAAAACTGCTATAAATATAAACTAAAAAAAAAAATCCTACTTACGGTCGAAAATTCCTTGCGCCACCTTATCATCGGGATCCACCCACCACATTGGTGGATTAACTGGCTCACCAGTCTCTGTTGCCAGCTTAAACCGTTCCATTATTTGTGGCGTATATGCACTGTGCAATGAGGTAAACTTCTGGCTTATATTTACAGTTAAGGCATCAAATGTCCATGGAACAAACGAGAATTGCAAACTCGGCATAAAAACATTAGCCTGCAACCAACGAATGAAGAGTTCCTTTGTTGGTGGGTTATTGTCATAACCATTTCCTCCAATCATATCTGGCAACACGAACGGATATCCGTTCAAATTCAACTGCAACAGGGTTGTTATCAGTGTCACAAGACCATTATTCCAATTCCATTTGGAATCTTTGTCAATCATTCGCACGAAAATCGGCAAATTCTGTGTACCCTGTCCAGATCGTACCTCAACCAATGGGCCAAATTGTGAAACCGCTTTTATATAGTCCCTGGTAATAGTACTTGGATGAAAATCTGCTGATCCTTGTAATACCGGATCCGCTGGCACCCAACTACTCTCACCGGCATCGAATTTGAAACTATCAATCCCGTCCTCTGTTTGTAATCGTTTCAAACGGTTCACGTACCAATCGACTGCTGCCTGCTTACTGAAATCAATATACGCAGCATCTTTGGCATCGCTATTCCACCACTGAGTGTCCGGATTGTTGTTGTGATCTGTTACAAGGAAGCCTTTCTGCAGAGCTTCCGTATAGATGGCGGTGCAGTTCTTGTTTATGAATGGATGAATCCAAAGTGTCACACGGAATCCTTGTGCTTTCAGATCATCTGTCAGTTTCTTGATATTTGGGAATTTGCTCTTACGGAATGTCAAAGCACCGTAACAATCCTCCCAGTCATCATCGATTTCCAGTTGGCTGTTGTTGAATTTGTTCTTTAAAATGTCATTTCCAAATTGTCTTACGATCAAATCGTTGATGTTGGTCTTGTAGATTGCCCAAGTTGACCAAATTGGATGTTCGACCATACGTTGATCGGGATGACCGGTGGGTATACCAAGGATATTCTTAACAGCATACATATGGGCGGTCTTAGCATTGTTACCGATTCCAATCTGATAGCGGAACGTTATGATTTGTGCGTCTCGGCTATATGGTAATCCACTCTGAGCACTGAAACACAGTTGATTTGCGTGACCTTCTGAATTCTGATCGATAAATAGCGGTGTTTGATCCTCAACATAGAAAAACACGCCTCGTGAGTTCAGCCAATAACGTTCGGCAATCCCAGCGTTATGGTCCTCTTTGGTTAGGTAAGAATATTTGGTGAAGTTCAAACGTTCCACTGGCCAGTACTGGTGACGATCTTGTGGACCACCATACCAATGCGTTTGACCAATGTCAAGATCTATACAGTCCATCGGCTGAGTAGTGCGTGCAACAGAGTTTCGGGAGACTCGGAGATGTGTCACTTCATTAGATCTGGAGATCAGTTCGAAAAGGATAGAGGAATCTCTCGATTGGAGTGTGTAGCTTCCGTTATTGTTTAAGATGAAATTGCTATCCGTGTTGAAGTTGTCAAAAGTGACTGTTTGTAAGGTTTCACTACCTGAAAGTGGAGACATTTTTGCAAGTCTGCAATGGAAACATTAATTTTTTACTTACCTTTCATGATGGAATACTTCAACTTTGCGGAACGTAGGAGTCTAATATAGACATCCGAATTGGGAAACTTGAAACGTTGTTCGACATTTTGGCAGGATAATACGACTTGTAGTAGATTCGCACACAAAAGGAATAAAAGTGATAATGCTATACGTTCACGCATTTTGAAGGAACGACACACGAGTACTGGAAGAGCTGCGCTCAGTCAAATGACTTTTATAATCTCTTAAGGGTTAGCATGACTCCCCTGTGATGAATAAAGAAGCAAGCTATCACAATTACTTCATTCATTTTATTCACTTGAACTTGAGCGTTGAGTGTGCATTGATAGCAATCGTGAGTGATAACTATGAAGGTATTTGTTACTTCTCAATGAAACAGGGGAGACTATTATTTACAAACAAATAATTTCCTAATAAATATTTGTCAGATTCTGATGGTACTATACTCAAAATGTGAAAAAAGTGGTTTTCCATATGGCGGCTGTGCGTATGTCTGTCTGTTCGTCTGTCCGTTTGTGTATCTGTCGGTGACATTGTCATTCTCTTTTTTAGTTCAGGACAACTTGTGCAAAAATGCATTCCTTTGAATGATTCTGCTGCAATGTTCACGATAGCTTCTGTCAGAATGAACAGATTTGAAAGAATCTTTTTGTAGGTTGTAGAATATAAAGAAGAGGTTTTGTCTCGGTATCCATACCGATATTTTGCTCACCGGATCGCCAGGTTACTTTTAAGAAAACAACTCAACTTTGAATAGAGGTACAATATATTAATTTTTTTATACCTATACATATTAGTATATATTCAGTTCATGACTTATAAGTAATCTTATCTACTAGTCCAGCTTTTTAGGGCGGTCGTGGGAAACCAGCACGTCTAGCCTTTTAAGGGTCGCCAGTGGGGACACGTTGAGAAAGATTAAAGGTAATTAATTACGCAAGATGCGGCCTTTTTAGAAAATAATTTTTTATCAAAATCTAATCAGTTATCCCGAAGGTAATCTTAACCTTAAAATTGATAGATGGGTTAGGAGTACAGCAGACTGGTATGGTAATTAATCAACAGACTTAACATTAGGGGCCATCGTTACAACCTAATTCTGATGTCTCAGTAGTTCAGTTAACTTTTCTGAACACTGATATCATTCATTGATGATAATGTTAGTGACATGTATATCGTTATCATCTCGGTGACACATGCAAATATTCAGGTTCTGACATACACGCATTCATCAACTGATTATCTGCGTCAGCATACTAATGACCAATACGAATAGTGAGTACTCGAATCCCAAAGCGCATAGCTTTATACGCTCTTCAGAGGAAGATCCTGTGGTTTGAGAAATGGGGCGAGCTAGCAGAATATGCACGAATAACAATCAATATCTCAGCGAATAACGTGCGAAGTTGGAAACCACAACTGTACGGCCTACTGCGGAAAATTGACGAACGCATCCGGCATTAATACATGGAAGACGCGAAGTGCTCAACCCACTGACAAACATACAGCCACCTAAATTAAAATTTGCAGCAAAGAATCTACTTCAGAAGCGATTATAGCACAGAACAAATATCAACCATATTCAAAGCAAGAGGGGAGCTGCTGCAATTAAATTACATCCCCCATAGGGATGATCTACCGGTACTCTGCTCTATCTGCAATCAATAAAAACACACTCATTAGGAACGAAATTATAGAACTGGAATATTTTATATGAATTTTTTATTAAGATATAGGAAACAAATTTTGGATGAAAGATTTTAAACGATTTTATTGTAATAGCAAAACGAATAGTACAATTAATTATTATTTTCTATTATTAAAATCATGTGTAGTTGTCAATCTGGCCGACGGACGAAATCCAAGCCTTTCGATTAAATTATAAAATTGTGCTTTTTATACTGAAATAAAAATTATCTATATAAGTTAAGGACAGAAAGACAGAGTGGTGGCTGTGACATAATGGGCGCGTTCGGATTCCAAGGCCCTAGTCAAGTATGCGTAACTAGTTTCCCCCGTGTTTTTCGAACGCCTACCTAGTTAGTGCTGTCAAAGAGCAATTTTTATTATTATTATTGTACAAGGTGGTGCAAAAGTAATGATTCAATCATATATGAACTCTATGACTTTTGAAAATGGTGTCTCCTGTCATCATAATATTGACAGTTATGTATATGCAATAAAACACGACAATGAACAATGGAACGCTATACTCCTAAAGAACGATTTTTTTTGCGCAATAATTCACCAGTGATAAGAACACAAGATGAATTTCGTCGAAGATTTCTCCACCATTCGGCACCGACTGGTCACACAATTCGACGCGAAGCTGCACGCTTCGAAGAGACTGGATCAACACGATATAGGGTAAGGACTGGCAGACAGAGAACAGGCAGACCAAGTTCGGCCGAGAATATTGATGATGTGCGGGAGGACGTGGAAGAGTTTCCAGAAACATCAACGAGATGACGGACAACAATATTGGGTATTTCCAGGCGGTCTTTGCAGTGTTTATTGAACATGAGTGACGAAGCACATTTCCATCTTTCCGGACTTATAGAGGCTGTGAAGTAGCTAAAGAGTTACAAAAACGAAGAGATGCGCTCCTTAAGCCCCTAAATTCAAAATCAAAACCGCAAACTAAGCCAAAGCATAAGGTCGCAGAGGAGAAAGAATGCAAATTAAAACTACCGGGTTCAGAGCGCAAAAAGGTGAGGGAGAGAATGACAAAAGAAAAGCCCTCGACCTCTGTTCTTAAAAGAAACGGTACCATTGGAAAAGCGACCGGGTAATGACCTTTGAACAGCAGGAGTACAGACTTACGCTCAGGCCGCGGCATCCGAAATGCCAAAAAATATAGAAATTTCGAAGGACCCTGTTTCTCATGTTTTTTCAGTTATTCTAGCGAAACTTGAAGAACAAAGCAAAATAAATATAATTATTCTCGGTAGGCTGGTTAAGCTCGAAAGTAATTCAGGGAAAACGCGTTCTCCAACTAGAATATGAATGAAAAACGAATGTTAAAAATATGTACTTAGAATGCAAACGGACTTTTGCAAAAAACTTGACGAATTGGAAATATACCTGCGTGAAAAAGATATCGATATTTGCTTGATTTCTGAAACCCACGTAAAAAACGAATCGCATTTAAAAATAAAAGGTTATAATGACTACCACGCTTGTCACCCTTCGGGAAAAGCGAGAGGCGGGCCATTATTGTTTATTAAAGACTGCATCGAACAATCCGAAGACCTAAAGATCGAGCTTGAAACTTTGCAACTGTGCACGATTCGAGTAAAAAATAGTCAGCGTATTCTTAAAATCTCATCTATCTACTGCCCACCGCGTTCCGCGCTTGAAAAAAATTATTTTACTAATTTGTTTAAATTGCTGAAACGTAATTTCATTATTGGCGGCGATTTTAATGCAAAACATACATTCTGGGGCTCAAGACACAGCTCGCAAAAAAGCAGAATGCTCTATGAGGCAGGTATGGAGTACAGTTGTGATTTCCATTCAACGAGTAAACCGACCTACTGGCCAACTGATACTTCGAAAATACCTGACCTGATCGACTTTTTCATCGTGAAAGGAATTTCTACCAACCACATTAAAGTTGAAGAGAGCTTTGATCTGTCGTCTGACCATTCACCAGTTGTTTTGACATTAAGCGAAAAACTAGTCTGTACCATAGAGCCAGCGAGATTAACCGGTAGAACAACTAACTGGGAAGGAAGGAAGGCTTTATGAACAAAATTGAAGATAATGTTAAACTGAGCGTTCCACTTACGACACCCTATGAACTTGAGGTTGAAGTTGATCGCTTCGTTGAGATCGTACAGCTTGCCTCTTGGAATAATACTCTCAATCCAAGGAAAACTCCGGACAAATACGGTCTACGATATCCTACGGAAATAAAAGAATTGGTCAAGGAAAAAAGAAAAGAGCGTAAGAAATGGCAGCAGAGGTCGTGCTCCGCAACATAAAGCACACTTGAATCACCTGTGCAATTCGTTGAAGAAGACTATAAAGGATTTTAAGAATCGTGCGATAGGCTCTTATCTTGAAAGTTTAACAGCGAAAAAAGATTCCAATTATTCACTTTGGAAGCTGTAAAAGGCACCGAAAGACCCAAGGTCCTCGCGCCGCCAATTAAATTAAATCACAATGAATGGGCAAGGGAAGATAAAGAAAAAGCGGACGTTTTTGCGGCCCACCTAGAAGACACCTTTAAACCGTACGATGGTCAAGTGTCTTACAACAATATCAATAGGCCGGATTTACCATCTGACGATTTAGCACTAACAAGTGCAACGCTAAGGGAACTCAAACATGAGATCGGAAATCTAAAACCTAGGAAAGCTCCTGGTTATGACTTGATCACCGGAGAAATACTCAAAGCTTTACCTAGAAAAGCATTGATTAAGCTTCTTCATATTGTAAATGCTGCGCTCAGATAAAAACACGTGCCTAACCAATGGAAAGTTGCGGGAGTTATAATGGTTTTAAATCCAGTAAAGCCCTCAAATGAGGTAAAATCTTATAGACCAATTTCGCTACTTCCAGTTATATCCAAAATTTTCGAGAGGTTATTACTAAGGCGTCTCCAACCGGTTATAGAAGGTGTGGCATGATGGCTTGAATTGGAAATTAAGTCAAGTTCTCCCTGTATGCCTATACGACATTCTAGAATCATATCTCGGGAATAGACTCTTCCGTGTTAGGCATGGAAATGAATACTCGAAGCTCAAAGAAATTTCGGCCAGTGTACCGCAAGGAAGCGTTCTTGGGCCACTTCTCTATCTGTTATATACTCGAGATATACCGAAAGAAAATGGCACTATCCTGGCTACGTTTGCTGATGACACCGCTATCCTTGCCGTAGGTAAAACAATCGAAGAAACGACTGCAAAACTGCAAAACGCACTGAATAAAGTAAATGAATGGACGACGGACTGGCGTATCGCCCTCAACGAATCTAAATCTGTTCACGTGAATTTCACTTATAAGAAAACTAATGTCTTGCCAATTTTCCTAAACTTGGCCCGAATACCAAGAAAACAAACGCCAATATTTTACAAACTTTTCAAAAAAAAGTGCTAAGAGAAATTGTATACTAGAAACGATGATATCCACAGGGATCTCGGAATTCCGAAAATCGAAGCTGAAATTAGAAGCTTCGCGAGAAAGCATAGAAACCGACTAATTGGACATGTCAACAATACAATCCTACAAATTCTGGATGAAAGCAATTTATTGCGACGACTACAAAGGACGAAACCTTTCGACTTGGCGAGATAGGAATCAACCACGCCTAGATTGCGGAACATGCAGGATCTTTCACTGGAAAGTAACCTGCTAAACGAGTTTTTTTTATGATAGAAAAATTGCTTGATAAGGTCCTTCTTAGTTGCAATATATAACAAATTAAATCGCAGGGTGGTGTTTTTTTAGTCAGTAAGAATCTGACACTGCTATGAGCACGCGCTTGCTATCCTCATAGTGTCTATGGAAGATTTTTCACCAAACCTTGGTTTTTGGGCACTGAAAACCCGAGCATTATTCAAGAATCGCCTTTACATTCACTAAAATTTACTGTGCGGCATCTGTGCTGAAAAGGTTTATGGGGCTTATTTTTTCGAAGACACTGCTGGCAACGCGATAACTGTCACTGGAGAGTGCTACGTTGCGGGACTTTTTGATTCCCGAATTGGTTGAAATGCTGTTGGATCGAATGTGGTTTCAACAAGACGGTGCCATTGCATACACAGCGGGCAACAAAATGGACTTAGTGAAGGACACTTTTTCCGTTTTTGGCGATTTGCATTGGCCCTCGAGATCACCCGATCTGACCATTCCAGACTTGTTTCTTTTAGAGTTAGTTGAAGCTATTGGTATATATGAACAAGCCACAGACTCTCATAGCCCTGATAAACAACATAAGACAAGAACTTACCGGCGGAAGTATTGAGAAAAAGTGATGTCATAAAAATGTCTCAAATTTGAATAAACGCTGGATGCCAGCATTTGAACGATATCACCTCCACGTGAGATGACCATGCCCTCGAATCGCTCGTGCAGAATTTCCAATGTGGCGTGAGTTGTGTGGCACGTAGCGCCGTCCTGTTGAAATCACATGTCGTTGGTGTCCATATGATCCAATTCAGGCAAAAGAATTTGGTAATCATCTACCTATAGCGCTCGCCGTTGATGGTGATGGCCTGGCCAACGTCATTCTCAAAGAAATATGGACCGATGACGCCAAACAGTGACTTTTTCGGGATGTATTGGACGCTCTTGGATCTCATGTGGATTGGTATAGTCCCAAATTCGACAATTTTGTTTGTTGACGTACCCATTCATCCAGAAATGGACCTCATCGCTGAAGATGATTTTTCGATGAAAATTAGGGTCAGTTTCCAACTGCTCCAAAGCCCATTCAGCGAACACACGTCGTCGTCTATGGTCGTTTACCTTCAGCTCCTGGGTCAGTTGAATTTTGTATGGGTGCAGGCCCAAGTCACGACGCAAAATTCGCCAAGTTGTGGTCTGCGAAAGGGCGAGTTCTTGTGAGCGACGCGAAATCGACTGCCTCGGATACTCGTGCACACTCTCACGGACAGCGGCGATGTTTTCGGTAGATCTTGCGTTTCGTCGACGTACGTGTTGTTGAACGCTATATATGTCCATGGTGATTTGGCAAAACAGACTGAATAAATGACAGCCAATTTGACAGATGTAGCTTCAACAGTATGGCCGTTATCAACTGTGAAAGTTCCGAAGTCCCTATTGGAAGACCCTGTACATCTGTTTGTTTCATCAAAATCAGTTAAGGAGTTTTCGGTCTGGGTATCAAGCATTGATGTAATTATTACTCCACCTGGGCATCAGATATTTTTTTAACTCCTTCTAGGAACATTTCTGAGATTCAAGGGTATTTTTTAGCCAAGTAAATATATTTTATTTTATATGAACGCAAATCTAGCGGCCAATTTTGATCCTTTTAAGGTGTATCACGTCTAAGATTATTTGATGGATCACTTTGTTTCATTAAAATCGGTTCAGTAGTATTTTGCTCTAAGTTGTAACAAAAAGCAAACCGATAGTCGGGGTGAAAAGCTTAAAACTCTTGCTAACCGTCATTTAAGGTACACATTATATGGCAAGTGTTCTGATTAAACCGTATCTCTAACGAATAGTTGAGTGGGGGAACGGGCCAGGGTGTCTCCGATGGTCGAGAATGGGTGCCATAATTTTGTAAATTTGAGAAATCACGTTAAGTACCAAAACTGATGATTCCGGTATGAAAAATCTTGTAAATATTTGTGGTACTTAGGGTAGAAGTCATTCATATTGATCATAGTATTTGGGGGATTATTTGATGTTTACAGCACCATTATCACGGAAAATATTCGTGAAATTAATAAATTGCAATAAATGTTTTCATAATGATTGTTGTGTGATTGATTTACTAGGATAGAAGTGGCTCCCATAGTTTTTTTTTTGATAAGTAAATGTTTGTTGCAATCAAATTAAATCATATGTGATTTTTTGAGTGGCACCTCATTGAGAAGCATTTATTTGTTTATTTTTTTACTAAAATCTCAACAGTAATGCTTTTGTTATAATCAGTATTGCTGTTAGTCATATGAAACCATATATTATCTTCAGTAAATAAACTTCATAATACCTCCCTCCTCCTAGATAAAGCATTACAAATATATAGTAACGTTTGATATGATCCCGATGCAGTTAAAATTAACACAGGTAGGTTGTAAGTTCACTTATGGGTCTTAGCATTATACATCCTTACACCCTTACACTCTACTCCTCATAAGTTTAAAACCACCAATAAGTTAGATAAACAGCTCTTCTTGCTCCTTCCATTGCAGCTTGAACACAACTTTGAAGTGTGTTTAGGGTCGTTATCTTATTGAAAGTCGAAAGTCGGTCGTTATCTTATTCTTCAATCAATCGAAGACTACTTGGAATAGCATTTCCATCTAAAATGGAATGGTTCTGTAGCCCTCTTTGTTCAAAATGTTTTCGATACGAACGAGATCACTGGTAATGCTGAGGGAAAAGGCTAGTCACACTAAAAGCGATCCACTTTCATGCTTTGCGGTGGGCACAATACATTGGAGCAATGCGGTTTAACCCTTCTCTTCACGCCAAACAGTTTGAGCTTGGATTCATCAATCCAAAGAACCCTTCTCCAGTCTCCGATGTTCTAATTTTGTTAAGTTCTAGCCCACTCTAGTCATTTTTTCTTATTGTGCACCGGAAGTAAAGGCACACGTCCAAACAAATTTGTCTCCCAGAGACGCATTTTGATCGTTGTAATGGAAACTGCTATTTCTCTATTCCTGTTGATCTCTCCGCAGATTTCTGGTGCTGTAAGGCTTCGACTAAGCTTGGTAGTAATCACAATCAAGTCATCTTCCTGCTTAGTGGTTTTTCTTGGATGTCCACTGCTCGGTCTGGGATCACTCATTCCGGTTTCCACGAAATCGCATGATGGTGTAATACCCTCCTGATTTAGAAATATTAAGTTCCTGGGAGATATCTTCTTCGGATTTACCCATTTTGTATTTGTTTATTTATTTATAGAATCTTTTCCATTGGATTTATATGTTAAAGGCTATAATAGTAAAAGTTAATTTATTAAAATCAAAAGAAACTAAAAGGTATCGGAAAAGACGAAAGGAAAAGATAAACTTTATTGTTACAAAATTCATAAATTCATCTAAGCACTTTCTGTCAAATATTTTAATAAAACTTTATCAAATGATTTGTTCCTACAAATCTTTCTGATGTCCATTGGTGAGGCGTTTCATTCTCTGACAACATAAACAAGATACTGGTTCTCGGAGTTTCTGCATGTTCGTTGAATAGAAACTAGAGGACGAGAGGAAGTTGGGAACTGAAGTTTTTCATACAGATGCCGGAGCTCTTTGTAAATCAAGAGATTGTTTAGTGTTTTAAGATCGCAGAAATTGAAATAGGTGTGCAGGTCACAACCCAGAATCCTGCTATTATATCTAGAAACATGATCAAATTGTTTAAGATTGTAAACATATCGCATAAAGGAAAAAATTTTAATACATATTTCCGATAACGACTTATACCATACGGAACAGTTTGGCTTTAGACGTTTTCACAGTACGTCTCATCGAGTGCTTAGGATTTGCAATCATGTTTAATGGCCGTGGTGTAGTGGTAACATCAACGCTTGTCACGCTCTTGATTCACAGTTCAAATGCTGATCTCAACAATCATCTATTTATTTCGTCTGAAATAAATAAAAAAGTCGATCAATTGCGAAAGCTTAGTCAACTCTACTGCGAAGGCATAACACTGGTAGTAGGGTGGTCATATGGCTTAAATGCAACTTGATCGTGATGATGACATCGGGTGGACGGAAAAAAAAATACTGTGAATCATGAGCAACGACAAAAAGCAAAACAAATAAGCTCCCCAGTTATCTGGACGCCACCTTTAGAGTTTACTGAAACTTAAAACCACCTAAGTTTCAAATCCACCACACCAATCTTTCTTTCTCTCTCTCTCAATTTCTACAAACGCCCGTGCCCTGAAATAATTTAATGGTATTCATATCCCATTTGGCGTGCACAAATTACAAAAAAAAAAAAAAAATTTTAAAAGATACAGTTCAATAGGCAAATCAACTGGAATGATCTTGCTTGATATTGAGAAAGCTTGTGATACTGTTTGGCATGACGGACTTATATATATTCCCCCCCTATATTTTTAAAATTGTGCACGTTAATAGTGATGTCTCTAACATAGTCTACTTTCATTCAGGTGTTCCCCAAGGATCCGTTCTTCGGCCTGTTTTATATAACCTGTACACATCCAACTTTCCATCCTTACCTAATTGTGAAGCAGCTATCTTTGCCGACGATACTGCAATTTGCTCATCTCATGAATTCGCTCTTCACATTGAGAGGAATCTAAAAAATGCGATGATAATATTAGAGGGATATTACAATAAATGAAAAATCAAATTGAATGCGGAAAAACTACAAGCCATCTTTTCACTAGGAAAAGAAAAGCTTGCTATCTTCCTAGTAGACAGTTACAAGTTAATGGTAATAACATTCGTTGGCAACCTTCTGTCAGATATTTAGGGGTATATTTGGACAGCAAGCTGACTTTCGGTACTCATATTGCTAATTCCCTGAAGAAAATTTCGATTGCAATCAAGATGTTATATCCCTTGATAAATCGAAATGCTCTGGTCTCGAATCAAAATAAAATAATTATCCATAAGGTAATTTTTCAATCAATTCTCTTATATTGGCATCCAAGTATGGGGAAGTTGTGCAATGTGTCATATTAAAAAATTACAGGCATCTCAAAATAAGATATTAAAAATGGCACTTAATTTACCATGGCATCACTCGACTCAGTCCACGATAAAGCGAATGTTGAATTGATCTTCGAAAGAATTCAAAAATAAAATCGACGTTTCTTAGACCGCTGTGATTTTGCTGATAATGCACTTGTAAAAGATTTAAAAACAAATTATATTCAACTCAATAGTTGACAAGCATGTTTTTGTTAATAAAATTTATTAAACTTATATATTTTATGTATTTCTGTGTTTATGTTCTTTGTATTTATTTATTTATTTACTAGTTTAATTGAATTATTTATTAATTTTTTTTTACTTATCAATTTATTTATTTATATATTTATTTACCTATTTATTTATTTATTTACTTATTTATATATCTACTTATTTAGTTATTATCCAGTCATTATTATTGATTTATTACTTATTTTTTTGTCGGACGACATGCGGGAAATCATTGATAAGCATGACAAAGAGCAGTGGCCCAAGAATTTATCATTGTGGTACTCCTGTACATTAGCTATAAGTACCTGGAAGTGTTTTCACTAACCAATACGGTTTGACTTCTTTCACTTAAATATGAAAGAATCAAGTTAGCTGCGGAGTTACTAAAACTCAAATTCCGATTCAGTTTTTAAAAAAAATGTATTCCGTGATTGACAGTGTCTAATGCATTTGAGACGTCTAGGAGCCCAAGAAAGGATATTAAATCCGTATCCATCGCACTTCTCAAATCATCTGTTATTTATTTATTTATGTAAAAATAAACAAACAATAGCAGAGACACAACTATAGTTTTCCCTGAAACTTGACTGTTGGACATTCAAAATTTTTTTTTAACAAAAACTGTCATTTTCTTATGAACAAGTTTCTCGAAGACTTTGGATAAAAACAGGAGATTAGAAATTGGTCGAAACTCGAGTGCTGACAAATGAATAGCAGGTTTTTTACTATCAGTATAATGTTAGCAACCTTCCAAGAAGGACGAAAAGTGGATGTCATGATGATTGTATTAAAAGTCGTTATTTTCATCTACTATTGTAAACGAAATCAATTATTACTTCCAAGGTTAGCGAGAGAATTAACCATACAGGGTTCGCCAACATCTGGTAAAGTACTTTCCATTTTGGCGAATTCAGGGATTATCACCTTTTGTAGACCAACGCCAAGCCCTCGGATATTTTTTCATAAAGTCTTCGCTTTTTTTGTCTTCTTTATTCCCAATTCATTAATCTATTCTTACTATGTATCTTAATTAAGAGAATAGCTAGTGACATTTTTATTCAATGAAAAAAAAAAAAAAAAATAGAAAAAAATGTCACTTTAAAATTTACAATGTGGGGTGGACAAGCATATACATATTATGTGTATTTACATTAAGGTCCTCTAAAAAGTTCAAAAGTGTGTGTTCTAAACTTCCCTTATTTTCATAGGCACACTGTTTCATAAAGCCCGGGAAAGTGCACGAAACTCTGGGAGTCTAAAATGATTCCACCATTTCTAAGCCAGGTTTCGTTGTTCTATGGCTTCTTGTATTTCAGGTGTAAACCATGTGAAAGTATTTGTTCGCCGATATTTTGTTTTTATCGGAATGTGGGAACTATAGAGATGACGTATGGCATTTTGCAAGGAATCAATTTGATCACCTTCTGCTGGTCATAAAATAAACATCTTGCCAATTCATCTGATGAACGTCATCTTCCAACTGATTTAAATTGATTCCTCTAAAATCCCATACCTATACGCAGACGATGATAACTGAGGGTATAGAAGGGTGTTTTCGGCGTTACTTGTAAGAAAAAGGTCCAACAGGGTTGATGAAATACTTGTGAAATATTGATAGACCCTAGGCCAGGAGTGCTGATTTTGTTTGTAAATAACTGCGAAGTATTTTCAAGCAGATCACAATTAAAGTCTCCGCATAGGATGATATCCGTGTTAAGGAAGTCTTCTAGGACTGAGTAAAGTTCGGATAGATATATCCATACTTTTATTATAACGATCCAACAAATATTTTCTTGGTCCATTATTAGTTATCTCCACAAAGTAATAATCAATTAAAGAGGTAGTTTCCGATTTAGGGACAAACTCAACATATATACAGTCGGGGATAAATATTGCCAGAAGTAATTTTGATAGAAAACACATGTTTTTTACTAAAAATTGTAAATGTTTTATTGATTCTGTAGTAAAAAAGAATAAAATTTATTTTTGTATACATAACTTACCACTAGACCTTACATTGTAAGCCAATCATCAGTGTAAACCCATCGTGACTGAACTAGCTGATCTAGTACAAAAAAGCTGGAGAATCGAGGGATTTTCCTTATAGAGTGAGCAGTCACGCTTAAAAGTATTTTGAAAAAGCATAAATTATATAATTTTAATAAAAATAAAGCTACTATAATTCATAAAGTATACAGTATAGGGTTATGTATGGAATAGCATATCGGGTAAATGGCCCCCAGGGCTTTGCTGGCACATACGCACTCTTTTGTATAAGTTTTCCATGACCGTTTTACAGAAATGTAGCTGAATTTCGTTGATGCAGCGCTTCAAGGCGGGGTGGTCACGGGCTTGTTGGCATAAACCCTAAACTTAAAAAAAACCCAAAGAAAAAAATCCAACGGCGTTAAATCGCATGATCTGGGCGGCCAATTCTGATCACCAAAACGGGAAATTACACGACCAGGAAATGACTCAAGCAGTAATTGAATTGTTTCTCAGGCATGTGGCACCGTCTTGATGAAACTACATGTCATCGACATCCATATCATGCAATTTAGGCACAAAAAACTTAATTATCATGTCGCGATAATGAGCACCATTAACTGTAATTGCCTGACCAGCCGCATTTTCAAAGAAGAATGGTCCGATGATGCCTTCAGTCCAAAATCTGCACCAAACAGTGACACGTTGTAGATGTTTCTCAATAATAACTTGTGGATTTTCTGAACCCCAAAATTCGACAATTTAGACGATTAACAAAGCCATCAAGATGAAAATGAGCCTCATAGATGAAAATAATTTTGTTTGAAAAATCAGCATCCACTTGTTGTTGTTCCATAATCCATTCAACTAACTCTCTTCTATGTGCGTGGTCAGTAGACTTCAGTTCTTGAGTCAATTGCACTTTGTATGCAAATCTTTCGTGAGAATACAGTTTAGAGAGCTTCTCGAAATGTCCAATTCTTGACCACGGTGAAGAATTGATGTTCATGTGTTGAACGACTTATTGAAGGACGGCCAGAGTGTCTAAGATCTTCTTTAATTTTTCTAAAAAGGAAATTTCCAAATCCCGGAGCACTCAGATTCACACGAAGTCCATTGTACTACCAAGCAGAACTCCTTTTGGTGTAGTGGTTGAAGAAACTTGAATATTAGTCGCTTCTCTTTTATTCTCGGGTGGCGTTGCTGTTCCCTGTCCGGGCTTGAACCTGCACAGTTCGGGAAGAAAGCGAACACTACACCATGGCCACTCACCTAAGATCACTAATTGGTCCAGTCTCCCTGAATTTTTGAATTAATTTCTTCACAGTTGATGAAGTTAAATCACTATTCCGATCATATTTTGTACGAAAATTGCGTACTGTTGCTGCCAAACCTTCATTATTTTTAAAATCTTACTCAACAATGAAAACGTGTTGTTCTTTCGTGTAGCACTCCACTTTTAATAACCCTATACTGTAAGCTGTCACTCTGTCTTTTTTTATCGTTGGCAACATTTTACCGCACAAATGACGTAAAATACAAATCACGTTCTTAAACCAATGTGGTATACAACTTTGGGGTTGTACCAAAAAAAAAAAAAAACAATTACAATATTTTACAAACTTTTGAAAATAAAGCGCACCGTGTAACGATCTCGGAATCGCCACTCTGGAAGACGAAATTAAAAACTTTGCGCGAAAATATTGTAACATAATGTAGCATAATAACTACGCTCCAAAAGCAGGCAACACATTCCGAAGTGTCTTTTCATTTGAGGTTCGTGTCCACTGTAAGAGACGAATTATGTCTAAGACGACGTCCCGGAATTAAGAGAGAATTATAACCACAAGAGATTATTGGCTGCAGCTGTCATCTTGGAATTATTACATCAGAATTTTCTTGTTCCAGTGGTCGAAGAACTTGCTAGAAGTTTCTGGCTATCAGAAATGCGAATATATAAGGACAGATGGCGATCGAGGCAGGGCAGTTGGGTTTTGAACCGCACGAAGAGATTGGAAAAGTGATAATAGGCGAAGATGTAATTTTGTGTTAAATTGAAAGTTGAGAGTTAATAAGAAGAAGTAATTAGTTTGGATTAGTGAATTAAGTAATTGAAATGAGATAAAGTGATTTGAGAAGAAAGAGACCTGGTAAGGAAAGAATTTACGAAGAACAGTATAGTGTGAACTTGAATTGTTCTATAGACTAGAAAATAAAGAAATATTCTCACAGAATAACGTTTTATCTACTCGAGCCGTAGCTCGCATATTACAATATAATAACCGATTAGAAGGACACGTGAACAATACAGTTCTACAAATTCTAGATGACTGAAATATATTGCTCCATCTACAAAGAACGAAGCCAGTCGACCTAGCTCGATAAATCACAACCGCTTTAAAATTGCGGAACAAGCCGGAACTTTCGATGGAAAGATAACTGCCAAACGTTTTAATTCCGTTATATGAAAGCTGCTTGTTAAGTCAAGACTTAGTTGCAGTAAGAAAGAAAAATTTTGAAGAGAAAATAAAAATCCCACATTACTATGAGCACACCTGTTACGGTCTTTATAGCGTCTTTTTCAAAATGTTTTGGAATTAGAGTAATGAAATCCTAATAAGGCAAAAGAAAGGAAGAGCCAGAAGAGGGGCCATTAACGTTATAGTCAACAACGCGAATACATTGTTTGGAGTACTCGACTCTGAATATGCCGACAAAATGACATTCACAATACGTAAAGTTGATCAGGACGAAATGCACCTGTCTGTACTATTAAAAAATCAGACCTCGGTGATAGATGCTACAATTAACGTAATGAAGAAGAGTCAAGACACCACCAGCCAACATTTTAATCAGCTGGAAGTCAAGTCATATCGGCCACTAACCAAACTCAACAAGATATCTACCAGGTGCAATTGTCACAATTGTTCGCTTCCATAACTATTTAATCAATATTACTGACTTCAAAAGTTTGCCGGATTCAACGCGGAATCATTGATGTAATGATGGACACACAGCATGGAAGAATGAGCCCCCAATTGCTACCACCAGCTCAGCTTCTTGAAGAAATAATCAAAATAAGATCACATCTCAATGAAGTTTCCGGCTCAACCAGATGACGTTCTAAGTTTCTACAATCTAATGCACATTGAAAGAAGACCAAGTTTAACCTACATCATATTCAAGATTACTCTACCGATTCTAGCTGCAGACAACTTAGAACTGTTACCCGTTCCAGTGAAGGCCAATAACACCTTTATCGCCATACAACCTTCTTTCCCATATATGCTGGTGAACTTGTTTCGAGATCAATATTATCCGATGACTGAACAAGAGTTGAGCTCCTGCATTTGTCTTAAGGAAGAACAAATTATTTGCAAACAGCGTCGTCCCATGTACAAAAGGCAAACAATCCCCTTCATGTCATGTCATGTTCATGCAAAAACACTGGATACAATTGCATGCTGCGAATCAATGGATTTACTCTTTGGCTGAAAGAACATCATTGAACGTGGTCTGCGGTAACACTGCTAAAAACCACTTACTATCGAAAATTCAGGGCTGCTGAAACTACAACCAGCAACAACTATTCACTATCCAAGCACATGATATACGTTCTTCAACGATAAGACTTTCCTATACACCGGTAATCAAAATCACCGAGGCATTAGTTCCTGACCATACCAGATCGACAATTTATCAACAGCACCATTATGAGACTCGTCTAGCAGAATTATATAGACTCATGCAGATGAAAACTGAGCTTCCGTCAATACTTACAAGTAATAATCATGATATTCATCACTATAGTGTGACAAGCTTCATTCTCCTCGTGATAACTGCCGTAGGTGGATACCTAATTTGGAAGAGATTCAATACTACCAACAACCAATCCAAGGATTCTATTGAACCAGTTCCTCGGTCTTCTACACTCAAAGGGGCACTTTCTGATGGCAAGCACAATAATCAGCCAGCGGGAATGGACTTTGAGATCACCATCGATTCTCTTTTGAGCCTTGTCTAGCAAGCTCGTCAGAGATCTCATTTCCTGTTAGAGCAGAGCCAGGCGTACTGGGGAAAGCTCCCAGATAGACCGTTCTTTGGAGTTTGGCGAAAGCAGCAGTAACGTATTTACGTGAGAGCTTATTCCACCAAACAACTGACGCATATGAGAGGAAGGATCTTATCATTGCCGTGTAGATGCAAAGGACTTTCCTTGGCGACAAGCCCCATGTCTTGCCGAAAACACCTTTGCATTGACGAAAGACTGACAGAGCTTTGGAAGTTTTCAGCTCGACATGTTTCGTCCAAAGAAGTTTGCTATCTAAGATTACTCCTAAATATTTGGCTTCCTTGGGGAGTTGGATAGTGACGCCTTTCAGCACTGGCTGAGTCAGACCAGTCAATTTCCTCCTTTTCGTAAAGAGAACCACCTTGGTTTTGACAGGATTAACTGAAAGCCCATTCCTAGCGTTCTTTTATTGAGTGTGTTCAACAGGGAGTCAACCAGCATGCACCAAAGCAGTGGAGACAGAAAACCGCCTTGTGGGCAGCCCCTATTTACACCTGCCATAACACACCTGCCACAATCTGCATCTACAGTCAATGTTCGGTTCACCAGCATTGCTTTGATCCACAACACTACAGTGGTGGTCTTGGTTATGACCTTGGTTACTGCTCTACTGCCCCAATCTAGAGAGACGTCAATCAGTAGTTTCCGACCAATTGACATCCAAACCTTAGAAATTACATACAACGGTAGCTGGAAAGTTTTGCAGCTCATCTCTTATTTTGTTCAAGGGTCAATTTAATTGACTTGAGTGTAATTAATTAAAAAATATCCATCCTCCAATTCATCTGTAAAACAATTTCCACGAGTGCCAAAGTATGTCAAAATTCTAATCACAAAATTTTACGTCCGAAAACATGCTTAAGCTGCGTTCATCACCATAAAACTGTAGCCATGCAAACACCAACAAAATTCAAATAAACACATTTAATTACCAGCCCGTGTGCATAACTACATCAGTCTCAAATATCAAAGGCTGAATATATGTATGTAATTTTAAAAACAAAAACGACGGACTCGATTCCACATATCAGCATAAAAATGTACCAACTTGGTCATTAATTTTTTATACACACATCTTTTATTATTCCATTAATTTCCATTGAGAATAAACGCCCCAAACTGTAGCCAAACGAAATAACCACCTTTCCATTCGGGTGTTTATGGACTTTTGCGGTTCCTATATCCTAATACTTCGCATCCCTGCCGACCTCAATGGGAAAAAATAACAGTGAACTCTATTCACGATGCGGAAACCGAAAGTCTGTCAATCACATTCCCATAATTAAAAGCGTTTATCCTCTTTCGAACGAAGAGTAGTAGAGACACAGACAAATGAGGTTTCGGTCAGCAGCAGGCATCAGCTGAATCCGGTAGATATAGGAGGAGCACGGGATATTCAGCCGAACGGTGAATTTTGGTCAATTACTAGGTTTTTGTGTTTGGGTTTGCTCTGATTGAGTTCAGTCCGATTGCCAGTCCTCATTAACCGTTGTGCATCCGTATAACGTATCAGTCATTGGCAATACACCGGGGCTATGATTGTGTTTCTAGATACAATTTCCAGACCGTTCCACGTATGTAGATAAATGAGTGAATTTTAAAGAATTTCCACCTCTTCAGGATATAGACAATTTCTATTGTTCTGTTGGAACTGTGTTCATTTAGTTGTTAGTTATACTTTTGATCGGGCTGCCAATTTGTTCAAATAATAGGAGTCACAAACACGGAAGCAATTTTGTCAAAAAAAAAAAAAAAAAAACTGAATGAACTACGAATACAGGCTCTCAACTAAATTAGCTACTGAAAGGCTTCTATGACAGGATAATCCAATTCAGAGCAAACGAAAAAAAAAAAAGATACATAACCACATCAAGGCAAAAAGGAAATGAATTTCATTTTCATGAAAATTGGATTTGGTGCTTTCTATTTTATGACTGATTTATGGCAATTTTTTCAATCTCCATGAGTAAATTATGATGGCGCCTCCCCGAGTATAAAGAAATTTAAATTTTTTTCACCCAAAAGGATATGGAACCACTTTAGGGAATGATGTATTATAAGACTGTTCGTAAATATTTGTGTTTGATGTCATGTCATATCAACTTTTCATAAATATTTCAGGGTGAGGGGTTAAATATAAATTTCCAATAATGTAATCGAGTAGGTAAGATACTTTCGTAATCCCTTAGGCGGCAAAAAAAGCTGAAATTTTACAGAATTATTGGAAAGACCAAAGGACAGAGAACAATGCGACCTGATTTTCAATCCTTTTTTGTACGACTACACACATAACCCAGGATACTGCAGGATTGAATATTTAAGATAAACAATTGGAACGTCCTTGGATTAGAATTCGAAGGTAGCAAGGTATTCCACAAAAAAAAAAAAAAAAGTGAATTGTAACTTCTATCAACGTCGAAAGTCGAAAATACTGGAAACATTCCGACTTATATAAATGAATACACAAACTGATTTTGAAATGTAACAGGTACGCAGTTAAAACATCGCGATACGCGAATGTTAAATAAAGCCATGGGCCGAAGCCCGCTCGAACACCCACCGTTGCGTTCGCTTAAATAATAAAACCAAACTTTACGAGATACAAATGCAACTTTATCATACCGAACCGTATCAGCACAATTCAAAACTAAGACTAATGCCCAAAACGCAATGTGGCGTTCGCACGGTCGCGCGATAATGGGCTTTGAGCGGCGTTGTAGAAACTTTTAACGATTAAATCTGCCAAAAAGCGCCACCGACAATTTTCCAAAATGAAATGTCGCTTCAGCGTTGCGAGGTATGAAGATGACAACAAATAAGTTCCGTTTGCTTAAATTTCCAATACACGAATTCGTCGCAGAAAAAGAGTGAAAAATTACTCTTTCGATTTTTATTGTTTACTTGTATGCAAACAATCGTCGCACACCAATTAACTTTTTTTTATGTAAACTCATAAACAGCTATGAATGAATTGTCAAACGCGTGACATAGTAGAGAGTAGATCTACTTGGGCGTTGTCATGGCGTTTACGATATACATATACGATTTAAAGTGATCGCAACGCCTGAGGTTACATTTCGTTTCAACCCATATGCACGCCTTGTTTCTACTCAATATGTCAAAGCGAGAGCGACCTAACGCCACATTGCGTTTTGGGCATAATTCTTAAAGCTAATCCGCTCCCATAGGAAGACGCTGTTCCCACCATCCAGACTGCAGTCTCAGCAATTTAATCCCAGCGGGTGTTTCCGGTGTAGTGCAATCCAATTCTAATGCACTCACAGCCTATGGGAACCTGTTCGCACCTGAATAAACTGAGTCAGAGAATCTGCAATGATTCGCTGTCACGCTTATACAAAGGAGTTAAGTACATACAAGTTTTGCAACTCTAAAGTCCATTCTCTTATTAGTATTCCGTACCAGAATGATATAAGTGGAACGCTAATGGATTCAACTCGATGTTAATAATCATTAGGTGCCAAGTCAGTACTATAAGTCGGAAGACCTAATTCCTGAAAGCCACATGACTTCATAGCAGCCATGCCGGTGCATTGTCATTAAGTAATAGAACTCCTTTTGTTAATCTCCCACACCTTTTTACATTAATAGATTCTCTTAAGTATCTTAAAATATTATCGTAGTATTCTCCTGTGTTTTGATTTATAATCTATTAACAGGATTCCTCGTCAGTCCCAAAACACTGTTGTCATGATCTTCCCAGCCGATTGTACGATCTTAAATCCCCTTACGCCTCTGCTTTAACTCAGGGTCATAATAATGAACACAAGTTTAAGTAAGCCCGACAACTTGTTAGCTATCGTTTTACCAGGACAAGAAGTTCCGTAAACTAAGGGGTGACCAGATAGCAATGATAGTTTTTCCAATTATTATGTTTCAGCAGCTGTCAAAGTTACTAATGACATCTAGCTGCCAAAATATTCACTAAGGTTTGCCATTTTATCATGCATTGTTTGACGCTTCCCGAATGTGTGAAAATTATTAAAATATATTATCGAAATTCCGGCTCAGTTGTAAATACGCAAATTCGTCGTGAATTGCGCCGGCAATTCGTCGCACCGTGGAAACGTATGAGCATAAGTACACTCTTTTGGACCTTGAACCACCAACCAGACAAAGATCGGTGCGAAGTGAAGAAAACATAGCCGCCGTAGTGGCCAGTATCGAAGAAGACCCAGAAATGTCGATTCGGCGCCGATCAACTGAATTGGGCATCGCCAGAGAGTCAACCAGGTTTATTTTGTAATTGGATTTGGGCCTACATCCATATAAGATTGTGCTGACGCAAGAATTGATGCCGGACGACCATAGACAACGCCGTGATTTCGCTAATTGGGCGCTGGAAATGTTGACTGCAGATCCGGATTTTGGCCAAAAAATCATCGTCTCGGATGAGGCCCATTTTTGGCTCAGCGGCTATGTCAAAAAGCAAAATTGCCGTTATTGGAGCGACCACAATCTACAAGTTTTCGACCAAGCATCAATGCATCCACAAAGATTGACTGTTTGGTGCCTTTTATGGCACGGCGGCATCATCGGACCTTATTTCTTCCGAGGAGACACCGTTACCGTCAATGGTCCTCGGTATAGAGCGATGTTAACCGACTTTCTGTGGTCAGAGCTCGACAACATCGATATATCCGAGCTGTGGTTCCAACAAGACGGCGCTACATGCCATACAAGCGACGCAACGCTCGAAGTGGTGAAGGAGAAATTTGGCGACTGGGTCATCTTACGGTGAGCGTTCATTAATTGACACCCCTCGATTATTTTCTCTGGGGCAACTCAGGTCCTTAGTGTACGCTAACAAGCCAACTACTTTGGACGAACTCGAGGCTAACATTCGAGACGCTATTGCCGAAATAACGAATAAAATAAATGATGTGCTTAATCATTGAGCCACTGCGCTAAAAGCTAAAAAAAAAATTTCAGGAAGGATTTAAGTTCATACAAGTTTTGCAACAAAGTCCATTCTCTTATTAGTGTTCTGTACCAGAATGGTATAAACGGAACACTTTTAGTCAGCGAATAAGTGGATGGGTAGCATTGAAGATACGACGAGTACTCGTATAGCATCGTTCGAGACAGTTCGAAATGCACTGGCGATCCTTAGTGCACTAAGACGGTGGAAAGATTTAACTTCACGCACGTACAACTTACCTTTCGCGGCACTTAACCATATTTCTGCTGCATACATGTATGTATATAGAACTGGCAGCTCCTGTAAGTAGAAGTCTTTTATTCTGTTTTGGGCCTCCGATATTACTCATTAGCCTTGAAAGTGCACTAATAGCTTTGAACGATTTTTTGTAAGCATGCTCAAGGTGGTGCTTCAAACTTAAACAAACATCAGTAATTACTCCAAGGTACTGAATAAACGGTTGGGGAACCTCTTCGTGCCGTAAACGATATAGTTTCGAACCACTGTACGCCGCTGCTTATTGCCACCATACCCTCAACCAGACAGTAGAAGAAGCAGGATTGTTGGAGACTACGACGTCTCCAGAGCTGAAGGCAGCCGATCAGCAGTTTATTTGAAGAGCACTGAATGCAGCTTTCAGCGACAACAATGCCCAAACGGAAAACGTCAAAATTGAATGAAATACGCAAAATTGTTAATTGCCAAATAAAAGAAATTATTCTGTTTTGTAACGTAATCGAATCAAGTTGTTTTATTTGCCGTTCTATAACGTAGAATCAAACAGTTGTTCCTGGTCCAGTTGGCTATCTTTTCTTGTCCGCGAATTTGCTTGCCTTTAACGGCGAATGGTTTTTTTTTTGCTTTTGATATCTCGTTGGTGTTACACGATCTTGCTCATCAGTTCAACAGCCGAACAAGGATGTTTTCAATATTTCCTCTGAAAAACAAATTATGGCAAACGTGGTGATGCCGAAGCAGAGGTAGCGGAAGGCCAAACGTTTTTAGCCAAAATGATGTAAATCTGTGAGCGGAATTTTGCCCAAGATAAATTCCAGGCATAAGCATATAGCAGAGGCAGCATTTGAATTCGAATTTTCCAATCATTTCGATTTTCATTTGGAATTTAGAGAATTTGAAACGAAATTGTATCTGAATTCATATTTGGAATAAATTGGCAAAGCAGGAGGATATATTTTGGGGTGAGACAATAATTTGCTGGTATTTCATAAATGAAGGTAGACTTGATGATGTGGGAGTGCGTACTGGAGTGGATGGACCTACATTGCGTATTCAAATGTATTCCTGATTTAAACAAAAAACAAATAAATTTTAGTTTTATCTCACTTCTGACTCTAGATTCATGTTTTTTGAAGTTGGATTACATTCTTTTCTACTGTGTCTAACACCAATTAGACGGCCTGAACACATTCTTTTATAATTTAACATTACTTTCAAATATGTACAATACATAGTTACACATAATAAGTCTTATTCCACTTCTAACACAAATATCATTCTTGTTTTAATATCACTAAAGATATTTTTTGGAATAAAAAATACTAGTTTGACAAACAGAGTAATTTTTATTAATTTCCCATCACACTTTACTAGATTTTTTATGTTTTATCCCACTTCTGACACCGATGTCGTGCTTGGTTTTGTCGCTCTGAAGTTAGATCTGCTAAATTGCGATTGATAATAGCTTTCCACAAATATGATAGACAGGGTGAATTCGTAAACGCATATCTTGCGCAAAATGTGCAAAGCACGTTGTCCATAAAGGCAAACAAAAAAAAAAAAACTGCAAAGCAAACAGTTCTTAATCGCAATTGCGCTAGTTTTCTTGCGCAAAAGCAGGCGCATCTGCGCAGTTGTCAAAAAAATATTGCTCACTTTCATTTACTTTTTGTGTATGTTGTTTCGTGTAAAGAAAGAAATTTATTTTTGGGAAAAATGAATTCCACCGAAGAGAAGTAAGTAAAAAACAAATAAAAAAATAGTTACATATTATATATATAAACATTTTATACACTTTTTTCAGGCCTTTAAACAACTGGATACATTTGGACAAAGGTTTTGGACGACATACTCAAGACATCAGCAGCGTTTCCATTTAAGAAGGATGAAATTCTGCGAAAATGGAATAATCTTCTTCTCACATACAAAAGGATAAAGCAAAGAAACTCCCAATCTGGTCGAGACGCAACACGATGGGAATATTTTGATCTGTTTCATGAAATTTATGAAACGAAGCATTTCATCGATCCGCCGAGAAATAATTTAGCGTCAACTTTGGAGGAATCCACATCCGGTTCGTCTGAAATCGAAGAAAAATTAGAGGCAATCGCATCGTCATCGTCTCAGCCGCAACTAGTGAGGCCTAAACGCTTCAAGTTGGACTTTTTAAAAGAGGAAGCTGAAGAAGAAAAAAACGCCATCAAGATCAAATGGAAATAGAGGCACAACGGGTAGAAGTAATGCGAGGTATAAAAGAGGTATAGGATAAGATGTTGTAAGGAAGAGCAACTCAAACCAAGCGAAATGTTTTGCGTCTTTTAAATTACGTATATCTAGGTATTTTAGAACTCTGAATATCTTTTTTAGTATTCCAAACGCTTGTTCAATGCACACCCTTGTTAAGCTCAAGCAAATATTGTATCGTACCTGCTGACTGGTAAGATGGCCATTGTCTCGGAATGAAACCATCATATGCATTGACAACGGATAAGCCGAATCTCCCAAAAGATGTGCTCCTTGTGGAATCGAAATTGATCCGTTTCTTAGACGGTTACTTAAGGGATTGTTTCGCCATACTGCAGGGTCATGTGTTCTTCCAGGCCAACCAAAATATACATCCGTGAAAATGCAGTTAGCGTCGCATACTGCCTAGATACAATTAAATGAAGAAACTTAAAATAAAAACAATCATTGGCCAGTTTCCATATCGTAATCAGTAAAGCATGGTTCAAACTGATTGCAGGTCGTTCGGTTTCAGCTCTTTCCCAAAAAGGCTCGAGTTTAAAAAGAAGTTGCTGCCAACCAAAGAAACTAAAACAGTACGTCTAATAACTATTTTCTTACCTTGTATGTTTGCGAACTCATTCTAAAATGTCATCGGGAAATGTTTATATCAATTTGAAAAATCCTTTATTTTTGATGACATGGCGCTGCATTCCCCATATTTTAGCATACACCATTTTTTTTATTGTTTTATTTTTACCTCTTTTGTTATTTCTTCTTTGACAACTAATAAGAAGTGTATTTAAAATTAAGACGAAACTTGGTTGAACCTCCATGCTGTTTGAAAACAGTAAAACGAAAGAAAATAAAATTGCGCAGTGAGCTGTTCGTAAACATCTTAAGTTTGCAAAGCAATCATATGCTTTTGACGTTTCAACTGCTTTTTTGCACATGCTTTGCAGTAGTATGCTTTGTAAATCTTGCGTTTACGAATTCACTCATAGTATAATAATTACTAATTTTTCATAACCCTAAGTGAAGTATTAATTTTTATCCCACTTCTGACACGAACTCTTGTTTAAATTTCAATAACATTTTTTACAAATAAACTCTTAGGCTGTGTACACGGAAATTCACAAAAGAAGGAGATTGAGAGAGAAACCTGACCTTAAGGTAGCAGCTTGTAGTTTATGTATCACCGCTAATTTATTTGAAGATTGAAGCTCATGGCATTCGTGACATTTCGTGAAGTGGACCACGAATTGTTCAAGTCGTCGATTATTGCCGGTTGTATTGATTGAATGGTACTTCTATACCATTCTCAGCTAACGCCGATGTTCCGCAGGGTTACGCGCCTTTCTTTATTTACATCAATTGTCTCCTTTCTGTTACTTGCAATCCGATTCATTCCCTCTCAGATGACAGCATTCTTGACTTCTCATATTCGCTAACGACACCACGGCAAAGGTCCTAAATCGCATGCTTGGGTATACTAAATCATGTTAAGCGACAAGCTTGTAGACCGATCGGTGACCCGTCTGTATGCAGCCAAATCCCTTCTCTTGAATGCTTAGTGCTCCTGTACCGGTATTTCCACCATAAATGTTCGGATGAAATATGTAGTTGTGTTCCGTCAATCCGTCTGTTTAATCGTAATACACGTGTTTTGCACATGCAAATACTTTAGAACTTAGTTCTGAAAGTTCGTTTCGCCGTGCTTCCATTTTATACATAAATCGATAGCTGGTATAAGGCGTTGCGTCCATCTCCCCTATAAGGATACGTTCCACTGTTATTGCCAGATTGCTATATTGCGGATTCTTTCGTATTTTCTTTTCTCATTGTCTACCCGGCCATTTCGAACTCGTTTGATTTTTAGTCTTGCTTTTTCTTCAGGGAGTAAGTCGAGTAGCATTGAAGATAGGACGAGTGTGGCATCGTTCGAGACTGCTCGAAAAGCACTCGCGACCCTTACTGGGCTAAGACGGTGAACGGATTTAACTTCACGCACGTACAACTTAACTTTCGCGGCACTTGGCCATATTTGTGCTGCGTACATGTATTGATGAACTGGCAGCTCCTGCAAGTCTTTTATTCTTTTTTGGGCCTCCGATATTACTCATTAGTCTTGAAAGTGTACTATAGTTTTTGACGATTTTTTGTATGCATGCTCAAGGTGGTGTTTGAAACTTAAGGGAGCATCAATAATCAATCCAAGGTACTTAATAAACAATATCGTTCCGCTAAATTTTTCACTTGTGACAAGCACCACCTCGGTTTTATGGTCGGTAAGCTGCAAATCAGCATTACCTAGCAAATGGCGTACCATTGTGATTGTCTTAAAGAGCTTTTGCTACAACCAGAACTGCGACGTCGTTCGCAGAGCCGATGATTGACGCTTCTCTTGGAATCGGTAAGCGTAGAATTTTGCCATATATAGCATTCCACAGCAGAGGCCCAAGTACAAAACCTTGTGGGACACCGCCAGTTATTTCGTACGTCTTAATTCCCTCGGCAGAATCGTAGAGGAGGACGGTATTTGTATCCGATAAAGACAGCTTATAATGCATTCTCAATCCACTGAGTTATACGCGATTTTCACGTCCACTATTACAATGGTGCAGTATTTTTTGGTGCAGCCTTTCCAGCGCCTGCCTTCTATAGCAGTTCGGGTTCTCGTTATTATCGCTTTTATTGCATCTATAGTGGAGCGTGCCTTACGGAAACCGTATTGGTATTCCTAGAGGCCTCCTGCTGTTTCAATTGCTGCCAAAAGCCTGTTGTAAATTATTGGCTCAATGATTTTTCCGACCATGTCGAGCAAAAAAAGAGGACGATATTACGAAGGTACGTTTGGACGGAATCCCCTTTCCTTTCGGCTGTAGGACTAATCGTTTGCACTTCCAAGGCTCAGGGAAAACGCCTTTGTGAAGACACGTGTTAAACATTTCAGCAAATAAATCGAGTTTTAATAGCGAATTTTAGGGCTTTATTTGGAATATCGTCCAGCACCGGAGCCTTTCTATCGCTTACCTTATTACATGCCTCGAAGTAAAAGAAATCATGAAGAAGTATTATTTAAACAATTTATTAGAAATGGCCAGTATTTGCAATTATGTAGGCCTTGAGTCGCTCTGGCCACTTATCGATCATAGCACGCACCCTGTCCATTAGAAAATTGATAACTGCGCTCTTCAAGAACTCAATATTTGGGTGTCGAGTAAAACAAACAGTTTTTACAGTTTTTAATCCAAAGGATTAGAGTCTGGACTTCCTGACCCCAATTGCCTTTTTTTTTATTCAAAAGCAGAGCTTTCGATCTTTCAATACTTTTTTGCTTTAATTGGGCTGTGAGTAGGTGGCTAGTGTGTCTTTTATATGCATTGAGTCCCAAATCTTGTTTTATAATGCAAGACATAGATTTCTACGATGTCTTCATTTCTGCTTTCGCAGCGGTTTCCGATTAATCCTGGCTTTGATAGTTTTTACTAGCTTTAATAGCTCTTTTGTGAAGTTTGAAGGCGTCCGGATCTTTGACGGACAGTTACGCCACCAGTGTACTCAGACAATGTATACACAAAATTCCAAGCTATCGTACGGTTCGGCAAATATCACCAGTTTCCTTATTACACTTGTGAAGGTCAATTACCACAACACGGTTTTCAATATCTCCCCTCTCCATATTTACAAACGACTTTTGTGTAAATCTTTTTGGCGCTAGCTTAGTATAAAAGTCACTCCTGTCAATAAAGAATGGGTGTGTTCAATACTAATTCCACGATGAGTGCGTTTAAACGTGTACCACTATTTATGACATGACTAAGTGAAGAGGATAGATAGACCATCTACTCTAAAGTCGATTACTCCATTTCCTGATTCTATAAACTCTCAACGACATATGGCAATACACCCCCCACACACTGGTTTAAAACAACTAGGAGACCCCATTTCATAGCACTAAATCAAACACATTCCGTTCGAAGTTCCAAAAACCAATTATCTCTGTCGCTTCAGCAAATTGATTGAACCCAATACAGCATACTCCGGCCACAAGAATTCCAATATCTGTCATTCAAGTTTGTACACAAGTCCTCAGAAATACCGGTAATAAATATTGACCTGTTTCTCATAAACGTTAGTGTGTATGTATTTTACTTCGAAGAAGTTGAATACAAACAGTTTGTTCAGCAATCCAAAGGTATGCGGGGGACGTGATATGTGTCTAAGGCATATAATGTGCAACCTCAGTAAATTAAGGTGCGTGATCGGTTAAATGCTTGGACTTTAGAAACGACTTTCAGAACTTAATCTACAATTCAGATAAGCGGACACCATTTAATGCCAGTAAATGGGCTACATTTCCTGTGTCAAACCAACCTTCTTCGAACTTCCTGTCAAAGTAACAATACGCACACATAAGAGGTTACCTACTGTGCGGCATTCAACCGCAAGTGGCACTATCTCTGGTGTCCGGTGTCGGTCTGTGTATGTCTTTGTTCAAATGTCGCACAGAGGACAATTTTAGAATAACAACATGTCATTTAACTGACAGGTCTCACAAGCAATATGGCGGTAATTAATTCGAAAAGTGAATACACCCGCTCGCTACTGGCAAGTCTGTCGCTTACAATTGCCATCGCAATTGTGTCCTCTATGCTTTCGCCCTTCTGGTGAATGGAAATTCATGCTATGGCCATCTGTGTCCCCACATTGTCCAGAGTAAACAAAACCGCATCCTGCGCCAGGGGAGTACTCGTAACATGAACCAAATAAAACGCCATTTCATAATCAAATCAGTAAAGTGTATTCCACTTCACACTAAGTGGTCGGCAAATATAATACACACAAACGAATAAGGATGACCGACGACGGGGTTCGAAAGCGCAAAAAAAGGATCTATGATTCTACCAGCACCCAGGTCCGGGAGTTAGTTTATAAATAGTAGGTAACCATTTCGGTGTGGGAATGGTCGGTCTTCTTTCTAAAGGAAATGAAATGCATAAGGATAATTTTTACTTAGTAAATACAAAAGTTCTATAGTACTCGTACATTGTATCCTCTTTTCTTTTTTTTTTCTTCGTCCTGGTGGAACATACTGAGGGATACAAATTTTCATAGATTTCAATTCCCTGTGAACGCAGAGAGAGAGAGCAAAATGTTACGCCACACAATAATCCCCGGAACACATTCGTCAGTGGGAAATAGCATTTGAGTTGAATAAATAAAATACCGAATGGGTCAAGTGGGTGGGAATGTACACAATCAACGACCGGTCCAACCAGACACAGCAGACAGGGCAAGAACACAGCTGCAGATGGCAGACAAGAGAGTGGGCAAACAATCATAGTTTGGGGCTTTTTGCTGAATATTAGCTAAAATAATTTGAGAGTCAAAGAGAGTCCGCACTCTATAGGGATGAAACTAATGAAAAAGTATTTTTGCATAGTTTGTCAGGATAATAGTGTTTGCTGGTTTTTTGTATATCCTGCGGTTTCGAGAGCATGTGAATTTTGCCTCCTTAGAGTATAGGGGCACTTAACGTACCAATCCGCTTATGTGAACTGTATTTTTGGGACTGCAGTAATTTGCCTGATAGTGTTCTTTGTAGGACGTGGCTAACGATTTATCCATTTAACCTTATAATTGAAACATTTCTAAGGGTCAACATTTTCTGTAGAATTGCTCTATTACATTTTAATGCACATAGAGTTGGGTGCACGCAACAACTTCTCTATAAGATAATGGTCGGATGAGAGTATACTCGATGATTGATAGATTTTAGAAATATAAGGCTTTTGAATAGCGT
Source organism: Pocota personata (assembly GCA_963082735.1). Taxonomy (NCBI): domain Eukaryota; kingdom Metazoa; phylum Arthropoda; class Insecta; order Diptera; family Syrphidae; genus Pocota; species Pocota personata. Next base: position 34,173,611 of record OY720429.1, on the reverse strand, counting down.
CTAGAAAATCGAGACGAATTGTATCAAAAGTATATTTATTTGTGTTCAGCATTTAAAGTTATGTCGATCTAGCTATGTCCGTCCGTCCGTCTGTTCACCTGTCCGTCCGTATGTCACCAGTTTTTGGGCATTCAATTTTTAGCTATGAAGAAGAAATTTGGTATATATGGTTTTTAGAAGACGAAGAAGTGCAAGTGTAACAAATTTAAAAATCTGCCCACAGACATGTCCACAGATACGCCCACAGACACGCCTACAGACAAGCCCAGAGACACGCCCACAGACATGCCCGCAGACATGCCCACAGACACGCCCACAGACACGCCCACTTATCTAAAAAATTCTTTAAAGATCTCTAAGTCCATTAGATTATCGAATTTCACCAGCGTCTTCAGGCGGAAATGCTAGCAATCCTTGAAGCTAGTCATGATCTTAATAGCGACCAGACGCAAGGTAGCAATCTGTATGGACAGACAGCCATTAAGCCTCTAGCCTCAGTTACTATATACTCCAAACTAGTCGAACAGTGTAAGAAGGAACTCGCTTGCCTGGGAAATCAGCAATCGATCATAGTAGTCCTTGGTCATGGATCACAGAAAAAAAGAAGGCAGCGAATAGGACAGGAACATGTCCCTAGTGGAAAGAGTTCATATTCCGAATGTAGCAGTTAAAGGTACAGTTTTCGCACACTATCAGCTGCGTCATAACCAGCAGGATATGACCTACATGCAACCTCAACATAAAAAACGAACTCTTTAATAGAACCCGCACAGATATTGCTCGTATTGTGGTGATATGTGGGGGTCACTAGCCTGTAGGAAACCATGCGGTTTGATTGGGTATCCCATTTAACACTCACTGGCAAAGTTGTAAATCGCGTGAACGAGAAAGTAACCCTTGACTACTTCCTTTGCAAATGTCCCACCTTAACTAGAGCAAAGCATCGGGCACAGGGTAAACCCATTGTGTCTAACTTTAATGAACTCTCAGGGAAAAAATTGGCTGACCTGGTACTCTCCTTAAAGTCAACAGGATGGATCTAGGATCTGCAGTTGGATCAAACACCCTTTTATACTCACCAAAGTCAACATGTCACAAGAGTGGTGGTAACAACATTTAGCGCTACAGTGCTAATTGAGTATCAGGCATGGTAGCTTCAAACCGTCACTTCTGCCTGCCTACCTATACTCTCAATGGACGTATGACATCAATAGGATGTCATACGTCCCGTTCCAGATGGATTGTAACTTTTTTGTATGTTTTTTTTAATGGCATAACTGAGACAATCCCTTTTTAGAAATTCATGGAGGTATACATAACGATGATGTTCCCAGAAGAATTTTGAAGGACCGACATTTTTTAACATATAGAGTAATTAAAGTCATCAAATTCACCTTCTTTTTTGTTTTACTTGTATAAATAAAACAACAATGGTGTAAGATATCAAGTTGATTCTGGCTTTATTTTGAAGCTCCATTCATACCATTATGCATGGAATAGCACATCATTTAAATGACCGCCTCGGCTTCACTGGCAGTGCTTCAAGCGGTCGGTCCAATTTTTGATGACTCGGTCCAATATGTGCGGAATGTTGGCCTCGAGCTCGTCCAAAGTGGTTGGCTTGTTAGCGTAGACTAAGGACTTGACGTAGCCCCAGAGAAAATAAACGAGGGGTGTCAAGTCGCATGATTGAGGCGGCCAATTAATGAACGCTCGCCGTGAGATGACCCAGTCGCCAAATTTCTCCTTCACCACTTCGAGCATTGCATCGCTTGTATGGCATGTAGCACCGTCTTGTTAGAACCACAGCTCGGATATATTGATGTTGTCGAGCTCTGGCCACAGAAAGTCGGTTAACATCGCTCTATACCCAGGACCACTGACGGTAACGTTGACTCTTTCTCATTTTGAAAGAAATAAGGTCTGATGATGCCGCCATGTCATAAACAGCACCAAACACTTGTGGATTGTGGTCTCTCCAATAACGGCAATTTTGATTGTTGACATAGCTGCTGAGCCAAAAATGGGCCTCGTCCGAGAAGATCATTTTTTGGCCAAAATCCGGATCTCCGGCCAACATTTCCAGCGCCCAATTAGCGAATTCACTGCGTTGTCTACGGTCGTCCAGCTTCAATTCTTACGTCAGCACATTCTTATACGGATGTAGGCCCAAATCCAACCGCAAAATAAGCCTGGTTGACTCTCTGGCGATGCCCAATTCAGCTGATCGGCGCCGAATCGACATTTCTGGGTCTTCGATTACTAGCCGCTACGGCGGCTATGTTTTCTTCACTTCGCACCTATCTCTGTCTGGTTGGTGGCGTAAGGTCAAAAAGACTGTATTCGCGCTTAAACTTTTTCACGGTGCGACGAATTGCCTGAGCACTGAAGCCATGATGATGACCGACCTCACGACGAAATACACGTTGCGTATTTACAACTGAGCCGGAATTTCGATAAAGGCTAACCTTACTAAATATTTTAACAGCTGGATGTCATCGGTAACTTTGGCAGCTGCTGAAACATAACAATGGGAAAAACTATCATTGCTATCTGGTCAGCCTCGTATAAAAGAAACGATTAGTTGTCTGACGTCTGTTCATTATTTTTTCAGCTATGCTGTACTTGCTAGTCTCAGGGATCAAACTCGTACTTGACAACAACATCGAAAACTACGGGTAAAACTGCAAAGGACGTATGAGCATGGCTACTTATCCTCAATACCGATGGGCCATACTAAGAGAAGTCTTCAATGCCATCCTTTTCGCCACCAAAATTAATGCTAAAACTGGGGCAAAAATTATTATACCCTATCCCATAGGGTATATTAAATTTGTTACAGAGTTTATAACATAGAGAAATAATAACGGTTAAACCCTATAAGTTTATATATACCTACATACATATGTATGTACATATATATGATCAGCATTAAAATTATTGTCGATCTAGCCATGTCCGTTCATTCGTCCGTATGTCACCGCTCTTTGAGCTTTAAATTCTGAGCAAGGAAGATTAATTGGTCTTAGGACCGAAGCAGTAGAAGAACAAATATTTTTAAAATCCGCCCACAGATACGCACATTTTTGGGGACATGTTCTTAGAAAAAGGTATTTTGGTTTCTCAAATCTATTTACGGTGATGAGTAGAAGGATTTCATTGCATTTGAACCAAAAGGTTCACAACGCCACGCCCACTTTATTAAGGATGGGTTAGAAAATGAGGAAAGGGTATCATAGGATCCGTTTCAGGTGTATTGTAAATTTTATGTGTGTTTTTACCTACTAAATGTAATTCTTTTTAGATCCTCATCGTTATGTTATAGATTTTTAAAATGAGGTTTTCCCAGATATGCGAAGTATTGGACATATCTTAGGATATTTAAAAAGTGACGCACTTAGGCACGCTGATGAGTAAAAATTAATACCTCTTCCGATTTGTTACATATGCCCTGATACACATGTGTAGTCAGACTCAGTATACTCTCATCATGCTTAGTATACACAGAGCGAGGAGGTGATGATACGTTCTACCCACTGTAAAACCGCCAAATTATACACTATTCCAAAAACACCCGTGCACAGAAAGATTCTGCGCCAGCCTATAAGGCTGAAACTACCGATACCTGGCTTCAGAGAAAAGCATTTTATCATTTCTTCTTTACCGAAGTCAGGCGTCAGGGTTTTTTCCAAGAAGGAATGGTGCTGGAGGAGTTCTTAACAGGCCAACGGCAGAGCTCGCATCCCCGTAGTGAGTTACTGGCAACCAATAAACTGGCCCTCCAGGTTAAGGGTTAGGCGTCGGGGTAGGTTAGGTTAGGTAGATGGGTGCCTTGTGACAAATAGAGTCACTGCTCACTTAGACCAACGAATTCGGGTCCATTGTGTCTGGAAACGTTAAAAGTCCGCTGTTAGAACCACCCAGATAATGATATAAATCTCAGGAGGTCCGTAAGCTCTATATTATCTAAGCCCTCCAATTCCGAGAAGCAGTAACTTCCGAGAGTCCTCATTCTTGTAACGGATAGGGCAGGACAATCACACAGCAGGTGACGAACTGATTCAATTTCTTCTTCGTCCCTGCAGCTTCTACAGTAGTCGTTATGTAGCACACCGAGTCGCTCCGCGTGAACTCCAATGGCACAATGACCAGTAATTATTCCAGAAGCCATCCGTGTATTATAACGACTAAGTTTCACCAGAGAAGTTGATCTCTTCTTGCTAAAGGCCGGCCATGGCGCCCTGGCCGTTGCGCATGTTTCCAGATGAATCCATCAGCTTCGTTGTTCGTCTTCTATTTTCTTTCGTAGGGAACTGATTGGGGTTACTCCAAAAGGGAGGACCCGCGATAAGTGCAGCGCCGACCCTTTCCTAGCAAGCTCATAAGCCCTTTCATTTCCTTCGATATCCATATGCCCTGGAACCCAGCAGAGGGTCACCGCATTGGCTCTGGATATTCCATTTAAGACCGATTTGCAGGTTCTCACAAGCCTTGATCTAATTACAGCAGAGTCCAGAACCTTAATGGCTGCCTGGCTGTCTATGTATATAGACAGTTATCGTTTTAACAACGATATTACTCTCGCGAATAATTTCCGCAGCCTGTATGATGGCTGTGATTTCGGCCTGAAAGACGCTGCAGTCGTCGCTTATTCTAAAGGAGTTGTTTATTCCTAGGGCCTCACAATAAACTCCGGCTCCCATGCCAACGTCAATCTTAGAACCGTCGGTATAGAACGCCAGTTCCTTTTTCTTCATGGTTCTCAGGTTCCTCCAGTGCGTTCTGTCAGGAATTCTTATGTTGAATCTCTTTTCAAAAGCTAGCGTAGGGGTCATGAAATCAGTTTCCGCCGATCTGCTGGTAGTTCCCCATCGGGATAAAATGGAGGCATGGCCGTAAAGGCTCGATGACCACAATCGGCCTTCTCTCAGTCTTACAGCGGTTTTAGCCGCCAGACTGCTACAGTATATATCAAGCGGAATGAAACTAAGCATGGTTTCCATTGCCGCTGTAGGTGTTGTTCTTATTGACCCCATGACTCCGATACACGATGCCCTCTGGATTTTGGTGAGGTTTGAAAGCCATCCACCAGACTAGTGAACCATATGTGAGAATGGGTCTTACGAACGCTGTGTATATCCAGTACACCACAGCTGGTTTGAAGCCCCACGTGTTGCTGAATGCCTTTTTGCAAGAATAGATAGCTACGCTAGCTTTTTTGTTGCATTCGGCAGTGTTATCCTTCCAGTTCAGTTTGGAATCTAAAATTACGCCCAGGTATCGAGCTGAACTTGAGGTACTTAGTTCAGTACCACCGATGTTTGGGGGTCTGAAGGTAGGAATTGATCTCTTCTTAGTGAAAAGAACTACCTCCGTCTTTGAGGGGTTCACTCCCAGCCCTTTGCTGCTGACCCAATCATTTATTAGTTGTAGTGCAGGATTTAGTCTTTCGCTTAGGACTGGAGGGAATTTTCCCGAAACCAGGATAACCACATCGTCGGCGTAGGCCGTCGCGTTAAAGCCGTTTTCCTTCAGTATCACCAAGATCTAATCCACTCCGAGGAGCCATAATAAAGGAGATAGAACTCCTTTCTCCTCTGCAGACGCTTCACCGGATGGTTACATCTCCTAGCATTGAAAATATAACCCTCGATTGAAGCATCTGTGCAATCCAATTGCAGAGACCCATGTTTAAATGAGCTCTGTGTAGGCTGTCCAGGATCGCGTCAGTGTTCACGTTGTTAAAAGCCCCTGCAATGTCTAAGAACGCCCCAGGAGTGAACTCTTTAAAGTTGAGGGATCTTTCTATACTTGATACGACCCTGTGTAGCGCAGTATCTACCGATCTGCCGCAGATGTATGCGTGTTGGGATTTAGATAGGTAATTATCGCCAATCACGTTTCTTATGTACACATCTATTAAACGTTCCAGTGTTTTTAGCATAAAAGACGACAGACTGATAGGTCTCAGGTCTTTTGCGTTTGTGTGACTCGCTTTCCCCGCTTTGGGAATAAATACGACGCGCACCTCCCGCCATGCTTTAGGAACATATCCTAGCTTAAGGCATCCTGTGAAAATGCGCTTGAGCCATGGAACAGCAATATCCACTGACTCATGCAGCATCACAGGTCGAATGTTATCCATTCCAAATGATTTAATTGCCCAGGCTATCTTGTCATCATCTATTATAATCCTCACGTTTCATCTATTATATTCCTCACGGGACGCTTCGTTTGTTGATTTTATAGATGCGCAAAAGGACCTCCAGGAGTTTTTCTTTGCCAACCTAATCTCTTTCTTGAATAACTATATATACGCTTTTTACGATGCGTCATGGTAACTTCCTACCGAGGAAAAAATTAATAGTTACGAAGCAGCCTCAAGCCTTCATAACTGATCTACTGCTGACAACCTCAGCAAACGAAATAGGGACAACGCCTTTTGGATCTGCACTTGGAATGTCCGCTAGACTTGCATACAGCAGATATAACCGCCATCCAGAAAATGCGATGGGATGGTCCGGAAGGAAAGATGAAAACTGTATCATTTATTATACGGATTGCTACAGAGAACAGTAGCAGCGCTTATTTGGATGCGGATTTGTCATAAGCGGCAGACTTAGGCAAGAAGTCTTAAGCTTCCGATAAATAAGCGAGCATCTTATAACAATTCCCATGAAGGTTAAATTCGCCAACATAATCCTTATATGTGCTCATGCCCCCACGTAGAACAAGGACGACGCCACCAAAGAGTGTTTCTATGTGAGCAATGTCCTAGATATGACGTTAAAATTATGTTGGGCGAACGCCAAAGTAGGAAAGGAGGCGGCGAAGGCCAATATCCCGCTGTCAGGCAGGATGAACCATTCAACCTAGATGATAATTGTCGAAACTTCTGTCCACTTAATCAAAGCGAAGTGAGGATAGCAATATCCAAGTTCAAATCCAACAAGGCTGCTGGACCTGACGGCTGGAGATGAGTTGGTAGAGAGCATACACCAGCTCATTATATGGTCAGACGAGTGTATGCCTGATGAGAATCTCAACATCGTTTGCCCGATCCACAAGAAAGGAGCACCAACTACAGATGCATTAGTCTCCTCAGAATCGCATGATCTTATCTGTCATATTGTGTGAACGCCTGAACATTTTCGTCAACAACCTGATTGGCCAATATAAGTGCGGTTTTAGGCGAGGAAAGTCCGCAATCGATCAAATTTCCACACTTGGCAGATCCTGGAGAAAACTTAAGAAGTCCAAATCGATGCTCACCATCTCTTTATCGATTTTAAGGCCACTTACTGCAGCATTTATAAAGATGAGCTATGCAGAGCCATGTCTAGTTTTGGCATCCCTGCCAAACTCGTCCGTCTGTGCAGGATAACAATGGAGTATGCTCGCTGCTTGTGGGAACTACTAGCGCGTGCCGACGATATCCGCCCCGCAGAGTTTTCGAATCTAACTCGGAGGCACGACGTAGTAGAAGAACTCGCCTTATGTGGCGCGCATAATTAGAAGGGGACCTCTACCCACTTGGAGTACGAATCTGGAGGCAGTTGGCTAAGGACCGGGATAACTGGAGAGGTTTGTTGGTTGAGGCCCTGGTTTACCCCTAACTGTAGCGCTACCTAAGTAAATCATCTCGACGATAGCATCTTCCGCACACAGTTACCGCAGCTTAAAATTTTCAAATTATGTAGGTTGAGACAGCTTGTTTCCAATCAACATCATCATTGCCAAAATAACAAGGATAAAGTCACTTTATCCAATCAATTAACGAAGCAAAACTTCAACTAAACTATATTTGTAAGTTCTCTATCCTTTTCAGCACCTCTCCCATTTGATTTCAGTTAGCATCCCACACGTTTTATCAAATATTTAACTAAAAATCATCCCAACCACTCGAGGAAATTCACGTTCCACTGCACACCATCTAACGAACTAATTACTAAGAGTATCTGTTCTCTGAATCCACTTCATCGTTCCAGAAACAATCCAACACATCCAATCTCGCAGGTTACCAAAAGTTTCTTAATTCTTTGTTCTCCGTTTTTTTTTTTCATTTTCATTTCCAAAAAAGTACTACCTATAGAGAATTTGAAAAGTTCAGTTTCATACGAATGCACAGTAACACTTTTCTTTTAACAGGATTCACAAACTTTAATCTAAAAGTTAAACTTAAAAAAATACCAATTTTTTTTTTTCTTAAAAAAAGGTGCTTAAATTGGAATAGTTACGAAAACTTCTCTGTTCCACTGTTTTTGTACGGAGGCTGTGTTATTTTCATAGTTCAACGCATCCTTAATTCAAATATGTTAGATAGAATTTCCAAATCGTAATTAATATCAAATTTCGTCGACCGCTACAACGGCACTGGATCATGAAATGTTGAAGTTCCGATTAGTGGTCGTTTGCTAAAGCCACGTTTATACTGATTTTGCTCATTTCGTTGGTATTTCATTTCTGTAATTTATTGGTAATCCCATGACGACGTGCAGGTACCTGGACAATTGGGTCAGGACCGGAAACTAATTTGTCGCTGATTCGGGATGTAAAATTCGAAAATTAAACATTATTTGAAACATGCTGTGTGTCCCGGAATCCCATTGATGATCCATTGGTTTTGTGTGGTGGGGATCAAGGACGAAACAACATACTTTATAGTTGTCATTTGTCAGCATAGGGTTGTGACTTGGTGACATGTCGTAGTAATGTACTCCATGATGTCAAATGGATACAATAAAAATTTATCGCATTCCACAAAAATACATCATTGGGGCTATAAAAGGGGTTTTGCGAAAGCAATAACAGATAAATCGTTTGGTTTGCCTTTATTATTTCTATTTCATTATAACATCTTGTGATGTATACTTTTGGAGGATTAAATTTTATTAATGGACATGTTGTCGAAAAGTCGATAAACCCCGACCGACTTATAGCCTTATAGCTTTTTGGAGCCATATTTTAGAGTTTTATGGTAATTTATTCAGAGATTGATATGTTTTTTTTTTTTTTTTTTCACATTGATCCATTGTTTGAGTTGTTGAAGTGCGGTCAAATTTTAACGACACATCCGTAACATGTTTGAGTGTAGGTTAGGTTAGGTTAAGTGGCTGTCCCCGTTCAGGCAAGGAGACACACTTAAGTGTTTCCATTGTGATACCACAACGAGTAATGGAGTACCAGTAGCAGGAACTTTACATGAAGAAATTCTTGGTAAAGGGAGCTGATTTGGGTAACCGTATTGTTTATTTATTTATTTAGCTTGAGATCCTTACAAAACGAAACTTAACTAAACTAATCTAAACTGACATAATTCGAGAAGGAAGGAGGAGAGAAACCCAGGCCAGGTCAGGAGGTGGGAGTGTTATGGTGTAGGTCATTCGTTAGTGAGATTTTGTTACTATTAAAATCAAAGTTGGATAGCGAATTATTTGCATTGCGCAGCATTGTAGACATAAGTTCGTGGTAACCATAATTTGTGCGGTTGGTGACAAGACGAAAGACAGGTACGTACTTTAGGTTGCGGGAATTTGCATTGAAATAAATCATTTACAATAGGGCGAGGCAATAAATGTTTCCTGCTATCAACAGATGCACAAAAAGTATACCGGCAATATTACGACGGATTTCCAACGACTGTATACTAATTAGTCTCAGACGGTCCTAGAAAAAGATGCATTCTGGCTGGATTTTCACAACCTTATCAAAAACTACCCAAAGGAAGAGCTTTTGTTTGTTGGCGGAGATTTGAACGGACATGTCGGGAAGACAAACGAAGACTATGAAGACTGCCATGGAGGACTGGGGTACGGTACCAGGAATTCTCCAGGTGATAACATCCTAAGCATATGCATGTCATACGGTCCTATCGTAACACCGCCTCCTCCTGACAAAAATTTGTATGGAGACGGGGAAGAAAACAAATAAACAAACAAAGGTGGCTAAGAAAATCAATTGGTACAAGCTGGACAAAGGAAAAGGCGAAGCTTTTATTACCAGCATGACAAATTACATCTTTACCATCATTGATGAGGTCAGTCATGAGGAATGCAGAGCACAAGATATGTGGGATTCCCTACACCGATCTTGCTTGGAAAGAGCCAAATCACTGCTTGGAATGTCGAAAGGCCCCTGCCAATATGCCAAAGAACATGGTGGTGGACAGATGAAGCTAAAGTAGTGATACGGGAAGAGAAAATGGCTTTCAAGGATTGGTCAAAGAGCTTTTCTACAAATAGAGATGGAAAAGCTCGTCTTGAAGTAATATATAGATGTTGCAAAGATCTCGCGAAGAAGAAGTGCGCCCAATTTCAAGCAAAAAGTATGGAAGGCCTCTATCGGGAGTTGGAAGAAATATCGTCTTCGACGTCTGATAGGAACCAGGCTATCCAATAGTTTCGATAAAACCACTTGAATAATGAAACAACTATCTTCAATACAGCCGACCAGAGAAGAAGCTCAAGGCTATCTTCTTGTAGAAGACAACAAAATTCTCCACAGATGGCGATAATATTGTGCAAGACTTCTGAACGAACAGTTTCCCCGGGTATACTTTCCAAGAGCAGCTCCTAACCATGACGAAGTATCCGACATTATTTCTCGAAGAAGTTAGGAATGCTGTCAAATACTCCAAAAAAAGAAAAGCGGTTGGGCCAGACGAGATACCCTCAGAATTCTGGAAAAATATGGGAGACATCGGGTCCAGATGGCTCATGATTCTTATCTCCAAACTTATGAGCGGTGATCCAATGTCTAATCAGTGGACAAGGGAAAGGGCGATACACGAAACTGCGATAACTGCCGTTCTGTCAACCTGATGTCAAATACCATGAAGATCGTTGAGCGGGTATTAGATGGCCGACTGCGGAAAATAATACGGCTATCTGATGACCAGTGCGGGTTTGTCTCGGGTACATCAATAACAGATGCAATCCAAAGTATAAGGATCATAATGGAAAAACATCGTGATTCCTTAAAGGACTTGCATATGGTGTTGGTTGATTTTGAAAAAAACCTTTAATAGACAACCAAGAGATTTCTTATGGGTGGCGCTAAGACAACGAGGAGTTTCAGAAACCTACGTGCGCATGATCATGGACATGTATGAGGGAGCAAGGACAAGAGTAAGATGTCCCGCAGGAGTCACCGAAGAGTTCCCAATCAAAGTCGGTGTACACCAGGGAAGCGTCCTCAGTCCTTTGCTATTTATTGCAGTCCTTGATTATCTGCTTGAATGAAAAGTGACGTACCCCAAAGTGCATCAGTTATTTTTTTTCTGGCGATGCACAGTGATAGAAAGCACCAAAACCCCATATTAAACTAAAAAATTATTTGGTGATAAGAAAACCGTTGCTATTTTTTTGTATGCTGAATATTCCAAGTAACACTAAACTGAATGAATAAAACCGTTTACTCAACGAGATGCTTCGCACTGAGTGCAATAGTCGCAGTCATTTAGCCAAAGTGAAAACGTGTGTTTTTGCGAACTGATTTTTCTCCAAAAGTATTGATTTTTTGATTTCTTGCTGTGCAAAATTATTAATTTTTTGAAATGGAACCTTCTAGCTCAGGTATTTGTTAGTCTACAAATAATTATTATTTTGAAAACAAACATTCACGTTCCTAATTATGAGGCTACTCTTTGAATGAAATTGATATGAACAGTTTTTTGCACTTATTTTGAAAGACAGATGAAATTAGTTGCATTTTAAGCTACCTGAAGCAAACAAATAATTTTTTTTCTACTCAGTGTCTATTGTGCTTTAAATAACTGTAAAAAATTGTTGCCTATTTCTGCCGTTTTTGTAAAAAAAAAAGATTTATAAAATTCGTTACAATTTAAAAAAATTAAACTCTCATTACTTTATGTATCAATTCAAATGTGTCTGTAGGAGAGTTGTCCAACACGTTAAGTCTAACGCGTCTAGAACTTTTCAAGTTTCTTAGAAGTTCAGAAGGACAAAATATTGATGTCCAAATGAAATGTTTGACTGAACACCTAAAAAAACAAACGAACAATTTTGATGACACAAGTTTAGTAAAAAAGTTGTATAGTTTTAAGTCCCAGTTTAAAACTCGATGATTGAAGGCACATAGAACTAAAGAATACTTTTTAAGGGACAATGAAACATGGCTCGATTCATCAATTTCATTTTTCTGTGCTTCAGTAGAGAAAAAACGTGGTCATCCAAGTACTTCCTTTGAAGACAGTTCTGAACGCACGAAGCAGAAAAAAACCAAAACATTGCAAGACTCAACACCACTTGATATATTGAGCTATGCCACCCAAATGAGTTTACGAGCAACAGGAAATACGGAAGCATCAAAAATGTTGAAAAAAATTACATCTTCCAGTCCTGAAAAAGCTTGTAGATATTCAACTACTTTAACAAAGCCACTTTCATCAAACAATAATGCTTTGACGGGTGAAGATGCTCTTGCAGTGGTTGTGGATGCTAATTTAACTGAAAAATTCCCTTTCTACAAAGTTGTTCAGAATGCAAAGAAAGAGGTATATCCTAAAGAACATACTATAAAAATATCGGAAGTCTCAGCAGAAATTTCTTTGCAAGCTCTACTTTATCTCACTGTAAGGCGTTTAGCAGCTTCGCAGACTGACGTATTTTTACGTCAAAACAAGCTGTATTCATGATTTGCATTGTCCACCTTCGTCTTCTCTGTGGCACTAAAATAGTTTAGCAAAATCCAAGGCCGGGTTCTACCAGATATTGTAGACCCTTAAAAATTACATTTCAAAAGGAATGTACATAAACTTCCATAGCAGAAAAAAATCGTGTTGATGACGAAATTAAAAAGTTGTTAGCCACTTCAATTTTCATAAACGGAAAATCATTTCTGGTGAATCATGTTTTAATTTTTTCTATGGTTAATGGTAAGGTTCTCAATGCGATTACAGATACATCTTCCACTCAAAAATGTTATTTATGTGAAAATACAAAATTTTAAGTCTGGAATATCTGTTTTACATGGCTGGATTCGTTTTTTTGAAACAATACTTCACCTATCCTATAAATTACCTCTTAAAAAATGGCAAGCTCGAAAAGAGGATAAGTTGATAGTTGAGAAAAATAAAACCCGGATACAAAAAGAGTTTAGGGAGCGTTGTGGATTGATTATTGATAAGCCTAAACCAGGATTTGGAAATTCCAATGATGGAAATACTGCTAGGTGTTTCTTTCAAAATCCGAAAATCACAGCGGAAATAACCAAAATTGACATAGACTTAATCAAAAAGATGCACACAATATTAGTAGTTGTATCTAGTGGGTGTGCAATTAATGTTAGCAAGTTTCGTCAATTTGGTGAAGATACCGCCAGATACTTTGTTGATAAGTATCCCTGGTACAATATGTCCCCAACACTCCACAAATTTTTTATTCACGGGCATGAAATAACTTCAACTACCCCGTTACCGATAGGCCAGTTAACTGAAGAGGCCCAAGAAGCCCGTAATAAAGACTTCAAGAGATTTAGAGAACATCACTCTAGAAAAACTAGTCGCGAAGAAACCATTAGAGATGTTCTGAATTCTTTTTTGCTAAGTTCAGACCCACTAATAACTAGCAAGAGAAAATTACCTAAAAAGAACAAAAAACGGTTTCCAAAAGAAGTTCTTGAATTGTTACAATCCTCTTCTGGGCCACAGGATTGTGACGCCGATGAAGAAGACGAAGATATAACGGATGACGACGACGATACTGCCTATTATGAAATTGATGACGAGTGGTTGTGCCATACTGATTGAAGCACTATAGAGGCTAAACAAAAGTGGCACCACACCCTGAAGTAATGCAAGAAGCAATCCCGGGGTTGGGTTGCTTGAAGATGGAGAGGGTTTAGTCGGTAGACACACCAGGGAATCATGGCCGACCCTGATGGTGCATCAAGCATTCCCTCTTCATTACAAAAAAAATAAAAAATACATGGATATACATACATATATTTTTAAAATATTTGAATTCGAATTTTAAAAATTATAATTTTTGGAATGTTACAGAAAAAAATAAACATGCAGATAGAATTAAGATAAAAAAGTAAAACGGATGATTTTCGAAAATTGGAAGAAATTTTTTTAATTTCTTTATTGTTTTATTATTTTATTTTCCTTATATCTCCCTTTGTTGTTATTAGATTTTTTTTTAAATTTACGCATAACAACTATAATACAATCGTTCAACTGTGGTGCAAATTTCATGATAATCGGTCGAATATTTTATTTGATACGCACTTTGAAGGCTTCTTGCCCCACTGTGCGATGGAGCAATCATAAATGAAGATCAAACGTCCCTGCAACGAGCACTTGATGTAAAGGTGGTGGTTATGGAGGGAAATGGGTAACGTATTAGTTCAAAAAAGACGTGTTGCCCATTCTCTGATCCACATAGGCCCATTCCAGACATTTAATTGAAAGTGCTTTCCAAGTGCGAAAAGTTCAAATATCTACGATCTATGATCAATAGCGAAGCAACTTGTGATGATGATATAAATCATCGCGTAAGCGTAGGGTGGATGAAGTGGCGGGAAAACTCCGCAATCTCCCGTGACCGAAAATTGTCCCGTAAGCTGAGAGGAAGACTTCAAGGCAGTTGTACGTCCGGCGCTCACAAAAAACCACCGCGTCACATAAATGCAAAAACAGCAGCATTTGATTGGCCTCAGTGACGAAGTGATCCGAAAACGTGAAACCTGCCGGTACTTCCTGAGGCCAAACCGGCAAACCCCACAGGCGGATCAGCAGGGATACAGTAAACTGGGAGGGTTATGATCCTTCTACTCCGGATCATAACATAGACGTAAGCAAATGAAGAAGAAGAAGACAATCCTAGTATAGGTGGTAAGTTATAAAAATCAGTTTAAAAAAGACCGCGTAAAGTGAATCGGATGAATCTGCGTTGCCCCGATTCAATTCTTTTGATATGGACCCCGTAAAAAAACAACCATATTTGGCTAGCATACTTGAGAAGGGGCCTTACAGAGGTAATATAGAGGGACTTTGAAACATGATGATCCGAAAATTTCTTAGACCATCGTTTCATAAAACCAAGTGCTGAGTTGGTCCTGCTTATAGAGTTATCAATATGAGAACGAAAGTTGAGTTCACTATCACAGATGATACCCAAATCACATATTGAAGTGACTGAGGGTACGAGCTCATCACGAATGAAATAGACCCTAGGAGATAGTGGAATGCGTTTACGAGAATAAGTAATAGAGTGACATTTGTAGACATTAAATTTTAAGAAATATGTTTGACACCAGATGGAAAACCTATTCAAGTTTTCCTGCAATAGGCGGGAGTCAGCGTTCATGACATCAGCGTAGACGGATAGATCAGAGTTCCTGATGATACATTCAGCATCTATGATAAATATCAATGGTCCAAGATGGCTGCCTTGAGGGACCCTCGAAGTTGCAATAAAGGATCAGATACTAAAGTTCCAAAACGGACTTTGAATTGGCGCTCATCCAGATACGATTTGATCCACGAAATAAACATTGGTTGAAACTTAGGGCTTTTAGCTTAAAAAGAATAATTTGGCATGGAATTTTGTCAAAAGCCTTACTAAAGTTTGTGACAACAACATCAAACTTCATTGCCATTCTCCAATGCGGCAGAGTACATTTGACACAAATTCGGTTAAGTTAATGGTTGTTGTGTTGCCCTTAAGGAATCCGTGGAATTTTTTCCTGCCCCGCATTTATGTGCACAACTATTCAGACCCAGAGATCAAGCTCTTTATTTTGTAAATGTCGAGCCTGGCTAGGTCGCTCAGATCGTCATAGAAGTACTCCCCGAGTGGTTTCGCTCTCAGCATTGATAGTGCAGGACCGGTGCAGAAAGGTGAGCTACTGTTTCCTCCTCCTCGTCTCTACAGCTTCTACAGAAATCGTTGGAGGGGACAACTATTCAAATAGCATGACTGACTATCGAGTGGAGCCCCCTGACCATCCTTTCCTTTGCCAAGCAAAGGCATTTCCTATATTTCGACGACAGACAAGTGCTAACGCTATTCGATCTGATGTTTGCCATTCCTTTGGCTTCAGTATCAAAGCGAAACTTTATGAATTCTATAAGAGCAGACGGTTCCCCTCTATTTTCAGGGATATTCCGATACACAATTTCCTTTCTCAGCTCGTCTGCTCTGTAGTTGACCGGAACGTCCCTCTGTCATGGAACCCAGCACAGGAAACGTCGGATCTCTCTCAGTGTCACCATTTCAGGTGGACATCCAAGTGCACGTGATTCGAATAAAGTCCATTTTTAGTATAAGGTGGCGCAAAAGTCCTCAGTCGATTTCTTAAGGCAGTAACTTTGATTGTAAATAAAAAGAATTTATTCTGTTTGTTAATTATTTTTTTTTAAGTCACGAAGATAAAAGTGGTCAAGTGGCGCCGAACTTTTCTCATAACTTCTGGCGATAAATTCTGTCAGATCTTCTTGTGTTTGTTCGTATAGACTCGTGACTTCAAAAGACCCCAAAGAAAGAAGTCTGGAATGGTCAAATCGGGCGATCTTGCGGTCCACTGCAAATCGTCAAAATGAAGGATTAAGCGGCCGGGAAACGCTTGCTGCAGAATGTCCAGTGTCGTTCGTGCTGTGTCTGTGGTTGCACCATCTTGCTAGAATCACATATTCTCCAAACTTAAATCGTCAATTTCGGCAGCAAAAAAACGTTGATCATAGCTTTGTAGCACTCACCAGCCAGAGTAACAGTGTTGAATACACCGTCCTTGAACAAATTTGGGCCAATCACTTTTCCTTCGTAAATGCCGCACAAAACAGTGACTTTGAGAGGATGTAGTGGCTCTTTGTGCATTATACGCAGATTTCCAGTGCCACGTAAGCGATAATTTGGCTTATTCATCCACATCGCAATGGTTTAGGAGATTTAGGAGGGCTTGGCTGTAATTTACACGCTATTGGCAGTCTGCATGCAATAGCTGATGCACTGTTTGCACTTTGTACGGGTACATCTTCAAGTAAAGACCGTCTATTGATGCCCAATTGTATGGCCCGTTGTCTGATTGATGTTTGAGGGTCCTCTTGGACATTTGCAACCACAGCAAACTTTTCCACGGTCCGACGAATTGCCTGCGCACTGAATCCATGATGACGACTGACCTCCCGACGAAATTCACGTTGCGTATTTACAACTCAGCCGAAATTTCGATAATACTTTTTAATAATTTTCACACGTCTGGGAAATGTCAAACGATGTATTATGAAATGGCAAACCTTACTGAATAGTTTGACAGCTGGATGTCATTAGTAACTTTGACAGCTGCTGAAACATAACAATTGGAAAAACTATCATTGCTATCTGGTCACCATTTAGACCCAAATTTGCCTGTGTTGTGTGGCACGTAACCCAGTTCTGTTGGAGCCACATGTAGCTCACATCAATGTCCTCAATCTCAGGCCAAAAAAGGTTGGTTATCATTTGACCAAAGTGCTGAGAATTCACCGTAACAGTGGTGCCTTCGTCATTCTCAAAAAAAATACGGCCCGATCACGCCGCCGATCCACAGCGCGCACTGAACTGTCACCCGTGGTGGTTGCAATGGCATATCAATGATCACATTTGAATTCTGAAAACCCCAAATTTTGAAATTTTGTTTGTTTACGTATTCGGCTAGCGAGAAATGGGCCTTACCGGTGAAGAAAATTTTGTTCCAATAGCGATAGACAGATGTTACAGAACTGTTATTTTTATAGTGAGATGCAACAATTTTAATGTATTAATCGGTAGTTGATTAACTATATTAAAAAATGGCAAGGCAAGAACTAACTACCTGTTACTATGGATGACAGATGGGCTTAAAAGATGCTATATGGCAAGGATGTGAAATACCAACCTCGAAATGAATAACCCTTTATAACAAAGCATCCATCAACAACGTGACAAAATGTTCCCATTGCACAACAATGATTATTTATTGTATTACCCCCATCATCCCACAAATGAAATCAAAATTATATTCATCTATCCCTCAAAAATGCATGGCTCAACTAATCAAAAACAATTCAATTAGAAGAGTAGGTACCTTTTGAAATTTAATTACACGATGTTCGCGATGGAGTGGTGGTTCCGCCTTTGCGGGCGCATAGAAGATGCAATCGAAACTGTTTTAGTTAAATGGCGTCTTTATAATGAAATAATTGCCACCACCTAAACATTTACAATTGTACATTTAATTTCCACCCTAAAGTGCATCATTGTTATAATTATCCCATTACGGTTGCTCTAGGCAAGTGAGTGACTTTGCTGAGTCGAGGTCTTTTACGAATGTTTATTAGCATTAATTCTAGGGTGAATGTGTATGAGTTGAAATGTGCATTCGCGACTTGGGTAAAGTCAAGACTCAGGACAGAAGTTGTGCCCGCATTCGAAAAGAAAATACTTTTTGTTGTGTATGCGGTGGGATGTAGATATGTACGAGTACATATGTATATTCAGCTTGAAGAGAATTTCTGCGGTGGTATAACGAATCATACTAGCATTGTGGTTTTGTTCTGAGAAACATTTTCCAGGGAAACATTTTATCCACATATATTTGCCTGCCATAAGTTTCCATGTTTGCACACGAATGAGCAGTGGGAAAAATTCAGTTCAGTGAACTTGAAGATACAAATAATTTCTACTCATGGTGCTATAGACAAAACTAATTTTAATTCACTATTGGTTATGAAATAAATGTATAATGTAAGTGGGTCTAGAATTACATACGCATGTATGTACACTTTATACTGTGTAAAAATCGTTGAACTGTTTAACATGAAAGTGATATCTTTACAGCGTCTTCCTTTAGAAACAAATAAGTCGGATTGTGTAATAGATCTCATATGCAAAAAGCAAACATTTGGATCAACTTCAGTAAAGGGACTAAAGTCCTTGGAATGAAAGCATATAGTTCAAGTGCTTCAAGCCCACCCATTAGCTTGCCTCTTTTGCTGCAACTGTCTTTACCCACCCGAATAGCGATATAAGCAATACGTATAAATAACTGCTAGTGTTTATTTCAAAACATTTTTTGACTGTCGATGTAGGACGACCTAGCAAAGCAGGGATCTGCCTCGGAAATTCTGGACAGTGGAACGGTGAGGGTTATGATCATAAAACAGTCCGCTAATGAACACCGGAAATTAATGCTAAACGCGGAGAAGAGCAGACAAGCCAAAATGACAATATAGGCAGGCCTTAGCTCTACCAAATGAGAAGCTCTAAGCATGGAACGAGTAACGCTCATATGGATAGTAGCAATATTCACAGGACATGAACATTTTATAGTTACCTAGCTTTCTGTAAGAAAAACTACATACACTGGGTTAACATCATATTGGAAAATATCGTCATGAATCTAAGACTTTGCCAGAAACTACGCTCTACATTAAGCGACACAAGTAATAGCTCCTTTGTCTTTGACGAGACTCTCAAAGCTCGACGTAATACGATGGTGGGTCAATAAGTCTGGTGAAAAAGAACTTTTTTCTTCGTCAAACGCGGCCGTTTTTCCTTCAAATCGGCTTGGAATCGATCCAGCAGCTCTGCGTAATATGCGCCGGTGATCGTGTTACCCTTTTCAAGCTAATCGATGTGAATAACACCGCGCGCATACCAAAAAACTGTCGCCATGACCTTGTTTGCTGACAAACCCGCCTTGGTCTTCTTCGGCTTCGATTCACCAGGAGAAGTCCATTGCTTTGACTGTTCTTTGGTTTCTGGTGTGTTGTGGTGAATCCAAGTTTCATCCACGGTTACGAAACGGTGCAAAAACTCAGCCGAATTTTTCTGGAATATCGCCAAACACACCTTTGAAGTTGTCAAACGAATGCGTTTGTTGTCGATTGTGAGCAAACGCGGCGCCCATCTTGCGGAAAGCTTTTTTAGGTCCAAATATTTATGTTAAATCGAAATCACTGAGCCATGTGATAAGCCTGTGGCCTCTTCAAGCTCGCGCACTTTCACTCGCCGAACGTCCATTATCAAACCATGGATTTTTTCGACCATTTCTGGTGTGGTGACCTCAATTGCGCGACGAGAACGTTCGGCGTAACTTGTGCTTGAACGACCGCACCGAAATTGAGTAAACCAGTGGTGAATGGTTCCAATCGATGGTGAAGAGTCCCCATAATATTTGTCAAACTTTTGTTTGGTTTGCGTGATAGTTTTTTCTCGCAAAAAATAGTGTTTATTGAGCACTCGAAATTCACTTTTTTCCATTTTAACGAAAATGCTAGTAGACGTCTATATAAAATGGCTGCCACAACAAAACTATTTGACAGATCTGTCTGAAAATTTGGGTGCGTTCTTTCGAAAGATGATTCTTGACAAAAAAAAAAATTAAATTTAAGGTGACACAATTTGTGTTAATTTTCAGGGACTTATTGGCCCACCCTCGTATTCCAATGTCGAGCCAGCATTGCTTGAGCTCATTTAAAAAATGTTATTTTCTGGATTTTACTGGACTTCTATTAATTGTTTTCCGGGCTCCCAATAAATAGCGTTCGTGGCCTTTCGCTCCTTCGAATTTTGCTAATGGGATCAGCGCTTATTTTTTAAGTTCATTAAGAGTATCTCAGAAAATAAGAAATCTGAGAAACAAACAAAATTAATTTCGCTGGGCATCAATGCATAATCAGCTCCTACAAAGATCATCTACAGAGGACCCTACGACCAAACGCCAGACATCGTAGGATAAGTCTCCAACAGGGACAAAGAAAAATAAGGTAGTGAACTTCACTATTGCTAGCTTGTGGTGACTACGACTAAGTTGCCTTAACAAGTAGTTTACGCTTCTGTAGTGTTAATCGCGTTAGGTAGGTAGCTTTCCAGCGAAGGCACCTACTAATACCGTCATTACATGCGGTTTTCCCTTACTGCGCCAGATCGTACGGTCTTGTTCTTTGTAGTCCGGCGCTCGAGGTTTGTCACGTCCAGAGTACGGATTATTTCATTATTGCAATGATCATGAAGGCGAGTACGAAGTTAGTGAGCAAAGTTTGTTACTTCATCCCTCACGGTAGCAATTCCTAGATCTCTGTGAATATCACTATTCCTTATATACCATGGAGCATTCACAATTGCTCTTAGTGTTTTGTTTTGGAATGTTTGCAGAACAGTCATATTGCTTGGCTTGGTACAACCCCAAAGTTGTATACCGTATGTCCAAGATGGTTTTAGCATTTGCTTGTACAGAAGCAGTTTGTTGTATACGCTTAACTTCGAGTATCTCCCGAGTAGCCAGTACATTTCTCTAAATCTGATTTCGAGCTCGTCGCGCTTCTTTTTAATATGCGGCTTCCACTTAAGTTTTGCGTCTAGTGTCATTCCTAGACATTTTGCCTCGTTTGCGTACGGTATTTGTACCGAGTTAATGGAAATAGGTAAGTTGTTTATCTTTTTGTACGTAAAATTGACATGCGTTGACTTGGTCTCGTTAAGGACGATTCTCCAAGTCTTTGTCCACTCGCATACTTTGTTTAAAGCTCGTTGGAGTTTTCCAGTTGATGATTCGACTGACTCATCTGTTGCGAGGATAGCCGTGTCGTCTGCGAACGTTGCTACGACAGCCCCTTCATCTTGTGGTATATCTCTTGTGTAGAGGAGGAACAGGATTGGGCCGAGAACGCTTCCTTGCGGAACACCGGCATGGATTTCTTTGAACTTCGAATATTCTGCCCCATGTTTAACACGAAAGAGTCTGTTATTAAGGTAAGATTCCAATATTCTGTAGAATTTATCTGGTAAGATTTCCCTTAGCTTATATCTCAGGCCTTCGTGCCATACCTTGTCGAACGCTTGCGATACGTCGAGAAAAGCGGTAGAGCATATCTTTTTCCCTTCTAGAGCTTTTTCAATTTCATTTGTAATTCGATACACCTGATCGATTGTGGAATGTTTAACCCGAAACCCGAATTGATGATCCGGGATTAATCGCGGTGAAAGTGAAGCTTGTGACTAACTTCGCCCAAGTCGTGTGAGACCATTCCATTGAGATGCTGGCTCACATCAGGAGCTTGTTAAAGTCATTGTTTACTTGGACCAAAGATTGGGTTATGTCTGGCCAGGTACTCTACTCTATGCAGATGACGCTGAATCGGTAACGATCTAGTGAAAAACTTAACCGCAACTATTCAGCTTCACATAGGTGGCAGGTATAACAAAGGTCAGGCCATCTGTTGGTTTCTTTTTAAAATTGCTATAAATTGCATACCGCAGAGATTCTGTTAGTTTTATGAGTGTGAAAGTTCTGTCAGTGTCAAAATAACATGTAATTATAGAAGAAACCAGCATATGACGCACCCGTTACATGCGAGTACTTGTCCAGGGTGAATGGAACACGGCTATTGCAAGTAAATCAGGAATTATTGCAATTTGCAATTACCAAGTATCGGTCAGAAAAATATCAATTACTCGGTACATAAAATTTATAAAAAAATATCGATGAAATATCCACCCTTATTTTACAGCAGGTTGGCATCTATATTTTGTTTTACCTTAGTTAACCGTAACTCTGATGTTGTCTTTCAACTTCTACAGAATCCTTTAAAGTAACTATTTACATGACAATGGCTCGCTTTAGAATATTTCAAAGATCTTGATGATGTTCATATTGGCGGAGCAGGGCATATTCTCTATTGTCATTCTCGCCGTCTCTGGATAACTCTTCTTCTTCTTTTATATGACCTTTCGTTCCCAAATTACTTGGAGTTGACCCTCCAAGTCCTAAGGCGTCAAGTACATCTGTCTTGGGTTGTCGTTTCATCGATCCTGCAAGCCTTCAAATCCCTGAAGACATTTCCGAGCCGCTGCTGGTTGTCCAGGCTTTCTCCTTGGCACTTCGATGTTGAGGGCTTTTTTCACCATGTGCTCGTCGTCTCTCTTTATTGCATGGACTTACCATCTCAGTTTGTTCTCCGTTAGTTTCTTACTTACGAGTATGTCTGTTACTTTGAGTTCCTTTTATTTGTTCATTTCATATTTCGTCCTTTTTTGTGGATCCTGCTGCCCAACGTAAGATCCTCATCTCCGCCACGTGAAGTTTTTATTCGTGCAGGTCTGATGGACGTTTCTTTAAGCTTTGGCAGAAAGTTTTTGTCACGAAAGACTAGAGTTACGGGGCGCCACTTCATCCAACCTGAGTTTTTTTTTTACCTTAAATCAAGGAATCGATGTATTTGAAGGTCTATTTTTGATTGCAGAAGATCTAAAGATTTATACATCAGTAATGTGTCATCGTGGGCGTCGTGGCTCAGTGGTTAAGTGCGCGATCACTGAGCGAGAGGCTCAAGGTTCGAATCCAAGAAAACACTAAGAATAAAAAAAAGGTTTTCTCACCTCTCGCGAACCTCTGACAAACGTCCGAGAATAAAACTATCACGAGAAGCTTCTCTCAATCGAAAAAATTGCCCTACGGAAACGGCATAAAACTGTAGGTCCCAACCATTCGTGAGGCGCACAGCACGAGTGGCTGCGAGCAGCTAGGCCAGGCCCTGCATTGGGCGTCAAATTTTATTATTAATATGTTATCAGCATATATGCTCTCTCCCGTCAAGCAATTAAGCATTTCAATAAATAGTAATGGGCTCAGGGCCAATCTTTGGTGTACTCCGACTTTGACATGAAGTTTTTCAGAAATATAGTAGCTGTTTTGGACTTGTGTGGTGGTTTTTGCATACATATCCTTAATTAGTTCAATACATTGTTCTGGAACTTTATGAGATTGCTAGATGATGTGTCTAGGCATTCTGTCGAAAGATTTTTTCAGGTCTAATGTAATGTGCAAACCCTTTCTAATTTCTTTCGACTTCTCCAAAAGTATTCTCAAACTGTGGATAGTCGATTTATCCTTGACAGATTCACATGACGGTGTTCACACTGGACTGATGGACTGGATTTTTTTGACATTTCGTGTTCAGACTGACAGTCCTGTCTGAACACTTCCGCGGAATCATTTTGACATATTAATTGCCAGTGTCTATCAAATTTTTTTGTTTTCGTTTCTGTTTGTTTACATACTTTGCAAATTTGAAGAAATTTAATTAAACAATGAGTGATAGCAGTGATAGTGAAAATACAGAATTGTTTTTATTTGGCAACTTAAATGCATTAAATGCTGCTGCTTTTATGTTCCTAAACAAAAAAAGAAAATGTGTACGAAAGAAGCACGAGTGGGTTAAGAAGTACCTTTCGCATTGTACAGCGTAGTAATCAGCTCCTGCGTTTGCTCCTTGCTCCAGTTCATAGTAACTACGTATGTAACTCAAAGTTATAACACAAATAACAACTAAAATATGTATATTAAGAAACCTACAAAAATAAACAAATAACACCGCCAAATACAATTTTATTTCACAATTTTTTGTTTAACACTTTTATCGAGTGACAACTGATTGACATTTTCAAGTCAGAAAAAATCCAAAAATTTTAAAAAAATCTAAAAATCCGGATTGACGTAACTTGCCACCTCTTTACTTCCCCCTTTGCGGGTAAACGTAAAAAAAAAAATTCAGTCCTGTGTGAACAGCCTCCATTGGTTATTAGATTGGTACTTAGTCTGCTTTCAATGATTTGTTCTCATGTGAGTAGCTTCATTATGTATGACATCAGTTTCTTACCCCTGTAGTTATCGCAGTGTTGGACACTACCTTTATCTTTAGAAAACAATTAAATGGTCATGTTTCTATTTTATTTGATTGAAAATTTGTTGGCATTTAATGTTTGAATACAATTTTAGGCATATGACCACCTCGACTACGTTTTACAAAGATCATCCTGCCAGTCCAATTTTTGACCACTTTTTCGAGTAAATCGGATTGAACATCGTGAATATCAGTCACAATATTGGCTTCCAAGTGGTCCATAGTTGCCTGTTTCTCAGCATAAACCAATGCCTTCAGGTGGCCCCAAAGAAAACAGTCGATAGGTGTCAAATCGCATGATCTCGGAGGCCAATTGACGGGCCCATTTCGCGAAATCACCTTCTTGCTAAATTGTAATTTCCATAAATCGATGGTCTGAGTTGCTGTATAGCACGTAGCGCCATCTTGTTGAAGCCACATCTCGTCTGGATCAATGTCATACATATTTTTAAAGAAATATTCGTTAAGCATGGTCCGGTAATGATCTCCATTGACCGTAACGCGAGCTCCGGTCTCATTCAAAAATAAAATAAAGACCGATGATGCCATCAGCGTTGATGATGCCACGAAACGCTCTGTTAGTTTGGCGAACAGAACACGATTTTTGGAAATAAATTTCCACACGTAAGAGTTGTTGAGGCGTGAGTCTTTCCATGATGATTTGCCAAAGTATACAGAACAAAAATGTCGTATACATCTGCCAAATTTGACAGCTAGTTTAACAGTTATCCCTACTGAAAGTTCTATCACTCAAAAAAAAAAAAAAAAACACCCTAACATACACTCTGTTCTTTGCTGTGGCGACGGCTGTTTTTTAGCACTTTTGCATCCTTGTATACATAGAACGATGATCACTTGTTTTAGTGTTTTGTCGTAATTTTAAGGCCAGTTTTTTCACTGTTAGTATTTCCTGTACTTCTGCATTCCATCACCAAGATTGTTTGGTTCCATAAGACTTGTCCTTAGTTTCCTTTGCCAATTAACTGTCCGTCTCTTCAAGTGAAGTCCATCAAATTTCGAGTGCCTCAGCATTCATATTAGTGTTCACGTTCTGACGTATTTTATCCCCTCACTTTTTCCAAGGTTGTGTCAATTGGCTTCAATAAGATGGTTTTCGGCATGCATGTATATGCAGGCATGCAACTAGATGCTGGTTCATAAGAGAGAGGGTATAATTTTGCAATCTGAAAACTTAGGAGCCAAGGCAATACGGCCTGAGTATGTAATCAATGGTTCCACCACTTTCATAAGTTTAAAGGTGCTCGTCCTTTTTATTTGAGCATGTGTTGATTATTTTTATATCATATGGGTGGTCATGGTGTAGTGGTAACATCATCGCTTGTCACGCTGCAGGTTTACGGTTCGAATCCTGATGTCAAGAATCATCGATCAATTGCGAAAGTTTATGTCAACTGTACTGCGAAGGCATAACACTGGTAGTATGGTGGTCATATGGCTAAAATGCAACTTAATCGTGATGATGACATCAGGAGGATGAAAAAAAAAATACTATGAATCATAAGCAACGACAATAACAACAAAACAAAAATACACCCTAGTTATCTGGACGCCACCCTTGGAGTTCACTGAAACTTACTACCACATGAGTTTCAAACCAACTACACTAATCTGTCTTTCTCTCTGTCTCCTCCCTTTTCCACAAAATGCCCGGGTCCTAAAATTAGTATAAAGGTATTCATATCCCCTTTAACACGTGCAAATTATAAAAAAAAAGATCATACGCTGTAGAAATTTTCCATCATTCATTCGCCTGCTCATTTTTGCGACGAAATCCATATCCGTCATGACTGATTGCTGTTTTTTCCAACACGTCCATTAAAGTCACCATACATACATAATTGGGTGGGCAAAAGCTCCAAATATATTTTCTATTTTTCCTGTCTGTGGAGCTTATGCACTGATGATGTTGTAGATCTGGTTTTCGATGACAATTTTCACGAACATAAGACTGTCTTTTATTCTTCCTACGTGCACCACCTTTTCTCGAAGTCTCAAATCTATTGTAAGCTAGTTTATACCCTTCTCTTATTTCGCAGACTTTTGCACCTTTACACTTGAGTTCTTGTATACAACATATATTTGTATTTATTTTCTTAAGAATTTCAGCAAACTCCTTGCTATGTTCGGTAAGATTTCCAATGTTCCATGTTGCGTTTCTAATTTTGTTTTTAGCATTTTGATATCATTTGGTTCGTCGCTTATGGGTGACGCCCTAGCATTTACTCTCTTTCTCTGTTGCCTAATTTTCATAGGAGTGTGATTTTTGACCGGTTGACATCTGACGTTAAGGCAGTAGTCTTCTATATAGACTTGAGAGCCACTGCTCATAACTACGTAGTTCTTCCGCCGCCATCCCTTCTGTGTACTCCTGCCGAAGTACACCTTTGCTCTGAATATATCCGACAAGTTTACAAACCGATCTTTTTGGTCCGCGGATGTATTTGATTTTGCTCCTACGCTCTTTCTATGGGTTACAGGTTCACCCGAGAGACTATAAAGGGTTAATCATTTGGAACTTGAGATTTCACATCCCTGCCATATGCCATCTGTCAAATCCATCTGTCATCCGTAGTGACAGGTGGTTAGTTTTTGCTTTGCCACTTTGCAATATGGATCGTTTAATCACACGCATTAAAATTGTTGCATCTGACTACAAAAATAACAGTTCAGTAATATCTGTGTATCGCGATTTAAGAATTATGGGCTGAGAATTCAAATGTGATCATTGAGAGCCCATTGCATCCACCATGGGTGACAGTTTGGCGCTGTGGACTGGCGGCGTGAACGGGCAATATTTTTTTTTTATTAAAACAATGAAGGTGACACTGTTACGAAATCGAAGACATTGATGTGAGTGACGTGTGGTTCCAACAGAACGCGACATGTAAATTTGGGTCTATTGCACGAAAAGTTTCTCGACTTTGGCGAAACCAATTGGCCGTGTGATCTGACCACTTTGGATTTCTGTTTGTGGGGCTGTTCTAAAGATCTAGTCTATGCAGATAATCCCCAAACTTTGGAGCACTTAAAAACCCACATTCGTGAAATTTCTGGCTGCAATAGAGCCAGAAACTGCCGAAAACTCATCGAAAATTTCCTCACAAGAATCGAAGTTTGCAAAAGTTTCCGCATCGGCCATTTAGTCGATGTTGTATGTATTGATATAGTCCAAAATTTAAAACAGTAAAACAATTTCATGAAATCTTTAATACTTTTTAATTTTATTAAAATCCTAGAACACAAAATGAATAACCCTGTACCATCTAATAATCCGGCTACATTAAGTTCCGTAAACATCCTGGTTATGAAAATAGTAAACCTGGCTGCGTTAGGTCCTGGCTCCTGGTTCAAACTTCTTCTTTTCCCCACGGCTAGGTTATGATCCGGAGTAGAAGGATCACAACCCTCCCACTTTACTGCATCCCTACTGGTCCGCCTGTGGGGTTTACCGGTTTGACCTCAGGAAGTACCGGCAGGCTTCCCGATTTCGGATCAATTCGTCACTGAGGCTGATCAAATGCTGGTGTTTTTGCATTTGTGTGACGCAGTTGTTTTTTGGTCTGCCTTTTTTGCTCGATTGTGTAGGAACGTTGATTGATATTGCCTTTTCGACGGGGTTCGAAGAATCTCTCCTTTGAACATGACAATACCAACTGACCAGGTCGTGCTCTATATTGCTTGTGATAGGTTCCTTTACATGAAGGCCTCCTCAAATCTTCGAACTTCTATCAAGCTTTGTCACTCCTGCTGTCATGCGAAGAATCTTCATCTCACCGGCCGTTAATTTGCCCTGATTTCACATTATCCAGCATTGTGTGAATGTGAGCGCCGGACTTACAACTGCGGTGTCGAGCCTAAGCTGAAAAGCTTAGGGGGCATTTTTCGGTCACAGAAGATTGGAGAGTTCTCCCGCCACTTCATCCACCCTACGCTTACGCAATGATTGATGTCATCACCATAAGCTGCTTCGCTATTGATCATAGATTCCAGATATTTGATCTCTTCGCACTTGGGAAGCACTTTTCCATTCAATTAAATGTTTGGAATAGGCCGGTGTGCATCAGAGAATGGGCAACACGTTTTTTTTAAACTAATACGGTACCCATTTCCCTCCAAAACATTCACCCATACATCAAGTGCTCGTTGCAGGGCGTTTGATCTTCACTTATGAAAGCTCCATCGTCAGCAAAGAATAACTGATGCACTTTAAGTAGATAATCAAGGACTGCAATAAACAGCGAAGGACTGAGGACGCTACCCTGGTGTACACCGACTTTGTTTGGGAACTCTTCGGTGACTCCTGAGGGACATCTTACTCTTGTTCTTGCTCCCTCATACCTGTCCATGATCATGCGCACGTAGGTTTCTGGAACTCCTCGTTGTCTTAGCGTCACCCATAAGAGATCTCTTGGTTGTCTATCAAAGGCTTTTTTAATATCAACCAACACCATATGCAAGTCCTTTAAGGAATCACGATGTTTTTCCATTATGATCCCTATACTTTGGATTGCATCTGTTGTTGATTTACCAGAGACAAACCCGTACTGGTCGATAGCCGTATTATTGTCCGCAGTCGGCCATCTAATACACGCTCAACGATCTTCATGGGGTGTGACATCAGCTTGACAGAACGGCAGTTATCGCAGTTTCGCGTATCGCCCTTTCCTTTGTGTAAAGGAAGAAGATAACCTTTCCCTCCCGTAATTAGGCATTGGATCACCACTCTTATGTTTGGGTATAAGAATCATGAGCCATCTGGAACTGATGTCTCCCATATTTTTTCAGAACTCTGAGGGTATCTTGTCGGCCCCTGGTCTAAACTATGTGTGAAAAGCCACAGTTTTCTATGACAGATGATCCGGCTAAGTTGACAGTTGATAGTTGATAATCAAAATCAAGTATTTTGCTCTATGTTAGTTGATAATCAAGTTGACTATCGCTTTTTTGCAATAGTTTTCATAAGACAGCTATTTAGATAATCTTCTTAATCAGTAAAAATACTTAAGTTTTTAACTGTGTAACAGTTTACATGTCATAAAAGGCTCAACAATGTTGAAATTAAAGTTGTCATTTTGGGTAGAACCAAAGTGACGTTTATTTTGTTTATTTTTTGAAATCCGAAAGTGCCCAATGTGTACGCATTTCAGGTAGCAGCTGGGCATAATGGCAGCATTGACAACCAACTAACATTTGGAAATAGATAGTGCTGCCAAGTATCAACAATTATTTTGTGATCGTTTTGCATACAGCAAGCATTATGTGATCTGTACATTTGACTATCAAAAATGTGACCATCAACTAGCGATTTCACCCAAGGTGCTTCTGTAGATGCGTGGGAATACTCACAGAGATAAAAAATTGTGTATAAGAGAGAAGAAAACTACATTTTGCGCAGAGATTTATTTTCCGGTGGGCTTAGTTCTACCATTCTGTCAAAAAAGACAAGCTAACGTTCAACTTGCAAGGTAAAACAACCTATTGACTGGACTACAATGTAGCTGTCAGTTTTTATCCTACTTTTTCCCCGTCCATCTTATGTAAATCACCCGCCTGCACTACTTTACCTATCTGGTCTTTTGCGCTCCGCTACGATCATCCTCATTAGTGTCTCTGTTACTAGAGATGATACTTCCAGCGAATAGGTTTATGTATCTGATGCCGTCATGACCACCGTAAACGTCTAGTCATGTTCATCGAAGCATTCATGCATACTATGACCAAACTTCCAAAAGTTCTACCCAAAGCTCACCTCTTACGAAATATTACCGTCTTAAGCCCAGCCAACCAACCCTCTAGGCGTCGATCCATTTATTTAAAAATATTTTGAGTAAAACAAACTACCTTCTTATGTTTTAAAACAAATGCATTTTATTTGATCTTAAATATTTCTTATTCTAAATTTAAAATTATAAATGTAAGTGTATTTTACAAATAAAATAAAAATAAAATAAAAAGAATTAAATTTGTGTAGTACATATGCTTGCTGTTTTGTGACATTTAATAATTTAACATGATCAACGCTTGAATAAGTTACAAACAAAATTAAAATTTAACTAATGGAATTTTTAATGGGATCCTATTCTCCTTAACTCTTATAAATAACTTCCATTTTCTGAGTCAGATGACTCACTATCAATAATTAATCTATGATGAGGCACTGTTTGTTCTCGGTTCGGTATAAATAGCTGCTCTGTTTTCATTCGTTCATCCGGGTCTGGTTCATCTTGGTTAGTATCCTCTTCTGCTGTCAATGCACAGGTTTCCTCATTCGTTGGACTGAAGGCCACTCTGTCGTATGAGTATTCTTTTCGAAACCCCAACCTTTTACCGGTAATCATGGCAAAGGCTACAATCACAATAACCACCATCGATGGTACAAGTATCAGTAAGAAAATTGGTAGTATATTTTTCCAACTTCCCGTCACCTCGGAACCTTCATCTTGATTATTACCGGAACTCCTTTCAGCAAATACATAGCAATAGGATTCCAGGTTATTGATTACTCTTAGCTGACTGCCAGGGTAACAAGCTGTGCAGTGTGCTGTACTCGGTCCACTACAGTGTAAACAAGTTTTGTCGCAGGCTGCGCAGAGTTTTTGCAAATTGCCATCAACAGATGGTTCTTCGGATATTGAACGGATGTTCATTAACCGTTGGGCTTCATCTAGGTCGGTAAAGGCTATGGCAGCATCAGGATCGGTGGTCAATTCTTCAGATACGGCGAAGGTTTGATCTGGACAGTTTGTATAGCATCGGCCATCGAAAAGATACGTAGGCTCACTGCAAGCTGTTAGAATGAAATTTAGTAGAAAAAACAAACAAGTTAATGAAAGGTATAATAAAATAGTCATTAAAAGTGAATTGGAGCTATGTCGTTAGTTTGTAAGGAGTATTTACAAAATGTATGCATAATGTAGTTCCACCAAAAAGATAGTGTAAGCTTTCAATTAAAAGCCGGAAGTATTAATGCAATCTTACGAAATGGACAAAGATGATGGACAATTTTTATAAAGGATTTTCAAATTATCGGGTTATTAAAGGGAAATGGCGGCAACAAACTAGAATATATCGACTTGGAGAGTCGTCGCCCACAGTGTCGACAAACGTAAAGAAAGAAGTGACACAAGAACCAGCGAGCGCACAGAATGGACCTTAACTAAACTAACCAAAGAAGAAGACGACTCTGGCTAGCTCAGTCGGTAGAGCGCGAGTCTTTTAAAATCAGTGTATCCTGTTCGAGCCTCACGTTGGGCGCCATTTTCGTGAGTCGGGATAGAGCCAGCGAATTCATTTCCATAGCCCTACTCCGATAATATTACGTTAATTGAATTGCGAATAAGACAATAGCCCAAAGCTTGCATTGATTAAGATATCATGATATTTAGAACCGCAAACGGGTCTTTTACGAATTTATAGGTGGAGTATTTTTGAATTGTTTCACTTAAAAATGTGAAGAAATTGTATCAGAATAGTTTTATAATAAAGCTGCGTCCGTCATACCTGTATGATCGACAATATTTTTAAAGCCTGTCAATTTCATATCAGCAAAATTGGTTACAGGGTTTAGATATTTCACGACTTCTATTATGTGCATTCAATGCTATGACTATCAGTTCTAAGGGTGTTGAGGCGTATGCCATCTGATAGATTTTTGCTTTGCGTTCAAGGTATATGCACAAATAGGAAGTGAGATCAGGCCAGGATTGAACGATGCCAGACAACGTGAGGCCAGACGCAAGCAAATTGTGTTTGATTTTTGCACACACCGACTTTTCTGTATGCACAGTTTGGGTTCGCATGTTATTCCTTTTGCTTGTATCGTTGATGATCTTTGTATGAACGCTGAAAAGAATGCGTCCGATCTCATTTCCGGTATAGCGAAAACTCAAGGAAATTTGCACGCACCAAGCACCTACAAGTTAAGAGAATAGGAATATTGTTCTTTTTAATTCTCTTTTTTAATGAACTACTTGGTTGTATTACGAGTATGAGGGACTTTAACTCATCAGGACACTTTCATGAAAAAGATCATTTCTCCAAATTCTATTTTCTAAAATTTGCCCGACTATTGCCGCACATCTTTAGAGAAACTGAACGAGGATTTTCTTCTCATTTTCGTCCTTACAACTGCAGCAGTGCGTGTTGAAATGGATGCCGAATCTGATCATATTCGTCTCTACCTATAGTTGATAGAAAGTGCGAAAAGATTTTTCTCCTAACCGCATTGTTCTGGGACGTGGAGATTTTTATAAAATAACAACTGAGGGGTTGATCCGTAGCTGGCTAGCTCGTCATCCCGATTCCCCTCTATATTACTGTACCCCGGACCCCTGAGAAGAGTGTTCTGCAATCAACAGCTTAATGATGAGAGTTTCTTCCTACACTGTTCTACTAGCTTGGAGGATGACGTTGCCGAATTTAGATCTTCAATAGCTACTTGATTTTAGACGAAGGTAGCGATGCTTAATTTGAGTGAAGGATTGTGTCTAAGTACCCGACAAGAATAGCGTATTGATAGTACAATAAATCCGCCTTGAAGATACTGGGTGAGTACTGGGATCGTAATATTTGGATATTTGCAATGAACGGGTCTATAACGCTGGGACAGTGCCCTGATATGCCCCTAAAATATTTCATATGTACGAGCACTAAGACATGAAATGTTATGATGAAGGCTACCATAAGTTAGAATAATACGAGTACATACTAAGGCGGTGTACCTATATATTTATTAGACTAACTGCTCACTTCTTGCCAAAAGTTTTACTGCTAGGCTAGAAAGCTATATGTATATGTTTCTTGACTCACTGTTCCATGTTCAGCTTAGAGCTGAGCTTTAGATGGAGCAATACTCCTAGACTTTTAGCAGGAGGATAAAAGTAATTGTTTGTTTAGCAGGGGAGACGTGAAGGCCAGCATTTCGCTTTAACCCTGCAGTCGTCGCGCACCAAAAAGTCACACCAGTCGTCGCGCGGATTACACATGTAATCCATTTTAAAATTAAAGTAAAACCCGTATGCTTTAATTTTTTCAAATTTATTTTGCTGCAAAATGCAATTACATATTACTTAAAGATAAAAAACATAAATTATTACTTCATAATACAAAAAAAAAAAAAATAAATAAATTAAAAAAATAAAAATTTCGGATTTCTTGTAGAAAAAAAGGAACTTTGGTGGATTACAATAGTAATCCGCGCGACGACTGCAGGGTTAAGTGGTAAGAAAGCGTCAATTAATTTTTTTTTTGGGTTAACACTGAATCCACACCTTGTGGCCCAAGTGCTTACTTTATCCAATCATGGCAGGAAATATACCCTCTACACTAGGATTACCATGTAAATACGGGTGAATTCAAAAATGTCAAGAAACTGTGCAATATTGCGGCAACACAACAGCCTTTGTGTTGCTGTTGCCCTATGCAATATATTTTGACATTTATGAACAGTCGTGTTGCAATGCTATACACAATAGGAAGAAATAAAACATTAAAATTGTTATAAGTTACCTTTCATCCTTTTTTTACACGAAGTGTAGGGTAAAATAAATAATAATAGCTAACGAACTGTAACAAGCAACAGCTTATCTAAAACAAACGAAAGCAACAGCAAAACAACTGTCGCGCAGGTTGCTCTGCTTTGACATTTGGTTGCGCTGGTGTTGCCAAAAAAAAAAAAAAAACATTTGATTTGAGCAGTACTGCCAAATTGTTGCTTTTGTTGCCGCAACACTACATTTTTGAATTGAGCCTACGCTTCAGACTAATTTCTTTCAAGCCTTGAAAGGATTTTGTTAATTACCATTAGACATAATAAAAGGGAGATAGCACCACCCTGAGGTTTCCTTCTATTGATTTATTTGGTAAAAAGACTATTGGCTGTTTACCTGAAACATGGAGAATACCCAATAATTAATAAACCTTTATTCCAACAGGAAGCAAGTGTATTACATTTAACTTAACACGAGACTTTGTAGGCGCATCCATAGCCTTTTCAAAGGTCTTGATCTTAGTGTTCAGTTCCTCCAGTGATTTAATTAATTTTAGTTTCTATCAGTCAATTGTGTTGACTCTCAAAAATGCTTATGAAGCACGAATTAAGATTGCATACCCTGCAGTTATACACTCTTACGTTTGCATTGTTGACCCTAGGTTAGATTAGGTTGAGGTGGCTGTCAGCAAAAGGCCAACACTCTTAGACCAGTAATAGGTCCATTGTGATACCACATGGGTTTGGGAAGCGGTCTCTAGCCTACTCGTTGAATCATTTGAAGCTTCTGATGAAGTGTAGAAGGTCCCTAACGTCTATTGTATTCAGATCATTCTGGTCGTTGAAACAGAGGGCTCCTAAGTGGAGTTTCCTTCTTTGTGAGAGAGCTGGGTAGGTGCAGTCTCCTCCTCCTTCTTGTCCCCGCAGCTTCTGCAGAAATCGTTTGAGAAGACGCCAAGCCTTGTGACATGCTTGCCTATTATGTATTGTCCAGTAATGACACCTATTATAACAGCGCTGATATGCATTCTATTGAGAGATTCAGATCCAGCTTAGGCCAAATCTGTTTTGACAATATCACGTATCTAAACTTAAGTTTTTGATTAAGCTTGGTGTTTTTTAAGAGTCTCACATAAGTTGGATGATTCACTTAAGATTTGTGATCCTGGGAAGAGTTGGGAGACAAGATTTGGGTTCACGTTTACGGAGATATGCAATTTTCCTTTCATCCATTTCGTAAGATCATGCAGTTTTATCAAATAAAATCTACTTTAGCAAGTATTAAAATTCTAAGCACTACACTAAAATAAACTACTGCAAATAAAATAAAAGAATAAAATGTATTTATATATAAAAAAAAAGGGGGAAATAATTTGTATGTGAAGCCAATAAAACC
The DNA here is from genome assembly GCA_963082735.1 of Pocota personata. Lineage (NCBI taxonomy): Eukaryota > Metazoa > Arthropoda > Insecta > Diptera > Syrphidae > Pocota > Pocota personata. The sequence goes on along the minus strand of OY720429.1, from coordinate 34,138,040 downwards.
AACCACAAAAATTTGTTTAGTATCTGATGCATGCGTAGAAATAAAAATTTGTTTACAAATCTACCAATTACAATGGAGAACATTTTCTTCTATAGTATGTAGCTCTTATCCATTGTTCCTTTTTTTTCAATTTTACATAAACAAATTATAACAAATAATATTAAAAAAAAAAATATTACATAAAAATAAAACAAAATCAAATTTTCGCTACTAAAAAATGTAAGGAGTACAACGAAAAACAACAACACAACTAAAAAACAAAATAGACTTGTCAAAATTAATACAAATTTCTTTTTATTGTTAAAATGTTAAACATAAGAAATAAACAAAACAAATTTAATACTTGGTAGATTTTGCAAACATGCTCTAAATAGCAATAGATAAGAGAATATTCAGTTTCTAAAGTTTCTATTTAAGATGGATGTTCGTTTTGACATTTGACTGATCGAGAAGTTTCAAAGTTATTCGATTGACAGACTCGAATTATTTGACAGTTAACATGAATGTTTAAAGTTTGTATTAAAAAATAAATGTCAATTCGATAATTAAGGGTCAGAAATCAACAATAACTTTATATGACTGTTAAAAATGACAGTTTTATAGAATTGATAATATCAATGTTTGTATTCGAAATATTAAAGCTCGATGCATACATCATTTGAATACCAAGAGAAAGCTCAAGAAAGTGGCAAATATAGATACAAATACTGTCATTTGCAAATTTCGAATAAAACATTCGTCAAACTAGATGTCAAAAATGACACGTTGACCATTTTCTGTCAGCAGTCATTCTACTATTCATTCTTAAAGTGGAAACTGCAGAAATGAATTTGTTTTATGAATTTTTCCAAAACCATTTATGTGTGCAATCGGAACTAGGGAAAGTTTTTAAGCATGAAAGAGTGAAAATGATAAAAATAAAAAAAGGCTACTAGTTGCACCACGAATTGTTAATGAAAATTACATGGTTTTTCTATTTTTTTTTTTCTTTAAGAACTTGAATAATGGAACACAAAATTAGTCCCACCAGCCACAGTGCAATTGTTAATATTTTATTAAAACACAATAATCCAAAAATGAAATTAATAAGCATCCATTAACACAAAAGAACAAATTTAACTATTATTTCGAATTTTATTAAACTCACCAGTCTTGCTATTTTATTCTAAAGTTTCTTTTCTTTTTTTTTTTGAAAAAAAAAGGATAAAATTTTCTTTGAAATTTTAAGCAAAATTTATCGAAGCTGAGCGGGATCAGAGAAGATTGCCTACAAAGCCTCACAAGAAAGATATCAATTATTCGAAATTGGAATTCTTTCAATGTTGTTTTGAAATTTCGTCATTTTTTAGTAGCGATCACAATAAGGGAAATTTTTATTATTTTTTTTTTTTTTTTTAAATGAAACAATTTACAATGTTCTTGTTTTTTTTTTTTTTTATTTTGTGAAAACATTATTTTTTTTATCGTACCTATATTAATTTTCTTTTATCTCATTTCACATATTTTACGAATTTTATATTTTTTTTTTACATGATATTCACTCTTATTTTATTTTTTATTATATTTCGTGTTTATGTTTTATATATTAAATATTTAATTGTTACTTTTACAATAACATACTTAGAAAACTAAATACGATTTTAGTTTTTGTTTATAAACATTAAGTTTATTTATTTTTCTTTTAGTTTATGTGGTAGGAAAATGTTTTATTTCGTAAAAAAAAAAATTCTTTAAGATACAATTTTTTAACACTTCCTATGATTGATATTTTGAGTTTTTATTATTTCTTTTTTTTTTTGTTTTTCTGTCCTGTTAAGTTTTTCTTAAATTTTTTTTTTAAAAAGTTTTATTAATTTTTGGTGCTCGCATTTAGTTTTTATCTCACCATATTCCCCGAAATGCTATTCCTTTTTTTAATGTAGTCTTCAAGTTATTGTTTAGATTATGCTATATTTTTTTTTAAAGTATATTTAACTATTGATTCTTATATTTTTTTTTTGTTTGTTTTATAGTTGGTTTTTGGCTTTGAATATATGTTTATATTTTCTTTTTTTTTTGTTACACCTATTTCTTTTCATTTTTAAAAAGTACCATTGCCCTTTTAAACTACAGAAAAATGGAATAAAATATAGAAATATCCTTAAATGCAATAAATAATTATAATATTATTTTAACTTAGTTGAGTGCACAAGATTTATAAATAAAAAAAAATGAGGACGGCAAGTCATTGTTTAAGAAGTTACAAAATGCTCATTGTCAATTGAGTCTTTGAAGTGTTTTTTCATTGCAGGCAAATTTGCAGGAATATGTAGTTATGGACGGGTTAAAATAAAGTAAGTGGAATTAATCACTTTTTTTTAAGGGTAGTATATGACATGAAAATAATTTGATTCATTCCCAATTCCCTTTTTTTTTGTATTGATTCTTTAAGTTTAGAGAAACTGGCGAAGTTTTGATAACTACTCTGTGGTCGCAATAAATTAAGGTAAGGATTCCAGAAAGTCCCCCAATGTTTCCATTTTCATTATATTATATGTAACGGTTACCAAGTTCATGTTATGTAAATAGAAAGCGAACTGCTTGTACATATATCATAAGTTTTAGGAAAAACCGAAAACTTTAAATGCTTTTTCTGAGAAATGCTAAAAAGCGACTTAGATGGTGCTGGTTTTAGACAACATAACTTTGAATAACTGTCAGTTGAAAGGACAGGGTAAGGGCTGTGCTGATGACTCTAGCTGATCTCCAGACACAAGTTGTAAATTTTGACATGTTGTTGGTCCTTTTGAACATTAGTTTCTGCTATCATGACGCTTTGACCGTTCTTTTACGTTTACTGTTCTTTTTTTTCACATCGCTTCTTCAGGCACCCAACATTTTATTCATGCATTTATAGATTTTAATTAAGAAATTCCGAAAGCAACAAAATACTTGGCTTGAAAATCGTTACTGCGTTACAACGATTATATACAGAAAAGTTACAATCCGCCTAGAATGGATTCACACGATCCACTCCATGCCCCATCATTTAACTCACAGCAAGTGAGAGTGGAGTTGCGAAATTTCTAAAACAGATGCAATAATATCTTTTTGTGTAGAGGATATTTTCGCGACCTTTAAGAAATTTTATTAGAAAACTGTTGTAACAACTTTTTTCTTAGGAGAAAGTGGGCGTGACTGCCAAAATTTGTAACCGAAATTCACAGATTCTGATATTCACAATAAAAGTCCATTCACACCTCAGCGCGACCTGCGAATACAAACGAGCGAATATTTGCAAATTTTGACATTTCATTCACAGCAACTTTTTTTTCTAGTCAATTGCGTCCCTTTAAATGTACTAAAAATGATTTGTTCTCAGATCGCTGAGCTGTGAATGGACCTTAAGACTTAACCATTATGATTTTTTTTTAAGAAAATGCCCCCCAAAAATTGGGCGTGGCCATGTAGGGAAAGTCGACGATATCTTACCTAGACAATATTTTTCAGTTTCTAGCAAAAATAATGAGAAAAAAACAGTTTTTAAAAAGTGGGCGTGTCTGTGGGTGGATTTTAAAAATATGTTTACACTCGTACTGCTTCGGATACCAGACAGCTTATATACCTAATTTCATGTTTCTAGGTCAAAATTGAAGGTTCAAAAAGTGGTGAAATATGGACTGACGAACAGACAGCCATGTCTAGAAACTTTTGATGCTGATTACAAATATATACATACATATATCCTTTTGGGGGTCTGTCGTTATTATTTGTCTATGTTACAAACTATGTATCAAATTAATATACCCTGGATAGGGTATAAAAACAAGTAGAGCGGTCGATTTTATATTATTTAGGATGTGTTACTGGAGAAATTCCCTCAACAAAATACACGACATGAAAATCGGTTCAGACGAACTTAAGTTTTAGCGGTACAACGCGACACAAAGAAATATACCACTTACTTTGTATTATAAGGGATTCTCTCCACATTTAAAATAAAAAATACGGAGTACCTACAGACTGGTCGCATTCTTAAAATTAAACAGAACATACTATAAAAGCTCTGCGAGAAAGAAATTTCATTTAGGCACACCACATTGTGGTGTTTTATGACGGAACGTAACTCAAAGTGAACTTCTTCTTACCCTGTAACGCACGGGATGCAGGATGGTTGCATATGCAGACGTTGTTACTACCTCAGTGTCGGGAAAATACCCACAGACATTCGCTGATACACTGCATTAGCTTCTTCTGAGCTGGTCTCATGGACTGAGTGAGATCTGTAGGCTGAACGTCAACCGTAAAACAGAACTAGTACTATCAACAAATAAGAACAAAATTCCAAGCATAGCACCTCCAACGCTTAGGTTGGACAGGTTAAAGAAGGCCGTAGAACCCAGCGGAAGCTACCATAAAAAATAATGCACTGGTTGTTCATCTAGGGAAATGTATGTGCATGGTGGCCTGCGTTGGAAAGGAAGTCTAGTCGAAGATATTGGCATGTCTCGGCGCCACGAGTTCGTTGAGAACTATAAACCGCTACAAACCATACTTCACTTCCTATATATGTAGATCTACCTAGTGCCTACTGAAATCGACTCCAATCTGGGTTTGAAGTATCTACTACTAAACAGAGAAGCGTAGATACACAAAAACGTCCTATATAACGAAACATTATCTGTCTTTATGGATGGTATGGAAACAATTGAAGGATTTGGTGCTGGCGTCCACTTAACGGTCCTAGGAACACGCATATCTTTCAGTCTGCCAAGCCATTATGTTTTCCAAGCCGAAATCGATGCTATTCACCACACGGCTGTCTGGTTATCGATTATTGTTGTACAATAGACCCGATCAAAAACATGGAAAGTTGACCTGAATTGCCTACAATAGCAGTGCGGTTTAATAGATTCCCATACCAAAGTAGTACCGTAGATGTAACTAATTAAAACTGTAATTACAAATAATCATCACGTTTTATTACATCGAGTATCATGACATCATACAATAACAACTCTTAATTTTACATCAATGCTATCCAGAATTGCACATCATGCCACAGATACCATGCAAATCCACTTCACCCTCTAACAATTTTGAAAATTGAAATACACTCTCTCTCTCGTCGTCCCTATAATCGTATTAATCATTCTGTCATTGAAACCAAATCAAATCATATTAGCGTCATACACTATCCATTTGAGTACTCAATTGACCGTTAAATTCAATTTATTACACTTAGACTCAAAAAAAAAAAAAAACTTTTCAAAAGGAAAATAAATAAAAATCAAATTTGTGAAATTTAAGTCCCACTTATGCACTCACCATCGAGTATTATGAAAAAAACTATTTGTTATTTTGAAAACAGAAAAAAAAAAAACACAAATTAAAAATATTTCTATAGCTATTGTAAGTGAATAACGTATACAGGGTGGAAATTAAATTAGTTGCCTATGAAAATTAATATTAAACCAACAAAATGGAAAATCGTCAGATTTAATTCGGATAATTTAAATAGTTTCGAGTGTTTTTAATAATAAATAACCAACTTAACAGCCACCCTATATTATGTTCTCCATTTTCATTCAACTCTATTATAAATATGATATCATCATAACGTAACAAATAATATTCAATAAAACGAAAAATTGAACTAAGAGAATATCAATGTAATAATAATTAAAAAATTAAAAACTATTTTCGTATAATATTCAACAACAAAAAACAGGGTGTGCAAGAATGTATCTAGATTCACCATTATCAGTGGTGTATTTGTGTGTATAAATCGATAAAACAAAACAGAAAATCGATAAATATTTCTATTGAAATTAACAAATAAATATACAATAATTATTATTTTTCAACGGTTTTTTTTTTTTTTATAGTTTCTCATTGTCTTGAATTCTATTGGCATCATAGGGTGGGTCAGAAAAAGCTCCTCTTAACTATGATAAAACATTTTTTACAATTCAATGGACTATTTAAAAATCCTTTGAATAGATACACTTTTTGAAAGTTCATCTCAAAATTCAGAGATTTGAACAAATCTATCATAACTTTTAGTAAACTATAGACCGCGAAAACAGAGAGAGAGAGAGTTGAGCACTTTTTTGGGGAATTTGTTAGTACATACGTTAGTGAAAAAAGAAGCAAGAATCATATCAGAATATGGGACGCGTTGTCTTCAGACTACAGAGATGAAATAATTTCAAAATCGCTAAGAAAAATTGTAGGTACCTCAGTTCAAGAGAGAAATTGTGAGTCAGTTCTACTCATTCAGATCTGCTGATGGTAAGATATTTTTTTGGTGCACACATGACATCAAGTCTCTCATATTCTTCTATTTCTTAAGAAAGGAGTGAAAATTTTTCTGGAACATGTGTAGATTACAATAGTGACAAAGACAACTTATAAAGGCGCTTGATTCCAATTAGTATATAGCAGAAGACTGCCAAAGAATGTGCAGGGATACTTAGACCAAAATAAGGTTCACAACGATCTTATGATTTCCTAGACCTACCCTCTGGGTATTAAGAACTGTGGGCATCTCACATTCGTAATAATTAGATCACTTTTCGAAGGAAAATGCTAAAATGGATAGGCCTGAGCAAAGAAAATGAAGAGTTGCTTACTCCTCATCCTAATAAGTCACTGTCTGGATTAGACTGGTGCAAGTCTAATCATAACCTACTTATTTCCCAGATGTGAAATAAACAAGGCTGTACCCAGAGTTGAAAAAATTTAAAGAAAACATATAGGGACTAGAAATAGTAATCGAATGCAAAAAATCGCTACAATTCTTGCTGATTAGTTAAGACACCAACGATGATATAACAGGAACCAAACAAACATCTGAGGTTCAAACCGCAATACACAAAAACTTCCCCTCTGTCTCTTTCTCAGTACGACTTGGGCAAATAATTTCTGCAAATTTGTAGTAGTACAGGACTTATTGCGTGAAGTGAAAGCTTATCAGAGTTTGTATCAAACTGGAGCTATTTTGTAATTGGAAAACAAGCGTGTATGGTCATAGTTCAATACTCATATCAATGGTAGACGATAATATTTAAACAGTTGACATGACCCCATATATGGACTTCAACTTTTCGATGGCACAATTGCAGGCATTTTCTTTAAGAAACTCGGCATCTCCTCATCCATATGACTACCAGACGAGTTCAGTGTCTTTCAAGCAGAAGTTCTAGCAGTCCTAGAGGACGCCTATAGAACGATAGTACTTGACACATCACAGGAGGATATCTCTATTTACTTTGATAGTCAAGCAGCCATTAAGGCGATGGCAGCGGTAAAGATCAAATCAAAAATAGTTTGGCTCTGTCGCGCATAACTGAAGGCTCTGAGCAGAATGAACAATGTTGGGTGCCAGGACATAGTAAAACGTAAAATCAGATGAATTTAGCCGGGTTGCGCTCGGACCAATGTATGTCCACTAGCTGATACAAGAGTCCATTTACCAATCATAACTACCAATCCGTAGCAGAAAACAGGAAGCTCAAAATAGATAGAAACAGATCAAGAGACTTAATCTCTCTAAACAGATCATTGATTGCTCCAGCGTAAAGGGTGCTGGGTGGTTGGTTTGGAGCGGCCCTTGTTGAGGTACATTTAGACTAAAAGTAGGTATAATGTGTTGTCACTGAGTAAGGGCGGGTGTGATTCACAATGCTTACCCTTGGAACCAATTACTTTTCATAATGAAATTTTTGAAATTTTAGCCGTGCAGGCGTTGTTGAGATTATTAAGATCATTGAAAAGGTATTCACCTAGCCTTTCTAATTTTGGCGAGTGCGGGGTGCAGTACACAAGAAGTGTTTCTTCCTCCTTTTCATATCTGCAGCTCCTGCAGTAGTCATTGTTAGGGAATGTCCAACCTTTGAGTAGCCTACCCATCGTACAGTGCCCGTATATTGAGTTGGTAAGTTTCGAGAGGGTTCCTCTCTTGCGTTTCAGAAGACCGTTAGACCTCTTTTGATCTAGTACTGGCAACAGTATTCTGGCGACATTACAGTGGTCTAGATGCTTCTATCTATGGTTTGCCTTCCCTAACGCAGAGGCGTCGATAAGGTACTTAGCAAAAGTCATTGCCGTATCGATGACCGTTATGCCAACGTACTAGACGAACCTTCAGTCTGGCCCATCAGCTTCGCAATTCTTCGACCTAATAGGAAAGACCTCATAGGAAAACACTCAGGGCGAATGAGGATGACAAATGTATATCATACGAGTACCTGCAGAGGCTGTGTGGATTTTAAGATGGTAGATCTCACTTCTTATGCCAATGATCCAGCCTAAGTAGAAGACATTGTGATCTCCTAGGGAACTCCGCCTTTGGGGAACTATACGAGCTAGCAAACATATCTCTGAAAGAAATTTTAAAATTTTGCGCCAAATCAGAATGGGAAATTTTCCAATTCGAGGCTGAAAGCACAATATTCAACATTTTCGCATTATAATCTTGATTCTTTTCTTTTCAGGTGTTTTTTGGGACTGCGGTCGATTTGAAATTGGTGCCATTTCTCATAGAGATGTTTTTATTATGTGGAAGTTGGTAGTAGTGTTCAGCTGTCAGTGCAATTTCATTATTGAGAGTTTGAAGCCACAACAACGTGTTTTAGTGATTAAATCATTTTATCAAAATGGTTCACCAATTATTGCAACACAGCGTACAGGTCGACGTGGAACACTATTCAAAAAGTTATGCACAATTTCGAGAACTTTTACACAATAAGTGACTTATGAAAGTCTGGACCACGTCGTACACAAGAAAACATTGATGCAGTAAGGGACAATGTGAGTGAAAGTCCGGAAACGTCGTTTCATCTTCGGAAAATTTGCGTCGCGACATGCATTTCTTTCCGACGACGACGAGACTGGAGTGCAAAAATTTACCAATTGAATAGAGATGACTCTGATTTTTTTCAAAAATTGATTATGAGTGACGAGGTGTATTTTGTCTTGAGTGGAGCTGTAAACAAACCCGATAGCCGGGTATGGGGGCGGAACACCCACGAGCAACTCATGAACGACCTCTTCATCCTCGTAGAGTGACTGTTTGGTGTGCGATTCGGGCTGGTGGGATAATTGAACCTTTTTTTTTGCCTGAAGTAGTTCGGCTTTGTCTTCGAAACATGTGGTTTCAACAAGACGGTGCCACATGCCACACAGCCATATTAACAATAGAAAAGGTGAAACAGGCATTTCCAGGCAGGGTGATGTCGAAATTTGGGGATATCAATTGACCGCGGTGCTCAACACATTTAACAGTCCTCGACTTCTTTCTCTGGGGTTACTTGAAGGACCGGGAGTACGCTACCAAACTAACAACATTGCAACAATTGAAAGACAATATACGTAACGCAATTGCAAATAATCCGGATGACATGCTGCAGAATGTGATTGAAAGGGCACGCATTTGTGCCAGTGCTAGAGGTGGCCATTTGACCGACATAATTTTTCTTCATTAATGGCATTGAATACATAATACATTTATGTGTTTGTTTTTTAAATGATTCCAATTCCAAATCGACCGCTAAGAGTAATGCTAAGAACCCGTTAGAGATGTATTTGCTGCAACAACCCCCGAACTCAACCTAACCTAATCAATGACACACACAAATTGGCGTAGTTTTCACTTATCATTCAGCTTCACCTTACGCTTTTAGCTTACAAAAAACTGATTCAGCACTCTATTTGGATTTGGTTTATATTTGGTTATCACAGCAGATTTCTTGACCCACCCTGTACTGTTTTTTTATTCTTTTATAGTTGCTTTTATTGTGCTGAGCGTGATTTGCTAGTGGAAACAAAATACAATATGTAATAATAATATTTAAATGTTTTTTTTTTTTTTAAATAGAAATTAACAGATTATATACAACTTGAATAAATATAAATATGTTTTGTGTACCTATGCATACGTATTATAATGCTTTATTATATTATTGAGTGTCTGTGTCAATTAATTTCTGTTATTGATATTTACGAAGAAAAACAATCACAAATTGCATGGAAGAGAAAGGTATTATTATCATCATCATCGAACTATTTCCTATATCAATTAATTTATTATTATAATTAATAGAAAATAATAATTTCTTAACACATGAATACCATATAATTTAATTAGTTTCTGTTATTATTTACTTAAATTAATAATAAAAAAAAAACAACACAGTTAATATAATTTGATCTGAATATTTAATATATTTTTTGTTTTTTTGTTTTCATTTGATATGGAAATAAATTGCATTAAACATTTGAGAAAAAAGTGCTCATTTTTTTTTAAAGATTATTTTCAACAACAAACACAAAACAAAAAGGAGTTATGCATAACGAAAAAAAAAAAAAAGGATAACATCAATTAAGGATTAAAGATATGCATGAATTCATTATTGACATTCAAACGATATGAAATGAGAGTACAAGATGTATTTTTAAATATTTTGATTAAAAATTTGCAACACGCGTTCGGTAGATAATTTTTTTTTTCTTTTGACTTTACTCGATTTTGTGCGTTTCCAGGAACTTTTTTTTTTTAAGTATATATATACGTACATATATATTTTGTGTGATTATCCATTCCAATTATTTAAGATTAGATTTATTTTTTTATTTAATATTTTCAGACACAATTTTAATTTTTAAATACTAGTTTATGTATTATACGTGTTTTTTTGTGTTTTTTTTACTTTTAATGTATAAACAGTCTTAATTGGCGACTTTAAACGTTTAAGTAGTTAAAAATATTTATTTTTTTTTTTTTCAATTTGGCGATGAAAAATTACGATTTATAGCCTAAGAGATTTTTCGATAGAAAAACAAATGATTTTCTTGTTTTTAATAATTTTCTTTTTACAAAATTTAGCAGAATATAGATAAAGGAAATAAAGTAATATGGGTTTTTGTTTTCATGGGAAGCTATTTATTTAAAAACGCGCAGGTGGAAATTGTGTTCATTTTCTTATTTAAAAATATTTGAACTAAAAAATACAATTTGCGTGTACTAAAGAGCTTGTAGATAGGTGCATATGTACAGGGTGCGCCATCTTTTATGTCGGCATGTAAACATTGAATAACTTTGACATTTATCAACCGATTGACTTAAGTAGATATGTTTTTGAAACGTCAATTCAGTACAATTTTAACCATTCACACCGAAACAACGCGCCAAAATAGTGAGGCTGTACATTGAAAATAGTCGTTCAGTTGTGTTAACTCAACGTGCATATTGTCGAAAATATCGTGGCCAACAAGCAGGGTCTGGTCTGACAACACTATTCGTCGTTTGGTGTCGAATTTTGTTGAGCATGGGACAGTGGGAGATCGTCGTTCCAATGAACTGGTTGAAGCGGTAAGAGAGAGTGTTGCCGAAAACCCACATGTGTCGTATCGTCACCGCGCTCAGCATTTTGGTGTCAGTGGAACCACCTTGCGGCGCATTTTGAAGGATGATTTGCATTTGTTTCCATATAAAGTGCAATTGACTCAAAGAATATTGCCAACAGACCGTCCACGTCGCTTGGAATACGGCCAAACAGTCGCTTGAATGGTTGACACTGAACCTGATTTTTGGAAGCAAATTTTGATGACCGACGAGGCCCATTTCCCACTCTCTGGCGCCGTTAACAAGAAAAATTGCCGCATTTCGGGAACGGAGAATCCAGACGAGATCCATGAAACACCATTGCATTACCAAAAAGTCACTGTTTGCGCCGGCGTTTGCGCCTAAACCATCATTAGCCAATTTTTCTTCAGAGAAGACGAAACAGTCGATGGGAATCGATATCGGTGGATGTTGGCTCATTATGTCTACCCACAAATATGTGAAAAAGGTTTGGACGGTTACTGGTTTCGAGAAGACGGTGTGCCATGCCACATGGCAAATTAAATATTGCAATTTCTGTAACGAAAACTCCCTGGCCGTGTGCTGTCAAAAAATGGAGACATTGACTGGCCACCCACCCAGATCTCCATATTTGACCCCTACGGACTTATTTTTGTGGGGTTATTTGAAAAGCAAAGTGTACGCCAGCAAGCCTCAGACCATTGACAAGCTCAAGGCAAACATTCGTGCCAAAATCATCGCTATACCGCCCGAGATGCTCGAAAAAGTGATGGAAAACGCAGCAAAAAGGGCACATTTTGCTTTGGTCGATAGAGGCAGCCACTTGACTGATGTTGCATTCAAAAACTAGTCAAAATAAATTGTAAAGGACCAAATTAAATAAAAATATATGGAAATCGGGTTTTTATTTTTTTAAGTTATTCAATATTCACATACCGACATAAAAGATGGCGCACCCTGTAAATACTAGGGCGCTGGTGCTACCATAAAAAAGCAGTGTCATCGAGTTGTTTAAAAATTGGGCTACCACTTAATCGCTCAGCACTAAAGGGCTTTTTGATCAGCAAAATAAAAGTATCTGATTAGCAATTACATCAGAAAATTAAAGATAAAACTAGCAAACAAAAGTATATGTTAAGTAAATTAATTAATTGATCAGCAAAATATAATTTTTCCGCTGATAAAAAGTAAATGCTAAGCAAATGAATTATTCGATCAGGAAAATATAATTTTTCTGATGAACAGGAAATTTGTTAATAGATCATTTGAAAAATAGTTATTTCCAGCAAAAGTAAATTACTTGACCAGCAGAACATATTTTCTTTGACTAGCAAAAATGAAATTTCGCAGAAAAGATAAAAAATAAAATGTAAAAATGTTAAGAATTATATGAAAAAAGAAAATGAAAAGAAAAAATCAGCTATTCAAGAAAATTCTTAAGTCATTGCGAATGTTTTATTACTATTTTCTGAAATTCGCAATCGTCCAAGTTCTTTCTTGAATAAATGTTTTGATAAGGATATTTACAGCAGTCAGGAAAAACTATGAAAAGGCAAAGAATCCTAAAAAAAGGTAACTATCAGCTCAGTTATTTTAGGTCGATCCAAATAAGATATTTGGAAGGGTTTTGTTAGAAAAGCTGGACGCCTGCAGTGAGGATAATATAGAGTCTACGTACAAGTATCAATTCAGATTTCGAAAGGACTAGTCTTATTACAAGTTATCCTTATAGGATTACTCACCATACCTAATTAACCTTTGGACACACTTCATTTCAGATAGATAATTTTTTTTGTGAAAATCGAAGAAACAGTATTTGAATCCCAGTCAAACCGTAGAGTCCCTCAAGGCTCGATACTAGGACCTGGTCTATACAACATCTTTACGTAAGACTCCCCTCATAAGCACTTTATGAACAATAGAGTTCGTTGGAAAAATAACTGACAGTTTCCGTCTTCCAAACCCAGCATGCAGAGTTCCTCAACGCTCAATAATAGGACCTCGTCTATACAATACATTTACGTACGGCTTCAACTCATAAGTACTTTATGAACAATAGAGTTCATTAGTAAAATAATGGATTGCATTCCCCTACCAAAACCCAGTCAATCAGTAGAGTCGATACTAGGACCCCGTCTGTAAAATATCTTAACGTACGACTTCTCTTCATAAACGTTGTGTTGGTAAAAAAATGGATGACTTTCCCCTTCCAAAAACCAGTCAAACAGTAGAGTACCTCAAGGGTCATTATTAGGACCTCGTCTGTACAATATCTTTTCGCACGACTTACCTCATATGTACTTTGTGAAAAATAGAGTTCATTGGTAAAATAATGGGTGGTTTTCGCCTTCCAAAATCCAGTCAAATAGTGGAGTCCCTCAAGACTCAATACTAGAACCTCGTCTTTTCGTACGACTTACCTCATAGGTACTTTGTGAACAATAGAGTTCATTGGTAAAAGAATGGGTGGCTTTTTCGCTCCAAAATCCCCTCATCTTTGAAGAACTACCGAGAAATCAAAGAGTCAAGAGAGTACATACTCCCAAATCGGGGACAAATCAGAACAGTACTTGACAACTTCAATTAGAATTGGCTTGCATCAGTTTAAAGCAAAAACAGATTAAAAAAGTCTGTCTTCTCTTCACCATAGTTAAAGGACAAATTAAAAAAAAAAAAGTGAAAGGGGGAGAAATATAAGTGAATTTATTTTTAAAAGTGACATATTTGAAAGTTATACAACGGGAAAAAGTAAATTTCTAGGCAAAGAATAAACCCCAAAAAGTTTGCAAAAAGTGCCAGAAGAACCATTCACTCCCAAATCTTTCGTATTATTCGCAAAAGCTTACGACCCTAATTGCTCGTATTGTGAATAAATTTTCAACTGAAAAACTTGACAATTTGCATCAATGTCCTTTCGGTCTTTTTCACTAAATGGGTACATTTCACTGCTAAAGAATCCTTATTAACTCAACTCTCCCTCTCTCTCTCTGATGACGATGACTTTGACAAAAATTTATATTAAAGTTAAAGAAGTTTTATGCCTGGCACCAATGCTCCAAGTTATTCTGCATGACAAATTGTCACCGATTATAGAACGGCAAAGGCAAAGAAGAGAAGTTAAAATGAAAAAAGAAAAAAAAAAGAACAATTTCCACCACTAGATAGACAGAACAAATGAAGAAGAACCATCCATTCGCACAAAACTCCCTTTCTAACTACTGCTGACGATGATGACGACGTCAACGACGACCACTATGCTGATGATAATGGCGATGCTGACGAACGCCATCATCAACTATCCACTCTAATGACAAAAGTCCATTTTGAGTTATCCATCCTTTTTTTTTGTGTGCAAGCACCGCCAGTTCCCTTTTAAACACCCTACCAATCCTTCTCACAGGATAGGGGACAAAAAATGTCAGAAAGATGGCAGAAAAAAAAAAAAAAAATGTAAAAAGCTGAATGCAGGACAGCTTATTGTAGTCGCGAACAATTTACTAAAACGACAGATGCATGACAGGGAATTATTCCACCCTACAACAGGAGCTGGAACCACTGACTTTGGCAGAGGACAAAAAAAAATCCCATCGCGAATAATTTTTACGTTATGTACGTTAAATGGGAAAAAACGGGATCGACTTTCTTTTACTTTTATTTAATTTTTGCCTGCAAGGGAATAGGGATGCGGGAGAAAATTTCTAAATGAAATAAGTACACAGCCCATGATATTCCTCTACCCTATACTCTACACTACTACTACTACTACTACTACTACTACTGACAGATGGAGATGTAGTAGGAGCAATGTCCTCTATATCCTCTTTTAGGTTAGAAGTTATGTGATTATGTGTACTTTTTGGCATCGTTATTTTGCATTTGAAAGGACGACGGCTGCTTGGAAGAGTCATTTTTCCTCCTTTTGTTTGGAATATTTTAACTGAAGAGGGCGACCGAACCGCACACACACAAAATGTAGGGAATTGATGGTCGTTAAAAGTTTATGTGCGGAAGACGTTCCCAGATAAAAAAAAAAAGTTGGCCTGGCTTGGCATAGTGTAGCCCTCCATTGAAAATGAGAAAAGAGTGGTACTCGTATTAAAGTTCATTGATAAATCTGATGATGAGACTGTCACTAGCACGCAATCAATTGGCAGTTGTATGCCAATTGATTTGGCAAGATTTGAATGTTTACACTGCTGTCAATTTATTGGGTGAGAGATGTATCTTATTTGGTGCTAATCATTCTGTCAACTGACTGTTATTATACATTGAAGTGTAGTAAAAGATCTGCTAATGAATGAGAAGTTATGCTTTGCTTTTATGCGTGGAACTTTTGTAAGAAGATTAACATTCTTCACATACACTGAATATGAAACTCTGTAAGAAGCCAATGTATCCATAGTATCAGTAAGGAAAAGTATACATTGAAATTTAAGAGCCCTAAGGCTGCTTGTACCCGAATGTGTACTTACGCTCATTACGAAAAAGAAAACTTTCATAAGAAAGCGTACAGTAGATTTCAAATATTACCATCAAAGTCAAATGGATTTTCTTTTGAGTAGAACGAGTAATTTTAATAAATCCGTCAAATGGCCTGCCGAACACGAGTGTATAATTTCATTTATGAAATTAGATTGCGCATCATTCCATACTTTGAACGACTCGAAAATAACAAGTCTAAGATATACACACCGGCTCGACGAGATGGAGGGTGGGTGGAATTTTCTTAAGGGCATTTGTTTTTGCAACTAAGTTAGTTACATTTTCAATGTTGGCTAAAATACTTGAAGGCATTCAATTTAACCAGATAAACTTGTACTCGTAATGTTGTTAATGGCAAAATACGTATACATTTCCAATTTGGAATTTTAGTATTTCGATGGCATATTTGTGGTAAATTTTAGATACATTCTTTGGAAAAATTACTCCGTTCTACAGGGCAGAAACGTTGAATCCACTTTGAAGTTGAAAATATCGTTCGCGTCGATATTCTGGACGCTTCTGGCGGTGATGTTTCGTCTGTTTCGAAATGTAAAAAGCATTCAACACGTTCGGAGAGCAAGAAAACTTGCTTAACAAGTGTGGGTGACTATTTCGTGGTGTGATTCATAAAAGTGGCCAGTTTATATCGGAAGAAACGAAAAACCAACTTGTGCACCGATGAAGGCGGCTCGTCAACAAGTTCAAGCATCCGAAAGCTACAGACCTTCTTTATGTTTTTCCTAATGAACAAAATTTCGACCAGGACTAGAAGATCGACAATTGGCTATGTATCCTTCAGATATTCTCCGTGTGATGCACACCAAGTTTCCTGCTAGTGTGATGGTCCTTATAATAGTGAGCAGTGAAGATCATGTTATACTTTCCCAATTTTTCCTACAAGATCTTCGAGTGCCGGATATATCGAGATGCTAGAGGTAGTTGTAAAGCCCTGTATAGACAGTGTGAGTGAAGAAAGATCATACGTGTTCCAGTAGGATTCTGACGCGACGGCTCAGGAATGGATGGCGATCAATTTCCATGATCACTTCATACCAAACTTATGGCCACCTAACTCATCAGATCTTAATCCGTTGGATTACTTTATGTGGAGCGCAGTTGAACATAAAACCAACAAACATCACCACAGTACCATCCAAGCCCTAAAAAATGCCATTGTTCAAGTGATGGCCAACATCAACAAGGACGATTTAATTTCAGCATGCTCATGTTTTCGGTCACGAATTGAGGCTGATAGCGATGCTGAAGCTTGTTTAATTGAACGAATAAGGGAAAAAGATGATATTATGTGCCAAGTGATATTCTAATAAACGTTTCCTTGCATAAGTTATGAGCATTTTGTTTTTATTTTCCAATTTTGTCCTCAAGAGACTATCCGCACCCCGTATGTAGATTCAGTTATGACAGGAATTTAATAATCGATTTAACGCGATGAACAGCGTCTGTTGATATGAGACTATAACATTAAAGCAAACTTTGAAGTTGGTATCTCTCCGTTTGCATGTTATGCATATCTAGAATTAGGAGTCCAATTTTCAAGTATTTAATGATTTCTTCTGCCAATTTAAAATACGCGTACAAACATACATATTTTATCATTTACTTGTAATTTATTGCTTCCTCGCTATTCGAATAACGGTACGAGGCTAGCTATGGGCGTTTCCTGAAATGTCATCTGCGTCAAAATGCGTCTGTAACACGTTAGTAAATGCAATTCGCAAGTCATTTATTTGAAAATGCTTTCAGAGTTAAACTGCATGTGTATTATTTTCGTTTTCGTCTTGTGCGTATCATTTGCCATTCAGAAAAGCAGATAAGGAAATCACAATTGCATTTGCTCAAGTAAACATTTTTTTTTTTTAAACTAAAATTCAAAAAAAGGTTACCATTTAAAATTTGATGTTCGCAACTTAGTGTCTTGTTTTGATGATAAAATGACTTTTTCTTTACCTTTCCGAAAACGTCTTATGTGATAATTTCTGAAAGCAAAACAATGTTTGCTCTTTTATTTCATAATGTTCATTTGATCTTCCCATAAGTGTTTTCGGAAACGTCATCTATTTACGTCAAAATGCTTTTGTAACATGTTCGTAAATGCATCTGTTCGCAAAGGTGTTCAGAGTCAATTTGCACGGTGTTTGATAACGTCACATAAATCTTTTACCGTCAAAATTTCTTGTTTTTGGAAAATTTTCATTTTTCTTTAAAGTACAAGACTCTGTCGCATGTACTTGTACTTATTCGCTGTTCATTTGCAAATCACTCGGATTTGTAATTTAAGCGAAATTATTTTGAGTTGTTTTTTTTTGTTTAAATCTGTTAAAAGTGAAACAAATTATTTTAACAATTTTTCAAATCTTGGTATGCCATGCCCTTGCATATGTCAAATATTGGTTAGGTAATTTTCAACAAAATCGTTTCATAGTCATAGATGACAGTCTCGGTCTGTCCATGCCTTTCGTACACCCTAGTTCAGAATCGATCGAACGGATTTCTGTGCAATATGGTTTTTAGATCTTGTCTCGAATTGTAACAACGGAGATAAGACATGGCGGATTAAGTGACTGAAAGTCTTAAAAAAATGTGACGCATCTAAGTCAAACTGGTGGAAGGATTTTGATGAAATTTTGGTTGGTTTTTTAAATCATCAAAATCGGTTGGACTGGTGGTAGGACATGATCGATGGTGTTTCAAAAATCATTATGATCATGTTAAAGTTATTATATAGGGTGATTTGACTTAATTTGTATGCCCCAGAGGACTAGAGACCATTTTTCATAAAAATTGGACGTACTTTCACAGGATTTTTTTTTCCAAATTTAGCATTTTTTTTAACGAATTTGTCTACGGATATACGCAGGTGGGTATCTAGTTCAAAGTGAATATCACAATGACGCCATATATTCGATGCTGGATATGAGTGAAACGGGCCCAAGAGACTTAGTACCATAGTTGTAGATTAAGTAACGACGGAAAAACTCTTCTGGTGAACAGAATGATTGGTCAAGTTATTTCCTGAATTTCACATACCGCGTTTGAAAACGACTAGAATAGTAGATGACGAACAATTCATATCTGAACATGCTGTACTATGGAAAGATAAACGGTTCAAAAGACTTGGCGCGTAACAGTGGGAGAAATCGATGACTATAAGGTTATAATCAATCAAGTGTTTTGAAGGGTTCATCTTTTTTCACGTTGCGCACGTCGAATTTTTACAGAAAGTGCGTAATGGACCATTTCATCAGCATGACTAGAGCGCAGTCAAAATTAGTTATGTTACTTGTAAGCACGACAGAGAATTCAGTTGGGTTTCATATTGAAAGCAAATGGCGACTATAGACGCACCGCCTTACCCGCTTATTTAGGGGTTAGAATCTGTGTGGAAACTTGGTCACGGAATATTAGTTTTGGGAGCTATTTTTCTACCAATAATGTTGGGCAAAAGAAATCGCTATTTTGGACACTGACAAGCTGGTCAAAGATCTAGGCTATGTAAAGTTTTTCTAGACTAGTGTTGGCGGCAACGATTACAGGGAATTCTGGGAGTAATTTATTGCTCTCACCTAAGGAGTATACCTTAATCTTAACAGTCTTTTGAAGGAGCGTTTAATAATTTGTTAATGCACAACTAGAACATGCTAGTTAGTGATTGGGTTTCTCGTTCCATATATTCTGTTGTACAAAAAAGGACTAAGATTGAAGATTTATTAGAAAAAAAATAATAAACATAAGAAAATGGACACAAAGTAAAAGAAAAATTTACGAATTTACGAAATCTGACCGAAAGTTCTAGCTATCTTAAGTGAAATCTAGCTCTTGCGAGCATATCATAAGGACTATGCCTAAAATAGTTTCGTTATGACAACTTGTATCATTCAGTGTCAAGGATTTTTTTTCTCGCCAAAAAAACCGTCAGAAATGCGAGTTTTTGTTAATTTTCGTACTTTTTTCCTCATCACTAGTGAGTATAGTTGCGAATCGTTGATATTTTTTTTTGATGGTCTTTTCTTTTCACTTTTTCGTGCATGTGTGTGTGGTATGATCATGCCGAGAGTGTATAAGTAATTGCACTTAATTAGTATCTTTTATGGCGCATTTCACCTTATAGACGTTTGTTTTGTTTCGCTTTTTATTTCCGTTTCATTGTTGTTTTTATCTAAATCGAAATCTTAGCCTAAATTTTTATTTTTCCTTTTTTTTTTATAATTTAATTCCTAAATTTTACCCTCAACCCTAACTGTTTGTTGTTCTTTTTTTTTATAGTTTTTTACTTGTGTATTGAGTGTTGTTTTTTATTTAATTTTCATCTTATAAAAAGTGTTGTTGGCACAGTGTTTTTTTTTTTTTTTTTAATTTATTATTATTATTTTTACTTAAATTCTTATATCGATATCTAAGTTATGCTATGCTTAAACTTTTTACATATTTTTCTTTTTTTTTTATACATTTCTTGTTTTTAGTAGCTGTATCTATTTTTGTTTAAAAAATGGTTGTCAAGTTAACCTTAAAAACAGTTTTTATCATTTTTTTTTGTACAAATAATAAGTTGTGTTAAGTATAAAACATAAAAAATTAAAACAATTAAAAAAAGAAGAAATTTACATATCACCTATTTGTTTTTTTTTTTTTTTATGTATAAAAGAAAATTTAACTAAATATCTATATTTAGTAGAACATAGAGATAGAAATAAAGGTATTTTTTTTTTATTTTATTTTATTTTACACTTAGAACGTAGTAGGTTTTTAGTGTTTGTTTGTAGAGGATCCGGGTAAAAAAAAAAAAACAAATACAAGAGGGATTTGGTTTTTTTTGGTTATTATTGTGTTGTTCTTTTTGCGTTTGCGTTCTCTTTTTCGCAGTAGTTATGAGAAATTTGTTGGTATTAGTAATTGTCTATTGCTTGGAATAATATTTCTACTAAGTTTTCTATTGGTTAATTTTAATTGAACGCATCTGCTTGTTGATATTGTTAAATAAAGTTGAGATAGAACGTAAAGAATAAAACACAAACCTATGCATCTTTGGTCAAGTGTTAACCGTAGACATGCGGAGCTTGTTCGATCGTTTGCATGCTGAATGTCAGCTAGTGATTCGCCAACCTATAAAATAAAAAAAAAAAAAATTAAAATTATTAAGTACTTGTAGTATGTTGAGTTAAATATGAGATTGAATGGATGAATTCAGTGTAAAAAAAAGTAACAAACAGTCAACAAAATTACAAAGAGTCAACCGAAGATACTCGTATCTACAGATTTAAATTGTGACACTTAGATTTTTTTTTTCCAATTTCGTTATTTACCTCCCAAGCAGTTTGGCCATATGGTTTTCAAAAACATTCCACTTTTGCTGAATTGCAATGAGCAGGAGTCTCAATTTGCTGAATTTGAAAAGGGTCCAATCCTGGCTTTTAAGGAGGTAGGTGGATCGATGAGAGAAATTTCTCGTCGAGGAAAAGAAGTTCTTTAAAAAAAATACCAAGAAAGTGGTGTTTTAGAGCGAAAAAGTGGAAGCGGTCGTAAAAGGTGCACTAGTCTTAGAATCGACCACCATATAAAGAGGACAACATCAAGGAACCGATTCGTTACTGCACAAGTACAAAGAGATATTGTGGAAACCACCGGAATAGGCATATCTGTGACAACAGTTCAAAGATGGCTTAACGAAGCAGATTTGTTTGCCTACCGGGCAGAAACAAAAAAAAAAAACACATCTTACGCATGTAAAAATACTCGTCTAGAATGGGCAAGTGAAAGGCAGAATTGGACCCGAGACTGTCAAAGGTCATATTCTCAGATGAGTCCAAATTCAACATGAAATTTTCAGACGGAAAGACCACAGTTCGAGGTCGACCTGGAGAACAGTTGAAGGAAGAATGTGTAGCAGTTCCCGAAAAGGTTCAAAATTGTCATGGTTTGGGGAATCATAACTGCCGGTGAAGTTGACACTCTTTTGAGTGTATGGATCCATAAATGCTGTAAAATAAATAATAGAAGTCAGATCGATAAAATCTTGGTGAGACTTGCAAGGGAGGGGGTTAAGATGGTTGCGTACATGGATGATGTGGTTTTACTAGTGTCAGGAAAGTTCCTCTCCACGATAAGTCAAATCATGGAAAGTGCTCTGGATAAGGTACACTCTTGGGCTATGAGATGTGGCCTTGGAGTAAATCCAGACAAGACCGAAATGATGCTATTCACCACAAAAACTGAACTACAGGAATTCACTCCTCCCAAACTAGACGGTCAACCACTCTCACTATGTTCCAGTGCAAAATATAATACATAGGCACGATTCTAGATCTGAAACTTAGTTGGAAACTTAATATAGAGCAGCGGGTTAAGAAAGCAAGTGTGGCTTTCTATGCCTGCAGCAGAACATTGGGCCAAAGATGACCCTATGGATGTACATAGCCGTTGTGCGTCCAATTCTTACCTATGGCCCGCCTTACATAAGAAATATAACATCAACAGAATCAAAAAAATACAAAGATTGGCGTGTGTAGGCATCACAGGAACATTGAGATCTTGCTCAACAGATGTTCTAAGTGTGATCCTGCATCTGATCCCTCTTGAACTCAATATTAAATTTTTAGCTATATGCAGCGCCATCCGGCTCAGGGAAACTGGGTGCTGGACAGGAAAGCCATATGCCCACTGTAAGGTCCTGGAGACAATACCAAGTGAACTAGTGACATCTTCGACCGATTATAGGACTCCCACGCTCGACTTCAGCAAACCTTTTTCAGTAAAGTTCCCTACCAGAGCAGAATGGAAGAACGAAGTGGTAATCAATTACTTTAATAACTGTATTTTACAATACATATATGGATGGTTCGAAAATGGACTGAGGAGTTCGCGCAGGCATATTCTCGGACCAACTGAATATATCGAAATCTTTCCGTCTCTCAGACTCTGCTAGTGTCTTTCAAGCGGAGCTTCTCGCGATTCGGGAGACTTGCTGCATGCTAAAAAATCTCCCAACGTCCAACCTAATTATTTTTCCCAGACTAACTCACTGGCTCTATATCTCGGTCATTAGACCTTATGCCTTGGACAAGCCGATAAACCAGAATTTATTAAGCAAAGTCCAACGTTCAGCTTGTCCGAGCATTAGCGGAGCACTGCGGACGACACCTTCCGCAGCTATGGACATTCTTTTTCATTTAACACCCCTTGACATTTATGGCAGGCAAATGGCAGCTAACTCAGCTATTCGCCTTAAAGCTACTTCACAGTGGTTCAAAAAGGTATATAGCCGCGCCTCCATCTTAAACAAGTTTAATATCCCCCATGAAGACATTGACTACACCATACCCAAGTTAAATTTTGACAACAACTTCCAAGCTACCATCCCTTCCAGAGCATTATGGGAAGAAGGTGGTTTTACGGAAGATAAGTCGGTACATTTCTATACCGACGGTTCAAAAACTAACGATGGAGTGGGTGGTGGTGTCTTCTTTGATAGGCTTAATTTAAACTTCCTCATTCGTCTCCCAGACCATTGTAGCGTGTTCCAGGTGGAGATAATGGCAATAAGGGAAGTCTTGTCTTGGCTAAAGAAAAACGTGATATCCTCCATTGATATCCGCATCTTTTCAGACAGCGAAACCGCAATCAAGGTCATTGATTCGGTTACCATATCCTCAAAACTGGTAGACCAATGTCGGTTTGAAATAAATGAACAAAGCGTCCATTCTGGAATTGCCCTCATTTGGGTTCCCGGACACAGTAATTATGAGGGCAACGAGCGAGCAAACGAGCTGGCCAGGCCTGGGTCAGCCCTTAACGGCTCGCTAGTGGAAAGTGTCAATATTCGTTAAGGACAATTTACATCTTCACTTCCTCCAACTAGCCAATTTCGGGTTGAACAATCTTACCAGTTGTGCCATATCAAGACAGACATGGCCCAGATTCAATAGACCTAAATCAAACAAGCTACTAGGCAAATCAAGGCCTGATATTGCCAGAATTATAGCAATTCTTACAGGCCACTGCCCTATAGGGGACAACGCGGACAACGTGGCATTCCTCATAACACTTTCTGTCGCAGCTGCAAAGACAGCAACGAGAGAGAAACTCTTTTCCACACTCTTTGCAGTTGCCCTGCCCTAGCAAGGACCAGACAACACACGTTAGATAAACCTTTCTTTGACGATTTCAGAGAGATGGCCTCTAAATGGATTGGAGAACTAATCCTGTTTCTCAAATCCACGGGCTGGGTTTAATTATATCCTCCTAACACACTCAAACAAACAGGTTTTGTGGTATCAAAAGGGCGCACTTAGCGCAAATTGGGTTTTTTTTCGAACCAACACTTACAAAGAAGTCATAGAAAATGGAGTGGATCCCACTATAGGGGAAGTGAGCCAGTACTACACGGGTGTTGTGTTTCAGGACGATTCCACACCTTGCCATCATGCTAAGACCGTAAGTAAATCATGAACCTTCTACTGTTACTTAGATAATTTTATCACTCTTTACAAATAAAAATTTGGTTTAAATTCACTCTTTTTCTGGAATAATACGACCCTAATGTCAATTTTTCTTTTTAAACCGCTTAAGATTGGCCTACCTGTTACGAATAAAAATGAAATATCTCCACCCTTTCAACACCACAGTGAAATTTCTTGTTTTACTCGAGTGTACTGTAGCTCATATTTATTCAATAAAAGCGCATTCAGCATAAGTAACAGCCTCAATTCGTGAACGGAAAAGTAAGCATACCAGAATTAAATGGTCCTTGCTGATGTTGACCATCACTTGGACAATGGCATCGTTTGTTAGTTTTGCGTTCAACTACGCGCCACACAAAGTAATCCAACGGATTAAGGTTTGGAGAGTTAGGTGGCCATAAGTTTGGTATTATGTGATCATGAAAATTAATCGCGGCTTTTTACGCTGGCGCAGAATCCTGCTGGAACACGTGTGATCATCCTTCACTCACACTGTCTATCTAGGGCTTAAGAACTGGTCCTAGCACCTCGATCGGACAGCATTCACTCGAAAATCTTGTGGGAAAAAGTAGGAACAGATAATATGGCCTTCACTGCTCATTACTCCAAAGACCATCCCACTGGTAGGAAACTTGGTGTGTATCACACGGGGGATATCTAAAGGCTCTGCACATATACACCTGTCCTTGACCTTGTGCCCCTGGTCGAAATTGTTTTCATTAAAAAAAAAATTGCATTGGATTGGCAGCCGTTGACAGTCATGATCAAACTACGCTAAACCTATTTTTAACTTCTCTTCCGGATAAGTATTCTGTAGCAGTTTCTGTCCCACTTAGCAGGTTCAAATCACTGTCAGCTCCGATTGGAGCGTGTCTATGCTTTCTCGATAGGGATGTATATGCCGTTGCTGACATGGCTACAGACTTTACTTTACTTAGATTGCGCTTCTTTAAATAGTAAGCCTAAGCCCGTCATCCAAGTTTCAGCATGTTTACCTCAAAGGAAGATTAACTGAAAAGGCTCTTCATTAGGTAGTGCCGCACGTTTGAAAAAACCATCCATTATACGAGTAAGTAATACCATTCAGGAATCCCTCACCTAGCTAGGCGTTAAGGAATACTCGCACCTAAGTCAGCGAATAATTTCTAGGTTAAGACCAGGAATATTCAGGCAACATTACGTAAAAGCCATCAATCCAAATTTGTGAATTTTTCAGGAGGGAGTAATTGCAGCACTGCTCTTCGTGATGGTCATGAATAAAATATTGGGTAGCTGAACTCGCGTACGCCAACAATATTCACATAATTGTAAGAATGAAGAAGTCTGTTAGTGGTGATCTCGAAAGTATTGAGACAGAAACTGTTAAAATCTATTAACGAGGGCAAAATATATGCTGTCATCAAAAAAGGATAGTCAACATCGGTGACTTGGACAGAACGTCAGAATAGACAGCTACAATTTTGAGGCAGATAAGGACTTTGCTATAAATTCGAATGACAACTGCGCAGAGCTCAAGTGAAGAATCACACTTGCCAACTGCACTAAGAAGGCAATTAAGGCGAAACCTTATCACGGACAACTAAGTTAACTTGTAATGTAACAAGCTCATCATCATAGTCGTGCATGGACGTTATCAAAAGCGGATGAAAAATTCTTCCAAACCGTCGCGTGGGAAACAAAGTGTAAAAGGACCTCAACTAACTTTGTGTACAAAACTGGAGGTGGCTAGTACAAGATCGAGCTGGCTGGAGACACTTGTTGGTTGAGGTCCAGGTCCACTCTGGACTCTAGCGCTATCTGAAGTAATGTAAATAATCCTGTTCGTGAGTCGTATGCTTTTTTGATCGACGTCAAGTGAGCTCTCTACTACATGGTTCGACGTTGACAAAAGCTCCGTCAATAGGAAAGCACTCGTAACAATGGTTTACTACTAGTTATATAAACTACTTTAACCTCTATCCACTCCTTAGGAATGCCGTATACTTTAAGACCATTTTCTAATCACCTTAAATGCTTACGAGTCTTATGCCGTCACTGAAACATTAGTGTATTTTCAGAAAAATTACCCACACACTTAATTTAGTATTCAACCCCGATATTATAAAATTCTGAATAGTCATATCATAAATAGTGGTACACGTTTAAATGCACTCATCGTGAAACAACTACTGAACACAACTATTCTATATTGACAGGTAGTCAATGAGTGACATTTATACTAACGCGCAAAAAGATTTACACAAAAGTCGTTTGTAAACATGGAGTGGGGATGGATATTGAAAACCGTTTTGTGGTAATTGGCCTTTACAAGTGTAATATTGAAAGAGGCGATACTTTTCGGACCATGCGACCACTTGAAATCACACGGAAATTTGTGCATTGAACTGCTAAATTGTTTGAGGACACTGGGGAGTAAATGACGGACGCTCTGCACTGTCAGAACTGAACAGGCGATCAAAGCTGTTGAAGACAGAATTAATCGGAAACCGCTTCGAATGCAGCGGAGAAATGAAGATATCGTAGAAATTCATGTCTCAAGATTTGGAACTCAATGCATATAAAAACACACCGGCCACCTACTCACAGCCCAAGTTAAGCAAGTATGGGATGAAAGATCGAAAATTCTACGCCGCCGGTACGTGCAAAATGGTCGCAGGAAAATATTAATCACGGATGAAAAAATGCTTACTATTGAGGAATCGTTCAATAAGCAAAATGTCAGAGTCTACGCCCGGTCATCCAAAGAAGCATTAGAACTCATTCAGCAAGTCCACTAAACCATCATCAGGCATCTGTGATGGTTTAGTGGAAAGTCAGCTACGAAGGCGTTCATTTCTACGAGAAGGGACTAAAAACACCGACAGAAATCTATCAAATGTGATATTCTGAAAGGCGTTGTAAATTGTTTTCAAACAACCAGTCAGGGTAGCCCCAAAATAATTTGCCGAACTTCATGGGAGGCTGTCAGGCAGTACAGACCTCAATCCTTTGGTTTATAAGCTGTGGTCTATTTCAGAGGCGATGGCTTGATCTATTCGACACCCAAATATTAAGTCCTTGAAGCGCGCACTTATCCGCGCTGTGAATAATTTTCCAATAGCCGAGGTATGTGTTGTGATCAGAGTGGCCAGAGTGGCTCAAGGTCTGCATAAATACAAATAGCGTCCATTTCGAAAAAATTGTTGAAATATTGTTTCCCAAGTAATCAATCAAAGTTTTACAGAAAAGCAGATACACTATCCAAAACGGACGGTCATTTATTTTCATCTGAATTAATGAATATTTTCTAAAATTTCACAGAATGTTAGTCGATAAAAACCCACAATACATAGCACATAACTGGTATGACAGCCATAACTATATGTACTTAGTCCAGTCAACATTCCATTTCAATCTAAAAGATAACAATCAGGATTGTTCCAAAGCACTCCGTATATATAACTTTCATCACAAAAATTAACGATGACAGGACATTCATTAAAATTAAAATTGAAATGAAAATATCCATCCCACGTGCATACAGTGACACAGAGTGAGGCATTGCACAGAATCGAGAATAATTTCAAATAAAAATTTACTGTGCCAAGGACATTCAACTTTACTAAAGTGCAGTACTCTTTGAATCCACTTTAACACCGAAAATCAACTCGAGAAACAACAAATAAATAAATTTATGGAAAGGCATTTACGAGTATATCACAGAGGAGTATCCTTTTTTCCACCTCCCAAACTATGAGTACTACTGCTACATACACACACATACAAACAACAATTGAAAAGTTGTTCAAACTAATGGCAGTAGTGCACACGATTTCCGCTTCATCCCACTAAGTTCCAACCACGTCTGCTGCCCCCCCTTATAGTGCTTAAAATTCCTGGCACAATGCCCATTTGGCATCTATGGCACACGAACCAGGCTCACTGCTGTGCTATATCGGAGAGTTGACTCCTGAAGAAGATAATTTCAAAAATTCGAACAGAAAAAAAAAATCCGCTTTCGCAGCAGAAAAACTTTTTCTATATGCAAATTTATTCCCACCATTCTGTTAGCTATTCCGTTTCCTATCAAAGTGTGACCCACTGGTGGTGGTGGTGGTGGTGGGCGGTACATCACGATTGATTATTAATAAAAAAATTTAAATTGAAAAATAAAATAAAAATAGATGACGAGGTATCCAAGGATAACCCAATAATAGCCCAGACATACCTGCTGCACATTCCTCCATTGACCGCTAGCGGTATCCGGGTCATACTCGAGAAGATTGTGCTCCATATCGCTGCCGAAGGACGATCCAAATTGTCCGGGGCTGATTTGTACGGGATCATCTGGTTGGGCGGGTGCCTCCGTTCCATAGAAAATTAAGTCCCATTGTGTGATTTGCGCTGTTGTTTGTAGGTCGATACGTTTTGACAGCAGTGCAGAGTAGCAAACATGGAAAAGAGGTAAAAAAAATATGAATGTAAATAGAAAAAAAAATGTCTTTTTTTAAATTTTAATAAAAAATAACACAGAGGTCAATGAAAAGAAGAAGTAACAGAGTCAAAAGAAAAGGATACGATTGATATGGGATGAGGGGATGTTTGACCCAATTTACAAGTTACTTTGTTGAACAATTTAAGGAGATTCAAATACGAGTAACAGAGTCAAAAGAAAAGAACCAACATTGAGAAAAGGATACGATTTATGTGGGGTGAGGGGATATCCTTTGTTACGGGAAATGTTTGACCTAATTTATTATACAAGTTACTTTGTTGAACATTTTAAGGACATTCAAAGAGGTATCTGTTTTCAAATTCTACTTTAAAAAAGGTGCGACCTGACCTGTTATTATTGGCGGCTTTGACCTGACGTTTGTTTGTGCAGGTAAAAAGCAAAGTGACAGGTCATCATGATACTTGTATCCTTTGCATTGTCTTTCAACACCATTAAATAGTTCTTGAGTAATACATAAGTCTACATTTGTCAAACTGTACTGATGACGTTTTAGGTGATTTCTACAGAGGACCGTAGAATATAGAGCTCGCGTACAGGGTGGCTCATAAAATCTA
Source organism: Pocota personata (assembly GCA_963082735.1). NCBI lineage: Eukaryota > Metazoa > Arthropoda > Insecta > Diptera > Syrphidae > Pocota > Pocota personata. The sequence continues at coordinate 34,108,688 of OY720429.1, read as the reverse complement.
ATGCGGATAATGTTATGTCTCTTCTAGTGACCAGATGAGGTCCGTAATAGAAAATTTAGGCTTTATTTGAAACCGAATTTCAAGTAGGGAGCTGGTAACACCTTAGTTCTATATTCGGTTGCCGATTAGCAATGAACCTTGTTCCTTTAATTCCACGAGAAGTAAGAATGATTCTTAAATGAAAGGCTGTTAAAAATAGATGAAATTTTAGTTAAAACTTTAACAGAAGATTGTAAAATCTACAGACGATACAAATTACACTCTTCCATCCATAAAATTCAACAGGTATGACACCGACAGACTAAGGGATCCCGTAGTGTACCAAAGCTTGCTTAAAAAACGGAAACAATCAATAGCGCCATACCACTGAATACAGAAGAGCACTGGAGTGCTGTAAAAAATAAATGTACTTGCAATTGGAGCTGAAAGTATTCTCGGAAAATCCATAGTACGCTGTGGAACGAATATACCTGGAGACGGATCGAAGAACAAAATGAGCTTGAGTCATAGTATTTGAAAGAAAAGGAAGTCCAGCGTACGTCATGACAAAATAAATTTTGAAAGCCGTCTACATAGTTTGAAAGCCGTCTACCTAGTTACCAAAGATCCAACGAAGAATTTGGATGGTTCTTTGCTGATTTCGGATGAACATTTGATAAAAAGATGGAGGGAACATTTTCCCAGTGTATTAAACCAAGTCCTAAAGTCAGGATGAGCTATTCGAAGTCCAAAACTTTAGAATTCGTATAGCACAAGGACAAGATCATTATCGCAAACAGAACACTAAAATTAAACGGCAAACCCCACAGGCGGACCAGTAGGGATGCAGTAAAGTGGGAGGCTTGTGATCCTTCTACTCCGGATCATAACTTCGCTGTAAGGAAAAGAAGAAGAAGAAGAACACTAAAATTAAACAAGGAGGCCAGCTTTGACAGCATTCCCGCGGATCTCTAGAAAGCTTTGCCAACAAACCTTCTGCATCCACTTATAAAAATGTCTTGGGAGAATGAGGACTTGCGTAACGAACGGAAGAAAAGGAATGATTGTCAAGCTTCTGAAGGAAGATAACCTAAGAGAGTGTCAGACTTGAAGAGGCATTTGCGACCACATCAACACTTTTCGGATTATCATTGAACAATGCCTTGAATCTAGATCTTCGTTACACTTCCTTTAATTGACTTTGAGAGGGCGTTGGATAGTATAAACAGTGAGTTCATATGGCAAGGCTTACCCATTACAGACTAACTGGCGGCTATTGTTAACGCAAGTTACAAAGATCTGAAATGTCACTTGCTGCATAGAAGTAGGATGTCCTCCGACACTTGAGATAAAAGCGGTGTTCGCAAGGTTGTTGCCACTAATTTTTTAGGTATTTAACAGTGAAGTTCACCGTAGTGTTTTATCAGCGGGAAGTGGTGGAATCCAATACAGTCTTCCTACCTATCCCAAACACCTAGGCTATGCCAATCTTGTATCAATCATAGCACATATAATTACGGACTTCGACCAAATGTTCACCGGTTTAGCGGTAGGGGCAAACTTGTTGATGCTCGAGATAAACTCAATAATAAACTTCAAATGCTCAGCCTTATTGACAATCAACCTCAAAAGTAAGCATTGCTTCATGTTCATGACTGAGTCGTACGTACTTATGTTGCTCATCTGCAAATCACTCGCACTTTAAATTTTTTGTATTTAAAAAAAAAAAAAAATGTTTTGAAAATTTTCTAAAACTAAACTAAAACTAAAACCCCATAATCTTGTATATGTCAGATATTATTGGAATACTGATATCGAATAAAATCGATTAAGTCATAGCCGAGAAATAGCCAATTTAATACCAATTTTGTGGCAGCAACCTGGCACGCCATCTGATGGCATATATCCACTGTAACTCAAATATTAAATTTGAACAAAATAGTTTCGAGAAAATCGATGTTTTGCTTACCAAATTATTCATCGGCCCTACAGATACCAGATTTTAAGTTTGAAGAAAATCCGTCCAGCCGTTGAGGCTGCAATCGACTATACACACAGACAGACAGACAAAATTGCGAAATCCACTTTTTTGAGATTCTCCAATATAGTAATACCAAGATTGATCAAATTCTGGAGGTCGAAATCAATACTTGATCAGTACTTCTCGGCTGTCTCGGTGGACTGTAGACGGTGGATTCCTTAAGACCCATAAGGTGACAAAGAAACTAAGTGAGTAAGTTTATCCAAGTTACTTGGAATGGTTTTCTACGTTGGTAGCACTGACCCAAAATGCTAGGCCCGTCTAAGCGAGTTTTGTCTTCAAGATTCATATTACCGGACGTGACCTGAACCTACTGAACCATCTTTGGATACTACAAACATCCACAAAAATTGTGTTTATGTCCATAACTCATAACTCATCGGAAATGCTTCATATCCTGGTCATTTGAATTAGGATTATGAAAAAAAGACGTACGAACATTTTCTGGCAAATATCATGGAATAAGCTTTCAATTGCTCTACGATACGTCTAAATCGCATGAGAGACACCGATAGAGGGAGGAACTGAAGTAGTGCAACAAAAAAAAAAAGTTGTCAAATGCTATTCTGCCCTCTAACTCGCATTTGCGTATAGTACCGTTATTTTAACTTCGTTTCACTACCAATCTACAAAAAAAGTGAAAGCTATGATCGTATTTGAAATGGTCAGGTCAAACAAACACTTTTTGTACCATGTCTGCCTGTCTGTTTGATTCACACGGCTCGCTTGAGAACCAATGAGATTTCGATTTGTATGTACATGTATGTATATGTATGTTCTGATACGCAGGTAGTTTCATCTAAAACTGTCAAAATCAGATCAAGTGTAGGTGGAATGCAGGGGCGAAGTTTCAAAAATCGCTTTTTGAGCTTTGTTCAGTTGTTTTAAATATTCAGAAAAGTGTCATTTCTAATCGGACATTTCGAATTTAAAAATGTTGACTTTGAATTCTGATTCTGCAATCAAAGAAGATATTATTGTAATACATTTAGTGCAGTGGCGGCTGGTGACATATGGTATTGCGGATACACATGTTGTTAAGAATTGAATTGTAACTCCCATTAACTTCTTTACAGTTCGACTTTGACAGAGACAGCATCACAAAAGTCGATAGCATTGGAAACTCCACATTTTATAAATCTGTTTATTTTGAAGTTAAAGAAAAGTACACGTACTTGCATTTTGTTTGTTCGGAAATGCCTCAGTTTGAAATCTAAACAAAATCTTTTTTTTTTTTTTTAGTAAAATAGATTAGTAAAAGATTAAATATTTGGTTGGATGCTGGTGTTGGCAATAATCGAAGGTACATTGATGTCACCTTATTACATGGTAATTTAGGTGAGACTAATTTGAAAGCCCTGCCTGGATTTCACGCCATAAACGGTTGTGACTAAAACCCAGCATTTTTTAAGAAAGGAAAAAACAGACCTTTCACATTGCTACTCGTACTTAAAAATACCGAGTATCAAGAAGCATTCTCAAAACTCGTCAATTATAATTTGTCCGAGTCTGAAAGAACTATTTTTGGTTTTGGAAAATTTCACCTGCCGGTTGTACAATGTAAAGAATGTGAATACCGTCAATGAGGCAAGGTTTGAAATGTTTAAGCAAATATTTAAGTCAAAGGACGCCAATGAGGCGTTCAGTCGAAAATTTAATAATTTTGATGCTTCAAATCTACTTCCATGCCAATCAGAACTACATCAGCAACTATTAAGATCACAATACATTTGCGGCCTATGGAAAAATGCTCATTTGAAAAATCCAACTGAATTGCTTCCTTCTGCCGGAAGGTATGAATTGCGTTGGTTTGAAGGCGAGCAGTCACCACCTTTGGTTAACGACGCTATAATTCAACCAGACAATTTGGATGAGAATATTGTACCATAATAATAACTACGCTCCCTAAAAGTATGATGCAACAAATTCCGAAGTGTCTTTTCATTCTGGCAGAATTTTGGTTCGAAGTGTCCTTTCATTCGAGGTTCGTGTCTGCGGTTTCCACAGTTCATGTCTACGAAAGAGACGGATAATATCACGGATGAGAGGGAATTATAACTGCAAGAATGATTGTCAGCTTGGAATTTCTCTTGTTCCAGTGGTCGAAGAATTTGCTAGAAGTTTCTAGCTATCAGAAACTTCTGCTATATAAGGACAGATGGCGATCAAAAGGGGGCAGTAGTTTCTAAACTGTGGCGAAGAGATTAGAAAAGTGATAATGGGCGAAGTTGTAATTTTGTGATAAATTGAAAGTTGAGATTTAACAAGAAGAAGTAATTAGTTTGGATTTGTGAATTAAGTAATCGAAAGGAGATAAAGTGATTTGAGAGGACAGAGACCTTGTAAGAAAAGAATTGCGAAGAATAGTATAGTGTGAACCTGAATTGTTCTATAGACTAGAAAATAAAGAAATAAATTTCACAGAATATTGTTTTATCTACTCGAGCCGTAGCTTGCATATTACAATATCAGTGTCTCAGGTAGTTTACAATGAACTCATTTGTGCTATATACAATAATCACAAATTGTTATTGAATTAATTTGACAGATAATGAAGAGAATGAGGATGATGATGACGATGAAAGCATCCCTGATGTTCCATTTCTCAATTACGATGAGGACAGTCAAATAGCACAAAAATATTCTTAGGAGAATATGTGTGAAAGTATAAAAACGATTTCTTTGAAAAGAAACATTTTCTCACTTGTTTTTATTTTTTCACTAATAAAAATTAATTACATTATTGTGTCTGCCAGGCTGTTAGGCTCGAAATATTTGTCTGCCTATAATGGCATTTTAAAAATTTTAGCACTTTTCCCAACCTTAATGAAATGACGTAATTTACCTCTTATTTTCTCGACCTTCCCCGCAGGCTGCCACAATCTTCATGCCACCCAAACTGTCTGCCTTTTTGATATTGTAGCATAATAATAACTACGCCCCCTAAAAATATGACGCAACAAATTCCGAAGTGACTTTTCATTCTGGCAGAATTTTGGTTCGAACTGTCCTTTAATTCGAGGTTCGTGTCTGGGACGAAGTCTCCACAGCTCATGTCAACGAAAGAGACGAATAATATCAGGGATAAAAGGGAATTATAACTGCAAGAATTATTTCTCTTGTTCCAGTGGTCGAAGAATTTGCTAGAAGTTTCTGGCTATCAGAAACTTCTGCTATATAAGGACAGATGGCGATCAAAAAAAGACACAGTAGTTTTTAAACTGTGGCGAGGAGATTAGAAAAGTGTGCAGTGGGCGAAGTTGTAATTCTGTGATAAATTGAAAGTTGAGATTTAAGAAGAAGAAGTAATTAGTTTAGATTTGTGAATTAAGTAATTGAAAGGAGATAAAGTGATTTGAGAGGAAAGAGACCTTGTAAGAAAAGAATTTGCGAAGAATAGTATAGTGTGAACTTGAATTGCTCTATAGACTAGAAAATAAAGAAATAAATTTCACAGAATATCGTTTTATCTACTCGAGCCGTAGCCTGCATATTACAATATGTTACTTAAAACATTATTTAGCGTCATCATACCAAAAATCAGCTTTAATAAAATCACGTTTTTGTTCTAATATTTTTTAACCCTTTAGCCCCCTACCGATAGCCTCCCCACCAACGAGTAAGTGGCAGACAATGCATTTAATGTTTATTTATACTCAGACTATACAATGATACCAACTACTTTCTTAATGAAATGATGTTACCATTTTTGTCGCTGGCTCTTCGTCTATCGTGCCATTCTTCTCATTACAGACAATTAGTGGAAGGACCAGGTATTGTACAAATGTCATCGGTGTAAACGCTGTGAATATAGTACTATACTGGTTGGGTAAGTCCAAAAATTTAGGTAACCCAGACTATATTTTGGTGTAGTCTACGGCGTATAAACACTACGGACTATTTCTGTTTTCTAGCATGCGATAGGTGGCGCTTTTTAAAGCAATGTCAAAATGTCATTTTAAAATGCCATATTTTACTGTCCTATTCAATTTGCCGCTTGTGAGGTCTGCGAAGTTTATTTTCCGAACATTGTGCTATAAAAATCAACCGAAGTCCGTCAGATGGCGGCTTTGAAGGTCGCAGTAAAATCTTTGGAAGGATAGATCAGAATCTATGTATTTATGGACTAAAGCTTCATATTGTGAGATTTTTTTACACGAAATTGAAGATTCTTGGTCGTATGTGCTCCTTCAGGTGATTCGTCACTGACTTAGACGATGTGTTAGGTACCATCAGAAGCTGAATCGACTACTCCTACTCTAGCATTGCGATATATTGGTCGACAAATTTATCTAAGTCGTAAGGAAGTACAAGAAATTCTAGAACAGTTTAAAAATCTAAAAATGCACAGAAAACAATGATAAACGGAAAAGGACAACGATCAAAAGTTGTCGAAAATCAAAGATAATTGCACAAAGCTGATTAAAACTTTATGAATATCGCCTGAAAAAAGTGCCACCAAAATTATCGAACAAAATACTAATAAGATTTGACCTTCGTAGGGTAGAAGTCAAGAACAGCCCTGATGAAGTAACCTTGATGCTATGAGCAATGCTGTCGGGGACCCCTATCTCTCAGGTGCGTCTATAATACATTGGGCGAAACACACTTGTCAGTGTCTGATACTAGAGGGGCGGCATATACACACACATGGGCCTTATTATGTTCAACCATTCTCGTTACCTATGTATCGTTACGACAAAATTGTGATTAAGTGTTACGATTTATACGTTATTACGATCATTACATCGCGAAGAACTACGTAGGGACTAACAAAAGTTCGCCTAGTTGGTGTCAATTTAGTGTTTTTTTTTTTTTTTTAAAAAAAAGATGCATTTCTTTAGCTTATAGCCTAGCAATATTTATTTCCAAATTTCAGAACAATAGGTAAAAATAGAGACGAGAAAGAGAAAAATTCAGCACGAATGCCAAAATGCATAAGGAATAAATGCACCATCTCTTGTTACTATTTCAAAGTGGTTTCGAAGATTCCAGACTGGCCATTTTTCTATGGAGGACGAATCTCGTGAAGGTAGGCCCAAATCCTCGACCGACGATACAAATGTGGCCCTGGTGAAGGCTGAAATTGGCGAAGATGCCAGGATTACACAGGAGATGAAAGCGGATGAACTGGACTTGAATGCCATGGCTGTGTCACGAATTTTAAATTACCCCCTGATATATTAGAAGAAGTCAGCTCGATGGGTTGCAAAAATTTTGAATGGAGAGCAAAAAGACGCTCGTGTTCATTTTGCTCAATATTTCCTGGATAAAATGGAGAGTCAAGCTGCTTCAATAAGATCGTTACGGATGATGAATCGTGGTTTTACAAGTACGACCCGGGAACCAAACAGCAGTCCATGGTATGGAGCCCAGAAGGTGCAAATCTTCCAGTAAAGGCCAAACAACAAAAGTCAGCGACAAAAGTTATGATGTCGATGTACTTCACAGGGCGAAAATGGTCACCATCATCCCGCTTAAAACTGGTCAGACAGTCACTGCTAATTGGTATACTGAAACTTGACTACCACAAGTTTTCCAAAATTTACTAGGACACCAACAAAAAAAGGAGCTGCGTCGCTACGACAATGCGCCTGCGCGCACTGCTGAAAAAACCAATAACTTTCTTGCGCTCTCGAGCATCAATGAAATTCGCCCAGTACCTTATTCTCCAGATCTAGCGCCGTGTGACTTTTTGCTGTTTCCGAAAATAAGGAAAAATGAGGGGAAAAATCTTCACATCTAATGAGAAGATTATAAATGCAGTCAATGTCGAAATCGAAAAGCTCCAAAAAAAAGGATTTTGAAAGACGGATCTATCGGCTGAAGAAATGTATTGAAATAAATGGGAATTATGTGGAGAAATTAAAAAAAGATGAAGATTAAATATCTGAAGTTAAAATTATTTTTGTGTTTTATTATTCAATCAACTAAGCGAACTTTTGTTAGTCCCTACGTATGTACATACGAGTATCAAGCAAGAAAATCGACCAGCTTTCTTCTTTTTCTTCATTTGTTTGAAAAATATTCTCAATACCACATAATGTTTTTGTAAGCGCACGGTTGGTTGCGCCATATCAACGAGGAAGTTTGGTCCAATTCCTCGTTGGAATATATGTACATCTGGGGTGTATGTTGTCTATGTTGACAGCTGGCTATCATTCTCATCCAAAATATGCAAATCAAGCTTCATTCAGTCGAAAAAGTTATTTAAAACTTAAAGTAATAAAAACATACATATCAATCGGGAGATATAAAATGTATATTAAAGAACATTGAATCTGGGAGATTTATTGGGTTAGATGTTTCCCCGTTATGTATTCTGGTAGTTTCTTCTTCGTCATCACTTAAAAACATTTTTAACAATAATTTACCGGTAAATTCTCTTTTTTTTTGACACATGTCAATAAAAGCGAAGTTAGTTGTGCTTCTTAAAAAGCATGGATTTTTGTTTTCAGATGGCAACATTGTGTTGTTACACATAATTATTGCAAGTTGTGGGTATCGTTATCTGGAAATCGGATGTCATGACTCTCGTCTCGTAATACATAATAAGACCCCACGTGGTAGACAGGCACCCACTCCATTGTCACCCGGTGAAATACCACTACATTTTGCTATAGGCTCCGTGTAATAGTCGTAATTACTTTTCGGAGCTTGACAGATGGGCCGGTACTATCCAGTAAATGTCAACTAAATAATAATAATAAAAAAAACTCTATCTAGTTAAAGTGTCAGTTGGGGCTTAGTTTTAGATACATGAACGACTTAAAAACACACGGGGTTTTAAGTACTCTGAGTCTGTTTTCTGGGTTTATCTTTGAAAGTTTTCAGTGAAAGACAATTAACAGACCTAAAGGACCATTCACAGCACTATCATTCTAGTTTTATACATGTGGACATATTTGGCTTTAAAGTCGACCTTATTTAACAGACTTTTAAACTGTCATTTAAATAATTTTACAACAATTAACTTAATCAGACAAACACAGAATTTTAACAGAAGCCACCGAAATTTGGGTTCAAATTGCAAATGACTACTTGGAAACTAACTGAAAATACTGGACGACAAGCACGACAAAATTTGACACAACACGACACATTACAACATAAAACGAAACATATCAAATTGCATTCTAATAATTTGTAAAATAAAAAATTGCAGTTTCTAAAAATTCTTTTCGCTATTCTAGAATAAAATTGTACTAAAAGAATTTATTTATATTTAAGGAAATAAAAAATCAAAATTTTAATGTAAAATCAAAAAATAATAAAATTTTATTTTAAAAACTTAAATTAATAATGAACAGTATTTTGAATATAAGTATGTATATACAGAGAACATAAAGGTAGTTTTATGAACATTTTTCTTTTATAACCCAAAACCAAAATCTAAACAAAATGTGAAAGAGTTTGAAACCAAACAAAAAAAAAAAAAAAAAAGAAGTAAAAACTCAAGGATTCTCAAAAACTGTTATCAAATAAATTCTTGCGTAGGAAATTTCTCTCTACCGTTAGTGCTTTTCCGATTCGGTATATAAATCTTTTCACCGGGTCTTTGTGTGGCTGTACGTGGTGGTGGTGGCGGTCTTGCCAATGGCTGCTGTTGCGATGACAGCTGTTTCTGAGTTAGTTGCTGCTGTTGCTGCTGCTGTTGTAGTTGATATCCGTTTGGTGGTGAGGATTTTTTCGAATTCTCTCGAGATGGTTTTGGATTTGTGACGATACTACCACCTCTGCCATTATTCACATTGGATGATGATGATGATGACGATGGTCGGGATGAAGAGCTACCACCACCGCCTCCACCAAGACCAGTGCCGACTGATGAATCGTAGAATTGAAATTGCTTCCGATTAGGTCCCTGCCTGGTTGAAGATGACAAGGACAATGACGACGATGACGATGAGGAGGAGGCCGATACCGATGGTACGCCTGAAGAGGATAATGATGGCAATGATGATGTTGCATCTTTTTGTCCTGGGATAACTCCAGCACTGGCAGCGCCCATATAAGGATGGAATTCTGGGAAAATTTGCTGAATTTTTTCATAATGCTCGAAAAGTTTCGGTATCCGGTGATTTGTCTTCTCTGGCATCGACAACGATGAGGAGGGCAACAGCAACGACGATGATGCTGATGATGCGGATGCCGATAGTGTGGCTATTTTTGACGATGTTGTTGCTATGGAACTAGCACCGGTGCCACCATTGTAGGCGTTATTATCCTTCACTTGTTTAGGTGCTTTGATTGGGAGTTTAGCCGGTGATATTGTCTGTCCGACACTTTGACTGGACTTACTGGAAGCTGTTCCAGGAGCACTACCTAGATTCAAATTGTAATTCGGTTGTAGAGACATTTTAGGCCTTTGCGTTGATCCAGCAGCACTTTGCTGTTGTTTGGATGACGTGGATTTGCTATTCGAAGCTGGAATGCGATAGAAGTTGCTTTTCGATGCTGTTGATGGCTGTGATGACTGCTGTTGAGAATTACCAGGTCGATTTGATGATTTTGAACCTTTATTCTTGCCACCAGAATTGCCATTTTTTCCGTTCTTTGATTTATTTTTAGCAGAGCCAAGGATAACTCCATACGTTGCGGAGACTTGATGGTATTGCTGTTGTTGTTGTTGTTGTTTCTTATTGCCAGGACCACCCACAACTACTGCCATTGTACCATTCACTCCCTTCACGGAGCTGACCTTCGCATTTAGTTTGCTTTGTGTAGAGAATGAATTAAAGTTGGATGGTGGCATTCGGGGATACTGTGGCGAATAGACCTGATGAAGATTCGTTGACGTTGATGATGATGATGATTGAGATGATGACGATGTTGTTGTGTCTTCGGACGGATTCGTGCGAATCGATACCGGATCGTTGGGATCGATTGGAAGTGTTGTACCGTAAAATATAAGCGACCATTCCCGCAGTAAGGCATGACCTACTTATTATTTAAATGTTATTTACAAGAAAAGGAAACAAAAAAAAAGAGAAATAGTTGCAACCGCCACCAGAGTTTGTGTGCGTGTGTGGGGGATGATTAATCCAAAAGCAGCATGAAACGGTTAAAGATTGTTAGTTAGGAATTTTGTTTGAAAAAAGTTATTTACGGTCAAATGTGTAAAGCTTGCAGACAAAGGCAAGGAGAGTGGATGCGAACTTACCCATGTAACGTCCTTCGTTATGGATCTCAAGCTGCCAATTGCCATGCGGTGATTCACCCCATGTGTGAACGGACATAAATGGCCACTGATTGAAGCCAGAACGGGAGATGTCATGAATTCTGAAATTGAATGAGGGGAGATATTTGTTAAAAAATAAAAAAAAAAAAAATAAAAAGTCTCAAAGGCTACGACTACCGACGAGGTGTTGGCTAAAAGGAAGAGATACATTGGTTAGGTTAGATTATGTTGCTGTCCCTGCTAGGCAAAGTTACTCTTAAACCAAAAGGTTGGTCCATTGTGATACCACGAAGAATACCGGATTACTAGCACCAGGAACCTAACATGATATATTTTCCCCTAAGGAAGTTAATTCAAGTAACCGCATCCGTCTTAACCATACCTGTTCCCCATTTATGTGCAGAACCACTTAGATCCAGAGACAAAGCTCTTTGTTTTGTAAATATTGAGGTTGTCTACCTCACCTAGATCTTCATATAAGTACTCCCAGAGGGTTTTCCTTCTCAACATTGATAGGGCAGGGCAAGTGCCCAAAAGGTGAGTTATTGTTTTTTCCTCCTCCTTGTCCCTATAGCTTCTACAGAAATTGTTGGATGGGATACCAAGTCTAATAGCATGCCTACCTATCAAGCGCCCCATGAATACTCCTATTACAGAGCTTAGGCGTTTCCTATTTATGGCCAGAAATCTCTTCGTTCGGAAGACAAGTGCTGATATTGTTCCATCTGTTGTTTGTCATTCTTCTGGCGTCAATATCAAGGCGAAACTTTATCCATTCTTTAGGTTTCTTCCTATTTCCAGAGAAGTTGCGACCCGCACCTTCCTTTGTCAGCTCGTCCGCTTTGCAGTTGCCAGGAATATCCTTGAGTTCTGGAACCTAGCACAGGGAAACGTGGCATCTGTTAGCAATCTCATTTCGAGACCTACGGCATTGTTTTACGAACTTGGATAGTACTGTCGGTGATTCCAAGGTGGGAAAGATATTAGCTTTATCTAAGAGCCGGGATTACACCTAGTTCCATGCACGAAGAGCAGGTAAATTCAGGGCCTGTATTCTAGCTAAGAATAACCTTAAAATGTTTCTTCTAGCCAATTTTAGTGATCCAGACTTCGCGTGCATGAGGTGGAATAAAAGATTAAATATGGGTTTCTTCTGCATATATGCCCTATAGCCTAGAGTAGTCCACTGGAAGATATGGGGCCCCGACCGTCAGAAAATATACGCAGAACGATCAGTACTGCTGAGAGGGAAACACTGCGATACTTCTCAGCCTGAAGGCTGATGCCTTTGCTGAGCTAGGGTGCTGTCTGCAGAGGTACCCCTCAGGGCGGGGTATTAACACCGCTACTATAGCTCATTGTAGTGAATGAATTGCTTAGCATCGTAGAAAAAGAGGAGTACAGTGTTATAGTTTATGTGGACGACAGTGCGATAGTCATATCGGGAAAGTTTCCTCTTTAATAAGAGATATGATGGAATCAGCTCTTGATAAACTCGTAAGTGGAATGACAAGATTGGGCTTTCAGTTAACGCCGAAAAGACTAAACTGGATTTGTTCACAAGAAGGTATAACGCATCATATATTACATCCAAAGCAATTGCACGCAACTTCAATTATAGACCATGCCAGATACTTGGAGACCATTCTTGATAGGAAACTCAGTTGAAAACTGATATACAGGACCGTATCCAGAGAGCTTCTGTTGCCCTTTACATATGTATGTCGCAGGGCTTTGGGGCCGAAATGGGGCCTTCAGTCTAGAGTAGTCCACTGAATCTATTGGGGATCTGCATTGCGATTGATCGGGAAACTACTGACTGCTCAAAACTTGGCTTGGGCCATTAGCGCAACAATCAAGTTCGTGATGAAGTGCTTGCTTTACCTCCTAGTGGTGGTCCCCGGGTAACTATACGTATAAACCCTTATGCGTGTAGGCTAAAACTGCAAGTGCGGGTTGTCTAGGGCCTTGATTCTAGACTAGGTAACGTGGGCTAGCAACCTGCGTTACCGAACCCTAAATGCTACAGAAACCGACACTATGCCTCGGATAAGGAATGATCACATGTTGACGACTTTTGGCTATTGTACCCGGACAAAGATAGGTTTCTGGAATGTGAAGACGCTCCTCGGGAAGAATGGACTAGGTAACCGCAATGACAATGGCGAAAGGTTTGTGGATTTCTGCAATGCCAACCGCCTTGTGATAGGTGGCACCATGTTTGAGCACAAGACCTGCCACAAAGTCAGCTGGGTTCCCAACGACAGGCAAGCAACTTCCAATCAAATTGACCATTTTGCTATCAGCCGCCGCTTTAGAAGTAGTCTCCTGGACGTCCGAAACAGGCGAGGAGCCGATGTGGGGATAGTACGAGATCACCATCTTATGATAGCTACTCCTCAACTACGCACTGCTGTCGTTCGAAGATCCCACGACAATACAAGAATGCCCAGGTTCAACATCGATAGACTTAGTGATCCCTCAGTGCGCCAACAATTAGGGGAGCACATTTCGCAAGGTTTGGAAGCAATCAGCAGCTCACTGCCCACAACCATCCAAGACCATTGGTGTGCTGTGAAAAATGTTTTTACATCTGGTGCTGAAAGAATTGTCGGTCGATCACAGGAAAGGCATAGGGCGTGGCTTTCCGAGGATACCTGGAGACGGATTGACGAACGGAAACAGCTGAAAGCTCGCATTGCAGCCGCTCCAGCAGCAGGGAGTAATGAGCTAGAGTCCCTATATCGCATGAAGATGCGAGAAGTTTAGAATAGCGTGCGACGTGACAGGCGCAACTACATCAACGCGCTGGCTACAGAAACAGAAGATGCTGCACGAAGGTGCGATAGTAGGACCGTCTACAGAATCACTAAAGAGCTGACAGGTGGTCGCAGCTCCAGCCAACACCCAGTGAAAAGCCTAGACGGTTCCTTGCTTATTTCGGATGAGGACCAGCTTAAGAGATGGAAGGAGCATTTTGCTACGGTTTTAAACCGTGTATTCGCTAGCGATATGTTCCCAAATCAGAGTGAGGTGTCCGAGGTAAGAAATGCCCGAATACGCACCGCGCCTCCCAGTAAGGATGATATCACTACCGCGATCAAAGCACTTAAAACCAACAAGGCGGTCGGACTTGACGGTATTCCCGCAGAGCTCTTACGAGCAGCGCCAACAACATCGGCTGAGCTTCTGCTTCCACTTATAGAGAGAGCTTGGGAAACCGAGAACTTTCCTGACGAGTGGAAAAAGGTAACGATCGTCAAGCTTCCTAAGAAAGGTAGTCTAATGGAGTGCAGGAACTGGAGAGGTATCTGCGTGCTGCCTGCTATAGCTAAGATAATAGCTAAAATCATCCTGGAGCGAATCAAACAACATCTCGAAGACACACTCGATGCCGAACAAGCAGGTTTCCGCTCTGGATCCTCCTGTGTCGACCACATCAACACCCTGCGGATTATCATCGAACAGTGCGTTGAATATCGATCGCCACTTCACCTGCTGTTCATCGATTTTGAGAAGGCGTTCGATAGTGTTAACAGGGAGTTTATTTGGCGTGCCTTACGCAGGAGAGGTATTCCTGATAAATTAATTGCTATTGTCAAAGCTACTTACGAAGGGTCCAAATGTCACGTTCTGCACAGAGGAAGGTTGTCTGAGGAATTTGAGATCCAAAGTGGGGTAAGACAAGGCTGCATTTTTTCACCAATACTATTCCTATTGGTGATTAGCGATGTGCTTCGTGCAGCTTTGTCGACGGGAAACGGAGGAATTCGATGGACTCTCACATCCCAACTTAAACATCTCGACTACGCGTATGCTTACTATCTCATAGAATTATGGACCTCCACCAAATGACAGCAGATGTGGAGAGGGAGGCTGGCGTCGTCGGGCTGAAAATTAATACCGCAAAAACTAAAATTATCAGTCTTGGAACGAACTCATCGGCTCAAATATGCATTGCTGGACAACCGGTAGAGAGAGTAGAGGATTTCCAGTATCTTGGGAGTATTGTCTCGACCGATGGTGGAACCGAACTGGATATAGTCAACAGAATCGCCAAAGCAAAGTCCGCGTTCGGGATGTTGTCCAAAATATGGCGAAGCAATGCAATCAGTTCGAACACCAAGCTAAGACTGTTCCGCTCCAACGTTGAATCCGTACTGTTATATGGATGCAGCACGTGGAGAGTGACCACCGCTATCACCAGAAAGCTGCAAACGTTCGTTAATAGGTGCCTGCGCAACATCTTAAGGATTTTCTGGCCCAATCGTATCTCTAACGAACATCTTTACGAGAGAACGGGTCAGGAACCAATAGGCACAACCATCCAACGACGGAAGTGGCAGTGGATTGGTCACACGCTCCGAAAGGGTGACAGCTCCATACCGAACCATGCTATGCAATGGAACCCCTTAACTCAGGACGGCAGAAGACCTGGTGGTCCAAGGAGAACATGGCGCAGAGCAGTCGAGAAGGAAGCACGGCAGTTGGGGAAAAGCTGGGGAGAGCTGAGACACATTGCCATAAACCGAACACGATGGCGCGTAGGCGTAGTCGAGGCCCTAGGACCCACAAGGGTATATAGGACATAAGTAAGTACTGAATCTATACGGCAATAGTGAGGCCCATCCTAATATACGGAGTACTAGTCTGGTGGAGATCACTGGATAATAAAAGAAACGCTGATCTTCTAGGTATGATCTAAAACAGCGTATAATACGAGGGCAGGAGTTTTTTCCAGTGCACATGATGTAAACATCACCAAACGGCTGCCGGATGGATCACTACATTGTATTTTAGGCGGAAATTATGGCAGCCCGGGAAGTTGTGGCTTGGCTTTCAATTAACGCGGTAGAGGGTAGCGCTATTGTCTTGGAATCATCAGGAGTACGATCCAAGTAATTAAGCAATGCATCAGGTCTCTGAACAAGATCGCTAGTAGATGCGACTTTTCCCTAAGGTGGGTTCCAGAACACGTGGACGTGCGGGTCGGAACTTCTCTGAAAATAGGGAGGGACCATCTGCTCTTAAAGAATGTATAAAGTTTTGTCTTAATACTGAAGCCAAACAACAGGTGTAACAATATCAGCACTTGTCTTTCGTCGAAGCAGATCTGGCTCCGAAGAGATCGAAAAGACTTCTGCCCATAAATATAAAATTTCTGTGCATGCTATTAGATTGGGTATCGTCTCCCACGATTTCTGTAGACGCTAGGAGGAAGAAGAGTCAACAGAGTCACCTTTTGTGCATCTCTCCTGTCCTAATGTTGAGAAGGAAAACTCTCGGGAAGTACTTCTATGAAGATCTAGGTGACGTAGTCAGGCTCGATATTTGCCAAATGAGGAACTTTTTCTAAATGGTTCTGCACATATGCAGGAAAGGTTAACACCGCTACGGTTACCGAAATTAAATTCCTAAGGGGGAAACATATCAAGTAAGGTTCCTGGTGCTCTTCGTGGTATCACAATAGACCTACCTATTGGTCTAAGTATGGCTCTGCCTAGCGGGGACAACCTTACGTCTTATATTTATGTTCCCATTTTATTAGTTAAGCTATTGGAAAGAATCAACATGTCACGAAATCAATTAGAAGTGCGTAAATGCATTTTGTCCAAATTCAGCGAAAATCCTAGTCTGTCGCATGTGGAGATATCTACGAGTGAGAGTTTAGGAATTCCAAAATCAACAGTGCAAAAGGTGCTCTCTAATATTCGAGGAAACGTGACCCTTGAAAGGAAGCCTGGATCCGGTCGAATTGGTAAAAAAGAAAATATTTCAAAGGGCGAAGGCCATTTTTAATACTTCCGTTTTATATGTGCAAATTATAAAGAAGTCTTATGGACTCAAATGTTTCAAAGTCCAGAAAGTTTCTGACCACTCTGAAGAAAAGGAGAATAATTTGCAAGACCAAGAGCAATGAAACTGTACGATGCATCAGCAGTGTTTTGGCCGGATTTGGCTACCGCTCACTACTCCAGGAAAATTTTTAAGTGGTATGAAAAAAATGGCTTTAATGTGGTTTCGAAAGAGGTAAACCCCCCGAACTGTCCAAAGCTTCTTTCAATTGAGTGACATTGGGCTTTAATGAAAAATAAATTGAAGCTTACTACAAAAACTGGAAGGGGAAAACGCAGACTTTCGAAAGAAAAAATTGCGACAAGGCTATGGCGAACTTAGGGATGACGTTTTACTTAACTTAATGGATATTGTGGAACGAAAGGTTCAACATTTTTATATGCAGAAGTAGGAATCATCAGCCAGTGGCTGAACATTGAAAGCAAAATTGGACACAATTCGAGAAAAAAAAAAAATGGTTTTCATACAACTTTCAGTGCGTCCACTTTTTTTGATGGAGATGTTGAACAGCTTAGCTTGACTTCCTTCTTTCTAAAATTATCGAGAGATTGCTGCAGCACTGCATTGAGATTTATGGATACGTTAACTTTCTTCATATCGACGGAGCAATGCAAGCTAAAAATACACTAACAGACATGTTGCATTTTACATCAAAAGTTGCCTACAGCCTAGTTCTGAAATTGTGGCATAAGCAGATGATGTCGTTCTCTTGGTTAAGTTCTTAACAAGATAAATCTTATGAACTAATAATTATGGTAAGGGCGCCAGTGTGTAACAAATGAGAAAAAAAAAAAATCCGAGCATTATCCCACTCAAGCTCAAGCTTTCTCAAATAGTCTTAACTAATTGGGCTAATAGTAGACAGCAAGTTAAGAGATTTTTGATTCCAGTAGTTTGTACCTAGTATTCGAGTCTTCGAATCCAACCCGGATGGACAACGCAGTAGAGGACGACCATCCCTAAGGTGGCGCGCACAAGAACTTGGAGTGCACAACTGGAGGCAGTTAGCTAAGGACCGACCTAACTGGAGAGGCTTGTTGGTTGAGGCCCAGATTAACCGCGAACAATAGCGCCACCTAAGTATGTACCTATACTCATGGAAAGGGTGGCCGTGGTGTAGTGGTAACAACAACGCTTGTCACGCTCTTGGTTCACGGTTCAAATCCTGATCTCAACAATCATCTATTTATTTCTTCTGAAATAAATAAAAAAGTCGATCAATTGCGAAAGCTTAGTCAACTCTACTGCGAAGGCATAACTCTGGCAGTGGGGTGGTCATATGGCTTATATGCAACTTGATCGTGATGATGACATCAGGTGGAGGAAAAAAAATACTGTGAATCATGAGCAATGACAAAAAGCAAAACAAACAAGCTCCCCAGTTAACTGGATGCCACCCTTGGAGATTACTGAAACTGAACACCACCTAAGTTTCAAACCCACTACACCAATCTTTCTTTCTCTCTCTCTCAAATTTCTACAAAAGCCCGTGCCCTGAAATATTTTAATGGTATTCATATCGCATTTGGCGCGCGCAAATTATAAAAAAAAAAAAGTTGTAAGGTCTGATTTTGGTAAATAACTGAAAATCTGGATTTTAAAAATGTATAACTTTAGAAAGAAGCAGTATTTTTCAATTTTTTTTTCTCTTTTACATTAATTATTCCGATTTTGAATAATGGTGCACTGGATGATACCACAACGGATTTTCGCTCCTTACATTCGGCACCACTTCTCAATTGTTAGGACGAGAATTTCGCAGTCATTTTTATGTGAGAAGTGCCCCGCCTAGAGATACCATCGTTAATCATAGATAAACTGGGAGACCTGCGTCCGGACGTTTCCGTAGACAACATAACTCACGTACAAGCATCTGTAGATGAACACCCTTCAACATCGACTAGGCGGCGCTTGTCCCAGATAAACATACTATGGACGATCTTGCAGAGAATTTTAGGAAGGGATTTAGTCAGCAACTGCTTGCCAGAGACCACACAAGTCGATTATTATTGGTCCGCACACCGCTTGAAAAAAAGAAATTCAATATCGTAATTTTTTTTAAGAAATTCACTAAGTCAGACGAAGCCCATATCCAGCTCAATGGCTTTGTCAATAAACAAAATTTGCATTTCGGGGGTGTGGAAAAACTCCGAGTCACGGTTTGCTGTGGTATCGCGGCTGAAAATGTCATAAGGCCCATTCTTTGAAGATGTAAATGGGAATCCAGGCACCGCGAATGGGGACACATATAAAGCAAAGCTCGAAAACTTTTTACATCCGCAGCTGGGTGACCAATCCCGTGCTCGTATGTGGTGTCAACAAGACGGCGCTACTGCCCATACATACAGCCAGAGATACGATGAATATTCTTCGAGAAATGTTACTAGGCCGAATAATCTCAAAAAATGGAGACATTGGTTGGCCTGCTCGTTCTCCGGATTTAACAGCTCCAGACTTCTTCCTATGGGGTTATCTGAAAGGAAAGGTTTACGAGAATAATCTCCAGTTTCTTGCAGATCTTAAAATGAATATGAAGTCCCATATATCGACCTAGACACCACAAAATTTGATAAAAGTGATGGAAAACTAGAGTTTTGGGAAAACCAAAATGGTGGTCAATCCAAAAGGATATTATTTCCCATTCTTATCATCATAACATACAGCAAATATTATTCTTTTGGTTTTGTTAAAATTCGTTGATCAAATAAAAAGTTATTCAAATCTAAAATCCATTCAATATTTTTGGACCACCCTGTACTTTGTGGTTAAAGCCATAACAACCAACCAACAAATACCAACATCTACCAATCTCTTTTACTCCCTCAACTGCGATCTTAGTAAGTTAAAGGCTTCTCCAATTCACGTTTCGGGTAGGTTAGCCTTCAATTTCACTCAATTGTGATTTTTGTTGAGAAGTGCCGATGATTTAATATTTTCTTTTTTTTTAATCTGGCAGCTCTGACTGTTCTGTGGTAAAGTTGCATTCTTGAATTCCGTTACATTATACAGGGATCCCTCGATTTAAGCTTTACTTTTTTTCCCCCTACTTTGTTAAAAAATGTATTATCGCCCCTAGATTTGTGCTGAAGGATGTTGACATACAGCCTATTTCAGAGAAGCGTGTCTCAAATTATTCGTTCCTACCTACTTGCATGTGTAGTCATATATGTTTCACGATATTATTTTCTGTATCCTCTTACCTCTGTTGCATTATGTTCATTTTCTCAATGTAGTTTAAGTTTCGTTAAAGCAAGAACAATTCGTAATGAGGTCCGCGTATAAAAAATCGTTTTTAAGTGTTATTTTTGGTTACACACCCAAAAAGTCCCATAATGAGCGCCACATAGGCTGCAAAGTACACAAAAACATCATTCTTTTTTAAAGAAGTGGACCAAGAAATATTATGAGCATGACAGTGTGGACTATACCAGGGTCACCTCAATAGTATGATAGAGTCATCTGCCAACTATTCGAGAAGTGTCCAACACTGACTCTGAAGCTAGTTAAAGAAAAAACTTTTTTTAAAAAAAAAGGAATTCCAGCCTCAGTCTGTCCAATCAAATACAGACTTGAAGGATCTGGTGTGAAAAATGAAAGGATAAACCTTAAACTATTTCTAACCGAAAAACAAGTCGAAAACAGGACAAATTGGATAAAGAAAAATTTAATATCGACTAATGAATCCAGTTTTGTCGCCCAATACTAACTGGAAGAAAGACTGGACGAAAGAAGGTGACACGTTTTTGCAACTCACAGTTTCTCTCCAAATGGATTTGGAAAATTAACTAGGTTTACTCTAGACCTTAATTCTGGAGAACACCGATACCAAACATAATAAAATATCTTAATAATAACAATACCCCTGGATCTGATTTAATAATCGGACAGATCCTCAAGGAATTGCCAAAGAAAGTCCTGATCAAGCTTCGGCATATTATAAATGTCGCGCTAAGATTATTATACGTTCCAAGGCTATAGAAAGTCGCCTCCAAGCGACAAAAAATCGTACAGACCGATATCGCTCCTACCGATAGTATCTAAGCTATTTGAAAAGCTTCTGTTAAAGCTCCTACAAGCGGTTATTGAAGAAAGACGTTTGATTCCTGACCATCAATTCGGCTTCAGAACAAAGCATTCCACAATTGATCGGGTTTATAGAATAACAAATGAGAAAAAGATATGTTCTAGCGCTTTTCGACAAGGTATGGGGCATGAAGGCTTGAAGTTTAAGTTAAGACAGGTGAACATTCCATGTTAAACACGGATCGAAATACTCCCAATTTAAGGAAATTGTTGCCGGCGTACTGTAAGGAAGTGTTCTTGGTCCGGTCTTGTTATTACTATACAATCGAGATATACCGCACGAAGAAGGCACTTTCGTAGCTACATTCGCGGGCGATACGGCTATATTAACAACAGATAAGAAATGAAAGAAGAGAAGAAGAAATGCTCAGTAGATTCGAAGAAGATGCTCAAGGCCAGCTTCTTTTGGAAGACGACAAAATTCTGAATGGCAACAGTATTGTAAAAGACTTCTGAACGAACAGTTTCCCCGGGTTTACTTTCCAAGAGTCTCTCCTAATATATCCGACATTACTGTCGAAGAAGTTAGGAATGGGGTCAAATACTCAAAAAAAAAGAAGCTTTTGGGCCAGACGAGATACCCTCTGAGTTCTGGAAAAAGATGGGAGACATCGGATCCAGATGGCTCATGATTCTTATCTCTAAACTTATGAGCGGTGATCCAATGCCTAATCAGTGAAGGGAAAGTTATCTTCTACGTTCTGTCAAGCTGATGTCAGACACCATGAAGATCCTTGAGCGTATATTAGATGGCCGACAGCGGAAAATAAATCGCGAACTGATGACCACTGCGTGTTTGTTTCGGGTAAATCCACAACAGATGCAATCCAGAGTATAAGGCAACCAAGAGATCTCTTATGTGTGGCGCTAAGACAACGAGGAGTTACAGAAACCTTCGTGCGCATGATCATGAACATGTATGAGGGAGCAAGGACAAGAGTAAGATGTCTCGCAGGAGTCACCGAAGAGTTCCCAATCAAAGTTGGTGTATACCAGTCCTTTGCTATTTATTGCAGTCCCTGATTATCTGCTTGAAGCAAAAGTGACGGACCCCAAAGTGCATCAGTTATTCTTTGCTCACGATGGGGCTATCATAAGTGAAAATCAAACATCCCTGAAGCGAGCACTTGATGGATGTTTTGGAGGGAAATAGGTACTGTATTAGTTCAAAAAAGACAGAGTATCTGTGCTGCCCGTTCTCTGATCCACACCGGCCTATTCCAGACATTTACTTGAATTGAAAAGTGCTTCCCAAGTGCGAAAAGTTCAAATAACTGGGACCTATTATCAATCGCGAAGCAACTTGTGATGATGACATCAACATCACGTAAGCGTATGGTCGATGAAGTGGCGGTAAGACCCCGCTATCTTCTGTGATCGAAAAATGCTCCTAAGCTTAAAGGAAGGCTCTACACTGCAGTTGTATGTCCGGCGCTCACATACGGTTTACAATGCTGGACAATGTACAAAAAGTATGACGGTAAATTAAAGGCAGCTGAGATGAAGATGATTCGCATGACAGCAGGAGTAACAAAGCTTGATAGAATAAGAAGTTCAAAGATTCGAGGAAGCCTTCATGTAAAAGAACCCATCACAAGCAAGATAGAGCACAACCGGCTCAGTTGGTATTGTCATGTTCAAAGGAGAGATCCTTCGAACCCCGCAAAAAAGCCAATATCAATCAGCGTTCCTACTCAATCGCGCAAAAAAAGGCAGACCAAAAAACAACTGGATCACACAAATGCGAAAACATCAG
Source organism: Pocota personata (assembly GCA_963082735.1). Classification (NCBI taxonomy): domain Eukaryota; kingdom Metazoa; phylum Arthropoda; class Insecta; order Diptera; family Syrphidae; genus Pocota; species Pocota personata. The sequence goes on along the minus strand of OY720429.1, from coordinate 34,085,792 downwards.
CACTCAATTGGCCTCAGTGACTAAGTGATCCGAAACCGGGAAGTCTGTCGGTACCTCTTGAGGTCAAACCGGCAAACCCCACAGGCGGACCAGTAGAGATGCAGTAAAGTGGGAGGGTTGTGATCCTTCTACTCCGGATCATAACTTCGCCGTAAGGATAAGAAGAAGAACCACCACACTTACCTACCCTATGGTCTTTCCGTTTTTTTTTTTTTTTTTGTAGATACTTCTTTGAAACAGGCTGTAGACAATAACGGTGACTGGATGCCATATCAAACCTAATTGCGAAACTAATTCTAACGTCAAATTTATAAAATAAAATATTTCGGTTTTTTTTTTTGAGACACGCTTCTTTGAAGCAGGCTGTACTTCACGGGATTCCCCGAATTAAAAAAGCTTCTCTTAGTTCTTCTGTCCTTAATTAATTGGTTAATATATGCAGTTTAGTAGTGAAAGTGATACGTAGTGTCGATTATTCTTGATGTTCTTTGCTTTGTCATCTTTTTTTTACAAAACGCAACTCGGGGAATCTCTGTATAACGTCAGGAATACGGTAAGAAAACTACCTGTTTCATATAAAAATTAGAAAAAGCTTTAATATTAACAAAATTCCTAAGCCAATAAATAAATAAATAAATTGAACAAAAGAAAACGTTAAAAAATAAACTTTCGTCTCAATTCTACTTACAAAATAAAATAAAAAAAGGCAGTTAAAAGATCCTAATAAAAATGTCACAAACTCCCTACAAAAATATTCTAAAAATATTTGAAAGACTTAAGAATCGATTGCACAGAGGACACCGCGCCAACCGGTTAATTATAACTTCTATGCACGCCTTGCAGAATACATGTCCGCATGTTGTCACCACAGGTACTTTCTGCAAGTATGGCTCCAGGCAAATGGCACACATATGCTTCTGGGTACGATCATTGCTACTAGTCGATGCTGAGGGTGTATTCTTATCCACCATCCACTTTAGGTTTTTCCTGGTAAGCAGTAGTTTTGTATTTACATTGGAATTTTGATTTTGTGCCCGGGAATATGTCTCTGTTCTTGTTTGCCTCTGCTGCTGCTGATAGGGATGATTCCAGCGATGGTTAGTACTATCCCTCGTTCGAATTCCACTGCTGACGGAAACCGTAGTAGGAGCAGAAGTAGTCGAAACCTGGTTATTCCGTTCAACTTTGATTACCGTCATAATTTCTTCAGCGATCTTCAGTAGCTTCTGGAGGGTTCTTATTCTGCTGTCGTCCTCTGTAGTCATGGTTGGTGATGATGGTAAGCGTTATCGTTTCACGTTTTGTTTTAGGAGATAGAAAAATATAACAACGAGCTGTTTCTCAAGTTGCTCAGCAAAAAAGTGGAAAATATTCGTATTTTTTTCTAGGAATAACCGGTGAAAACGTTTCCAAGGATATCTATTTTTCCCTGGAAAGTCAGTGTTTTTTTTTTTCTTCGTTTTTAGTTGGCTGGTTCGCCGTTAATTAAAGAAAGTTTTTTCGTGTGCATCTCAAAGTTTTTCTTTCAATGGAAATCGAAAGGAAGACGAACTAACCCATCCTTGGTCATCGCATAAAAGAATCCTTTTTAGCCCTCCGGAAGAGAAAAGAAGTGTTCTTTTAGGTTTTTTTTTTTTTTTTCAAAAGAAGTTCTATTTAGTTTAGGAAAAAGGATGCGGAACGAACGAAAAATAAAGGAAATGACTAGAAGAAGGAGCTGGGAAAAGGTGGCTAAATCAAAGCCATCATTTTGTGGTAACAATTGGCAAAGGAAAAACATTACCACTTAAAGTGGACTTCTCGGGGCATGGGTGTGGTGTCTCTTTGCCTTTTATCCTTGGTCTACTTCTGATGGAGATTAAAGGAGAACGGCGATGGATTTTTTTTTTCTTTTACTTCCTCCACTTTTGAGTGTCAGCGAATTAATAAGTCGTAAAAAAAAAAGTTTTTTTTTTTTTTATCCTTCTTCGTCCTTCTTCCATTTGTAACATTCAGAACGAGTGCGATGGTATAAATTTCAATTGTAAGGTGGAATAATCAAATTAGGAAGCGAAATGGCAAAACTTTTCCCACTGTTTCCATCCAGACTAGAGGTTCATTATTTTTAGCTTCATTCTGTGTCAGCTGCTACAATGGCGAGGCGATGTGTAATGCTTTTGCGGAGGATATAAATCGAAACTGTGTATCTTTGTGCGTTGTGTCTTTTTTTTGTGTTAGAAAGAGTGCCAAAGAGTACATAAAAATATCACTTTCGGATGATACATTGGAAATTTATTGTGTACTTACTTAGATGGTGGCAACATCCGGAGATACTATGAAAGTCTCCATTTGTAGCCAGCTGCCTTAAGCTGATTTACGTTCCATTTCGCCATTGAGACTGACTCCATGAAGAGAGTTAATCCCGGAACTGTAGGCGATAGAGCGTAGCTATATTTACAACAGTCTTATTCAATGGTTAACGCTTTGAGGGTCATGGCCTTAATGATATTCTGCTCCAGTTGCTTTCTTATGAATTGAATCATTGGACATATTAATGGACTTTTGAAGGGGGCAAAGTCAAAGTTAGGAATACAGGCGCGCATAGGGATATGGTTCGCATACAGTAGGTATTTAGTAGAAGCTTTCTGGTTTCCTCACAACAATTTCCGCCCTCTTTAGGTACGAGTATGTAAGCAATGTGTTAATATTTACTTGCCACCACCTGGTGCAAAACCGGCTGAACCGATTTTCATCAAAGTTCAGGCGATTTCATATGGTGATTTGAGACACTAAACACGACTGAGGATAAACACATTTTACGTGTTCCTATAAGCATTGTTGGTATGGTTTTGTATGAGGCGATCTGATAGAATTCCTATTGTTACATTTAGCCTTTTTTCTGTTTAGTTTTAAGATAGTCTGGGTTCTTTTAATACCCAAAGCAGGCCATAGGGAATTAGATAACCTGTGTCCTCTTATTGTAGACTAGCGTTGTTCTGCCATTTTGCCGATCCTTTCTTTCATTGGTTAATACACATGAAGGTGGCTTTATCTCCACTTGGTCGCCGAACTGCTACTATTTTCCTGTTAGTCTACTGTGACCAGCCACCCAACATATTCGTATCCCTTTAGATATCAATCTCATTTCCAGGGCTTTCGCAGCCTTGCGTATAACCAGAACCTCTGATTGAAATACACTACATGCTTCTAGTAATTTAAACATTTTAATCACCGCATCCGCAGAGTTTACTCCTGAGCCCGTTCTTACAGAGGTTTTAGAGCCGTCAGTATAAAGTGAAAGCTCATTGAATCCTGTTACTGAATTTCTTTGCCACTCATCCCTTTCTAAATAAACAGTTTTGTACTGCGTATCGAAATTGGTAGAATTTCCTTTAGGATTGAACAGTGCCCTAACCTGTTAGTTCTGAAGAATGTATGCAATGTATTTAATTTGTATACTCGAATATCCAACAGCAGAATGCGAAGAAACGTGTCCAGTGTAGCCACGAGAGCTACACTGGCCAATCTTTTAACCTCAGTAAGGTTCCCTAGTGTAGTTTTCTTACTCATTGCTTTCTACCAGACAAATGCTCCATATGTGATGTGTATGTGTATAGTTCGGACAATCATGATACATAGCCAGTACATCATTGCTTGTTGAAGTCTCCAGTTTTTACACATCAACCTTTTGCAGATTAAAAGAGCATTGTAGGCTTTCGTGACCCTTTCTTGTGTGTTTAAATTAAGTTTCATATCCAACAGTATACCAAGATATTTGGCGTGATCTGAGAGGGTCATCTCCACACCATTCAATTTGGGCAGTTTACAGGGTGTTATCTTGTATTTTCTGGTGAAGAAAATCAATTTCGTTTTTGTCAGATTGACGCCAAGTCCACAGTGTTCTGGCTATTTACTAAGAGTTATCAATGCTGTTTTGATGACTTCATTCCTTCATAACTTTAATACCCTTGTATTCATCTTCTTAATAATGTTGTTGATCACCAATACCCACAATAGCATAGAAATGACCCCTCCCTGCTGGGTACCTCTGATGACTGTTTTTCTTATTGAACTTTGTCCTAGTACCGATTTGATGTTCCTGATGTTTACCACATTTCATAGCCATCTGGTTATGCCTTCTTCCACCAGTTACATTATTAAAAGCTCCTTCTTTCATATTCCAAGAAAATCGGCTAAGGTAAATGCCTTATGATATGCATAGACTTTCCCCAATTTTTCCCACCCCATTATGTAAAGCTGTATTAACCGATTTGTTTTGATATACATATATATGTTTGAAATTACAGCTAAACTACCTCAAAATTGTAGCTATCTATTGTGAGGTACTCTTCAAGTCGCCAATGTTGACTGTTCTTTTTTGATGACATCATATAAAGGGTGTCCCAAAATTCACGCAAGATTTGAATTTTGCGCCATATGTGCGGTAAAGTGTTGCCAACGAAAAAAAAAAAAAAAAGGGTTATTAGAAATGGAGTACTACACGAAAGAACAACGCGTTTTCATTGCTGGGCAATATTTTAAAAATAATGAAGGTTTGACAGCTACAGTTCGTAATTTCCGTACAAAATATCGTCGGAATAGTGATTTAACTTCATCAACTGTGAAGAGATTAATCCAAAAATTCAGGAAGACTGGATAAATTCGTGATTTTAGACACTCTGGCCTTCCTTCAACAAGTAGTTCAACACAAAACATCGAAGCAGTTCGTGAGAACGTTGTTGAGAGTCCAGGGAAGATTTGCATCTTCATGCATACAAAGTGCAATTGACTCAAGAACTGAAGTCTACTGACCACGCACAGTGAAGACAGTTCGTTGAATGGATTATGGAACAACAACTTTTCAAACAAAATTATCTTCATCTATGAGGCTCATTTTCATCTTGATGGCTTTGTTAATCGTCTAAATTGTTGAATTTGGCGTTCAGAAAATCCACGAGTGATTATTGAGAAACAAATGCATCCACAACGTGTAACTGGCTGGTACAGGTTTTGGGCTGTAGGCATCATCGGGTCATTCTTCTTTGAAAATGCAACTGGTCAGGCAATAACAGTTAATGGTGCTCGCCATCGCGACATGATAATCCAGTTTTTTGTGGCTTCAACAAGAGGGTACCACATGCCATACAACCCGAGAAACAATTCAATTACTGCATGAGTTATTTCCTGGTCGTGCAATTTCCCGTTTTGGTGATCAAAATTGTTTCTTTTTTTTTTTAAGTTTAAGATTTATGCCAACCTGCCTGCACGAACACCCACGCCTAGAAGGAAAAAATTGAGCGCTGTATCAACAAAATACTGCGTATGTGCCAGCAAATCCGTTGAGGCCATTTACCCGATATGCTATTCCATACCTTATACTGTATACTTTATGAATCAATAAAACATTTCCAATTTTTAATTAAAAACCGGTGTTTTCTATCCAAATTTCTTCTTGTGCGAAATTTTGGGACACCCGTTACAATACCTAGACATGTCAAAAATACTGGTACAGTTTAAACGCACTCATCGTGAAACTAATATTGAACACATCCATTCTATATTGACAGTTATTCAATGAGTGTCATTTATATTAAGCTAACGCGCAAAAAGATTTACACAAAAGTCGTTTGTAAACATGGATGTATATTGAAAACCGTGTTTTGGTAATCGGCCTTCACAAAGTCTAACATGAAAAGACGCAATATTTTCCGGACCTTGAGACCGCTTGTAATCACACGGAATTTTATGCATCGAACTGCTATATTGTTTAAAGACACTGGTGGAGTAACTGACCGTTAAATATTCGGACGCCCTCAAACATTCAGAACTGAACAGGCGATCAAAGCTGTTAAAGCCAGGATCAATGAGAAACCACCGCGAAAGCAGAAAATCTTGTCATGAGAAATTAAGATATCACAGAAATCCAACTCTCGAATTATAAAACAAAATATGGGACTCAAATATGTACATAAAACGCACACTGGCCACCCACAGACGATTGGCCGTCACGCAGTCCAAATTCCTATTCATTGGATTATAAGCTGTGGTCTATTTTAGAGGCTATGGTTTGTTCTACTCGACTATTAAGTCCTTGAAGCGCGGACTTATCCGTGCAGTTGACAATTGTGCAGTGGACTGTGTGCGTGCTGCGATTGATGAATGGCCAGAGAGACCCAAGGCCTGTATAAATGCAACGGCGGCCATTTTGAATAAATTGTTTGAATATTGTTTCCTTAATAATTAATTAAAGTTTTACAGAGAAAACAAATCAAAAAACACTTTTCGTTTTTATTTTATCACCAAAAATGCGTGCACCAGTATTTACGACTTTACTAGGTGAAGGTGGGTCTCTTTTTAAAATTGTTTTAAAAAAGAATGGGGGGATCACTGAGCGAGACGTTCAAGGTTCGAATCCAAGAAAAAAATAAAAAAAATTCTCACGCGAACGTCTGATAAACACCCGAGAGTAAAATTGTCATGAAAAGCTTTTCTCAATCGAAAAAATTGCCCTTCGGAAACGGCATAAAACTGTAGGGCCCAACACTTCGTGAGGCGCACAGCATGAATGGCTGCGAGAAGCTACGTCAGGCCCTGCATTTGGCTGTTAGCGCCAAAATATTATTATTATTATAAAAAAGAATCCATTTAATATTTTTTAAGTTTTTTTCGCAGTAGCCCAACCTGTCAACCCAAATTTGCAGTATATTTTCGATGGTTCGGGGCTCTATTTCATGAATAGCTCGATCAGTATTGTGCTTAAGTTAAGGCACCTCACAAAAAAAGTCCAACGGCGTCAGCTCCGTAGAGGCCAAGCAACATAACCAAAAAGGCTGATTACACGATTATTGAACTTAGTGCGCAAAAGATCGATTGTTGGACGGCTTTAAATGGCACGTAGCGCCGTCTTTCTGTTGCCATGCGTCTGTAGCGCTCTCCGTTGACCGTAACATTGTTGCCATCTTCATCTTCGAAGAAAAATGGACCAATAATGCCGCCATTCCATAAAATATACCAACAGCAATATTCTCGGATGAGCGCACTGGACCAACACGAGGATAACTTGCGTTATTAATTAGCATGTCAATCTCATGAACTTTCTTTACAAACGTGCATTATTACGACTAAAATTTCTTTTCAAAATTCGCACTGTTTTAGCAACACAACACTCACTTTGGAGATATGTTTCCAACATTTACTAACTTTGCTCAAGCGTAAATCGATTCATTTAGTACCGCGGAGATATGATACTGTATTTCTGTCAATTTTTTGAGCGCGAAAGAGCTGTCAGTGTCAAATAAGATGTAATTTAAAAAGAAACCAGCCGATATATATTTTAACTGATTTTATAGAGACTCTATTTTTGGAATACGAAATTTCCACAATATACCCGTAATTATACTAGAGAATTTCCTTTTTGAATTTTTACCCATGAGATGTTATTAGAACATGAAAGTATCCCACGATATACCAATACTGGTTGGTGTTCTATTTCTACTGCCACCTTCAATCCATGAAAAAGCCATCATTACCCATCCACCTACTTAAAAGCAATTAAATCTTCAAGTCTAATTGCTGAATTATTTAAAATTTCATTAACGTTAAACGAATGGTATCGTCGCCCTCAACATACTTCTCCTCAGATTCTTTCCACCCCCACTGATGGCTGTTTTTCTTTTTAAACGTTCTCATAACAACAGCGGAGACGTGGGCAGTCCTCTACGCACGTAATAAATCAAAAAATTAAATCCCACAATCTGTACCCAAGTATAGCGTTCCGCAGTGATTTCGGGACACGTTCTACAGAACGAATTTTGAAGAAGAAATCCACTTGGAGAGCACACACTCTTACACGACTTACCTCGTTGTCAGAAGTGTCACTTTCGTGCCAGCTGGTGATTTCAAATAAAGTTGTATATCTCCTCGACGGTGGGATGTCAGTGTGATTTTCGCTTGTACATGCTCTAAATAATTCACGGATAAGCAATGCTTAACCGTTAGCTGCAATGTGATGTATCCTTTCGCTGGAATAATCCTAAAAACAGGCAACACATTAACACATTTTTTTTTTCTTGCCGCTTTAACAACCCAACGACTTACTTGTCCACATGTGGCGCATTGATTTCGCATCTTTGCTGTTCTGGCACTGTCTTCCAGTTACGTGCAAGTTGTACCATAGCAGCAGCATCCATTAGTCCATAGCCGAATGAATGACTAATCCGCCGACCCACACCGTTCTTAGACCATGTGGAGTCTTTTAAATTTGCTGGCTTTGCAGTGCGTACGACTATATGCTGAAGATCTCGCCATGTGAGGTTTTGATTGGATTCTAAGACTAAAGCGGCTATACCGGCGGCTAGAGGCGCCGATGCAGATGTTCCCGTATGCGAAACGGTACAGGAATGATGTAGATCTGTTGTCACAACCTGTTTCTCACTCTGTCCGCCACTGCTGTACGTGGTCGCTAGGGTGGAACTACACTTTTCTGAATACCATGGCACGTGTCCCTCCTCCGTAGCGCTAGATATGGACAGTGTCCATATGGAATTCGTGTATCCATCACAGTTACAGTTGTCTAGTTCGCGACCACCATTGCCTGAGGCCCAAATGAAAATGCTACCTTTGCCGCTGCGACCTTTCGTCACGCCCTCAATGAAGGCTCTTGAGGCAAGTTCACCGGGACCGTCGACGGTTTTCCCATCATCATCTGGTCCCCAGGAGGCACTGTAGATATCAATGTGCTGTGGGTTTAAACTTAGCGATCGAGCTTCAACGGCATCGGTAACATCGCCGTCTAACATACGGACTCCACCGACACTGGCACCATAGGCAATACCCACAGCGCATATTGAGTTGTTCGCGGTGGCGGCAACCTCACCGGCGCAACGAGTCCCGTGGCGATTTGAATCCGTCATATCGTAGTGTGGCATCGGATCTGCGTCGTGACCGTTGACATCGTACGAAGCATCAGGGTCCTAGAGAAGGAATAAATTAATAATTTGTCTAGAGCCTACACCGTTAGGCCAAAACTTACATAATTTGCTTCAATATCAGGATGATCGGACTCCAGTCCATCGTCAAGTATCGTCACAACCACACCTTTTCCAGTGATGCCTTCCTTCCAGGCTGGTATCACATTCATGTCCAACCCACCACCACGATTCTATAAAGTAAAGATATTAGGGAATACCTCGTGACGGATGCATTTTTTACAGGAAACACTTACCAAGTACCACATTTGCGGCCATTTTGGATCGCTAAACTGCATGGCATCCACCAGTGATAGCGATCGCGATGATGTTCTTGAGGGCCGCATTCGAATGAAGTCTCTCTTTTGTCGTCGCTTGGCGGTTTGTTGCTTCGCCCAATGCACTCGATCGTCATCTTCGAGGCGCTTTTGATGATGATCCGCCGGCTCGAGAGAACGTTTCGCAACTCTACTATGCGCGAAGTGATAGTGATCGTCGAAGATCTGCAATGAAGATAAGAGAACTTGAATATTAACAGAGCTTTGGAAGGGAATACGATTTTAAGTAAGAGATTGGGTCTTGACTGGTTTGCTTCTATCGAGACAAGATCGGTGATCTTCCAAGATATGAGGAAGTGATAGAAAAATAATTATAGCAGATTATGGCGCCAAACGCGGAGAAGGATTTTTGCTTCAACCAACAATCCTCTTCGGTCAGACCGATCTTTCGATAACCGCCTCAAGTTTGTTGCACATTTTGGACAATCAAGCCAATCGAATGGTGAGTCATGAGGTTATGTAAAGAGCTGGAATGAATCGATAGTGTGCTAAAGACAGAACAAGTATGTCTAGATTGGTACCGGTGTGTTTCGAAGTTGTTGAAGGTTTATTCAGGCAAGAATGTTCCTGTCAAAAGGGTGCATGTATTCGAATTGAACTGAAGGAACACATGTGAAGAGTACCTCCAGGGTGGAGTACGACTATTATGACAACTGTGGCTGTGCATAAGATGTATTATTTTGGGATAGAGGGGTACAGCGTTATAGCCTATGCGGACGACTTTGCGATGATAAAAAAGCTGATGACGATATTAAAAAAACATCTTTTAGCTCTTTCCATTCAATGTTTGTTGATTAATTTTTCGTAGAATCTTTCCGATGGCGCAAAATTTACGTCTTTTGGCTTTTAGATGTAAAATTTGACATTGATTTATGTTAAACAGCAAAAATGATGCCATATCCTCCTGTGTAAATATTTACATAATTTTTACTTTTACCAAGACTTGACATCACTTATCGTTCCTACCAGCACCGTCAGACGTGTCAAAATCCATTAACTCATGCTCCCAAGACCAAGTCAACTACGGAAGCAATTAACTCGAAACAACATACGAGTATCCTTTGAAAGTGTGCCACAGAGAAAAATATTTCACATCTTGTAACCGCGCGCATTCAAAGGATAATAGATTTCCTCCTCCATCCTGTCGGGTGGCGCACTGCACACCATGTTAAGTACTTCCTTGGGCGTCACGCAGATTTTTTCTTTTCCTTAGAACGGAACACTTTTTTTTTGCCCGCTTTGTAAGATGGGGAAATCTCGACTCGCGACACACAATAGACCCGCAAAATAATTCATTAACTCCGCTGAAGGATGACGGGAGAATAAAAGTGCATTTTAATTGCATGCCAGTAGGAAAAGTCATAATTAAAAGCGGGGCGGATCAGAGATGAGAACTACTCAAAAGAGCTTTTGAAATGGTTTTTTTTTTCCAATTAAAGTCAGAAAAAAAAAACTAATTTTTACATTGAAAGGATATTCCATGCGCAGAGGGACGACATTCCAATTTTGTAATTAATCGATGAGCTCCTACACGTCGATGGTATACCAGGTCACAGCTAGTGCCCCAGTAAAAGGGTTCACCCCACTCACACATCGTTATTACGTGTACAACAACCTATAAACCAGGTTAATAAAATTTTCCAGAACTGTCTTCATCGATGAACATCAAGTCATCCGTGCAAGAGGGAGGAGAAGAACGAAAAAAAAAAAAAAAAAACCGCCCCAAGGATTTAGTTAATAAAATTTAACATCTGACTCGAGTATACGCACATACACGGCTAGGCTGTGTTCACATTTCGAGGCAAGACAATTGATATTCTGATATCGTAGAGATACATATGTAAATATTCTGGGAAGGTACAAGAGTTTACACTTGACTGGTGGAGCATAACCAATTGCCATTATAACTACGTGTGTGCAATGAGTATGGGAATGGGTTAACTAGCTTAATCAATAGGTGAAGCATATAAAAAGGGAGGAGATAATTGGCAAGGAACCTGTCTTAGCAGATCAACAAGGATTTTCACGGACAAATGAACTTGTAATATGGTATGGTATGGAGAAGGAGTATCCTTAATGTTAAAGTTCACTTTCAGTTCTCAAGATACGAACTGTGAAATCATTTCTGTGAGCAATTACTAAATCGTGTCTTAGAAGTAAATCTTTTAAATGCTCAAAAGCCACTAAAATTGTCGTTAGAAACATAGGGACCATTCCATAGTCATTGCCAGAGCTCTTTAAGGCAGGTGGCGATGCTATGGTAAGGAGCATGCACAAAATCATCTGCAAAGTATGGGAGGACGAAAGCATGCCCGACGATTGGAATATCAGCTCTATCTGCCCCATCCACAAAAAAGGCGATCCTATGTCTTGTAACAACTACCGAGGCATATCCTTGCTTAATATAGCTTACAAGATCCTATCCAGTGTACTGTGTGAACGTCTAAAGTCATTTTGGGCCATACAAATTCGCCGATATCAGTGTGGCTTCAGGCCCGGTAAATCGACAACTAAACAAATTCTCACACTTCGGCAAATCCTGGAAAAGACCAATGAGTTCCAAGTCGATACCCACCATCTTTTCATCGATTTCAAAGCCGTTTATGACAGCATTCATCGCACCGAGCTATACCTATACAATGCCGATTTCGGGATCCCGAAAAAACTAATCCTGTTGTATCGCACCACACTCGACAACACGCGATGCACCGTGCAACTTGGAAGTAGAACCTCCGAATTTTTCCAAACACGTACTGGACTTCGGCAAGGAGACGCGCTGTCATGTGACTTCTTCAATCTCGTCGGGCAGGTGTTAACACGGAAGGCACTATATTTTTCAAATCCGTGCAGCTGCTGGGGTATGCTGACGATATAGATATTATCGCGGGCTACCAACTTGCCTTTATTGAAGCTTTTACGGTGATTGAAGAAGACGAGTATGTCTTGAGATCAATGAGAGTAAAACGAAGTACATGCTGTCGACCAGGAACAACTTCATCGCACACCGCATTGGACAAAATGTCACCGTCGACAGCCACAATTTTGAGGTAGTAAAGGAGTTTACCTACCTCGCGGCAAACGTAAACTTCACAAATGACACCCTGGTGGATATTCGGCGCAGGACAACCCTAGGCAACCGTTGCCACTTCGGCCTGTCTAAACAGCTAGGGTCCAAACTCCTAACCCGAAGGACCAAAAGCACGTTTTTCAGAACATTGATCTTGCCAATTGTGCTTTATGGAACCGAAAGCTGGACGACAAGCAGGACGGCAGAGCAGATCTTGAGCTCCTTTCAAAGAAAAATCCTACGCCGGATATTCGGTCTTATCTGCGAGTAGGGCGAATAGAGGAGAAGACATAACCGCGAACTCTATGAGCTGTACAAAGATGTGAACGTAATCCGGAAGATAAAAATCAGTCGACTACACTGGCTTGGCCACATCGAGCGAATGGAGAACACTCCAGTTAAGAGAGTCTTCGAATGCCAACCCAGTGGTTCGAGACGACAAGGGAGACCGAACCTCCGGTTTAAGGACCAAGTGATCGCGGACATCAGGGTCACTCTGCTACATCAGGGTCACTCTGCTACATCGAAACAGAATATCAAACCGATGAAGAGGAACTTGCGTTCGCAACTGCGATTGCTTTAAAGAAAAATAAAAGGCCTGCAAAAATGTGGAAGGCTTTGAAAAACTCTGAATCAGTGACAAAAAGTCAAGCTGGACCACGACAGATAAATACTCATAACAAATTGAACGATAGAAACAGTACTAACAAACGCCAGATACCACGACCAATAATGATCTCAGGGATTGAAAGATTTGGTGATCAGAACAAATTAATCGAACAGAAACAACAACTGGAAAATAAATGTTGAAGATGAGAATGCATATAAAGGGTGGCCCAAAATTTATGCAAGATTTGAATTTTGAGCCATTTGTACGGTTAAGTGTTGCCAACGAGGGGGTTACTAAACATGAAATGCTAGATGAAAGAACAACGCGTTTTCATTGTTGAGCAATATTTTAAAAATAGTCACGGGTTGGCAGCTACAGTTTGCAATATGTGGTCTGAATAGTGATTTAACTTCATCAACTGTAGAAATTATTTCAAAAATTCAGGGATCACTCAATTAGTGAACTTAGGCACTCTAGCCGTCCTTTATCAAGTTGTTCAACACAAAACATCGAAGCAGTTCGTGAGAGTGTTGTTGAGAGTGGTCTAGAATTGGACATTTCGAGAAGCTATCTACAGCGTATTGTCACGAAAGATTTGCATCTTCATGCATACAATTGACTCAAGAACTAAAGCCTACTGACTACGCATAGCGAAGAGAGTTCGTTGAATGGATTATGGAACAACAACAAGTGGGTGCTGATTTTTCAAACAAAATCATCTTCAGCTATGGGGCTCATTTTCATCTTGATGGCTTTGTTAATCATCTAAATTGTCGAATTCAGGTTTCAGAAAATATACTATAATATATTGAGAAACAAATGCAATCGCAAGGTGTCACTGCCTGGTGTGGATTTTGGGCTGGAGGCATCATCGGACCTTTATTCTTTGAAAATGCGGCTGGTCAGGCAATAACAGTTAATGGTGTTCACTATCGCGACATGATAATCCCTTTTTTGTGCCTAAATTGCAAGATATAGATGTAGACGACATGTGGTTTCAATAAGACGGTGCCACACGTCATACAGACCGACAAAGAATTCAATTACTGCATGAGTCATTTCCTAGTCGTGTAATTTTCCGTTTTGGTGATCAGAATAAGCCGCCCAGATCATGCGATTTAACGCCGTTGGACTTTTTTCTTTGGGGTTTTTTGAAGTCTAAGGTTTATGCTAACAAGCCCACGGATACCCACGCATTAAAGGAGCAAATTGAAAGCTGTATCAACGAAATTCAGCCACATTTATGCAAAAACAATCATGGAAAATGTCGACAAAAGAGTGCGTATGTGCCAGAAATACCATGGAGGCCATTTACCCGATATGCTATTCTATACATAGTCCTATACTGTATACTTTATGAATCAATAAAACATTTCCAATTTTTAATTAAAAACCTACGTTTTCTATCAAAATTACTCTTGCGTCTATTTCGGGACACCCTTTACAATGACATTCATATGCAAATAAAGCCAACATGCCATTTAAAGTACAGGGTGTTTTTCGGGACTGCGGAACGAACGTTCACCATTGACTTCATCATTGACTTTACAGCGGTACCACGAGAATTTTTGTAGAAGTACGCCGCTGGCCCAAAATCCGCACCAATCAGTGACTTTTTGTGATGACGATTACCGTTCCATAATTACATATGTCAATGCTTAGTATTCACAGATGTCAAATATCAGCTGTTTATGTTTGACAGAATCACAGTAGTGCCAGATTTAAATTGTCTACAGAGCTACTGATCATAAATTAGTTACGTAGCTCTGGCCACAGACTAGACTAATGTACCATCATCCGGACTGGCCGCAAACAGACTGAATACAAAGTGTCTTGCAAAAAGGTAGCTGTCGACTGACTAGACTGGCTATTTTCAGCTTCCTGGAGGGCTACAAACTGACTTACAACAAAAATTATTGATCAAAAACTAAGGAGTCACAGGCTGATAGGCTGACGGGTCAAATAATAGCTATTACGACTACAGAATAGCTAGCCACATACTGACTAGCCTGATTTTTAGCCGCTGGTTGACAACAGACTGACTATGAAGTTACTATTCAGTTTATGAGAAGGAAGTTGCTCATAAACTGAATGGAGACTGAAAAGTTACTAATTGCCCACACACTGTCTATAGGCCAACTGCTATAGTTTTACTGAGTAAAGATACGACGTAGTGAGTAAGAAACACCCCTTGTTAGAAGCTTAATGACCAACACTGGTCAATTTGCCTTTAGCTATTGACCTTCTCGCTAGTAAAAAGGACTCCAGTTTCTTCGAAAATGATAATTCAGTTTCCAATTAGTAGCAGACAATCTCTCCTAATCACCTACTTTAGCTGCTGCTGCCGCCAAAGGATTCCTTCTCACATGAACAAAATCCAATTAGAATCGAAACAGAACCTCTTTCGTTCACACAACCCTATTTGGCAATTACATTACATTCTTTTTTATATTGTCTCAGAACTTTCGAGTCCATCAAAATGTCAACTTAAAAACGCCCTTCGTCATGTATTACACAACCATCCGAACATCCAACTAATCCCCGACGGTCCAATTCAATTAATCTATCTACCTCCAGTAGATTAATTAGCTTTTCTTCACTTTTTTAGTCGTGTCCTGGCCCTGGATAGTTTTTATGTGTATATTTCCCATGATTAAGGGATTAATTGGTCCGGGGTTGCGATAATTGGCTACTTGATGAGGATGTAATTACTATCGAGGGACAGACAGCAATAAAGGATAATGAGAACGGTTCCCGTATACTATTTCTATTTATTCATAGCACATATAGTAAATACATTATTTACAGAAAAATTTAATTAACGGTCAATTTCTCCAAAAACAATATCCATTGAACCAATGATCGCTGGAACATCACCGAGTAGGCTATTCGGCGACAATTTCGCCAATAATGCTAAATGGGTATAACTAGCGGCTCTGATTTTACATCGATACGGACGGGCAGAACCATTCGACACGAGATACACACCGAACTCTCCCTTGGGCGATTCAATGGCGGTATACGTCTGCCCTGGTGGTACTGGAAATCCTGAGCTGAAGTACTTGAAATGATGAATCAGATCCTCCATTGAGGTTTTCATTTCAGCACGTTTGGGTGGACAGATCTTATGGTTATCGATTTTGATTTCGCCAGCAGGCATTTGGTTCAAACACTGATGGATGATTCGGATAGATTGACGCATTTCTTCTACCCGGCACAGGTAGCGATCGTAGCAGTCGCCATTACTACCAACTGGTATGTCAAAGTCTACCTTATCGTACGCATCATAGGGTTGTGCCTTGCGAAGGTCCCACTTGACACCAGTGGCTCGCAGTACCGCACCTGAGCATCCATAATTCAGAGCATCGTGAGCTGAAATCCGTCCAATATCAACAGTCCTCTTCAGAAATATTCGATTGGTTGTGACAACATCCTCTAGCTCATCCAACCTTTCAGGGTACTTCTCACAAAACTCATAGAGATCATCTAAAAGACCAATTGGAATGTCCAATGCCACACCACCAGGACGAATGTAGACGGTGTGCATGCGACCGCCAGAAACTCGTTCGCAGAACTCGTAGAGCTTTTCACGTTCCTCGAACTGCCAGAAAAGTGGGGTCATACCACCACAGTCGAGCACCATTGATGTCACGGCTACAATGTGATTCGTAAGCCGCATTATTTCACCAAACATAGTCCTGATGTATTTAGCCCTCAGTGGCACGTCTATATTGAGCAGCTTCTCTACAGCCAGCGAATAACAGTTCTCACATGACATACACGACGTGTAGTCCAACCGATCGAAATACGGCAGGGCCTGTAGGTAGGTTTTGTATTCAATTAGCTTCTCAGTACCTCGATGCAGAAGGCCAATATGGGGATCAGCGCTTTTAACCGTTTCACCCTCGAGTTCGAGGACCAATCTCAAAACACCATGTCCAGCCGGATGTACTGGACCGAAATTGACGAAAGTGTTACGGATGGTCTTATCGATTTTTGGTGTAGCTTTTCCGCTATATGGAGCTCGCCAGCACGGTTTTGTATTTTCATCAGGATAGAATACCGCACCTGCACTCTGAGCATAAAACTCTGCATCGGGATACCAGCCTTTACCTTTAATTTTCGGAATACGAGGTTCATCGGTTTGTGGCTTTTCGGTTATTGGAGTGACTTCTGAAAGTGATGAGAATGGTATTGGAATCAGTTAATTTGGTCAGCCGAATACATACTTTTCCATCGATAGAAGAGAGTCTGAATTGCTATCTGAGCCAATGACGCTTTGGCAGTCGTCCAATGATTAATAAGGAAACTACTGCAGAGTTTTTTAATCGCTTCGCCAACACCGCTTGACATTTTTCACTTTTGATTCTGACTTCTGATTTCCTTATTTTTGTTTTGTTTTTTACTTTATTAAAGCGGTTGCCATGGCAATGGGTGACTGAGTATTTTTTAGACTTGAAATGGATATGTTTGTCAGTGCTCTTGTAGCTGTGAGAACATTAGTCCTCTTCTTTGAGGAAACCGGACCTCGATCTTCTAGCCTCTATAATCAGTTCGATCCTTATTAAGATGCCTCCAGGCAGAGCAGGTTGGAATAGATTATCCTTTCTTGGTGATTGGTCCGAGATCAAGAAGACAACCATGGAGGAAGCTGTAAGAATGGAACGTCGACAAGCAAACAAGTTGATGTACTCCACCAGCAGTCAGTCAAAACCTAAGGCAACTGGCAAGGATAAACAGGGAAAGTTTATAAGGTGTATTACCGATGACAAGTTAAAAGACGTCGAGCCGAAGATTCAGGTTGGCTTTATTGAGATTGTAAATTCTGATGGGAAAAGGTCCACCCTACTGTGGAATCCTTGCAACTATCTTTTAAGGAAACTGTCACGGAAAGGCCACACTTAAGACTACAAGAGGATACCGTTAAAAACCGTAGTTGTCTTTAAAGAGATACATGCTCTCTATGAGATCGATTGGACTATGTAACCGTTGCAGTGTTTAACTTATAAGCACTATTACAGGGAGACAGTTCGTTCAGGATGTCGAAGATGTAGGTTTACCTTCTAAAACTGGTTAGAACAGAGCCAAAAGCACATAAGGCTGGCTATCGTTTCCCCTTCCTCCTCGTCTCTACAGCTTCAGCAGAAATCCTTGGAAGTGCTGACGAAATACCAGCCATGGTTGGTTTGGAGTGGCCCTTGACGGGGTACACTTAGACCAAAAACCACACCGCCTACTTTTGGAACCATTTGCTACTGTTTCTTCTTCGTCCTTATCTCCGCAGCTCTCGCAGTAGTCATTCTAGGAAATGTCTGACCTTTGAAGACTCCTACCCATGGTAAAGTGCCCGGTTATTAGGTTGGTGAGTTTGAAAAGGGGTTCCTCTCTTGTGTTTCAAAAGCCCGATTTAGTACTGACCATAGTAACCTGGCAGCATTACAATTGTCTAGATGCTTCCATTTATGGTTCGCCTTGTCTAATGCGTCAGCGTGGATAAGGTACTTAGAAAAAGATATTGGTGCTTCGATGTTGGTTACACGTAAGGTGTTTGTGCCGGAAAAATCTTGTCGAGCTAGTTCGCCTGCGTCACAATTGTCCGGAATGTTACAGTGACATAGCAAAGGGTGATGTTGTACTGCCCAGCTATCTCGTTGAGAGATACGCGGCAGTCTTTTACTGCCTTAGATCTTATAGTACTTTGATCGCTGTCTGACTGTCGATGTATGTAATGATATCAGTTTTCGATATACGAGTAGTGTCTTCGGCCTGAAAAATGCTACATTGGCTCGAAAGGTCAAAGGTTTGAACCAATCCGGGGAGGAGAACAGCCCTGTGCGTCCACTCTGATCTGTCGTTTGGGAAAAGATGCCTATGCACGTTGGCTTTGAAAGTTGTAGTGATGGGGAAATACAGAGACTAGTAGATCATTCCACATTCGTGTCGTTCGGTTTATAAACGAATTAATATATTTGATAGTATAACCGAAGTACGGACTAAGGGTGAACTGATGTGCGTTCGAAGCATGGCGTGTAGTGCGGATGAAATTTTGAAGGGGAGGAATGCAACTGGCTATTTCGCTGGAGCAAACCGATAAAATATGAGTTCACAATGTCTCTATCAGCTGTAAGTTTTAACGCGCTTTTCTGTACCCTGTCTAGAATGTGCAGAACGGTCTTGGGTGCATCAGACAAGATGTGAGCGTTATATTCCAGCTTTGAGAAGTTGAACGCCTTATAAATTCAGGCCAGATCAGACGAGTTAAAGTATTTCTTGCAACGTTCAACGAATCAGCAGCATTTTTGGCGACCTGATAATTAATACACACACCGAGAATGGCAAGCTTTTCGGTTTCAACGATACAAGTACCATTCATGGATAATGGTTGAGGGTTATGGTTTCGCTTGAGAGACAGAAGACAGCATTGTGTTTTGGAAGCATGACATTAGACCCCCATTTGATTATCCTATCCAGGTCGGAATTTGATGTGTTTAATATACGTTGTCGTTCCCCTCCTACGGGCGAAGAGCAAGGATGTGATTTAGGGAACGAACATGAAAAACTGAGGATACTACATTACCGAAGGAATGCATCATTTATAGAAATGAGAAAGAGAGTCGGAGACAGAATAGAACCTTGGGGGACACCAACTTTTATATGGTGAATTGCAGACTTGAAGCCGTCCAAGACAACTTGTATTGAACGCCCTGAAAGATAATTTCTAATTCATTGAAGAAGAGACTTGTCAACGTCATATGCACGAATTTTGGACAAAAGAACCTGATGCCAAACTCTGTTAAATGCCTTTGAATTATCAAGCGCAACAATTTTAGTTTCGCCGAAGTGATGGAGAGATTGGTTCCACTTCTCGGTGAGTTATGCCATCAAATCACCAGTGCACCTGTTGCTATGAAAACCATACTGTGGGTCATTGAGGAGTAAGCGCAATGGGTCGGTATTTGGACAGGGAAAAAGATTCGCCGTTTTTAAGGGACGGCCTGGACAAATGCTGTTTTCCATCTACTCGGGAAGAATCCTGAAGAGTAGGATAAATAGAAAAGCTTACGCAGAGGTTTTGCCAGCATGGAAGAACACCTCTTCAGAACTATGGGGGAGATACCATCTGGACCAGCGAATTTGTGTATGTTAAGACCTTTAAGTAACCCTGCAATTGTATGAGTGCGAAAGTGGACTTATCCTATGGAAAGTTCGACGCTCTCAAGTACAGGTGGAGATAAAGCTGCAAAGTGAGCAGCAAGCAGCTGGAATGACCGAATGACCAAAAATGTTTCCTACCTTTGAGACATTGTAGGATCTTTTGTCTCAATTTTCGGTTATGCAAGTATTTTACACGTCCAAATATGGGCATTGGAGTCTTTTCTGGATTGTTTAAACTTCTTCCGGTTTTCCTCAGATTTGTTGGCTTTATAAGACCGAAAACTTACTTCTTTCAACCTGAGAACCTCTTTGCCGCTCTGGTCAAACCATGAGTTTGCTTTGGGCTTAATGCACTTTATTTTGTTAGGAATAAAGTCATTCATAAATAAGATGATAGTGCCAGTGATCATATCAGCAGCGCCATCCACTTTGCTATCGAGGAAGCATAGCGAACAGTTAAGCTCCTAAAGATGCTATTAAGGGTGTACCATACTTTTTTTTTAGGATTTTTTCTTTAACTGTATTGGCCAGAGTATGAGAATTTAGACGGGCCTAGAGGCGCTAAAACATCAACGATATATTTATCAGGGTGCGAAGTAAGAAACAAGTCTAGAGTGTTGGCGGAATGACTTTCAATGTGCGGTATCCTTGGTGAGAATGTGCGAGATTTTGCCTGGCTAGGGTATAAAAACGACTCACACCTCTGTCCAGATGCTTGGTATAGTCCTAAGTGACAGGTAGCCTTTAAGAATGCGGGCTTATAATTCCAAAGACAGTTGCGCTGTAAAGATACCGTCTGATCCTGGAGACTTGAATGGTTCGAAACTGTTCAACCGAACTTATGAGTTCGGAAGATATCAGTGGGCGTACAGTATACTCTTGGGCAGGATTATCTTCAGGTATATTAGCAGATTTAGCGATGCTTCTTCAGATTCTGCCCAGGATTATTTGGTATTATTGATATCATTTGATATCGTAGGTACTTTAAATATCTCGCAGTATTGAGAATTGTGAAGTGTTATCAAGAATCTGACAGAAACTGCGCTAAGATCTACATACTTCGAGTCTTTCTGACCTCTTTCCTAAAGTTCTATCTACTCATACAGCGAAGGATATTGAGTTCGGCACTGCACCACGCCGGCCGTGTGCCTACTCCTAGATGCTGGACAAATTAAGTGCAGAGATAAAAACGTTGTTAAACTTGTCCAGTTCCAACTGTCTACTCGGTCGAGTATAGACGCATTTGGATAGCTTAGCTAAGAGAAGACCATTATGTTTGTCCCAGTATGTTCAGCGATTGTTACAGAAGGCTAACCGCGGGGTGTGATAACAATATTCCAAATTGAATTCTAGGTAGTGGTGATCTGAGAACGAGCTTTCAGATACAGTTCAATCAGAGATCGGTATTAGTGTTGAGAGATAAAGGTAACCCCTTTGTAATAAATGTAGAACTACTGGTTAGTTCTAACAAGATACTCGAAGATAGACTCATCTCACCACCAAAATAAGTATGTCATGACGACCACTCTGCTCGCAAGTTCAGCATGAATTAACCTGCTTCTCACCGTTTCTTCTCAGGTTGTATCTGGTTTGAGAGGAAATCTTCATTAAGACACCCCTGTGACAGCCAAAGCCGAAAGGCAATGCAAATTTGTTAACAACGCATTAGAGAGAAGCCGTGGCCGTGTATCATAATGCTATGTCTTAAGTGAAATACTAATGAGATGTAGGTCAATCTACCCACATATAATCCAAAGGTGTAAAGTCTTTCATCAACTGAAATCCTCTAAACATGACATGGGTAGCCTAATAACTTACCCTGCCATTCCAATTTCATGTCATGAAAATCTCATTGAGTTAGGCCTAGCAATGTATCCCCCTCCACTCATCGTCGTCTGTCGCGCCTCACAAATATAAAATAAATAAAACCCAAATACGGGAGGTAGATAAAAAAAAAAAAAAAAAAAATATTCATCTCATTGTTATAAGCTCATGAAACAGATTTTTATCTCGTAACACAGAAACTCTGTCTGTCTAACCCAACTAAATTTCCAAAACCAAGTATAATATCCACCCCCGATCCCCAACCCTCCAACCAACATCCGAAATAAGTTCAAGCGATTACATTCATTTAAAGATGGCGAAGTAGAAAAAGTAGAACATTTACATTCACCGAAAAAAAAAACTGAGAAAAAATCTCCTCTCTAAGCTGAACATTGAACCGTTTTTCCCTTCAGAGTGTGCTCTATCTTAGTTCGAGGTTCTTGTACTTGCACTTCTTACCAGCAACAGAACATCGAATGGAGCACATCCAATCCTATCCAAGAGAATAATCTTCCACCTACTTTATGACCTACATAACAACCGTGTCAAGTTTTCCTTTCCTTTTTGCTGTCTTTTTTTCCCTTATTCCGCCCCCGTACGCCGTGCCATCGTCCTATTGGAATTCCTCTTTAAATAAGAAAAGAAAAACAGGTCCTTGAATGTGTGGCGTTAGTTTTTCTTAAGGAAAATCACTTTAGCAGAGGCAAAGGGGCCGCTTGCAAAATGAATGACTATTGTGGGTAACGAAGACTTTGTTAAATGGTTTTCTTCGCCATCTAACTGGATTATTTTTTTTTTTTTGTATTTTTTTCCTTTTAACTTTGATTGTTTCGCTTTCTTCCTTCTAGACATCCTTTCATCCACCATTCGACCAGGAAACAAGGACAGTTTTGAGCCTAGATGAAGTGATTTTCATAACAAAACGACAAGCGGAAGGGAGCCTAAAGGATAAAATGGTAACAAATATTGTCTAGTGGACAGTCAGATGGATATCAGTTGGATATGTTTTCCTGTTTGGGTAGGTATTTATGAGGTTTTCTTTACTGTATCAATACAATCTGGTCTGTGGTTAGCTATTAGGAGGAGGAAGGTCATAAAGTCGTTGGTGAATCAGATGTGGTAGGTGCCGCAACTGAATTTTTAATCTGACCGTTGAAGTAGGCTCCTCGAACTCAGGATTTGTGGACGATTCGTGAATTCATTCGAACATGATCCACAAGTAACCTATGTAACGATGTAGGAATGGGTTTCCCATCCAAGGGACCACGCTGTTAAAAGCATCCTTTATAAAATTGAGGAAAAACTAAGCCCAATCTAAATAGTGGTATATTAGTTTGAATGCTTGTCACACAGAGAAATAATAAATGTACAATCCGTAAAAAGAAGGTACATATACCAGTATCAATAGACAAATTGTTTGAGCCATGTCCTTACGTCCGTTTCTAATAGATTTTCAGCAAGTTTAACTATCTTCACGATATTTATGAGCGGATATCAATTATTTAGGTCAACTGCTACGCTTATTTTACTACGGGATGGAAATATAAAATGACGTGACGTGAAATAAAATGACGAGACGTGAAATAAAATCACGTGACGTAAAAAAAATTATAATATAAAAAATAAATAAATAGTATTAAAAACCAAATGTGCTTCGATAAAAAAAAGGAAAGGTATCACACAATTCGGCAAAGCTCGTTGCATACAATAAGGTCAGCATGACAGATTCAACTGAAAGCAGACTGGATACCCATAGCGCCTACACTAGCTCATGTAGGCACGGGAATCTCACTACAATCAAGCACCCCAGGAGTGCTTAGCGTACCTCAGCTTGACTGAACAACCCAACAACCTGGGCAAACCCAATAAAGTTGGAGTGGACGGTAACGAGGAAGCCACTAGGCTAGCGAAAGAGGGGGCAACAAAACCCATTCGTTGAACCAGATGAGTGGATAGCTGAATTCTTTAGGCAACTCCCAAAATTAAGGCAAGCAAAGGCACTCCTAGGAAACAAGATCAAACTAAATAGAAACAAGCTCCCAATACTTAAGGCTTTCCCACGGACACTATAAACTTGGGAAATTAGGTCTAGAAAACAAAGAAACATGCAGATTATGCGAAGAAACCGAAGAAACTGCAGACAACATCCTTAAAAAGGGGCTCCGACTTGGAAAGTTGACTGGGAATGTACCAGAGAAAGAAGAAATACCTTCCATCTCTAGACTCAATACAGGGTCTTAAGTTCCTAAATTGAGGGAAACTAAGTTGAACGAGGTGCTTTTGTACGAGGACAATCCCGTCTGGCACCAGGAGGAGGCAATAGTCTTTAAGGTCGAAATTCATTCATTCAAATGGCAAATTGAGCCTTAATTCGTAAATTTGGGAGAGTGGGTAGTATAAAAGATGAAAAACGACATTCATTAATTTTGGAACTTGTCTGTCAGTTAATTTAGTCCAATTTGGGATGAAAACGACTGATCCAATTTTAATAAAAAACATGCATAATTTCGTAAAGGAAAATTCCGAAAGTGACCACAATTTCTAACATGTTGAACGGTCCGGGCCGCTTATTCACAACTCGTAGTAACAATAAACAATATACCAAAGTGCTACAACTTTTTGACTTGACGCTGGTGTTATAATAAAAAAATATTATTATTTATTCTTAATACCCGTTCGGTTTCGTCCGTGACGAAAGGCCTACTACTACCCCCCCGGACTTTTTTACAGAACTCCTCAAGTTCTAAAAGTTTGTTATACAACAATTTGATATATGTCTAATGGTATAATTTTAATTTTAATTTTGGTGGGGCAAAATGTCCCATTTATTTGGCTTAATACAAGCTAGAAAAAAAATACAATACAATACTTACAATACTAGAACTAAAAACTAAGACTTATAACTAGGAGCTAAAGCTAGGGCTTATGTAGAAGGAGGCTAAGTTTAATGGAGGAAGAGCTACGGTTGAAATCAAAAATGGAAATGTTTGAGTTTACTTTCCGTAGCATACGGGAAATTGGTTCGTTGGAGCCGTAGGACGTGCGGTGGGTTGGCAGATAGAAGAGACGGGGGTGTCTTAAATTACGAGGGTTAGTATTTAAGAAGATGGAGTTGTAAAGAGACGGGCAATCGATAGAGCCTGAGAGGAGGCGATGAATGAAGAGAATGTCTGCAGCATCTCTCCGGTCCTCAAGGCTATTCAGGTTAATGAGTTTGAGGCGGTCATGATAGGGAGGCAGAATTAGGGGATCGTTCCAAGAAAGACCGCGGAGGGCAAATCGAAGAAAACGTCGTTGTATGCTTTCGATTCTGGCTACATGAACTTGCTGATAGGGTGACCATGCTTGGCTGGCGTATTCGAGGAGGGGGCGGACGAAAGTGATGTAGAGAGATCTGGTTACGTAGGGATCAGAGAATTCCTTTGACCACCGTTTAATAAACCCAAGGGATGAATTGGCTTTACGAATTATCTCGTCAATATGCGAACGGAAATTAAGTTCCCGGTCGTACAATATGCCAAGGTCACGAAGAGACTGTACGATGGGTATAGGTTGATCATTAAGAAGGTAAAGACGGGGAGGGGACTTGTACTTACGTGATAAGGTGATGGATTGGCATTTCGCAACATTTAGCTCTAGGCAGTTTTTGAGACACCAAATAGAAAAAGAATCTAGATCTTGTTGAAGCAAGCAGGGGTCTTGTGATGAAGATATGTGTTTATAAAATTTGGTGTCGTCGGCATAGAGAGAGATAGAGGAGTGTTTAATAACCCTTTCCAAATCGTTTATAGTTAAGATGAAGAGAAGGGGACCTAGATGACTGCCTTGTGGTACACCAGAGGTGGCCAGAAATGGGGCAGATAGGATGGACCTGAAGCGAACGCTATAGAAACGGTTTTCCAGATAAGAGGATATCCATTTCAGCAGTATTGGTTCAAAACCAAGGGCAGACAATTTGAAAAGGATTAATTTGTGGGATATCTTATCGAAAGCTTTACTAAAATCGGTTGCAACAACATCGACTTCTTTACCACTTTCTAAGGCCGACAGCGCAGAGGACGTGAATTCAACGAGGTTTGTGGTGGTTGATCTACCTTTTAGAAAGCCATGTTGGTTTTGAGAAATTAAAGACTTGCATTGAAAGCTTAAGGATTCGTACAAAATACTTTCCAGGAGTTTTGGTATATGCGAAAGTTTGGCTATCGGGCGATAATTAGTAACTTCGCTCTTTAATCCCTTTTTATGAATTGGCGTTATGAAGGAGGACTTCCATATATGAGGAAAGTCGCCTTGTGATAGCGAGAGTTTAAAGAGGTGCGAAAGGGGGTAGGAGAGCACGAGGGAGCACTTCTTAAGAAAAATAGCGGGTATACCATCTGGGCCTGGTGAGTATTCATCATTAAGTTTTTGTAATTTATTTTCAATTACAGTAGGTTCGAAAGTTTGAGAGAGAAAGGGACCAATGGAGTAGTCAGGTAGGTAGTTGAAATAAAAGGGATCTGGAACAAAGGCGTTGTCGGCAAAAGATTGTTTAAAAAAGGTGGCATAAAAATTAGCAATGGTGTGTGGATCACTTGAAGATATGTTTTCGTAAGAGAGGGATGGAGGGTAACCGTCAGATTTTTTCTTGTAGTTAACGAATCGGAAAAAAGATTTAGGGTCGCTTATAAGGTTGACTTGCGCATTGTCAACATATCGTTGATAGAGGGAGTTATAAGCCTGAGTGAATTGAAGGTATGAGCCGAGATAGTTGGAATAGTCAGAAAAAGACTTGTTTCGAAGGAAAACTGACCATAATTTGTTTCTCTTGTTGCGTAACGATCGGAGTCTTCGATTGTACCATGGAGGGGATGTAGAGAAGGGTTTTGGCCGAGAAATAGGGACAAAAAGGGAGATAGAAGCAAATAGTTCTCTGTAAAACAAGGAGATGGCATCATTTACAGGGAGATTGGCAAACTCAAATGAGACTTTGCTGAGGTGTTCATTTATTTTTCGGAAATTGGCTTTATGAAAATCATAACAAGGGAGGCCAGCGGGGGGTGTGGGCTGTAGTGGAGGGTCGTGAAAAAAAGAAAGAAGAAGCGGGGGGTGAAGGTTGTCAATAGTTGATAGAAGAAGAGGGGAGAGTGAGACAGAGGAGTTAAGTGGGTCAGTAGTGAAGATTAGGTCTAACTGCCTACCCATATAATTAGAGATACCGCTAACTTGGCATAGACTTGAGTCGGTTAGTCGATCAATGAAGAGACATTCTTTAGTTGAGTTGGGATTTGAAGCAATGAAAAACGATTCATCATCAGATAAATCCCAATGTAGTTGAGGCAGGTTAAAGTCGCCGAAAATAATGATGTCGTCAGAGGATTCAGATAACTCAATTAGGTGATCGATCGCATTAACAGCAAGTTGGTAGGATTCAATAGGTTGGGCCGGCAGAATGTAGAAACACATTACGTATAGGGACTTGTGGGGGAGTGTTATTTTTATTGCAACAAAGTCGAGTTTTGAAGACGAAGAAGTAGCAATCGGAGAAGAGTCCAGGTCGTTATGAATAGCAAGAAGAACACCTCGACAAGGGGAGTCATCCGTTGGGCGGCTGATATCGTCCCGATAGACATTAAATATGGGTGGGAATAATTCCGGGTTCTTTATATCGGGAATCAGATTGGTTTCAGTTATAGCGTATATATCGAAAGGAAGAGCATGAGACTGGCGCAGAACAGCTTGGGTTTTTGTACGCAGGCCCCTTACGTTCTGATAGTAAAAGGTTAGAGGAACGCTGTAATGGGAGGTTTGCTGAAGCCCTGCTATCAAATTAGGGACGAAAAAATTTGTTGTGGTCAGCACGGGTTCTTTGAAGGTGTGAGATACGTTTAGAACTGATATGAGAAGCAAAAGCAGATAAGTCTTTGTCCACGGTGGCCGACGAAATGTTATAACCCTCGTGATAACGGTTGAAGATTTTTCGCAGTGCAGCAGGATCAATAGGAAGGCCTTCTTTTTGGATAGATATCTGAACGTTTGTTTTGGTTTTTCCGTCAATGCAGATGGATTCAGGCTTATCAAATAAGTAGGCAAGGTAAAGTCGAACATTTTCGAATAGCCTGTGATCTCTTAGTCGTGCCATAGTATATCGGCCATCAAGGTCGTTGGGGGAGGAAATGTGGTTTGAAAACTTAGAAGTAAGTTTAACAGCTGGGGGAAGTAGAGGATCGAAAATTGCAGGGGCCTTAGAGATTGGTGAAGGTGTCTCTTTATGAAGAGAAAGAGCGGGAAGAGCAGCATTGGAGGCAGCAGTGGGCGGGGCAGGATTGAGAACATGGGAGTGTATGAAGTTCGGATAATTAGAAGTGGATTGAGTGTTTGCCGGGGCTGGCGGATGATTAGAGGGGAGACCAGGGTCTGGAGTTAAGTTAAATGATACGCGATTACGTTGAGGTATAGCAGACATTTAAAATTTTTCGAGGGTTCAGTTGTGAATGTAGTTGAAAGAAAACTACATTAAAATCGGCTCAGCTGTTCTCAAGTTATATGGCATAAAATAAAACAGAACGTTAAAACACATAATGTCGGCCTAATAACCTACTCAAATAGGCTAATGAATCACCATGGCGCTATACTCACCACTACACCCGAAAGAGATATCTCCCAGGATCTTGATATTTCTAAATCGGGAGTCTATTATACCATCAGTTGTATGCGTTAACGAAAGTACGGCCATGTTTTTATATCGCTCTGTTAATTTCAGAAGGTGAAAACTTTCTCATCGATGGGGATTTCGCGACATGTCTCCAATGTGACCGTAAACTGCATTTCAATTGCACTACAGTTACAAAAAAGTCATGGAGAACCATGGGAATCAGAAGAGAATCATGGAGATTTGTAGAACCGGTACGAGTGGAGAAAGTCAAAATATTGTTGTACTGATCCCAGACAATACATCGGCTAATAGACCATTAACACCTATACCAGCGCCAGACCCCCAAAACAAAAGAACACCCCGACCTGGAATTAGAAACAGTCCCGTTGACACCTACACATTAAATGACGGCAACACAGCTGTTCTTCAAGAGCTCAAACAGCTGAGAGCCGAAATAAAAGAATTTGCTAAAAGCTGTGATTTTGTTGGGAAAAAGTACGACGATATCAATGCAAATATAATAAAAAACAATAAACTCATGGAAAGTATGATGATAGAAATTTCTGAACTTAAAGATAACAACAAGAAAAAAAATGAAATTATTGAAAACATGCAAGCACAAATTAACACAATGGGGCAACAAATGCTTAAAAATAATTTGGAGATACAAAATATCCCACTCACAGCAAACGAAGATCTTGTAGAAATAGTTAAGGCAATAGGCAAAATAATAAATCATCACATAAATGACACTGAAATCATCGCCATACACGTATATAGAACCAACACGAAAAACGCTAATAGATCGTCAATAATCGCATGATTTTCTTCGCATATTTGCAAGACCACTTTCGCCAAACGCGCACGATCAAGTCGCTCTATCACATTGAGAAAGGTAATGGAAAACACCGGCCACTCAAATGCAGTCGTAATCGATGCCACTGTTTATACCAACAACCAGCTAACCAGACAAAACAAACATCTTCTGTGGATGGCGAAAGAGAAGGCAAAGCAAGAAAATTGGAGATTTGTATGGGAGAATGCAGGAAAAGTATTACGAGTAGCACGACGAAATGAGAGTACTCCTACGATTGTAATCGGTACTGTTGACGACGTGAGTAAAATTACCCATTCATACTCGTAATTGCAACTTAATTGTGTATGTAATATAGAAAAATAAAAACTGTTTATGAATACGGAAAAGACAAACAGAAACGATAGATTATTAGTTAACTTTGTAGCAGGCATCCTAATTTAACTAATCAATTATATCTATATATCCATACACACATTATATTCATTCAGAATTTCTTATATAATAATCACCTCATGTAAGAAAACACTTTTTAAATATAAAATTCGAATGTGCTCCACCGATGTAACCTATTGCCTCTCCATACACACAATTGATCGAAAGAGAAAACAATAAAGAAAATCAAAAGTTTAAAGCTAAGAACCGTTGCAAATGTGTGTATAAAAGAGCGATACGATCAGGAGCTGGTGGCAGTCTTTCCCCAGTCAGTGTAAGCAAACAATATTCAGTTGGAGCTACACGACTAGTTAGAGTGTTGCAGTGTGGACAAATTGAACAATTCAATTTGGTCGTTTGGCCCTCTGTCTTCTACCCTTTTTGGAAAAAAGAATTGCTGTATTATTTAGTAATATTCAGAAAATAAAAGTAAAAAGTTTTTTCTATACGCTACGACCGAGAGTTTTAGATTTAAACGCTTCAACTTAGATTTTAAGGTGATGCACGGTTTTAGCTGAATTAATTTAGATGAACTAAAGAAAATGAATTTTTGTTGCTTATGCTTTAACATAAGATTGTTGCGAAAGAATTGGAATACCTTTTGAGCGAATGTAAGAGATCTTTTAAGAATATTAAAAATTATTGTTTTAACGGAAATAAGTCCATCATTTTTAAACAGGTGTGAACGCAGAGGTGGTGGCATTGCAATGTTCATAAAAGATGAAAAGCAATATGATCCACCAATTGTTGTAAACAGCACATCTTATGAGTGCATGATTGTAAAAATAAAAGAAAACACGAAAGCAACATATATTGAGGGTGGCCGTGGTGTAGTGATAACATCTCGCTTGTCACGCTGTTGATTCACAGTTCGAATCCTGAAGTCAAGAATCATCTATTTATTTCGCATGAAATAAATAAAAAAGTCGATCACTTGCGAAAGCTAAGTCAATTCTATTGTGAAGACATAACACTGGTTGTAGGGTGGTCATATGGCTAAAATTCAACTTGATCGTGATGATGACATCAGGAGGATGAAAAAAAAAAAATACTGTGAATCATAAGCAACGACAATAATAGCGAAAACAAATAAAATACTCCCCAGTTATCTGGACAGCCACCCTTGGAGTTTACAGAAACTTAATACCACCTGAGTTTCAAACTACACCACTCTGTCTTTCTCTCTGTCTCTTTTCCTTTCCACAAAACGCATGTGCTCTAAAAAAAAAAAATAGTATAAGGGTATTCATATACCCTTTAACACGTGTAAATTATAAAAAAAAAAGAAAAAAAAGTTAACGCAGTATATAGACCACCGGGTTTTAGCATCAAGGAGTTTATCGGCGAATTGGGAGTTAATCTAGCACAACAAGCACGAGATAAAAAATCGGATACTTTGGTTATGGGTGACATGAATATCAATATCCGCGACACTACCAAAACTTATGTGAAGGACTACTTGGAAATATTGGCAGCAAATGGGTTGATGAACGTTATCAACGAGAACACAAGGATAGCTCCCAGCCAAGAGACAGCGACATTAATTGACCACATTGCAGTAAGCATTCCAGATAATCCAATTTTGTCAGCAGTAATCGAAAGTGATATTTCGGATCAATACCCAACTTTATATGACACTCTAATACCAATTACGACTTGGGAAGAGCTCTTAGTTGAAGATGACGTTGACGAAATCTACCGAAAATTTACTAAGAAGATGCAAGACACTTACGAAAGGTCTACAGTAGTCGTAAGCAATAGCCTATCAACTAAACGTAGACAAAATTCATGGATCTCCGCCGACATTCATTTAAAATGTAAACACAGAGATGAACTGTACAGGAGATGGAAGAATAACAGGCTTAACCAATCCTACGAAAATGAATATAAGAGCTTCAGAAATAAATTAAATAAAGAAATTCTAACGCAAAAATCGAATTTTTATAAAAATAAATTTACTCAATCGAGAAAGGATCCTCGTAAAACATGGGCTTTAATCAACGAAATTATGGGAAGAAAAAAACTCAGCGTTGATGATACGGTTGTAAGGAACTTTCCTCTAATAACAAGCTTAGCAACTCTTTCTAACCAATGCGGCAGGCATTTCGCTGATCAAACACTTCGAATAGTCCATGATTGCAACACAACCACGTCAAATCACGTAAGTGAACTACAGCCAAACAGTATTTTTGTTGAAGAAGCTACTAATGAAGAGGTGTATGAAATACTGATGTGTTTAAACATGAATAAATCACCAGGAGTCGACGACATTAGAGTTAGAGATATTAAGGTTCATGCTGAAATATATATTTTAATCAAAGTTTAAACGCAGCCAAAATCCCAAACAAACTCAAGATTGCGGTGGTACGACCGATATACAAGAGCGGGGTCAAAAGTATCATTGCAAATTATAGGCCTATATCAATATTGCCTGTTATTGAAAAGTATCTGGAAGGAGTTGTGACGAGGCGATTACTAAAATTTGTGGACAAATACTCAATAATTTACACAAAACAGTACGCCTTCTAAAAAAATAAAAGCACAAATACTCGTAAGCTACTGGGTGAATTCTCGAATACAATAAATGAAAGTCTGAATAGAAGTCATCATGACTTGGTACTCTAAAATGGATTTCAGCAAAGCGTTCGATACTCTAAATCACGCAAAGCTGATACAAGCATTGAGTCGACTTGGAATCCGTGGGAAATTGGCGAATTGGTTGCATAACTACTTGCCTGGTAGATCCTTCCGAGTAAAAATTAAATATTTCTCTAGCGACGACATATCGGCTCCTTATGGAGTACCACAAGGATCAAAACTTGGACCACTTCTATTCATCTTATTTACGAATGAATTGCTTCGGGTTTTTACCAACAGCATTCCATTTGCGTTTGCTGATGATACGGCAATAGTTGTTAGAGGCAGTTGAGTGGTGCCACGATAACGGGCTTATATTAAATTCGTCGAAAACAAAGACGATGCATATTAGAAGCCCTCATCACAAAAAAACGGGACACGCAATCAGGTTCAGCAGCAATATCTGTCAAAGCACAGGCCAAGCTATTGAAGTTGTGGATAGCTACAAATACTTAGGAATGATAATTGATAGCCATTTTATGTGGAATCGAGAAACTTCGCTCTCACCTCAAAAAAGCTCTTTTTGGTCTCCTCTATCTGGGTTACTATTCGACGCCACAGATCCAGAAGCAGGTGTATTATGGCTTAGTGGAATCCAAATTAAGGTATGGAATATTAGCATGGGGCAACGCGTCAAATACCCATATCGATAAGCTGCAGAAACTCCAAGCCACGATCTTAAAGATGATTAACTCCAGCGTACCACCTAACGCCCATGAAGAAAGCAGATTGAATGTACTAGGAGTTAAGGAGATCTTTAAGATGTCAGTGGCACTCGAGTACTACGACGACAACCGCTTCAAGATACCTATTCAACACCAGCTGAATATAAGAAGACGCGCCCAGGGGATGCTTCAAATACGTTCCAGCAACAATACGTATGGCAAAAGACAGCTAAAGTATAGCGTTCCGACCACATTAAACGAGATTCCTCAGTCACTCTCAAGCATCACAAATTTAAATGTTCGTAAAAAACTTTTAAAACAATTCTTTCTTTCTCAATCATAAAAAACACTAGAACTTTAACTTTTACGAATACTAAAATAATGCATATGATATATATTTTATAATTTGCAAAACAATCTTCTGCAGATAAGCCTCGAGGTTTCGCGGAAAACCAAACTATTGTTAACAATTTCTTGATATAATTAAAGTTTAATTGAATTGAATTGAATCAAGCGATTTCGTGAAATTGGAAGCAGTGATCTCAGAACGAGCAGTGAACGTCCAAGAAAAAAACACTAAGCAGGAAGATAACTTGATTGTGATTACTAGCAAACTTAGTCGAAAGCTTATGGCACCAAAAAAATGCGGAGGGATCAACAGATATAGAAAAATCCCAATCTCCGTTACAACGATCAAAAGGCGTCTTTGGGAGGCAAATTTGTTTGGACGTTTTGCCAAAAAAAAAACTTTACTTCGGACGCAAAATAAGAAGAAATGACTAGAGTGTTTGTTCTCACATGGCACGCTCAAGAACCATTGAAGAAATTTGATTTGTATGCTTGTTCTGATATGTAGATATTTAGATATTATTGGCGGCCTTACTCAATAATGTCTTAACAGATTTTGATACAATCCAGCTTCGTTGTTTCACTCTAAAATGATCTAAATCGGATGAAGTGGGTGTAAGATATGGGGAGGAGATTTAAAAATCTTCGATTCGTCTTTATCACACATCTGATTCAAGAACCATTTAACGGACTTTGATGAATTTTTTGCTCGTGCTTAGTCATGTGTAGATGTTTTTGCTTGTAGAGCAATGTAATCAGTTTGAACACCAAGCTAAGACTGTTCCGCTCCAACATTGTATCCGTGCTGTTATATTGATACAGCACGTGAAGAGTGTCCATTACTATCACGAGATAGTTGCAAACGATGGTTATGTAACACAGGCGCTTGCGCAATATCTTAAGAATTTTCGGGCTCGCCTGTATCTCTAACATATACCTCTACCAGAGCATGGGCCAGGAACCATTAGCCACAACTATCTAACGACGAAAGCGGCAGTGGATTGGTCACACGTTCCGAAAAGGTGGCGGTTCTATTAACCATGTTATGCAATGGAACCCTTTAACCCAGAATGACAGAATACCTGTCGGCTTGAGGAGAATATGGCGCAGAATAGTCCAGAACGAAGCACAGCAGTTGAGGAGAGCTGAAAAACATTGCCAGAAACCGTAAATCATGGAGCGTAGGCGTAGTAGAGGCCTTAGGACCCACAAGGGGATACAGCACATAAGTCTGACACGAAATCAGTGTTTTATTTTTTTTTATTTTTTTTTTGGAGTATATTCTGGCCCCAAAAATCCTCAAATTTATATTTTTAATTATTTGCGATTCACCGCATATTCATTAGTCTAACGGATTCAAGGTGACAAACGTGCCAGATACTGACGGACAGCCAGACAGACAGACAGTGTTGAATCCATCACATTCTGGTACGGAACACTAAAAACTATATCGTAGACCGAAATAGAGAAAGTTAGTACTTGTGAAGTAGCCATTAGGATTGCATAAGCCTTCACTTGAAAAACAGATGCATGTTTGCCTAACGAGAAGTAAAGCCTAATGTTGTCAACCAGACCCTTGATTGGTTTTGGATTCCTCCGAGAAAATTCGAGTACAATTCCTTCCTGGCTTAGATTCCGGCCAATTTCAGTGCTGAGAGTGAGGAAAGTCGACTTAAATTTACGAAGCAGTTGGAATTCTGATGTTATTGCGTCAGACGGCGACAAGAGTCATCGAATCTCCAATGCGGGTTGTACCAAAAGCCACCTTGTTTAACACAGAAGATTGGTTTTATTGTTCTGCCCTTGATATAAATATCAAAAGGAGGGAGGTTCAACAGTGCATTTAGAGGAGAGCCAGGCGTGCTACAGAAGGCTCACGTGCAGCCGAGACAAACTGTTCTTTGAAATTTAGTGAGAGAAGCAGTAACATATTATCGGGAAAGATTTTTTCGCCAAACAACCGACACATATGCTAAACAAGGTTTTATTATTGTCGTATGACTTGCCGAAAGACCCCTGTAACATACTCAAATACCCTCCAGTAGAAGGAGTCAGGTTTTTGAACTTTGCCTCCTAGCAGGAGTAATGTATTAAACAGAGCGGCATTCTGTCGTTACCATCAAGACCTATATTCTCACAGAGGTCTGGGGTAAAACCTCCTGGTATAAAGTGTTATTTGTGTTCTCCATGTTCGACAAGCTTCAGTGGGACTTTGGCTTTTGAGTCAAGATTAGTAGGTTTCATAGGCGTTGTTTCCAAATAGTTGCGTAGGTTTTAGGTAAGATGAATTCACCTTTGCCCTTCGAAATTTCCGAAGGAGTATACGTGTTTACAAAACGACCAGGGTGAGGTGGAAATTTATACTTATAAAACTGTGGTATGCAGTTAGCCTAACTGCTCTCTAAACTTTCTTAATCAGGTAAAATCTAACAGGTTAAAGCAATCTGACGCCTAGTACCTGCTGACTGCAAGACAACTTGGACGATAAGGCACATATTTCATGTGCCTCCAGTCATGACCACATTTTCTCATACCAATTGTGAGAACCATGCAGAATATCAAATAAATAACTTACGTAAAAGTAATTCCGGACCATAGATGTTTAACTTAATTGGAATCGAATCAATCCATAGCAGCTAAATCGCATCCACTACAAACACACACCCAATATTTTACGGAGAACAAATCCTTGATTAACAACCCCTGTACGAGTATAACCCGAAGGTAAATTTAATTTGAATTCCTTGTTCCAAGTTGATTTTCCAACAGCAGAAACTGAAGTATGAGGGAATTTTAATAGTCCTTTCCGACCGCACACCCATCTACAATACAAAGGACATCTCTTCGATCTAGGAATACAATAAATTGCTTTACTATGTTCATAACATAATTAATTTACATCAGCCTTTAAGGACTTTCTGTCTGCATGGCTGCGTGTGTCCTTTTCAATATCGTCACTGTCACCACACTAACTAAATTATAAATGCATTTGTGGAGATCCGCCCTCAAGCACTCACATCACACATTAACCACAGAGCCGTTCATATTCGATGAACCGAACTTAGAACTCAAAACCAAACTCTGGGCGAAACCGATAAATTTTCTTCAAAGTATTTATCGTTTCATGGATTGTTTTCGGGCATGGCAGATGTACAAGTAAATGTATCTCTCTCCTACACATATATGGATCCTGTCCTTTATATGACTTTGGTTCCAGTTGTGTACGATGACAGGTTGCTGTCAATTTGGTTGTGTATCTCCGAAGGGAGATGAACGTATGAGTACATGTATCTAATGGATGCTTAAACGCATCCTTGACATAATTGTGTGCTCCTCTTAAGTGGCACATTCAACACGCTGCTGCTGGGTGTGGTAATACTCTTGTAAAAACGTTTTCTGAGCCAAACTATACTCGTACGCTACCAAACGGATGGCGGCATACACAGAGAGTATAGCATATCCTGTGCACACGGGGCATAATACGGAGAGGATAAGAACTTTTACTTCCGAAAGAAGATTAAAACTCAAATTATGTACTAAATTGGTTGCCTTTATTAATTCATTTCGTTGCAAAATGCCAGTAGGTGGCGGAAGGTCTTATATGGCTCGACGATGCAGGGAGGAAGTCATTAGGGTGAAAGGAGCTACCTAAAGTTTAATTTGTTGGCAAAGTAAGTAATTTAACCAGGATTTTCTCTTCTCTTACAGTTTTTGTTTTATTATTATGTGGACTCTTTTTTTTCTTTCTTTGTTTTAATTATGGAGTGCACTGAGGTGGTAAAGTGCGCCACATGTGTGAGCCATTTGGTTTAATAATTCAACTTTGAAGTTTGAGAACTTGTACAGGCGGTGGCTTGTGCAGCACAGTCGATGTATATTGTTCTGTGATGTTTATGGACAGCGGAAATTACTGCTATTAATGTTGAGTTAAATGGTATTCAGAAGATTATTTATCCGAGATGCGCTGGAAGCTTACATACATCTGATGGAGGCTTTAAGTTAGATGAATACGTAATAAAGTGTTTTTCAATAGGGACATAACAATTTTGTATTTTAATACAAACGCAACTGTTTTTATGATCTGTCAATGTCAAACAGTCAGCCAAGGTTAACATTTTCACGAGTATCATGGTGAAGTTCACGAACGAGCTCCAAAGAATTGATCGCTGCAAACGTGCTCGCGGTGGTCATATGAACGAGATCGAATTTTATACTTAAATTTAACATGTGTACTACACCTGGAATACATTTTAGCCCGATATCTCAATTATTCTGTGTTTTATTTAAATACAAAATTGTTATGTCCTTATTGAAAAACCCTGTACGTTACTGAAATACTCTTCATTCACTTCAATGCTGCATCTTAATACTCGAGTCAGCATTTAATAAAAACAAAGCTGCAATCCGTGTATGGCACCCTATCCTTTATCTTCTAACCCATTCCTAATAAACTGACCGTGGTATTGTGAATCTTTTGGTTCAAATGCAATGAAATCTTTCTATTCAGAGGATATTCCCACGATTTTTAAGAGAAGAGGAAGCCACATAAAATCAAAGGTCAAAGATTCTGGTGAAATATCCACAATAAGACTTAATCATCACCGTAAATAGCTTTGAGAAATCCTTTTTAAAGAAAACGCCCCCCTCCTCCCTTAAAGTGGGCGTGGTACTATGCAATGTATGTACGAATTGTAGAGCATGTGAACGTCTATACATATATTTCGTTAAGGCGATACTTTTCAGTTTCTAGTAAACATATTGTAATATGCGAGCTACGGCTCGAGTAGATAAAACGTTATTCTGTGAGATTATTTCTTTATTTTCTAGTCTATAGAACAATTCAAGTTCACACTATACCGTTCTTCGCAAATTCTTTCCTTACAAGGTCTCTTTCTTCTCAAATCACTTTATCTCATTTCAATTACTTAATTCACAAATCCAAACTAATTACTTCTTCTTGTTAACTCTCAACTTTCAACTTATCACAAAATTACAACTTCGCCTATTATCACTTTTCCAATCTCTTCGTGCGGTTCGAAAACCAACTGCCTTGCCTCGATCGCCATCTGTCCTTATATAGTCGCATTTCTGATAGCCAGAAACTTCTAGCAAATTCTTCGACCACTGGAACAAGAAAATTCTGATGTAATAATTCCAAGATGACAACTGCAGCCAATAATCTCTTGCGGTTATAATTCTCCTGCGGTTATAATTCTCTCTTAATTCCGCGACGTTGTATCCGTCTCTTACTGTGGACACAAACCTCGAATGAAAAGACACTTCGGAATGTGTTGCCTACATCTGTGCGCGTAGTTATTATGCTACATTATGTTACAATATTTATAAAAGCTTTTTTTTAAAAGTGGATAGATTTTACAAATTTATACACTTGTACTGCTTCGGGTCCAAAGAATGTTATGTGCCAAATAGGGTATAATGTCTACACTTGTACTGCTTCGGATTGTACAAAGGATGTTTTTTTTTTAGAGATTTGTTTTTCCGAATTGGCAATACTTTTTCCAGCGACAGCCAATTTGACAGCTAAAAGCTGATTTGTGCTCAGTTTGGTTTGCCATTTCACCATGAATAGAATTACGCCAGAACAACGCTTGCAAAATGTGGAAATTTATTTCGAAAATCGTGGTTCAGTTCGCGAAACTTATCGTGCGCTACATCCATTTATGGTCGACATAATCGTCCACCTGAGCATGTAATTCAAATAACCATGGATCGTTTTTGGCACCACGCGTACTCTAATTGATAATACGTATCCGCAGAGACATCGTACAGTGCGCACCAAAGAAGCTGTTGCTGGTGTGGAGCGTGGTATTGAGGAGAACCCGAATGAGTCGATTCGCCATCGTGCACAGCAATTTGAGCGGTGTCCATACACTTTATGGAAAGACCTTGGTTTACGAGCTTACAAGATCCAGCGGGTGCAAGGATTGAAGAGGCTTGACCATCGTGTACGTCGTTCGGTGAATGGGCCGGAAACGAGATTGCCATTGATTCCCATTCTCACCACAAAATTTTTGTTCAGTCAAGAGGCTCATTTTTGGTTGAATAGCTGCGTCAACGAGCAAAATTGCCATTATTGAGACGCCGTTACATCCACAAAAAGTCACTGTTTGATATGCTTTATGGGGTGGTGGAATCATTGGTCCATATTTGATCAAAAGTGATGACGTCCAGAACGTTAGTTTTGCGTTCCACAATTGAATGGCATTAATGTGGAAGAACTGTGGCTTCAACAAGACGGCGCAACATGCAACACAATGCGCGCCACAATCAATTTATTGAAGGAAACACTTGATAAGCGCATAATTTCGTGTAATGGACCTGTGAATTGGCCCTCCCAGACCCTGTGATTCAACGCCTTTGGATTATTTTCTGTGGGGATATGTGAAGTCGCTAGTCTACTAGTCTTGGAAACCAACATTCGCCGCGTTATTGCCGATATAAAGCCCCAGCTGAACGAAAAGTTGCTTTCCAGATTGTTCTTTATTCGAACCAGCCGCGGCGCCCACATTAATGGCATAAAATAATCTTTCCAATAAAGCCAATACCATAGCCATTGCCACGATTTGTATGTGTTTTATTCCATTTTAAAGTTCTATACCTTTCAAAAAAAACACCCTTTATAAATAAAAAAAGTTTAAACCCTATTTCCTCGCCAGGAAAGGTAGTCAAAACGTTTACGAAAGTGCATCCATACCTGCAATAACACGAGAAGAATTATTCGAGGAATGTAAGTGTAAGCAATAGAAAAGCTCCGGGACTGGACGGTATTCAAAATAGAGCCCATAAATTCGCTATTAAAACTGGACCCGATTTATTTGCTGAAATGTTTAACACGTGTCTTCACAAAGGCGTTTTCCCTGAGCCTTGGAAGTGCAAACGACTAGTCCTACTGCCGAAAGGAAAGGGGAGTCCGGCCAAACGAACCTTCGTAATATCGTGCTCTTTGTTTGCTAGACACGGTCGGAAAAATCCTTGAGCGGATAATTTACAATAGGCTTTTACCAGCAGTTGAAGCAGCAGGAGGTCTTTCGGAACATAGATACAGTTTCCGTAAGGCACGCTCCACGTTAGATGCAATAAACGCGGTAATAACGAGAGCCCGAACCGCTACAGAAGGCAGGCGCTGGAAAGGCGGCACCACAAAATACGGCGCCATTATAACCTTGAACGTGAAAAAACGCGTTTAACTCAGCGAATTGAGAACGCATTATCGGATACAAATACCGCGTTATTTCTGCAAAATAATAATGAGCTATTTTACGAACAGAGTCCTCCTCTACGATTCTGACGAGGGAATTAAGACGTACGAAGTAACTGGCCGTGTCCCACAAGGTTCGGTCCTTAGTCCCCTGCTGTGGAACGCTATGTATGACAAAATCTTACGCCTACCGATTCCAAGAGAAGCGTCAATCATCGGCTTTGCGGACGACATCGCGGTGATGGTTGTAGCGAAAACTGTAGAAGTTGAACTCCACTGCAACGAGACAATCACAATGGTACGCCATTGGCTAGTTAATGCTGTTAACCGAAGCGGTGCTTGTTACAAGTAGAAAAGTTCGCGAAACGATATCGTTTGGAGTCGGACGGCGCAGTACATAGTAGAAATATGGTCAAGTGCCGCGAAAGTTAAGTTGTACGTGCATGGAGTTAAATCCGTCCACTGTCTTAGCCTAGATTCATCGTATCTTCAATGCTACCCATCGACTTACTCGCTGAAGAAAAAACAATGCTAAAAAGCGAACGAGCTTGAAATGGCCGGGTAGACAACAAAAGAAGAGAATACGAAATAACCCGCAGTATTGCTACCTGGCAACAACAGTGGCACGTATCCGTAAAGGGGTGATGGACGCATCGCCTTATACCAGCGATCGATGTATGGATAAAACGAAAACACGGCGAAACGAACTTTTATCTGACAGAGTTTCTGTTTCAGAGAATACCTCTTCAAACGCGGACATGAAACTATCTCAAACGCGGAACATGTGTCTTTCATTGCCCACGGTATTAATCCGAGATGAACCTCTACCAAGAATGTCGTGAATTACATGCTTCAGAATGACGAAAACTGGACCATCGTAAGTAATGTTTGCGGGACGCATACTCAGCGACTTTAGGCGCTTAGAGCGCCACCGTAACGCGAATAATCCTAACAGTGGAGAGCCAATCACCTAAGAATACAATAGGCGTAGAAGAGAACGTAGCCTAAAAGGTTAAGCAGTCCCGCGGGAAGAGTTTTTCAAAGTGTGCAGGATGTGGTTTAGTACGTAGACGTATTCCTGGCCTCGATCATTCACGTTTGCGAATCGTGCATGCTAGTACCCCGGGCTACTGGTATCTATGAAGATTACACACCCTTTGGTGATCCTTTATAAATCAACACTAACCAAGGAATTGGCAAATCTTGCAGGTTTTGGATGGTATGGCGTCTAGGACAAGGGTCTTTATTTTGAGCAAAGCTGTTTATGGTCCAGGAGGTCTTGCCCTCGGTGACGATGGTCTTTTAACTTTGCATCCCAGAAAGCTCCAGCGATTCCGCCACAGAGACTGTCCAGCCAAAGGTGTACTTCAGGTAACTTAGAGTAGGCATTCCATGATGATATACAAAAAATTAATAAAAATGTCCACCTAGATGGCTGAGCCTGAAAAAGTCTATTTTGACTTGTTGTTCATTGCTCCAAACTAACTAAATCCTAGAAGGAAGTGCCTCTGATGTACTCACTCTTAAATGATAGTACTGCGAACAAGCGAAGTCTTGATAACATAGTCCTGTGACAAGCCTATTGCACTTAAGGATTACTTTGGGATGCCGCAGGGGATGCCAAAATTGTAGAGTCTACTGATTCGCAGAGCTAACTCCATTTTCTCCACTTTCCTTCCTAAAATGGTTCTGATATAAATAAGGATATTTTCTTTTTTTTTAAGTTCTAAAAGCCTGACGAAGGACAACTTTTTAAGACTTATAGCCAAATGTAGGAGAATTTTTAGAGATGAAATATGTATCGTTTTGACACGGGTCAGCTAGTAAAGGAATAATCAAACGATAAATAGGGATGAGATTAAGGTCCATTTATTTTGGGACAAGCTGGCAAAGAAGCTTCCAAATTAAGTTTCAAACCTAAACCCTCAAGGTGTAACGATTTTCCATCAAACGACATTTCTAATTCCATGATGGCCTGCGGTTTACTTAAACACTCTCCCTTGGGTTAGTCTCCTTTTTTTTTCTTTTTTTTTTTTTTCAATCCCAGAATGTCTAGCATGTACCACATGAACTCACGGTTGAGTTGAGCGGATCCTTGATATTCATAGACAGAAGAAAAACCCATGGTATTTTTTTCCCCTCGAGGGATTACACTACCCAATTGTCCTGTAAGAGCTATAAAACTACCTTCCAATGCAAGTACAACAGAAGCTTTCACAAATTCGCTCTACAAAGTGTGAAGGACTTATTTTACTATTTTTGTTTTTACTATTTCGTTCTTTTTTCACAAAAGGTGAAGTAATCCTATTTAGAGAGGGGAGAAAGCGAGTGAATATGTCCTGTGTTAAAGTACTCAAGTTTCCCATCATAAAAATGGACTTCGATTTCCTTGCTGCTACACCCCCAGGATGGAACGCTCCATGAAACAGGAACATACTCGTACGAACAGTAGCAGGATGTCGATGGAATTGCAAGGTTCTCTTTGTATGTTGTACACACATAGCCATTCCCTGTACCAGCAATTCGTACCATTACTTCCACGCTGTCATCCTTATCATCATCATCATCATTGTTCAGAGTGTCCAGGTCCACTCTGTACAGGATTTAGTCCGCCGCTGTATGGGTATTACATGCAGATTTTCTCTTTTTGAGTGTTTGGAGCAGGACAAAGAGAAACATGAGTGTAAAATGTTTAATCTTTCGCATGAGTATATTTTCCAAACAAGGATATAACATTTTTATTGTGTATATGTTGTCTTGTGGGAGTGATGAATTCACCGGACATAATCCATTTTATAGAATGAAAATATTTTAATATCTTTTTTTTTCTCTGGTGGGTCGAGAGACCCTCCCCCAAAAAAAGAAGCGCAAACAGCAGCTGGGAGCAATTTTCTTGTTTACCCATCGAAAGGATAACAACATCTTCTTTACCTAAGCAAATATCCTTTTGTGTGTTGACCTGAAATGAAGGAGGTGGGATGTATGAGAAATATCTTTGCATGGGCAGGAGGCCAAAATCTATAAAATATTTCCACAAAATTGCTGAAATCCGGAAATTGATAAATGTCCTTGAAATGTAGAGGGGATGTGGAGGCACCTAGTCTTTGGCACGGGTTATCGGGATGTCTCTAGGATTTTTTTTTTTTTTTTATGCTTGTTC
This sequence comes from Pocota personata, assembly GCA_963082735.1. Lineage (NCBI taxonomy): Eukaryota > Metazoa > Arthropoda > Insecta > Diptera > Syrphidae > Pocota > Pocota personata. The sequence goes on along the minus strand of OY720429.1, from coordinate 34,041,941 downwards.
GACAGTTTTCTGGTATTTTTTTTTTTCTTTATGACATCGTCAGGAGTTAGTAGTGGGTGTTTGGATGGAATAGTACACGGGTATATGCATACTAAATGGTGTGGGAAATTTATTGACACTAATGTCCTTCCGGGGAAATAATTTTTGAAAAATAATGTTTCCCATGTCGTTTACATGATATGATGACATACTGATGGCGGTGGTAGTGTCGTGATCAGTTTGGGGGCTGCTGATGTAATCGTTGAGAATTTGAATTTTTTGATTGAATTTTGTTGAAAAATAAAGGGATTTCAAGGATATGAGGTGAGTGTGGATATTGTTGAAATAGTAATGAAGTTAAATCCGATGGATTTCTAGAAAATTGTAATACACGCATTTTTCCAACTTTCACTGAGTGAACGAAGATGGTTAGGTATGGTAGAGTACCACTAACCACAACAGCAAGCAAAAGAAACCTTATTTCAGACTAGAGTAAAGAGGCCACAATAAATCAGTGGCCTTCGTCTGGAGATGCATTGTTCTCTTCTACAACTTGGTCGTCGAACGTAAGCATAGCAATCCAATCATCTGCAAAACCTAATTTTATACAAGAGAGTGCATCACTGCATCAAAATACGTTCAGTGTTTGTTGAGAGTAGATTATATTGTGTAATTTTTTGATACGTTATAGGTAAATTTTAGTCAAACCATCTGGCAACACTGTACTGAACCGATTGTCATGTGATTTTCACAGTTTTTTAAGGTGTTGTTGGTATGGGCTACAAATCATTACGTTTGATTTCAGAGGACCGAAAAGCACTGTATAAAGCTTTCAGAAGGAGGTGTCAAATAAGTATCCGATGATTATAGTTGTCAGTATCGAAATTTTCATTTAAATAGTCAATCCAAAGCAAGTGCTATTCATAACACGGCGTCAGTTTATCTCAGAAATGAGTCTAAAGAAGAAGATCACTAACAGGAAAAATGTCTCTAAACGACTTATCAGAATCGCTGCAGATGTGTTAAACAATTGTGAAGTTCAGTCTGTTTCATAGCTTGAGGCGCAAGTCGATTTTCGAGGTACTGTAAAGTGTTTATTTTTTCCTTTACAGTGTACAATTTTCAAGCGATAACAAAGAATTCTTCATTGCAACAGACCGCTACAGCGATCAGGCCAAATGATTGCAAGTTTTGTGTCTGAGAACTGTAACCTCACAAGATGGCGTTATTCATTTCACACATTATGAGTATTCAAGACTTCAGTGATATTTTTTTTTTTATTGTTTTAAATTTTGGACTATGCCATTATGTATGGAGTAGAACATAGGTTAAATGACTGCCACGGGAGTTTTGCAAACTTCGATTTTTCCGATGTATTTTCGGTATATTTATGGCTCTATTGCGACCATAATTCACGGATGTTGGTTTTTAAATGCTCTAAAGTTTGAGCATTGTCTGCATAAACACGATACTGGAGGCCAATTGATGTCGCTAAATATCGAAACTAAACGGCCGGGGAACTTTTCGTGCAACAGATTCAAAGTTGCCTGTGTTGTGTGGCACTTAGCCCTGTCATGTTGGAACCACATGTCGCCTACATCAATTATTTCAATCTCAGGCCAAACAAAGTTGGTTATCATTTGACCGTAGCTCAGAGAATTCACCGTAACAGTGGCGCCTTTGTCTTGAAAAAAAATAAAATAAAATAAAATACGGTCCAAACTGTCATCCGATCAAACTAAACTCTCAACGATCACATTTGGATTCTCAGAACCCCAAGTACTCCAACTTTGTTTGTTTACGTAGCATCCTAGCGAGAAATGACCCTAATCACTGAAGTACATTTTGATCGAAAAATCGGCGTCAACTTGTTGATTTACCAGAACCTAATCGGCATATGTTCTGCGCATTCTGTGGTCAGCAGGCAACAATTTTAATACGTTAAGCGCTGGTTAAACGATCCATATTGTAAAATGGCAATGCAAGAGCTAACTAGCTGTCAGTATGGATGTCAGATTTGACAGATGACATATAGCAGGGATGTAAAATTCCAACCTTGAAATGAATAACCCTTAACATAGTCTGAATTTTTGTAATCAGCTGGAAATAGAGTGATGACCTAAATCTACGCAGCTCGGGCACAGTAGCCTTTTGCAAGTGGATATTACAGCAGTGACAAAAACCCTTAAAATATGTTCAATGAAGTCAATACCATGGGATTGTATTACCATGACTGCTGTTGAGATAAAGTCAAAACTCTGAAGGATACCTGATCGCAGCGGGTTGCGAGATTTAATATCAACTCTGCAATCTTCGGGAACAAGTAGACCAAAAGGTTCTGGTACTAGCTAACAAGAGATGGGATTACAATAAAACTCCCCACCCGTAAAATATTTAGCATGCTCTGACCAAGATATAACAAAGCCAGAACCAGAAAGCTTTACAAAAGTCCAGGGGATCACTCTCGGTGCTCACTAGTCATAATGTACTAAGACACACCGCACAATGTAACTGAATTTCAACGATAATGACCTATGCAGCACCTGTAGTGACGAAAAGGTTCCTGAGCTTACACCCCATTTTCTTTGTCACTGTCCAAGTCTTTGTCGCATAATAAACAGAACTTTAGGAAGGAACTACTTTCACGACATTAAAAAGCTATATATTCTCAAAAACATCGGACGGGCTGAAGGCCTGTATTAGGGATCCACGAGTGAAGCAAGAACAAATAATTCCAACATTTCTGTTTATCGTTCAAAACTTTCAAACGCACCTGTTGTGCGAAACTGCGAAACCTCAACAATCCAAAGTCTCTTTCCGGTGTTCTAGTTTCTCCTATCGCGTCGGAATTCATAATCTTTATAATGAACTTCAAGGTAGAATCGTGCTCTTTGTGCAATGTGACAATGTGGATCAGGCAAAATTATAACTGAGGCAATAACTAGAGTTGACCTACTTTCAGCTGAAGAAATTATTCTAAAAAAAAACCCTGCTTATGTCCTGCCTACTAATCAATTCTTACGGATCACCTAGCTTGATGCTACAATCAATTCTCTTCAAGGATATCCGCTCACTAATTAATCCCAAAATGTCCTTGGGCAACAAGACAAACCCAAATACAAGTAGACTGCTGCTCATTAGAATCATTTCCAAGGTCCTTTCGAGTACAATTCTCCAAATCGGTTTCGATTTGTTAACGTTTTTATTATTATTTTTTGCATGTACCAATACACACCCTTCTCTGTTAAGGACACACCAATAGGCAAAGATAATAAATAAAAGTAAAAAGAAAACACTAAAACAAACACGAAACGAAAGTACGAAAACAATTCCATGTGATGGGGAAAAAAAAAGCAATCGCCCACCCACAAAACGGACGACAGATAGAACAAACAAATAACACAAGCGACGACTTTGACTACTTGAAGTCACTTAAACGTTATCCACTAGCAGAGGGATGTAACGTAGTATACGTGACTTTCTTGCAATATTAAGGATTTTTTTTTTCCGGATTTCTTTTTTATTTAAGGTGGTGGATATTTTAATCGAGCAATTTTGTCCGGGACGTGCGTTTCTCTTTTCCTTGAAGACCCTTCCACTTTCGTCCTTCGATTTGAAATAAAAAAAAAACTCAGAAAATTGAAATAAAATAGAAAATCTCAAACAGGATATCCACCAATGAAAAAAATTCAAATCGCAATCATAACGCGCGTTGCAGATACTTTATGTGTGCTCTGTGTATCCTGGTGGATAGAATAATTCGAATCCTTCCCTGAAAGAGGATATTTTATATATATATATTTTTTCCCCGTCTCCTGTGCCTTTGAATTTCTATAACTTGACATAGCAATGTCATATCTAGAAAAGGAAAACGAAAGAAAATATAAAATTCTAGTTAATAGCATCGCAAGGACATTGGTAAAGGAAGCGAAAGAAAAATCTAAAGGAACTGCTTGTGACAGGATAGATAAGGGTGATGCCGATTCAAGTCAGGAGAAGGATATATAAAAAAAAAAAAATACACCATCTATGTATGTAGGTTGTCCCGCTTTCCCGAAATTGAGAAAAGGATAAGGAATAAGGATGTCTTTCTTTCTTTTTTTTTTTTCATTGGGGGTCCAGCATTTCATCTTACATCCGCATTATGATTAAAACCAAGAAATGGACAAAATTGGGGAATACGAGCATATCCTTCTGACAACTCGGACTCGATATTTGAGATAGGGAATCTCTTCTTACGTACCGTACCGAGGATACGACTACTCATATATATAGAAGAATTTAGAAACCTTATCCTGTGATGCGGTACAATGATTTTAATGCGAAATTGAAAGACATACATCTACTCTGGAGCGGGACGACGAAGAAAAGGATTATTGTTTTATGTCGTAAAATTGTTGCGAGGTAACAAGCCATGAAAAACGAAATTAATCTGAAATTCTACGAATTAGGTTCGAGGCACTTTCGACCAATTTATGGACTAAAATTTCTAGGAATTTCTTAATCACATTTTTAAAGCTTTATTTCGCCTTTGGAAATATTACTTAGTTGGGAAACCTACCCTTAACTGGGCATTAGAAGTTCTCTTTTTTCTTTTTTTTTTTTTTTTTTTTTTGAAAATTGAGAAGCTCTACTCGTACTTATAGGGAGGAAGGGACTTGGTTTGGGAAATTTGATTTGGCGAATAATTGTGTTTTCTGAAAAGTTTAAGTGGATAGAGCAATAAGTAAGAGGCAATTGTATTCAGAGATTTTCAGCTCCAGGCGAAATTTCCAGATTTGCTTACAGATTCACTGTGATACCTTTACGAGAACTAGCATCAAAGGCGTTAAATGAATTAGAGATGTCGGAGTGGCATTGGGAAAGTTGCCGGCTTAAAAACCAAAAGGGTAAGTGGATTATAAGTATATAGTGGGCGCAGTGACTGAGTGGGAGATTCAAGATTCGAATCACAGAAAACACGAACAAAAAAAAAGAATGTCGAATGGTCTCACCTCTCGCGAATGTCTGACAAACATTCGAGATTAAAATTGTTATAAGAAACTTCTCGCAATCGAAAAAAGGTATAAAACTGTAGGTCCCTACCATTTGCTCGGTGTATACATAGCACGAGTGGCTGCGAGAAGCTATACCAAGTCCTGGGCTATTAGCGCCAAAATATTTAATTATTTATTTTAAATGAAGTATAAAGCCTCCATCACCCATATTGGTGGACCGTGAGAAAACGAATAAAGAAGAAGGATATACGTTACTGATAGTAATACAAATTAATGTAAACAGTAATAATCACTTGAAATGACCAACCGCCTATGGGATATCTACTGAAGATGTCAGACATAAAGCCTAGATGTGAACCTTCCACTAAAAAAAAAAACTAAAACATGTCAAAGTCTATTTACGCGCACATGTAAATAGACTTTCGGCAAGTGACACATATAATTTAATTTAATTTAAGTAGAGGCGAACGCACCCATTTATTCGGCTTAAAAAAGTTTTTTTTTTTTTTAGGTTTGTTTTTCGAATTGGCAATACTTTTTCCAGCCAGTTTGACAGTTGACAGCTGATTTGTGCTCAGTTTGGTTTGCCATTTCACCATGAATAGACTTATGCCAGAGCAACAACGGTTGCAAATTGTGTAAATTTATTTCGAAAATCGTGGTTCAGTTCGAGAAACTTATCCTCATTCACCACGAAATTTTGTTCAGCGATGAGACTCATTTTTAGTTGAATGACTACGTCAACAAGCAAAATTGCTGCATTTGGAGTGAAGAAAGTCCACAAGCCATTATTGAGACGCCGTTACACCCATAAAAAGTCACTGTTTGGCGTGCTTTATGGGCTGGTGGAGTCATTGGTCCATATTTTTTCAAAAGTGATGGCAGCCCGAACGATACAGTCAATGGCAAGCACTATAGATCCATGATCACTGACTTTTTCAGTCCCCAATTGAATGGCAACAATGTGGAAGGTCTGTGGTTTCAACAAGACGGCGCAACATGCAACACTGCGCGCGCCATAATCAATTTATTGAAGGAAACATTCGATGAGCACATAATTTCGCGTAATGGGCATGTGAATTGGCCCTCCAAGATCGTGTGATTTAACACCTTTGGATTATATTTTGTGGGGATAAGTGATGTCGCTAGTCTACGCCGATAAACCAGAGACGATGGATGACTTGGAAGATGCGTTATTGCCGATGTACGACCACAGCTAATAGAAAATTGGACTTCCAGATTACGCTTTATTCGAGCCAGCCACGGCGCTCATATGTCCGATGTTATATTTAAGCATTAATGGCGTAAAATTATCTTTCCAATAAACCCAATACAATGGCCATTACCACTATTTTTATGTGTTTTATTTCATTTTAAAGTTCTATACTTCTAAAAAAAAATCACCCTTTATAAAAATGTGCAGTCGACATAAGCTGAGAGGAGTCGATGAATGAAGAGAATGTCTGCTACGAGTACGTCCCTGCGTTCTTCAAGGGTATTCAAGTTAATGAGGTTGAAGTAGTCTTGATAGGGAGACCAAGAAACAAAGTCGTTCCAGAGTAGACTTCGAAGAGCAAATCAATGAAAACGACCGACGTTGAATATTCTCGATTCTAGATATGTACATGAACTCGCTGAAAAAGGACCACGCTTGACTAGAGTACTCGAGCAGTGGGCGAAAAAAGGTAATGCAAATGGATCTGGTTACATAAGGGTTGGAGAATTCTTTGGACCCTGAGTGATAAGTTTGCTTTAAGGATTATGTCATCCATATGCGAACGGAAATTTAGCTGCCAAGGTCGCGAAGAGGTTGAACGATTGATGTAGGGTGACATTGGAGAACGTAAAGTTGGGGAGGGGTCTTGTTGCACTTACGAGACATGGTAATAAATTGGTATATGACGATGTTGAGTTCTAAGCAATTTTCGAGGCACCAAATCTAAAAACTACAGAGGTCATGTTGAACGACACTACAGTCTTGGGGTAAAGAAATAGCTTTGACAAATTTGGTATCGTCAGAGTAGAGGGAGAGGGAGAAGTGTTTAATGACCATCCCAAGATCGTTTATAATTTGGATGAAGAGAAGGGGATCTATATGGCTGCCTTGTGGAACACCAGATGTGACCAAGAAGGGAGCTGAAAGAGCGGACCTGAAGCGATTTCCAGGTAAGAAGATATTCATTTTAACAATATGGGTTCAAAGTTGAGGCCAGGTAGTTTGAAAAGGATTAGTTGATGAGATATCTTATCAAAAGCTTCAGTAAAATCGATTGCAATAACATCGACTTCGTTGCCAATTTTTAGGGCACATATTCCTTGAAATTACTCTTTAAAGACTTGACCATCTTCTGTAGATACTTCATCTTCTAGCGATGAATATAATAACTCTTTAGCTTTAATTTTGAGGGTTGGCATCCTACACTTTAGCTGTGGGCAACAGAGACTTAACCGCAGCGCGATACGCACAAAATCGACTAGCCTCCACTCTCACAACTTGTGCGTTAACTACTGTAGGTAAATTTTATTAAAAAAAAAAATTAATGTGTCACAAAGCAAAAGTAAAAATATACTATATGTATTAACTGCGCCAACTACAGAGACATCAGCAGCATCGCGCACAAGATCTTATCTGCTATGTTGTGTGAATGCCTGAAACCTTTCGTCAACAACCTTATTGCGCCAATTAGTGCAGCTTTAGGCCAGGAAAATTCACAATCGATACGAAAACTCAAGAAGCCCAAATCGATAATCACCATCTCTTTGTCGATTTTGAGATGGCCTACGACAGCATTTATAGAGACGAGCTATACAGAGCCATGTCTAGTTTTGGCATCCATGCTAAATTCGTTTGTCTGTGCTGGATGACGATTGGGAATGCTCGCTGATCCATCAAGGTCGGCAACGACTTCATCCAGACCTTTGATGCCAATATAAGGATTTAGGCAAGGTGTTGCGCTGTTATGTGATATCGACATAATTGACAGGAATCGGCGGGCTGTCACCGGTGTGTTCGCAATTCTTAGCGATGAACGAGGGCAAATCAAAGTATGTATATGCTGTCAACAAAAAGGGACACCCAACATCGACGAATCGGACAGAACGTCACAACTTCGAGGTTGCTAGGAACTTTGTATACCTCGGCTGTGCTATCACATCAGACAACATCAGCGCAGAAATCAAACGAAGAATAACTCTTCCCAATCGCTATTTCCTTAGGCTGAGAAGGCAATTGAGTAGTAAGTAAAACCTTGATAATCCCAGTCCTGTTCTATGGCGTTTAAGTATGGACTATATCGAAAGCAGATGAAGATATCCTTGGTCGTTAAGAGGGAACAATTCTTCATAAGATGTTCGGTCCCGTTTGCATTGAAGAGCTTTGGAGGAGGAGATTCAACAACGAACTGTACGTGCTGTACAGCGACATCGACTTAGTCAAAAAACTGCGCATCTCGTTTGAGATGACTAGGACGAATAGACATCATCACTCCGGCCCGCGTGGACTTCGAATCTAACCCGGAGGAACGACGCAGTAGAGGAAGACCTTGCCTTAGGTGGCGCGCACAAGTAGAATGGAATCTCAAACAATTTGGAGTGCGCAACTGGAGGCAGTTAGGTAAAGACCGGGCTATCTAGCGAGGCTTGTTGGTTGAGACCCAAGGTCACCCCGAACTGTAGCGTCACCTAAATAAGTAAGTACCTATATTGTAAGTAAAAGAAGTAAATAATACGGTGTACCGATATTTGCTCAAAAGTTGATATTTAAGAACCACCCTACTGTGTGTGTATGCACACTCTTACATAGTACGGGTTATTCATTTTGTGTTTCAGGTAAATTTCGATGACTTTTCCGCAGATTTCTGGCTGTATTGCTGCCATAACTTCATGGATGTTGGTTTTAAGTGCTCCGAAGTTTGGGGGTTGTTGGGGGTTGTTTGAACAACATGTCGCTCACATCAATGTCTCCAATCTCAAGCCAAAAAAGTTGATTACCATTTGACCATAGTGCAGACAATTCACCGTAACAGTGGTGCCTTCGTCATTTCCAAAAAAAATACGGTCCGAACACGCCGCCACAACGCGCACCAAACTGTCACTCGTGGTGGATGCAATGGCCTCTAAATGATCACATTTGGATCAGAAAATCAAATTCTGCAATTTTGTTTATTTACATAGCTGCCGAGCTAGCTAATGAAGATTTTGTTCGAAAAATTGGGCGATTATGATGACCATAATCTGTCCTTTGATCGCGATGATATCTGTGCATTTAACTGTTATTTTTATAGTAAGATCCATATTGTAAAATGGAAAGTCAAGAATTAACTACCTGTCACAATGGATGACAGATGACAGATGTCAGATGACAACCTCGAAATAAATAACCCTACTGTTTTATAAAATAAAGACTTTTGTTTTTCATCACACTCTTAATCCTCATTAACCATTTTTCAGTTGCAAATTTATTTTATTTTAACAAATAAATTAAAATTCAATAAAGCATGAAAATAAATGACCACTAAAGGCTCAAACGAGCCTTCGATTATCGTTATCGTAAGACAATGAATTTCATAAATGTTTAATGACAATCAACTGGAGATATTTAATTTTACCATGAAATCCTGTGAAACCCAATCAATGATTTTAATACTTCTCAGCTTTGTGAGTATAACAATGCAACGTTAATTGTCCTTAAATTCATTCGTACGGATATGTGATTTTTGTTCTCTTTCACATAGACTACACCCGTATAAATATGTAAAAAAAAATGAATATTTCTTCATTTGCATTCGTGTCAGTATGCACTTTATGCATTTTCAAAAGCAAATTCAACAATTCCAGCAGAAACCCAATATTTCACTTTCGTTGAACATAGTGAATTCCTATTTTTGTCCTCTCGTCCCAGTTTCTTTGAGAAGAAATATTGATCCGGACTGCAAATAGGCTATTTAAAAAATACATCTGGGATACACAAACAAATGGAGCTTTACTTTTGTTTCAGGTTGTGTTTCCAAATATATTTAAAAAAAAAGCCCTTGTTCAATACCCAACATGAAATGACATCTGGTGCCCAGTTCACACAATCCTTAAAAAAATATCACATGGAAAAAGCCAGCTAAACGCCAATGCATGACCACCCTACTCTGAATGGGGAAACCTTCCCCGGTTTATTAAATGGATTCCTCTCTCTGCTTCTGTGAATACAATTAACGTGAAAAGGATGAAGGATTGCAAATGTCAAAATACGCAGTTATATGCAAAACAATTTCAAATATTTCTGCATGCGAGAGAGCAGGCATTTTGTGGTAAACTTTCCTGTTTTATTGAACATTATTTTTTTTTTTTTGTTGCGCTTTTTATTAATAAATCGAGCAAGCAAAACAATTTCGTTTGCATAAAATATAAATTATTTTTTTTATGGTCACTCTCTGCAGCTGACATAACGTAAACAATGTCACCTGAATCATAGGCAGCCACTGGTAATGTTTGGCTATGTTGACCTTTAAAGCAGTTTTATTGATTTTCCTTTGAAAGGGGATTTAAAAAAAAAAACGGAAGAACAAGCCAAAGGCTACAATGCACCTCTAACCGATTGTGTATACATATATGTACACATTTAATCAAAAAAAATTTATAAAAAATACGGAATATAAAAAATGTTTTTTTAAGAGTTTTTTTTTCAATATGGCAACACTCAGACAGCTTATAGTTACTGCCCAAACACAATGAAGAAGCGCTGCAGCAAATGAAGTCGCTGTAGTACAAACTGTCAAATACGTCGTTCACTGAGGTAGCAACGCACGTACACAATGGTGAAGTGCAGATCGATTGCTCAAGCTGTCAAAACGGAAAGATAATCGCGATGTGTTTCGTTAAAATGTTTTTTGTGGTGGATTTATTTTATAATAATGCATGCTATGAATTTCTCTGTTGACGGTTCTGCAATTTTCGTTTTTTTATTTTCGTTTTTAACTGTCAAAAAGTAGTGCAGCTCGTTCGGAAGTTGAAGTTGACTCAACTGAAACTGCAGCTACTTTTCCTACTTCGGCTGCAGCTTCGCATTGTGTTCGTGTTATAGGAAGTACGAGTATTTCAACTTTGACAGCTTCAGCTTCACCATTTTGTTCGGGCAGTAAATCTGACAGCTGACACCATCTTTTTATTCACAATTGTTTGGCAAATCATAATTCAAGCACCGAGCAGCGCTTACGAAAAATCAGTATTCAGTGAACAATTTTTATAGAGCGTTACGCCAATTTTAAGATCAACATAATCGACCAACTGAGTCGGCTATTCGCATGACAATTGAAAAATTTCGCACTATATTTACTCTTTTGGACTGCAAGCCACCGACAAGAATATATAGAGTGCGCATAGATGAAAATATAGACGACGTTGAAGGAGATCCTAATTCATCGATTCGTCATCGTGAGCAAGAACTTGTCCTGTGTCCATCGACTTTGTGGAAGATGTCGCGCAAGGTTCCTGGTTTACACGCTTACAAGATTCAATTGGTCCAAGAACTGAAGCCGAACGATAATCGTTTGCGTCGTCAGTTCAGTGATTGGGCCCTTGAACAGTTGGAAGTCGATCCACTTGATTGCCGCCAAATTTTGTTCAGTGATGAGGCTCACTTCTGTCTCAGTGGCTTTGTTAATAAGGAAAATTGTCGGATTTAGAGTCAGGAAAACCCAAAGGTGGCTCACCATCAGCTACCGATTCACACCGAAAAATGCACTGTTTGGTGCGGTTTATGGGCTTGCGGCATCATCAGGCCCTACTTCCTCAAAAATGAAGAAAATCGAAATGTCACCGTCAATGGCGCCCGGTGCATAGCCCATGATCAACGATTTTTTGATTCCAAAAGTGTGTGCACATGGTCTGCAGGACATTTGGTTTCAATAGGATGGTGCCAGATGCCATACTGCCGGACAATATTATCTCCAGAAATGGACTTGTGGCCTGGCCTTCAAGATCGTGTGATTTGACGCCGCTGGACTAAGTCATTGGTCTGTGCGGACAAGCCAACAACGATTCCAGCCTTGGAAGCCAACATCAAGCGCACCATTCGTGAGATACGACGTCAAATGCTCGAAAATTGGAGCTCCAGGATGCAGTTCCCGAGAGGCTCCCGTAGTGGCCATCGAAATCAATTTTAAATAAAAAAAACGTTGGCTCATTTGCTCAACTTGTGTGTGTTTTATTTCAATTTCAAATTACATAGCTCTTTAAAAAAACACCCTTTACCTCATCCTCCAGTTTCTAACCCATTCTTAATAAAGTAAGCATGACTTTGTGACCAGTCAAGTGGGCGTGGTTATGCCCAATGTATGGGCGAATTGCAGAGAATAGTACGTCTATATTTTTTGTTAAAGAAATAATTTTCTGTTTCTAGTATTGAAAAAGTATTAAAGAAATAATTTTGAAAAAGTGACATTATTTGAGGGGTGTCTGTGGGAGGGTTTCAAAAATGTTCACACTTGTACTGTCATCGTCTCCTTAACAATTTAAGGCAAAAAAACTGGTGACATGTGGACGGAAGGACGGAAGGACGGAAAGACGGACGGTCATGGCTAAATCGACATAACTTTTGATTCTAATCATGATGAAGACTATCGAAAATTATGTACCCACAATTATTATACCCGATGGGAATATACAAATTAGATTTTAGAACATCTTGAATTCACTGATTTTTGTCGCTCTCCAGCGCGTTCTACTGACCATTTTGCTTTGGTCTTGGTGGCTTCTTCCGTTTTTTTTTTTTTTAATGAAAGGTGTGTGCAATGCTTAACACATATCTTAAGAATATAAAATGTTGTTGTTGGTATGTTGTTGAGATTCGTGCGATGTATGCGTATAACTCAAGAACGACTGAATCGATTCCAATGCTGTTTGCTTTGTTGATTAGGTAATTTATCTCAGAATATTTATGAATGGCTAAACATTGTGCTTTCAAAGCTATACGGTCAAAATGCACACAAAGACTTATCCTATTTGAATTTAATTGTTTTTATCAATTAAGTCATTATGTAGTGGACACTTGAAGGTATGAATCATCTTCACACAATATCCTGAACAATCAGCAAAATAAGACTACCAGTGAGTACCGCTGCCGCAGTCAGTGGGGACTGTTTCTTTTTGGCTGTATATGCCTAGTATGGACAAAAATAAACACATTCATTGCTATAAAACAAAAACCTCAAAAGATAATTCAGTAAACCTTTCAGGATTTATTCTTACATGTATTCCGAACAAAAAAAAAAAAAAAACTTTATTCAAAATGGCTTCCTCTGGCCTTTAGTTGCTTAGGTCAATCATCAATTCCAACACGCACCTCGTTAATTTGAAAACTAGCCGCAACTTCGGTCAGAGCTCGCTTTAAGAATTTCATGTTACAGAATGTTTTTTGGCACACAATATGCTTTAAGAAAGTCAAGAATTTGTGATCCAGTGGAAAGAAAGGTCTGGACTGACGGACGTCGGTCTTCGGTACCAATGAAACGGGGTACATTTCTCTGGAGCCAGGTATGGATAGTTTTAGCTTTATGGGGTAGCGCAGGATTCTAAAACCTAAACGCTCTGCTGGTACACCATGACTGATGCTGGTCGGTGTTCTTTCCGGACCCTTGGGATCATTTTGTTTGTTGAATTTTGTTTGCATCATGAAGATTTTCTCATCGGTAAACAGAATTTGTCTGTGCAGAACAGCACCGTATTCTACCAAAAGTCGCCCCGATTTTTGGACCCCACTCTTGTAAAGGCCATAGTTAACAATCTTCCAGTATGGCATTTGAATGCCGCGGCCCCAGTTTTTGAGTACAAATATCTCGAAAACAGTGCACCATGCGAGAAAATTATGAAGATTACAGATCTTCAGATCTTAGGTTTTGAAATTGTTTATTTTTTTCAAAATTGTATGTAGGCAGTTCGCTAAAATGCCCATATTCTTGCTGTAAAACTGCCTGCATTCAATTGATTCCAGAATCAAGAAATGCTTTCTGGAAAACTACTGTTTAATGGCATTGTTGTGCATGCTACTCGTATCTATAGTGATGGAAAACGCCATCAATGCTGATATAATCAAATACTTGGAGGGACACAAACTGATAAATGACCGGCAGTATGATTTTCGCAGCCACGGTTCACTTGGAGATCTGCTGAGCTACATAAACTACCTATGGACCTCATCCAACAGCAAGGGGAATCAAGAGTCGTTGCCCTCGATATATCAAAAGCTTTCGATCGGGTTTGGCATAGCGCCCTATTAAACAAGCTAGCTTAGTATGGACTAATAGCTCTGCGGTTGGACGGAACATTTCCTTCATTACAGATCAATTTAAGTTATGTTTAATGGTGTGTCTTCCGCTATATTTGCTGTAAAAGCTGGAGTGCCTCGGGGTTCTATAATTTCATCAACTCCGTTTGTACTCCATAGCGATGACCCTCTACAAACAAGTTTACAGTCAACAGCACTCTAATTTCAACTAGCAGTACGCCCGGAATGCAAATACATCACATCGTCAGAGATGCGAACTCATTAAATGAAGACCCGTAGAAAATCTTGCAGTGGAAAAAAGCTAACTTAGTCGACTTCAATGTGAAGAAAACCCAATTTACCGCCTTTTCCGGAAAGTACTCTTCTACTGTACCACAGTTTCAAATGAATGACCAAATTATCAATCCCAAGGAAATCATGCATCTGCTTGGCGTCACAGTCAACTCTGGTGTAATATGGCACCTGGCTGCAGGACAAGTAAAATATAGAATTCACTTCTAGGAGACATAATTTCAGAAGCCTCCAATAATTCAAGAGTGGAATCAACAGGTCGGGGCGCTGCCTCAGTTTTATACTCGATATTGGCGAATATGTATATATGTACTTTTTCTTGAGTGCAAATATCCTAAAAACGGTTGTTTTTTAGTTTTCCATTCCAGAATGGTATGAACGCAACGCTAATGGAGCCAACACGGAGTCTTTCTGTTGTACGCTTGTAACTTTTGAACCGTTTAAACTAGAGTGCTGAAATTTTGCACAAAAATAGTAAGCGGTGGTTAAGAAATGCAACAGTAATCATTTTTGTGAGGGGGCTTTTTGGGGCATAATGTACCCCAATAGTTGTATGGGATATCGATACAATCTATACAATCTTCTGATGGGAATATTTCAATTTATACAAGACGGACGGGGGTCAGCTAGTACTGACTGTAAAATTATGAAAAATTCATTAGTTTTAGGTTGATCTAACTTTTGTCAATTTCCGCTGTCACTTACAAGGTAAAAACGAAGTAGGAACGGAACTCTGTCTGTCTGTCTGTCAAAGATAGATTTTACTAAACCTCATACAATTTAGTAGTGGAATTAAAATTAATAAATTGCCTAAACTGATCGAGGAGCTTAGAGGTTACGTAAAATCTGTGTCACTAGAATGCGAGAAGCATAAAAAACTTCTAAATCCGCTACAGTTTTTTAAATTCCTCACAGAATCTTCACAAAAGGTTCACTAATTGTCACCATAACTCCTACAAGATACTTTCATTTGCTCACAACAATATCCAACAAATTAGTAACAATAGCTTTGCAGAGTATCTCTGCTAAGCTGTACTTATAGCTTAAAAAGCATTAAACGCATCTAAAGCCCTCTCATGTCAATTAGGTTACACACACATTAATAAATCGCAACTCCATTGTCCTCGAGTATATCAATTATTTCTCACTCATGGCATCCCGTCTTATCCCATTAAACCGTTTTGCTTAGCTTACACACATGACATCCCTGCTGAGATGTAAAGGACCCCACAACCACACACACATACACACAAAAATTGTCATTCATATTAATAAGCAAAATCTCCTGCTCCACCAGGCTCATCTAATGCTTCTCGCAGAACGTTTCCAGAGAAATCATCTCTCCCATGGAGATGATTTAAATTTTATGTTCCGCAGAAAAATGGCGTCTGCAGTCTTCACATCAGTGGGTGGGTTAAATGTATAAAAATTTCATATACGAGTGTATGCGTGCAATCAAAAATAAATAAAGGAAACGTGTGCCAGGAAACTAAAGTGAAACATTTCATTAATATTTTGTCGTTTGTTTGTTTTTTTTTTCTTTTTTTTTTTCTTATTTTCATTTCGTCCTTTTTTTGTGTTTTAGTCCTGTTTAGTTGTTTTTGTAAGAAATACAATGAAATGAATGAAATGAAATTAAATTCTCCCCGTCTCTGTGTCATATGTGTTGCCATGAGGATATGTTTTCCTTCTGCTTGTCCTTTTTTCGGGGAAATGCGACTGATGCGGAAGATAATTAAGACATCATTCCCCCACCGGGGGTGGATGGCATCAATGGTTTTTCATCAAAATATTCCACACAAAAGAATACAAAACTTTTTTGCGGTCCATCTGAAAAAGGGATTTACCTCAATCCTTGGCATAAAAACGAACACAAACAAAAATTCCTCAATTATTTGTGCTTGCGATGTGACCATTTAGCCCTCATGTATACGGGTTTGTAGTCAACCCCGCCTTTCGTTGTAATATACTCCCGGTGCCATTAACATTATTATGGTTCCGCCCAGAGGACCAATAAATTTTGCAATTCTTTAATAATGCTAAGGGCGCACCGCGCCGCGCAACATATACAAGTGAGGGTCCTTTGTGCGTACCTTCATTTCACGGGGGCTGACGGTATATTTTCTGTTTTTTTATGGATTAAAGTTATACTCACATAGCAGAGAGGGTGGGCACGTAATGTGCGGGCGGGGTAGTAAATGTGCAATGAAGAGATCTAGGGGAAAACTGGAAGACACTGATGAGGGTGAATAAGAATTTTTACGGGTCTATAATACAGTTGCAGGATAAGTACTTCGATAAGATAAGGCTGAAACGTGATCGATTGAAGAATGCCTACGTCGGAGCAAATACTTAGGATGTACATGAAGGTATTTCTAATTAATGCTTACATTTGGCTTGTAAAGTCTGCGAGAGTGCCTCGTCTTCAAATTAAAATTGTACACGAAGTAGCAATCGAGAGGTAACAAACAAGATGGAAGTTTCCCAATTAATAGCATGATTGCCCTACGAAGGGAAGTTAAGGCTAGTTCAGATGAAAAAATTAAGAACGACGCCCTAAGCTCTGGAACGTCTGCATTAGCAACAAATTCTGAGTGGGATTGATATAAACACCGAAAACAATAGAATACTAAAGCTAGGGCTACCCAACTCTGTTTAACATGCAGCTGTACCTAACCTACACTAGATGAACATAACCCTCTTTTAGCAGCAGCAAGAATGAGATTGTTATTGCTGGCTAATGATCACAAATCCACCTGCCAAGCTCAGTAAGAGAGTCAAGTTAAATGCTTTCTTCTCGGGTCTACAGGGGTAGGTGTTTACTCGCCAGATAACTATCAGGGAGGCTACATTGAGACTGATCCCCAAAAAGGTGTGACAAAACTCTCTGAAGCCGGGAGAAAGATCATATTTCTGTATTCATAGTTAACTGTATAGACGTTAATGGTCACGATTAACTATATGCTTGAAAGAATTCCAAGCTGTATACGGTAGAGCTACTGTATATAGTAGTACTGCTCGATCTGCCTATAAAACAGTTACTGCAACTGCAGAAGAAAGTTCTATCGACTAACGACTGGAAAGTTTTGTCTAACCCCCAGAGTCTTGTATTAACCAGTTCGATGAACGAATGTTGGATGAAATATCTTGACGACCTAAACTGTCCAAAAACAGGGTACTTTTTTGAATCAAGAAGATCCTGAACTAAATCAAAAGAGTCCAACAAGGAGGTTAATCAATTACTTCCATCGGGCACGGGCTCTGTTGTTCCAATTTCTCGAAATCTGTACCACTTAAGCAGAAGTGACACGTCAAGACTCCACAACTTGTCAAAAAATGTTTGATCCTCCACAAAATGTAAAAACTATAAATACATTTTCCGTCCTTTCTGTTACCTCCTGCAACCTTTGTACTACAAGTACAATACCAGCAAATTATTCAATGAACTGTAGAAGTGTTTGGAAACAGAATAACCGCAGGGTGTGAGTCGGGGCATTGTCGTGGTTTTTGGTCCAGAGTGAACAATCGCGGCATTCATCGCGCCGACAGCTTTCTCATATCCAAATAATTTTTCAAAACGTTATGCACGCGATCATTTGAGATGCCTACACCCTCACCAATCTCACGCACTTTATTCTCCGTTCGTCCATCACCATACTATGAATTTTATGGACCATTTCTGGCGTGGTGACCTCAATTGGACGTCCTTTGTGCTCATATCACTTTAAAATTTTCGGAACAATTTGTAAATCATTTCAAGTGGCGACGTAATGTTTATCCAACTTTTCTTTGGTTTCCGCAACTGTTCGGAAATGCGTATTATTATTTGAAGAGGAAAATAATAACGCACGAAATTAATTTTTCTACACGTTTACAAAAATACGAACAAAATTGTCTGCTTGTCGGCTGTAAAACACAAACTAAATGACGTACTCGTATCTGTCTAAATTTTAAATGTCGGAATGTGCAAGCGTTGTTCTAGTGTAAGTCTATTCATGGTGAAATGACAAACCAAACCAAACTGAGCACAAATCAGCTGTCATCTGTCAAATTGGCTGGCGCTGGAAAAAGTGTTGCCACCCCTTTACCTTAATGCCACCCTTTACCTTAATGATTGTTGAATGCAGATCTAAAAATGGAGTCCATTTTGTTCTATGGTTTAAGGTTTTTTGACAAACGCAATTTAAAAAAAAAAAATATACAGGAAAGCAACAATTCGCCTAGAACGGATCGTATGATACCCCAATAAAGTGAGTATGGCATTGCGAAATTTTTAATACATCTATTAAGAATGTATTTCTGCGATTCTTGAGTTTTTTTTAATCAAAAAACTGAAATTTCTTAGCAAAAAATGGGTGTGGCTGGATTGCTGGAGCAATATACCGCAGGCAACAATTCAAAAATTGATAGCTAGAATGCCAAGAATTGTAAAAGCAAGTAATCGAATACTTTTTCTACAAAAAATTCTCAAAAAACTGCGTTTTTTTAGCAGAAAGTGAGTGTGGCTCCCAAAGTTTGTAACCGAAGTTCAAGGATTCTGATCAAATATTCACAATAGGACCTAACCATTACCGTAAATACATAGCTTAGAAAAAGCAATATATGTTGTTTTTTGGCTTGTCAAAGAAAGGGCGTGGCCACGGATAATGTAAGGACGAAATGTAGAGAAAATCAATGTCTACATATGTTGTCTCAACGATATTTTTCAGTCAATAGAAATATTGAGAAAATAGTTTTTTTTTAAAGCGAGCGTGTTTGTGGGCGGATTTTAAAAAAATGTTTACATTTGTACTTCGAATACTAAAACAGGAAATAACAAAGTTACGCGGCCGCAAAGAGCATTTTTATTGCATCTCTTACATACAGTGCAGGCTAAAAGTTTGAGGCTTGTACCTAAATTTTCTATCTGAACAATACATAATACATTCAGATAATAAAAGTCGGATTTTACACCCACGTTTTTGAACAGTCCGCATTTTGTGCGGGAAAAACCGCTTTTGTGGTTTATTGGTTTATTATTCAGGAATCCTTGCATCAAAAGGGTTCTCAAATCCCAAAATTTGTCGACCAATATTTGAAGAAAACGCTGTGACCTCTGCACTAAGATTAATTGGCGAAGGATTCGTATTCCAATAGGACAACAACCCTAAACACACGTTATGACTTTGTCAAGACTACTTGAAACAAAGGGAAGATGAAGAAATCTTACAAATCATGATATGACAGCCGCAATCACCAGATTTAAACCCCATAGAGTTTCTGTGCGAGAAACTGGATAGAAGGGGCCGGGATCAATGCCCATCATCAGAATCTGTGTTGTAATATACTATTCGATTGCTGGAGCAATATACCATAGGCTACAATTTAACAAAACTGATAGCTAGAATGCTAAGGATTGTAAAAAATAGTAATCGAATGTAAGGAGGCTTTTTCGACGAAAAATCGGTTTAAGTGATTTCTTCTTATTTTTAATCAATTCCTTTATTTTAAGAACAAAATGAAAATATTTTTCTTCTTATTTTGGTTTCATATGCCCCGTTCATTTTGCATGATTATTATTCTACTAAAGAGTTTTTTTCGATATTAGATTTTGTTTTTCCTCCGAGCTACGAGGGTGGGTCAACAAGTCCCTGAAAAATGAAATAAGGAACACTCTTTTCGGTATAAAAACATTTTATTTTTCAACATAGTCTCCTTTTAGCTCTATACACTTCATCCAACGTTTCTCCTATTTTTTGATGCCCTCCAAATAATACGATTTCTCGAGCCCCTCAAAATAAGCATTTGTTTCAGCGATGACCTCTTCATTCGACCCAAATCACTTACCTCCGAGCCATTTCTTCATGTTTGGAAACAAGAAATAGTCGCAGGGGGCTAAATCTGGGGAATATGCTGGATGAGGGAGGAGTTCTTAGCCTAACTCATGCAATTTTGCCATTGCGATTGCGGGCTTTTGCGCCGGTGCGTTGTCCTGATGAAAAAAAAACTTTTTTCTTCGCCAAATGCCGCCGTTTTTGCTTCAATTCGTCTTGAAATCGATCCAACAGCTCTGCGTAATATGCGCCGGTGATCGTTTTACCATTTTCAAAGTAATCGATGTGAATAACACCGCGCGCATCCCAAAAAACTGTCGCCATGACCTTGTTTGCTGACAAACCCGCCTTGGCCTTCTTCGACTTCGATTCACCAGGAGAAGTCCATTGTTTTGACTGTTCCTTGGTTTCTGGTGTGTTGTGGTGAATCCAGGTTTCATCCACGGTTACGAAACGGCGTCACTTGTGCTTGAACGACCGCACCGAAATTCAGTAAACCAGATGTGAATGGTTCCAATCGATGGTGAAGAGTCCCCATAATATTTTTCGAGCTTTTGTTTGGTTTGTGTGATAGTTTTTTCTCGCAAAAAATAGTGTTTAATGAGCACTCGAAATTCACTTTTTTCCATTTTAACGAAAATGCTAGTAGGCGTCAATATTAAATGGCTGCCACAACAAAACTATTTGACAGATCTGTCTGAAAATTTGACAAAAAAAAAAAATAAATTTAAGGTGACGACACAATTTGTGTTAATTTTCAGGGACTTATGGACCCACCCACGTATGAGGGCGGCCTCAAACTTTTGGCCTGCTGTAAGTGCAGTGTAAGTGATCAATCTCCATCAAAAACTAATTGATTGAATAAAGGATATGACTGTATTGCAAGTACTTGCTTGTATTTGTTACTTTTTCGTAAAATATCCAGATTTCAAAATTAAGCAAAATCTATAAGAAAAGACAAAATTTTAAAAAATGCATCAAAAGGATAAACAAAATTATGTTAACCATGTGCCTAGTATTTGAGCTTTTATTTGTAGGAGAATTGGCTTTGCAAATTTGGCATTATTGCTATTTTTAAATAGCTGTTTCGAAATATACATAATGTAAACTAGCAATGAAAATAACCAGTATCATATAATTTTTATAACATGCTGCTATATTGGATTATTTAATGTGGTCGACAAATGGCAGTAGTTCTCAATTCTTATTACTTTATATTGTTTTTGCTATAAAAATGCGCAACACCATCATTTTTGTGTTAGTCTCAACTATTTGATGCTTAATACTTTGCAATAAAATACTAAATAAATACCTAGGTACTTTATTAACACTCACAGATGTAGCGATATTCTTAGTGTACTATTATTCGAACTTTAAGTCAAAAACTGAGTATGAAATCTTATTGCAAACATCCATATTACCGCAGATAAGAATTTTCGTCGAAATCGTCTGATCCGTTTTCGAGAAAATTACAATTGGTTTTAAAGTACCGTCAATTTTGAGGCTAGAATGAATCTTTATAGACACTAGGTATAAAATTTTAAAGCTGCAGTCCAACAAAATTGCCTAAGACGTAATTGAGATGCCTAGAGGAAAGGATATAACATAGAAGAATAATAACAGTAGACCCCCAAAAGTATATATCATTGTGACCAGCATCAAAAGTTGTTCCGATTCAGCAATGTTCGTCCGTCCATCCGTCCGTATGTAACAATTGTTTGTGTCTTAAATTTTGAGCTAGGAAGATTAAATTTGGTACATAACTTTTTTAGGACCCGAAGCAATATTACTGTAAACATTTTTAAAATGCGCCCACAAACACGCCCACTTAAAAAAAATAAAAATACGTTTTATAAATATTTTAGATGTTCACATTTTCTACAATACGTCCAGTTTTGGGGCAACCATATTTTGCTGTTTCAAAGTTATTTACGATGATGATTAAGTCGTATTGTGAATATTTCACCAGAATCCTTGACCTTCGGTAACAAATGGCTACCGTCACGCCCACTTTCTTCTCAGAAAAAGTTTTAGCCATAAATTGTGTGGTAAAATCTCTTAGACCAAGAGAATATTCTCTAAGTAGAAAGATTTCATTGCATTTGAACCAAAATGTTTACAACGCCATGCCCACTTTATTACGGATCAGTTAGAAGATGAGGTATCGGATGATCCGTACCAGACGGGTTGTAACTTTGCTGCGTGTTTTATTAATTATTTTTTTTAATTAACTAACGAAATTAGTAAAAAAGGAAACAGCCAGTGCTTAGACAGTTAAAGCCAGTTTTTAACCACCTGATAAATGGCTCAAAACCGTTTTTTTTTTTCTTTTAAAACTACAGATGGGGACATCGTTTATGCCATTATTTTTTAAAAAAGTCTTTTGGGCAAGAAACTTTATCCAATTTATTTTTTATTTTACTTTGTTGTACTCTATGGATCTTCGGCTTTTAATTCCATATGTCATAAACAACAACAGCAACTTTTTTTTACGTCGTACGGTTCAAAAGTTACAAAAGTGTGACAGACAGACGTACAGGCGGACAGAAAGACACCGTGTTCTGCTAACACCATTCAGCTACGGAACACTAAATGTGGCGAATAAAGCCCTGACATATAAACAAATTTAATTCCTTTATAGATTAATGAAGGACAATGCTAGCCAAACTGAGTCCAATTCTAAAGTCAGAATTGCAAAATTCAAAATGGCGGGCCGAAAATAGCGCACAAAAAATTAGAATATCCTACGAAAATTGACATCGTTTTTTTTAGTATTTCCATTATTTTTAACATAGTTAACAAAAAAAATTTCATGAAGAAGAAGTCTCTAAAGTGGGTGATGCGAAAGTGAGGTATTTCCACAGAGGTACCTGAGTTGCTTCGCAGATTGTGGACGTCGGACATCGGGCTCTGCAGGTATTAACCTCTGATAAAAAATATTTTTGAGACCTTGTAATAAAACTTCGGATACATGAACGCAGATACTGCTTCAGAGTCAAAATATCATCAGATCAGCTCATATTTTGATCAATGAGAATACCTAAGTTTTTGAAGTTATTTACAATTTCAACTTTGAAACAACGCAGAAGATAGAGCACCACATGAACAATCTGACACTTTGTAACGAGAACAACTTAGAGAATGAAAATATAGATCAGGAGACTCCTGCTTTCTCAAACTAAAAAAAAAACATTACTTTTGTTTTGTTGCTTACCTTTAGTTTGTGTTTGGCAAACCAGATTCTCAGTAGGTGAGCAACGTAGTTTATATCAGCTACTAAGTTCAGAGGACTAGCAGAGTCATATGCGATGCCGAGACCATCTGCAAAGCCGTGATTTTTCGGCAAAATGTTGGTTCAACATACAGTTTATATAGGTGTTATAAACAGAACGCAACTTATTCCTTGATGTAACGTTGGCCTCGGTTGCCTGCCAATTACTTCACCTGGACGATAGATGGCGGAAAATCAGCATCAAAAACGCATTATAACTGGTGGGTTAAAAAACCAATGCTGATTGGCTGACGGCGTTTGTGAGTTGAGTTGGATTGAGGACGGCGTGGCGGATATACACTTTTTGGAGCTCCGAAGGCGAAATTTTAATTTTTTAAATCTACATTTTTAAAATCGTAATAAAGTAATAAGTTAAAGTTATAATTGACGTATTTGCTTGTTTTCAAATTCGTTGCTGCGAGTTCCGCCCTTCCAGACTCAACAATAGGCTAGAATCAAAATAGGTCCAAGGACAGATCCTTGAGGTACCCCTAGATTTATATTTCTAGCATTGTTATATCAGTCCCCAATTTTTACTTTTTGGGTTCTACCGAAGAAATGCAACTCAAACCACCTATTCACTGACAAGATGCGTCGATTTTTAAAAAGGATAATAAATGAGATAAAAACAGCTACCGACCGATTTCTTTGGGACTTTATGTCCCGAAAACCAACCCGATGCAATTTGCTCAGGAGAATGCCGTGGTTAAGCATGTTATGCCCACGAACAGACTGGCACAACTTTTTTCTCTCATCGAGTCCTTTGTTTATTGATGAGCAGAACACTTGGAGTGCATCTTCGGTAGAAAGACCTTTTTCAAAGCTATATTGAAGAGAGCTCAAGAAACATGTTCTCTTAAGCATCGTAGCATTCTACTCTTGGTAGCTCTTAGCAAAGATATCGGTCGGTAGCTGTATGTCATTTATTACCCTTTTTAAAAATAGGTATGACAATAGCGCATTTTAACCTGTCAGGAAATATTCCACTGGAGTTAGTTAAAGAGGTAGACCAAAATGTCAACTACGTCAGGAAATGCCATCGTCTCCACAAGAGTTCAATTGATTAAGAGAATTAATTAACGACAGGATTTCAATACCAGTAATTAGTTCACAGAAGAAGCTTTTACTCTAAACTTCATCTTCCATCAGATTACCTTCGGCACATCGCTTACAGTAAGAAGCTATCTGACCAACTGAATTAAAAAATGTCGTCAAATACGTTGACTGATTGACGACCAGTGGAGGTTGCTGGATCTTCGTACCTAAGACGATTTTAATGGCGCTTTTTTTTTTTTAATAACTTGACGTCTATGGCATTCTTCGGGGTTTCGTGGTTCAGTCGTTCAGTGTGCGGACCACTGCATGGGTGACTCAGGACTCGAAAACGTCAGAACCCCCAACAAGTTTTCCTATGGCCCCATCTCTGACAAACATTCAAGAGTAAAACTGTCATTGAACGTTGAGTTACTTATTCTTAAGTCGGTCACCAAGCACTACTCAATATTCAAAAGTAGCAACATAACATTTATTAATTCAGTTCATGATGTCAACGATATCGTTAACAAGCATTCATCAAGATGGCAAGAGTTTCTAATAAACAACTAAAGCCTTGAGTACTGTGATGGTAGGTTGTCGATTAAATTTGCTACATTAACGTTCAATTATTGCTTGGGTTCTATTATTATTTTTATTTCTTTTATTTTATAACCAACCCCACAAAAGTACCCTATGTCCCTTAAAAAACAAAAGAAAAAAAAAACCTATAGGCCGGCAACCATCATTGCACGTTACCATCCATTTCACAAGCAATTTAACTGAATTATCATACTAAAAATTTAAACACCTGTCAGTCTCCATTACCAGTAATTCCTGGCATAAAAAACAGCCCCAGGGTCTTTGGGGGTGGTTTGAAACTCCTCAAAACAATCACCCTTAAACATCACTATACATACGGCTGCATTTAGAGCACACGGTAACAAATGCATCTCAAATTGTCAATTGCCCATAAGTGGTATCATATTGTCATGCAAATATGTATTTCATTGTTAATTCGACAAGGATGCTAGCGGGAATATGAGTACAAGGATAAATTTCTCCATCTTGCTTGCATCGCCCACTTACATAACTCGTAAATTTGTTGCAACTGAGATGGTGCATTCAAGGCACCACGGCCAAAGTACCTGGAATGTTTGGTCCTGATTTATGCTCACATCGCCTCCTTTTACTACCGCAACCATCACCATATAGATCTGGTTTCTTTAAATATCGCTGACTCTACTGGATATCATGTCCCCCGCCAACATATTTATCGAAACACATACAAAGTTGCTGCAGGACGCTTTGAAAGACTTTGTTGTATGTGTGTGTGTGTATTTTAACGGCGGGTCCTGGATTTTCTCTGTTGTACAAGGATATCGCATTCATGGCGAGGTAATAAATTGCATTTGCACGTACATGCTATACTCTGTTGTAATGTGCAGAGAAATTTTCTAGATGTGTAACGCGTAGCCGTACCAGTTATGACCTCTTTGGAGATTTTCAAATAATTTTGCGCACTATGTTGCGAACAACGGTTTTTTCCTTTTCTAGACGTGGATAAGGAGAGGAAATTTAATCGGCTAACATGGGAGTAATAAATTTTTTCACTTTGTAATAATTGTCATCAGGGGTGCCGTTACAACATGTAGCTGATAAATAAATACATGAGCAAGGTCCAATTACGTGGCATCGTCGGCGGATTAATTGAAAATTTCATAACGTACCAGAAAGAAGGTTGAAAGTATTAGTATTAGTTGAAATCTGTGAATCTTGCAGTGGGGAATATATTGTACAAACTATGTACTGCAGACTCACTATTGGCCGACAACATAACCATAGATTGTCAAAGGATATATTTTCATAATTTAATATTAAAACTTTACCTTAAAAATGAATGCACATGTCAACAATACTCGAATTCAGTTGGTTACGATCCACTCACCTGAAAGTAAAAAAAAATAATTTGTATAAATAAATTTTGCAAGACAATCTTAAAGGTAGAAATTAAGACTAAAATAAAGGGTGTTTTTTTTTAGGTTTGTTTTTCGAGTTGGCAATACTTTTTTCAGCGACAGCCAATTTGACAGCTGACAGCTGATGTGTGCTCATTTTGGTTTTTTTTTTTTTTTTTTTTTATAATTTGCACGTGTTAAAGGGGATATGAATACCCTTATACTCATTTTTAGAACACGTGCATTTTGTGGAAAGAGGAAGAGACAGAGAGAAAGACAGAGTGGTGTAGTTTGAAACTCAGGTGGTATTAAGTTTCTGTAAACTCCAAGGGTGGCTGTCCAGATAACTGGGGAGTATTTTGTTTGTTTTCACTATTATTGTCATTGCTTATGATTCACAGTATTTTTTTCCGTCCTCCTGATGTCATCATCACGATCAAGTTGCATTTTAGCCATATGACCACCCTACTGCCAGTGTTATGCCTTCACAGTAGAGTTGACTTAGCTTTAGCAAGTGATCGACTTTTTTATTTATTTCATGCGAAATAAATAGATGATTCTTGACATCAGGATTCGAACCGTGAATCAACAGCGTGACAAGCAATTATGTTACCACTACACCACGGCCACCCATTTTACCATGAATAGACTTACGCTAGAACAACGCTTGCAAATTGTGCAAATTTATTTTGAATATCGTGGTTGCGTTACGTACATTTTACGGATCGTCCATCCGAGCAAGTAATTCGAATAACCATGGATTGTTTTCGCACCACTCATATTGATACTAATATAATATGTATAATATAATACGCATCCGCAGAGAAGTCGTACAGTGCGCACCGGAGAAGCTGTTGCTGCTGTGGAGCGCACTGAGTTGATTGAGGAGATGCCGAATTAGTCGATCTTGGTTTATGAGCTTACAAGATCCAGCTCGTGCAAGGTTTGAAGCTTCTTGACCATCGTGTTCATCGTACGTTCGGCGAATGGGCCGAAAATGAAATTGCTCTTGATTCTCATTCCGCCAAATTTTGTTCAGCGAAAAGTCTCATTTTTGGTTGAATGGCTACATTCACAAGCAAAATTGACGCATTTGGTGTGAAAAAAATCCACAAGCCATTATTGAGACGCCGTTACATCCACAAAAAGTCACTGTTCAAAGAGCACTATCTGCTAAGTTTTCCAATTTATAGTCCGCCAAACCGAAGAAGCAGTCGATATCATTACAAACTCCCCTCTGAGATTAGAGGCTGAGAAGTGTGCGTGTCTCGATTTTACCTTCAGTTTCGCCTTCCGAATATAACCTTACTGCCTAGGCAGACCCTAGCACGTATTGTACATATTAGCATTTTTGAGGTTACTTTTTCCGGATGGACTTCAGTCCATTTTTGACCCCACCTCCTTGAGGTGCACAGCGAGCAACAATCGTAAAAAAAACCCCAATTGCTCCGCAACGAAACACAACGCGTCGGGTACGGACGGATACTTTGTTGACGATCTTTGGCTATCGTACACGGACAACGATCGGTTTCTGGAATGTTAAGCCCTCCTCAACTCACTCCAAGAAGGACGTCATAACGCCAGATAGAGTGTGAGTTCACTTGATATAAGATAGACATCTTGGGGCTGAGTGAAAAAGATGGTTCGATGCTGGAGAGCGAGCAGAAGTTCGTAGTAGGACTGATGCATCAAGCTTCCGAAAAAGGGAAATCTGATAGCATGTGGAAACTGGAGAAATATATGCATTCTCGCGACCGTAGCCAAGATCGATTATATTGGAACGGATTAAAGAACATTTCGATTCAACTCTCGACGTCGAACAGGCCTCCAGCATCGATCACATAATCACCTTACGGATCATAGTGCGTCGAGTACAGGTCTCCGCTACATCTACTGTTTATCAATTTCGAAAAGGCCTTGCGCAATAGAGGCATTCCAGAAAAACTCCCAAGACTATATCTGAGGGTAGTAAGTATCACGTCATACACAGTTGATGGATTTTGAAGTCCAAAGTGGAGTACGTCAGGGGTGCATACTGTCACCGCTGTTGTTCTTGATGGACATCAGCGATGTGCAGCACTGATGGTCCATGCAATTCGATGGACTATGACATCTTACCTTAAATACCTCGTCTATGGCTATGTTTGCCTACTTTCACATCGGATAATGGACTTTCATATGATGGCCCAAAATCTAGAAGCTGAGGCAAACAAAGTGGAGCAGAGCAAAAGCTCTGAGTACTTCTAACACCCGCGCTCAACTCAACATCGGTGGCACCGAACTGCATGTGTGCAGCAGATTCGGGAAGACAAAAGTTGCGTTGCGAGGATATTTCGGCCCAATCGTATATCCAACGAACAACTTTATCAGAGAACGGGTCAAGAATCTATAGACATTACTGTACGAAGGAGAAAGTGGCAGTGGATTGGAGACATCCTAAGGCGCGAAGACAACTTTGTAAAATATGCCATGCAGTGGAATTCCAGGCAGGCAGAACTGCGGGACGCCCTAGGCAAACGTGCCGTAGAACAGTTAAGATCTTTGGGAATGAGGCAGCTCAAACGCGTTACAGAACTCCGAACAAGATGGCGGGCAGGCGTTGTTGACGCCATATGCTACTCGACGAGTGAAAGGATTTAAAGAAGTTTGCAGTTTGACTAGGCGATTTCCAATATCGACAGTCGAGCAGATGTCACCATTAAATAAGCATAAAACCATGATCCCCTCCATCCAGTATCTATTTCTGTAGGGTATGAGCGGCTGAAAAGCCAAAAAACACCTTCTAAAGGGGCTGAGACCTAGTCTCATTGAGGTACTATGTATCCGGTGTTCACCGCGTGAAGGTGAAAGTAGGAATTGTTAAGCAGGTAGATTTGGAAAAACATATCTAACCTTTGCTCCAGACTATTTACTTCCAGTATCATAAGTTGGACCTTTAAAAAAAAAATCAATCATTTTGTGCTTAGAAAAAAAACCCTTCCCCCACCTAACTGTAATCCCGCAAATAATCCTCCGGCGAGACTTGTCTTCCTTTTTCTTTGCAGTGCGGTGGTAATTCTTTGAAAAGAAAAATATTTCAATTTCCTTATTATTCTTCCCCGAAATTTATTGATTCCAAAGCAAGGGTGCAATCCAAAACGCAATATCACCAGCTGATAGAAGTGTGAGTGGAACTTCAAACACGTGTCCTAGTCAACCCTCCCGTCTTAAGCGTTGAATGATTTCTTTTTTCATTTTCTATTATTTGCTGATTTTCCTTGCAAATCCTTTTCGCAGAAAAGGAAAACCAAACATAATTGAACCGTCACCCTGCATCACCTTAATGCGTTGTCGTTTAATACACCCACTGTGTGCTGTGTGCTGCAAGATGCCAAACGCTTCGAAATCCAGAGTAGAACAGGCAGAGCAACCCTACCGCCTTGAGCGAGGTAAAATGAAATCCACAATGACAGAATGAGTTTTATTTTTTTGTTCGTCCTTTATTCCTGTGCCTTCCACCCTCATCGTGTCCCTGTTTTCGCTTTCGTTTTTTTTTTTTTTTTTTTTTTTCGATGGAAAAGTAAAAGCCAAGTGGGCGATAGATGAACGGATGATGATAAATCGGGGTAATATTGAAAAATTCATCCTTTCATCCGACGAATCGTCGTCGTCCCGTTCCGTTCTGTAATGTTCGTTGTTTGCGATTGCTACAGCGAGCGGCAGTGTGTGGTATTTGTGTTCGGGTTGACGTGTCGCACCCTCGTTTTAGGATATTCTTCTTATTTTTGTATTTTTTTTTTTTTTTTTATTTTCCCCCATTTATTTGGTTTTTGGGATACCGACAGAGGGGGTTGGAAGCATCTGTTATTATTTCGTTGAAGCTGACTGACGTATGCATGTGTGAATGTGTGTGTAATGTCAATCACAGGACATGACAAACAAAATTTGTAACAAAGAACGGGAATGGAGGCTATAAGCGTGACAAATGTATCTCAAGCATGTTTCAAGACATCAAAAATGGTTGGTGAACGATCTTTAAGCGATGACGATGATAGGTGACGATTATTACTGTCATTATGCATCGCATAACAAAAAAAAAAAAGCGAGAAAGTAACACACGGTAGGTGGAGAAAGAAAGAGGGAACGAAGAGTCTCAGTATAGGAGACTGGGAGCTTATTTCAAGGACATTGCTATGTAAACCAGTTTAGTGCAATGGGAACTCTCAAAAATGCAAATTAAATGTTGGCCCTGAATGTAATACCCCTAAGGGGGAATAACGTAAAACGTATTTTAAGGATTTTGATTGTTTTGTTGATGTTTTCACTTTTGCGCAAGGTTGGCGAATAAATTAAGGACACAAGAAGATTTAGTGGGTGGGATTCAAATTCTTAGCATTTCTTCAGAATTTAATTCAATTTCTTAGACGAAAGAATATTAGCTTTCTTGAATGTTGAGGAAGCTTAGTCATGATGATGGTAGGGTATCGTCAATTGTTGTAAATTGTGTGAAGATAGTTCGCATTTACGTGGTACACCCTGGGGTAATGCTAAATGACCAAATTTTCAAAACTACATCGAAATGAACTCCTGGCTTTCACAAGGAATCCGAACCAAGACAACTAACACGCAGCCAACCAAACACTACTTGTCAGCGCCATCTGTCTTAATACATCGGGACCTTCAGCATGTATCTGGCAACTGAACAAAGAAGGAATGAAGTCGACGTGGCTGTTCTTCAAGAAACAAATGGAAATCACGGGCATTCTGCAAATAGTATCCGCCATCACAAACATTACGGGCTAGCAACGTACATATGTGCGATCAGACATACTCATCCAACGTCAACTTTTTACCTGAAGATTTAGTATCTACTTGTTAACATCTACAAACCACCAAATTTGCCCTTCAATTTCCGCTGACGACCTCAATAGCCATCACACAAAGTGGAGATACGCAAACACACCTAGTATTTGATGCAAAGGATATGCACACCCTCTGGTCGACCAGATGGAGAAGAGGATTCAACTCTGACCTCTGTTTTGTCATTACTAAAAAAATAGAAACAAGCGTCTGTAGGTTTCCCCAAATCAACTTCTGTCTACCAACTCATCCTTTCACCTTCACGCGGTGAAACCCGGGTGCCCAGTACCTCGACTGATGATTGGGTTCTAACCCTTTTGAGTGGTCGCTAATTTTCAATACTGAGTCAGAGTTTTAGAAAAGAGATGTTGGAGGGTGACAGCTTAATGGACCAACGGCAGCGCTCACATCCCCGAAATGTGGTCCGGTATCGATTTACTCGAGCGTCGGGGTAACTGCCCTACCATGGACAAAAAATATAGTTACGAAGCAGCAACAAGCCATAACTCGAATATGACGATCCTAGTAAACGAAATAAAGACAATGACCTTCGGATTTACACGTGGAATGTTTTGACCTAAGGGTCGTATGCATGTTAAGACAGGCCACGTGCAGCCGAGCAACTCGCAGAGAATCTGAACACTGGTACAGAGCAGATATCGGTCATAAGTAAGATGAAAAACTGCGACATTTACTATGACATAAGCAGCAAAGAGCAAACACTGTGGTTATTTGATTCTGGATTTGTAGTGAGAGGAAGACTTAGACTGAAGAAGTCTTGAGCTACAGGCATGTGAACAAGTGCCTGATGACAACCGGCATCAAAGCCGTATGTTAAAACGCATGCTCATATGTATGTCGAAAAGCACAGCCTGCATGAAACGAATCGATTTTGTGGCGGGGCAAACCATCATCAAAACTAGCACTCGTTTGCCGGCATGGTAAGGAGCGTGCACGTGTTTGTAAAACCTGGTCAGATGAAAATATGCCCGATGAGGCATCACTCTCTTAGTCTGCTGTGCTGTGTGAACTCCTAAAATCTTTCGTCAATAATCCGACTGGTCCTTATCTTGGAGAAAACTTAGGAATTTCAGATCGATGTCTACCATCTCGATAAAGTCGCCTATGATAGCGAATATGTCTAGTTTAGGCATCCCTGCTAAGCTCATCCGTCTATATAAGCTGAAGATGGAGAATGCACGCTGCTCAATCAAAACTGGTAAAAATCTATATCTGCGACTATATATATTGCCCAAAATATTCGCCGAGGTCCTGGTCCCCCCGGACTGTAGGCCACCTTGAATAGACCGCTTGCACCCGATAAACTGACGAATATTCCTAACTTCTGCGAAGCAGATATAACCATCATGCAGAAAGTGCGATGAAGAGAGAGACCTGTGATATCTACTGTCAGAGGCAGTTTTGAACTTCCACAACGAACAATTCACAAATTAATACACCGACATAGCGTAACGTAGTTGATTCCGCGATTTTGGTAATACAGAGTGTTTCAAAGAATATTTTTCGAAACTCTTTAGTATAATTTCCTAATGTGCTCGTGCATATTTCCACACCTTTCAGAAGCCTCGGTTTTAAGACACAACTTTGCACACTTATACTACAGCTTACGGGGTATAATCTAACGAAGACGAATTTTCAAACACAGTTAACACCCTGTGTTTGAAAATTCGTCTTCGTTAGAAGAAACATGTGTTAAAATAAATAAAAAATAATAAAATTTTCCAATGCGAGTGTGTGCCCTAGCACTTCAGAATAGGTAATCCCATAGGGCAGTATAAAACGGAGACGATTTTCAAAACACAGGGTGTTACATAAAATATTTTTTTACATTTACTTAATATAATTTCGCGATGTGTGAACTTTCGGGTCACCTCTGATTACTTGGAAAGATATATCTCTGCATGCTTAGCATCGGATTCATCTTACACGCATCCGGCATCTAATATATGGTGTCGTACTTACAGTGGCGAGCAAAACTGAGTACCAAAAATGTAAAAACAATGTTATAACATAAATTATAAATCAGAAGTGCAGTATTTTAATTTAACTCATTTTATTTGTTTAGACGGCTTTAATAACTTTGTTTTAAACGTAAAAAAATAATTTAGTTTCCATTAGCTTAACAAACAAAAAATAAAAAATAGTTCATAGTCCAAAGTATTCACTTTTGCACGTTTTAATACTTGCAGGCAAAAAGTAGCTTCTAATACTTTGTCCATAGCCCTTTGTTTTTTATCACACTTTTTATCCTCTTCGGCATTGATTCTACCAATTTCTGGATAATTTCGTCTGGAATCTTCTCCCATTCCTAGAACCCTAGTCCAAAGTTCGTTTAGGTTTGTGGGTGGACTTTCGTATCCCAGAAGTTGCCGTTTAACAATGGCTCCGGATTCAAATCCGGACTTTGTGCGGGCCATTGTAATTTTGAAAAAAGTTGGTTACCGAGCCAGTTTTTGACAATTTTGGCGGTGTGTTTGGGGTCGCCGTCCTGCTGGAAGATAATCTCTTCAGTGGGATACGCACATTCCTCAACAAAATCCGGCAAATTTGTCTAGAGTATTTGAAGATAATCCTCTTTTTTCATTATGCCATCGATTTTCACCAAGGGTCCGACATGCCACCAAGTAAAACACCCCCAAACCATTAGGCTACCTCCGCCGTGCTTTACAGTCTCCTTAACTTGGTGTTTTTAGGACTCTTTCGTTAGGTCTGTGCCAGAAGTATTCTTTGCCATCTGACTGGTAGCGATTAATTTTTGTTTCGCCAGACCATATTACTCTCTTCCAGTCTTCAACCGTCCAATTTTTGTGGTCTTTGCAGAACTTTAGCCGTGCTTTCACATTTTTGTCAGATAATGCAGGCTTCTTCTGCTTGATTGCCGATACAAGACCGATTTGTCTAAGTGCTCTTCTGGCAGTCCATTCACTAACGTTTTTATTTATAGCCCTAGAGGCAGCCTTTGGTGTCTTTACTTTATTCGCTCTAAGCATCCTTTCCATGACACGAGCATCGCCATCCGTTGTCAACCTTGGTCTTCCGCCTACATTTTGTTGGAGATTGCAGCTTTTCTTCTTTTGGACCTTAATTACTGTTGTCTGACACACGTTACAGAGTTTTGCAATTTTTGTTGAACTGCAGCCATTATTAGACAACAGAACAATGTTATTTTCAATATCTTTTGTAACTTTTCCCATTGTCCTATAAAAGCTCCTATTAAAACAAATATTTTGCTCTATTTTTTTTTAATAATACCTTAAAATATCACTTCGAGCACTAAATAACTAAAAACTAATATTGCGTACCTACAACTGTTAACAAATTTTCAGAATAAAGCTAAAAACAAAACAAGACAAGATCGTGCAAAACTGAGTACTTCAGAGTTCCCAATTTATTCGTTATATATCACATGAAGAAAGTCGGTTAACTGAGAAGATTTTTGTATTATTTGATAGAATACATCCTTTTTTAAATAATATTAAAAAAAATATATGCATACCGTACCAATTTTCAGTCCTACATAATAATACATGAATTTTAATTAAATTTGTGTTCAGTTTTGCTCGCCACTGTATATCTGGATCCAAAACTATAGAAACGTCTTATATCCGACTTAGGAAATGTTTGAACGCTCTCATTCAATTCAATTCTATTGAATATATTGCTCATTTCATTATCTTTCAATTTGTATTAATAAGGAGTCCACCCTTTGTTATTATCGATTATTTCCTGGAATATTTCAGTGCAACTTTCACTAAATTTTTGCGCATATTCTGTTCTCAGACCTCTCCAAATCTCCTTCACGTGCAAGTTGTCCTCTTGTAGCTATTTTTGTTCTAGTTACCATACATTTTCTATTGGATTCGCATCAAGACTCTGCGACGGCCAATCTAACGAGTGCAGAGGCGACTGCGATGTTTTGGATCGTTAGCCTCTTGCAAGATCCAGTTGGAATTGTCATGCTCATATAGAGATTCGGCAGACTTTTGCAAACCCTTTTGGTATATTCTGATCATGAATTCAGCTTCAAGGTTCCTTGTGAACACTATCCTTTGGCCGAGAAGCATCCGTATACTTGAACCTTTGCTGGAACGGTTTGCAGTCCAAGTAGCTAGAAGATTTTCCAGTTTCTTCCGGAAGTAGTGATATATGTACCTATAGAAGGGAATGAGATTTTTGATGAACTCATACACTAATAAATATCCCTATTGGTGTAGTGAAAGGTCTTCTCTTAAACTTAAGGATACAGGAACTAACCAACACCACTTGACAGTCCAGAAGTGATTGTGTTATATCCCGCAGCATATGGCTACAAATGAAAGAAGGAAGAACCAGCAGCTTATTGGCTTTTGGGGTAAACGAAATTCGCATCTTGACATTGTGGTATAAAGTCCTCAGATAGGAGTTGTCAGTATGATGAATAAATATTGTAGCATAATAATAACTACGCGCCTATGTCTATGCAGCAAATTCCGCAGTGACTTTCCATTTTGGCAGAATTTTGGTTCAAACTGTCCTTTCATTCGAGGTTCGTGTCTGGGACGAAGTCTCCACAGCTCATGTCAACGAAAGAGACGAATAATATCAGGGATAAAAGGGAATTATAACTGCAATAATTATTTCTCTTGTTCCAGTGGTCGAAGAATTTGCTAGAAGCTTCTGGCTATCAGAAACTTCTGCTATATAAGGACAGATGGCGATCAAAAAAAAACACAGTTGGTTTAGAACCGTGGCGAAGAGATTGGAAAAGTGATAATGGGCGAAGTTGTAATTTGGTGATAAATTGAAAGTTGAGAGTGAACAAGAAAGAGTAATTAGTTTGGATTTGTGAATTAAGAAATTGAAAGGAGATAAAGTGATTTGAGAGGAAAGAGACCTTGTAAGAAAAGAATAAGGCGAAGAATAGTATAGTGTGAACTTGAATTGTTCTATAGAGTAGAAAATAAAGAAATAATTTCTCAGAATAATTGTTTTATCTACTCGAGCCGTAGCCCGCATACTACATTGGTGTCAGAAGTGGGATAAAACTTATTCTGTGAATAACTATTTCCGTGGTGTGAAATTGCACAAGCAAAAAAAAAAAAAAAACGATTTCTGTGTTGAGTTAATTAGTTGCGCAAAATGGGTCGCAAATTGGGAAAACTAACTATAACTC
Organism: Pocota personata; assembly: GCA_963082735.1. Classification (NCBI taxonomy): domain Eukaryota; kingdom Metazoa; phylum Arthropoda; class Insecta; order Diptera; family Syrphidae; genus Pocota; species Pocota personata. The sequence goes on along the minus strand of OY720429.1, from coordinate 34,005,314 downwards.
AACTAAAGGCAGAACTCAGTAAGCGGAACCTCGACACAACTGGGGGAAAAGATGCCCTACTGATTCGTCTGGAAGAAGCAGTAACGCAGGAAGGTGAAAATCCGCACGACGTAGAGTTTGACGTGGAAGAGGAAGCAGTAAGTACAGCAGCCGACCCGGGTATAACAAGTCTGCTCCTGCAACTTAAGTTAGTCATGGACGAACAAAAGAAAGCAATAGAAGATCAAAGGAATTCTCTAGAACTTAAGCTGGACGAACAAAAGAAAGCGATGGACGAACAAAAGAAAGCGATGGACGAACAAAAGAAAGCAATGGGCGACCAAAGGAATTCTCTAGAACTTAAGCTGGACGAACAAAAGAATTCTCTAGAACTTAAGTTGGATGAACAAAAGAAGGCAATGGATGAACAAAAGAAAGCAATGGACGAACAAAAGAATTCTCTAGATGCTCTGGAAAGTAAACTTGATGAGCAAAACAAGAACTTGGAATCCAAATTCGAAGTGATCGAAGAGAAAATCGAGAAGGTCGAGACGCAACTCGAAAAAGTCGAAACTAGATTCGATGAAAATTTTGAGAAACAGGAAACTCAGTTCGGGAAGATAGAGATTCAGTTTGAAAAAGTGGATACGCAATTCGAGATAGTAGGAAAGCAAGTCGAAAATCTTGCTAAGGAGCTCAGCAACGTGAAGAGACAGAAAGCACGGGAATATTCCACTGAAGGTCTGAGAAGAAAGGAGATGCAGCCTCCTATCTTCGATGGTCAAACATCATGGCCAATTTATAAGAGGCAATTCGAAGCGGCCGCAATGACCAATAGCTGGGACGATGAAGAGAAGTCTATTGCACTCACGCTTGCACTGAGGGGTCCAGCTGCGGAGCTCTTGCAGACCATCCCGGAAGATAAACAGCAGAACTACGACTCTCTGGTTCAGGCTATCGAGATGCGGTTTGGGGATGAACACATGCAGCAGGTGTACAGGGTTCAGCTGCGTAGTCGAGTCCAGAAAAGGGGGGAAACGCTCCAACAGTTGCAAGCGGATATAGAGCGACTAGCCCATCTTTCATACCCTAAAGCCGGTGAGGAGCTTATCAACGAAATGGCGGTGGAAGCTTTTATTCAGGCCATAGAGGACAGACAACTGCAAATGGCTGTAAGGATGGCTGAAAAGCGAACACTCCCCGAGGCATTGGCATTCGCTTTGTCAATGAAGGCTGCGGACCAAGCATACCAGGGAATACACCGTGTCAGGGAAATGTCCGTCGTGGAATGCTCATGCCAGAGAACAGCCATCATGGATGAAGACAGAGCTCGCGGAAGTCAAATCCGTTGCTGGAATTGCAACCAAACCGGACACCTACAACGGCAGTGCAGAAGTGCACCTAGACGAGGAAATTGTTCACATTGCGGAAGTAGGAGAAGCAGAGAGGAAGCATCTGGCGGTGATAACATCCATCCTGTCAGTCAGAACTTCCCAAAACCAGCAGTCGGGAAATGCGTAAGGACCAACTTCGCGGGGCAGAAGTTGGTTACTGGAATCGAGGCCCCCAGGACCACCATTCAAGTTTCGCAAACCAAACGGGGTAACAAGAGCCTGACAGTGGAGGCACTAATCAACGAGAAGAAGTGCGTAGCCACCATCGACACAGGTGCCACTGCCTCCATTGTAAGAAGAGATATCGTCAAAAGCTCCTGGCTGCACAACACCAACAGCTACTGCCTGAAGACTGCAACAGGGGAAATGGCGAAGGTATTTGGAGAAGTTCGTCTTACGATTACTCTGGCAGGACTGACGTTCTCCCATGCGTTTCTGGTGGCAGATATATGCGACGAGTGCATCATCGGAGTAGACTTCATGAAAGCAAATGAAGTAATCTTGGACATCGGGATGCAAGTACTGAGGTATCGAAATGTGGAGATTCCGATGGTGTACGGAAATGAGAATGCCGTAACTCTCAGGACAGTCATCAGCAAAGACGAAGTTTTGCCGCCGTCTTCAGAGACAATCATTTGGACGAAACTGGAAGGTGATCTTGGGAGCCACCGATTCTACATAGTAGAACCAGACCCAGAGAAGAATTCTCAAGACTACATCGTGGGAAAGACGTTAGTCGAACCAAAGAACACCATGGTTCCAGTAAGAGTTTTGAACGCAAGACCACACACTGTCAAACTAAGGCGAGGGGAGGTGACTGGAAAATGCACGCCGATTACCGCCGTCGCAACAATATCTGAACGTGATGCTCCAAAACCTCTCACATCACCTTGGACAGCGGAAACGAGAGAAACGATTCTCCAGTCCAGTGAGCTGAATCAGGAGCAGCGAACTATGGCAGAGAATCTTATCAATGAGTACGCTGATGTATTTGCCTCACAGGACGGAGAATACGGCCGAACACACCTGGTACAACATCGAATAGACACTGGTGATACTAGACCAATTCGTCAGCCTGCTAGGCGCCTTCCATTGGCAAAGCAGACAGAAGTTGCAGAGATGGTGTCGGCAATGGAGAAAGAAGGTCTGATTGAAAGTTCCAAAAGTCCGTGGGCATCACCGGTTGTACTGGTTAAGAAGAAAGATGGCAGCACGCGGTTCTGCGTGGACTATCGGCAGCTCAATTACGTCACCAAGAAAGACAGCTACCCTCTGCCACGGATTGACGACACGCTAGACACACTATCAGGAGCCCGATGGTTTTCCACTCTCGACTTGAAGAGTGGCTACTGGCAGGTACAGATCCATCCAGAAGACCGGGAGAAAACCGCCTTCACCGCAGGAAATGGGCTATGGCAATTCACGGTAATGCCATTCGGGCTGTGCAATGCTCCGGCGACTTTCGAGCGATTGATGGAATGTGTCCTGCAAGGGTTAACATGGAAAACCTGTTTGGTTTACTTGGATGATGTCATCGTCATAGGAAAAACGTTTGCGCAACACCGAGACAATCTAAGGGATGTGTTTCAAAGGCTTCGAAGTGCCCGCCTGAAGCTCAACCCCAAGAAGTGCGCCCTGTTTAGAGCGGAAGTCAAGTACCTGGGACACATAATTTCAGCGAAAGGAGTGAGAACCGATCCGGAGAAGGTCGAAGCGGTGAAAAACTGGCCAGTCCCCAAAGACAAACACCAACTAAGGAGCTTCCTGGGCCTAGCCACCTACTACAGACGGTTCGTGAAGGATTTTGCCGGGATCGCAAAGAACCTGCACCAGTTGACGGAAAAGGGAAAACAATTCAAATGGTCAATTGAGTGCGAGAAGAGCTTCAAGGCACTTAAACAACGGCTATGCGATGCCCCGATACTGGCTTACCCCACTCCCGGGGAAACGTTCGTTGTGGATGCAGATGCTAGTAATGTCGGGGTAGGAGCCGTACTCTCCCAGGTGCATGACGGCCAAGAGAAGGTGGTTGCGTACTTCAGCAAGGTGCTCTCTAAGCCAGAAAGGAACTACTGCGTGACAAGGAGAGAACTTCTAGCTTTGATCTTGGCTACGAAGCATTTTCACAACTACCTCTACGGGAGGAAGTTCGTTCTTCGCACAGACCATGCAGCCTTAAAATGGCTATTACAGTTGAAGAGTCCTGAGGGTCAGGTCGCAAGATGGATCGAAAGGCTGCAAATCTACGACTACGAAATACAGCATCGTAAAGGAAGGCTCCACTCTAATGCGGATGCACTGTCCCGGAGACCATGCAGAACGGATTGTAAACATTGTGCGCGTCAGGAAGAACGGGAGCTGGTTTCCATCCAAAGAATGAGAGCCGAACCTATCGCCGGCTGGAGCGTAGATGAGATCCGGAACGCTCAGAAGGAAGACCCGGATATCGAGCCGATTCTGGCCTGGAAGGAGAACATGGAGAAACCGGATCATCAGGACATCTCTCACAGAAGCCCGACCTTAAAGGCATATTTTGCGCAGTGGGACTCCCTCCATGTCCAAGAAGGTGTTCTGAGAAGAAAATGGGAATCCTCCGACGGAAAGTCGTTTGTAATGCAGCTTGTCGTACCGCGGACGAGGGTCAAGGAGGTGTTACAGGAAATGCATGGCGGGGCGACCGGAGGCCACTTGGGAGTGAATAAGACGCTAGAAAAGGTACGAGAACGTTTTTATTGGTTAAAAGCGAAGGAAGATATCGAAGACTGGTGCAGAAAATGCGACGTGTGTGCAGCTAGCAAGGGTCCGAGAATCAAAACTCGAGGTAAGATGCACCAATACAACGTGGGAGCACCTTTCGAACGAATCGCCATTGACATCGCAGGGCCCTTTCCGGAAACCGACAATGGTAATCGGTATATACTCGTAGTGATGGACTACTTCAGTAAGTGGCCGGAAGCGTTTCCGATCCCTAACCAGGAAGCCAGAACCGTGGCGGAGCAGATCGTCTACAATTGGGTTAGCAGATTCGGTGTGCCCTTGGAATTGCATTCTGACCAAGGGCGGAACTTCGAGTCAAGAATCTTCCAAGAGATGTGTCAACTACTCGGAATCAAAAAGACAAGGACAACCCCGCTTCATCCACAGTCGGACGGTATGGTGGAGCGTTTCAATAGGACTTTGGACGAACATCTCTCGAAGGTCGTAGGTGACTACCAACGGGATTGGGACCGGCAGATTCCCTTGTTTTTGATGGCCTATAGAAGTGCCGTGCATAGCACTACTCGACATACGCCGTTCGAAATCTTATTCGGTGGAATAGCTCGTTTACCCAGTGAGGTGAAATTTGGATCTCCTACCAATGAGCCCAGAAATGAAGAAGAGTACGTGGCGGACCTTAGGGAAAGGCTTAGGGACATACACCAAAGGACCAGAAGCCAGATTAAGATGACGAGCGACCGCATGAAGACCAGGTATGATGCCAAGGCAACAACGTCAGGATTCCAGGAAGGAGATCTGGTGTGGCTGTATAATCCCCATCGCCAAAAGGGGAAGTCACCTAAATTACAGCGGAACTGGGAAGGTCCCTACAGAATAGTAACCCGCATCAACGATGTTGTCTACCGCATCCAGCGAGGACCGAGGGCCAAAATGAAAGTGGTTCATGTGGACCGACTGAGTCGATACAATGGCCGAAATGAGGATGCACTTGTTCGGGACGAACACGTCTAAGAGGGGGGCAGTGTAGCATAATAATAACTACGCGCCTATGTCTATGCAGCAAATTCCGCAGTGACTTTCCATTTTGGCAGAATTTTGGTTCAAACTGTCCTTTCATTCGAGGTTCGTGTCTGGGACGAAGTCTCCACAGCTCATGTCAACGAAAGAGACGAATAATATCAGGGATAAAAGGGAATTATAACTGCAATAATTATTTCTCTTGTTCCAGTGGTCGAAGAATTTGCTAGAAGCTTCTGGCTATCAGAAACTTCTGCTATATAAGGACAGATGGCGATCAAAAAAAAACACAGTTGGTTTAGAACCGTGGCGAAGAGATTGGAAAAGTGATAATGGGCGAAGTTGTAATTTGGTGATAAATTGAAAGTTGAGAGTGAACAAGAAAGAGTAATTAGTTTGGATTTGTGAATTAAGAAATTGAAAGGAGATAAAGTGATTTGAGAGGAAAGAGACCTTGTAAGAAAAGAATAAGGCGAAGAATAGTATAGTGTGAACTTGAATTGTTCTATAGAGTAGAAAATAAAGAAATAATTTCTCAGAATAATTGTTTTATCTACTCGAGCCGTAGCCCGCATACTACAATATGTTCTGCGACTGCGCAAATTTCCAAAAACGTCGTTTTCATCATATGGGAAACAGACCGTTTGAGGAACTGGGCAAACTTGTGCAACTTCCGCTGACAATGTGATTCATTAGAAGCACATGCTGATTTGAGTGGGAACCAGCAAACTAGCAACGAAGTTAGATGTGGTACCACAATCCAAGAGGAATTAGGTGCACATCCTCCCCCAACCTAACTTAACCTAAGACAGTCTCTTGGAGCAGATAATTTTGTTCAACGAGCAACTGACTTTCCATTCCAAAATGAAAGGTCGAAAGACAAGACAAGACAAGACAAGACAAGACACAACACAACAAAACATGACAAGACAACTGAAGCTTATTAAGGCAATCTTCTTAGTTTTTATGCTGAAATGTCAAAGTTCTCCAAATTTCAAAACCATCAACTGAACAGTATAAACGATAAAATAACCATCTGTCCAAAGTAGCGCTTTATTCAAGAAAGATACCATTTAGATGTTATACCTAACACCATGTTCTCCATATATTTGCACATTACAACAAAAAAAAAACAAGCAAACTTGATGCATTCAAACCATTCGCGATGCTATTCGTTTGAATATTTTAAGATGTTACAGCGAGGTAAAAATAAAAATGGACGCATGCATCTCTAGAAGTGGCACATGACTGTGGCTAGAAATTGAAAAAAACAAAAAATGTACCTATATATAGAAGGACCTCAACAGGTAATAAAATTCCAACATTCTTTGCAATTCTCCATGCTTTCGTTGAAAATGAATGTTCACCCTTGAACTGTGGTCCTTCCAGGAACAGTCACCCCTCGCGAATAATGTATGTATGTAGGTATCTTTGCTCTGCTTGGAAAAAAAAACTGTGTACTCCTGGTGCACAAGTTCCACAGGATGATTCTCATATCGCGGAGAACCAATAAAAACCAGAGGAAAACTTCACCCTTTCGGTGCACAATTTAACGGTGTGTGAGAGTGCGAAAAGCCACGTTTACACCATGACGGTGATGTGTTGTGCTGTGTATATCCTTAAGATGGTTGGATTCTTCTTCAGGAGTCAGGTGTTTATTTGCAAACTTGGGATATATTAAATTTAAAATTTGTTTTTTTATTTTTTCTAAAGGGAAATTCCATTTTGTAATATTTCACTGTTATCCTTGGGCGAGGAGACAGCTACAGAGATTACTGTCTTCGTTATTGGAAGAACTATTGTCTGTGGATATGCAAAATGTATAAATGCAATATACATAAGGAAACTATAATTTTTTATTTAATGTGACAGGAGATGATAGAAAAGAAAAATATTATTTGACTGACAGCATGTATTTATATATAAAAGAAAATTATGCGGTAACAGGGTGGCGTTAAAAGTTCAAACAATAACCCAACTTATTGTTAGATTGTGAAGGGTGTGTGCCCGGATTTTACCCCTGTCAGTCGACTAGAAGTGAAAAACTATGGATAGATTGAATTATCGAAAATAAAAAATTATTCATTTCGAGGTTAGGATTTCACATTCCTGCTATATGGCATCTGCCAAATCCATAGTGACAGGTAGTTAGTTCTTGACTGACAATTTTACAATATGGGTCGTTTAACCACCGCTTAATGCATTAAAATTGTTGTATAAAACTACAAAAAAAAAAAAAAAAAATCGTGATCGGGTCGTTTTTCTTAAAAAAAAAAAAATGAAGGCGCCACTGATACGGCGCTGTGGTCAAATGATAATCAACTTTTTTTGAGCCCAATCTCGACTCAAAAAAAGTTGAGAGATTGATGTGAGCGACATGTGGTTCCAACAGGTGGGGCTACATGCCATTTAATATCGAGATTTGGGGACATCAATTGGTCACTAAGATCGTATGATCGTAAGATCGTATCTAAGCAGATAATATACAAAATTGCGGTTTATTTAGAAGAAGGGTCTAGATGGTTTGATGATTGTTTTGCGCACTTAGGGAAGCGGTATAAGGTCAACAAATTCATGTTGAGTGATGCTTTTCTTTATATTGACGGATGAACAGACTGATGTTCAAAAAGTGTAGGAACCTACCTAAATAATATGCAAAAACCATAATCCTGGGATGGGGTATATTGTTCAGTTCATTTTTACGGGACATGAATAAAAAGCTGATGCAGGTATCAGTTATGTTAGAGTAAGCATTTTAGCCAGTCAGCTAGTATACTGTTTAAAGTTGTAAGCATACACTGCCTGTTGTTTAAGCGAAACTAAATTTTTCCGCGGTCCTCATGTCTCCAAGTCTTGAGCAAAGATAGCAACGAATTAAATGCGGAAACATTCCTTAATATTTCTACAACATCTTTGTTTCATCAAATTGGAAAAAAAGACAACAGCAGTCAGTTACATCGTTATTTATATTCGTATGAAATACATTTTTAAAATTGCTGTTTCAAGGCCATTCGTTTGATGATAAATGATAAATCATGAAACATGATAAATTTCAATCAATTCTGTTTTATTTAGCATCACAAAATGGCGTCCAGTGACCGCCATTTTAGATCTCTCGAATGAACATATAGCCAGTGATATCCGACACATGGAAGAATTTTCTGATGCCTTATCCATAAAAATCGGTTCACCCATTTGCGCTGTAGGCGGTAATATGTAAACGATCACACACATATCCCCGCAGAGTCGGGGTCAAGAATAGCCCAGAGGTAAGATATGCCTGTCTTACTATCCGACTAAAATCTATCCAGGGGAAGTAAACAGGGATCCAATCCCTTGTCGCCCGGTGATATACCACCACATCTTGTTACAGGCTCTATGAAGTCGTAGTGATTACGTTTCGGAGCTTGACAGACTATAGTCATTTTGGGGCCTACATCTCTCCTCTCCTGAGAGCAGTGTGTTTAAAAAAAAAATGTACTTACAGACACGTCAAACATATTACCCTATTTTGGATTTGCTGTAGTAGGGTGAGAAAGGACCTCTTCACTGGCTTTCCATCACTGCAGCTATATTTGAGAAGGTCTCTAGGAAACCCTACGTCGCACATTTTAAGGAAGTGCCCCCTGAAAGCTAAATTTCCAAAAATTTAGTTAAACTTAAACAAGTCAACAAAAACAAACACAAAAAACAAATCTTAAAATGCGTATATTTATTCGTATCCAAACCATTTTACACGCGACTTTTTATCTCGTCGATCATTCGAAACAACTTGACAAACTTCTTATCCACTGTTTCAACAAACGCCTTTATGTCATTCCGAATTATGGCCAATTCCAGCACAGACTCCCCACCCTCTGAACACTTTTTCGACGTTTTACTATTCTCATACCAACATGCCACACCGTTTACATAATCATCTACCAAATCTGGTTCCAAATTATCCTCGGTAAATGCAACTTCCTTGCGTTTTACAAACGAACTCATCAACAGTTGCAGGAAATCACAGTTCCAGTTATTCTGATTAAAGTAAAAGTACTGCAACGCCTTGAGGTTCTCAAACACGCTGACCTTCAGGTTATACAACGAATTATTCGAAATATCCAGTAGTTTGAGTTTTGTTTGCTTTTTGAACACACCCTCGGGGAAATCATGTAAATTCGTATGACTAAAGTTGAGTTTCGTCAGACCGATTAATCGTCGAAGGGATGTTGCCTCCAGGCTGGCAATTGGATTGAGTGACATATCCAAAGCAGTGACATTGGCCGCGTGGGGGAAATTGGGAATATCCTGAAGCGAATTGTTTCGTAGTTCCACTTCTTTGACGTAACCGTAGATTGTCAGTTTACGTAGGTCACAGTCGTTGGCTAGCAAACTGTCTAAACTGTCAAAATTGATTGTGGTCTCGACCAGGGGATTACCGGATATGTCAAGCAGAGTGAGTTTTTGGTGATTCTTGAAGTATTCCGATTCGAATTTTATGAATTTATTGTAAGCCAGTTGGACTTTTGTTAGGTTTGGGGTTTTGTCAAATATTCCCTCGGGTAGAACTGTCAGTTTGTTGTGTGACAGGTTGAGGTCCATTAGTTTCCGCATGGGCGTGAAGACACCAACAGGTAGATTATCCAACTTGTTGCGTGATAGATCCAGCGATTGTAGCTCCTTGAGAGCGTTGAAACTTTGATTTTGCAATTGTCGTAGTTGATTGCCCGCCAGTGAAAGAGTGTTTAGATTGTCAGCACCGAGGAAGATGTTCTTTGGAATGTCACGAATCAAATTGTTGGCCAGGAACAAACCCATTAGATTGCTGGCTCCCTCAAATTGTGGCTTCTCGAACGTCTCCACGGAGCAGTTCTCCATTCGTAACATTTGTAGGTCGGGAAATGTGTCAAACATCAGGTGCGGGATTTTGGCAATTGTCGAGTTGATAAATGTCAATATGATTTGCTTTGTGATGGGTGTGTTCGACAGAATGACATAATCATCGCGTGAGATGGTGACTCCCTGACACAAGCCATTGGTGCAGTGATCCTGCATCCAGACGCGTTTCAATTGTCCGGCATGCACCGACGTTAAAACGGACACCGTGAGGAGAACGAATAAAGCGGATTTCATTATTCCAACCGTTTGCCATTCAAAATGAAAATGTACTGAGTTCTGCTGGTGGAGAAGATTTGCTTGTGTGCTGTCAGATTGATTTGTTTGTTTATTACGATGACGGAGGGAAATTACCGATTATAATGTGCAAGGGGACCATGAGTCCCCCTAATCACGGGTTGACTGAGCCAATGGTAGGTTACCCCTGTACGCATTTTTGTGTTTTTGTTGTTTGATTGAAATTAATTTCATTTTGCATTCCAATTGCGAATCAAAATATATTCAGAGTTATTCTACGAACATGGCTAAGCCGTAAGTCAATGCACACTTGACGAACACAGCTCTGAGTGATTTATGGTCTCCATTACCATTCGTTGTCGATTCAATTGAGTTTTGCAATAAAAAACGGGCACTGTGGAGTGGCAAAAACGCATCAAAGCTACAAATGCACTATGCATAGTTGATGGCAAGTTGGCGCCGCTATCTGTTAGATCTTTCTCTGTGGCTTTCTGAAGTGTGACGGTTGCCCATCAATGATGTGTGCGTGTAACATTGTAGCTTGGCGACGCTATATTGCGTGCCTATTGGCAATTATGAATTGTCAGGCGCAATTTTTTTTATTAATCGCCCGATTGAGACGATTCATGGATTAAGATACGGCATGCGGTTTAGCCGTCATGCATAGTGAAAGGTTAACAGGGAGGGTTAACAAGTTGTTGAATGGGGATGTATAGATAGTTATGATGGAGAATTCACATTGAGGAAGTGGTTTGTTGTCGGGATTGACGTAGTATGGCTTGATTAGTATCTTGTGTGAATCATGACTTCTGACACGTTACATCAGGCTGATGTCGGTCAAATTTACCGCCTTACAGAACTTTCACTTTTACATAAGTAATCGTCCAGGACATATTAGATTCTTCTTTGCGTGTTCGTATGTATCAGTTTTTTAATGAAAGTAAGTGAAGTTAAGTGGCTGCTTTTTGCGATGTGTCTATGTTACATAAAAACGGCTGAAGAACGTTTTGTGGAAGCAAAAGTATTAAAATATTTGATGCTTATATATTGTAGACGTTTAAACAGGAATTTATTTTGTAGGGTAGGTATTCATTAGCGAAGATTTTAAGCCAGAAACCATCTTTGTAGGTTAGACTGAAGCTGAGCAAAATTAGATTAGGTTAGGTTGGTGTGGCTGCCTTGTACATAGAGCACAGAGGACACAAATCTTAAGATTTCTCAGACTTACAGAGAATATCAGCTAGAGCTATGATAGATATGAAGCTTTGGAGCCAAATGAACCTTTTTTTTTTGATGGAGTGGGTTGAACTGTATGGTCTTTCTCCTCGTGCTTGCAGCTCTTGAAGGAATCAATTGACGCTTTTTAGCGTTCTGGACAATAAGCACCTACCTACTGTAGTGCTGATGCTCAGCTTTTTTAGCGAGACAAAACTGACAGAACGTTTTTGATAAACCTGGATCTGTCAACAGACGTAGTTCCAACTGACTATCAGCGGTTGATTTCGTACATTGAATCCAGTTTGAATAATAGTTTAAATATTATCATTGGCTTTACGGTTCCCTGAAATCTCCGTCGAGGAGATTTGCAACGAATTCTTAATTTTTTAGAATCGTGGAATGGCAAGTATACAATTTGGACCACTGAAAGGTGGCTTTTAGTCGATGTTAAGAGGTAGTAAATAAATCAGCATGTCAAGTGCAGTCGATGGGGGTAGTCCTGAGAGCCCCATTAATACACAGACAAACAATCACTGACAACGGATACATAAGGCCAGTCTGCTACTCGGGGCTGCATACCCCATTTATGTAATACCGTTGGCTTTTTTAGAAGAGCAGAGAGTTATTGTAACTTACTTGATGCGTTCTTGAATGTTGGGCTAGGTTAGGTTAGGTAGTATGTGAGCTGATGAAAAATAAGGCTTCTTCATGATACTCAGGTCTATATAGGCGCATTGTGATGCCCTTTGGGGGTAATTTAAGAAATGTCGTCAGACTATGGTTTCAATTAAAATATGAAGCGCAAAGGGTGTTAGTCATTGTTCTATACATAAATACGATTGAGATTATTGCCATGCGACTTGCTCCACAATCCGACGATGTCGAAATTGTTGCGTAGATATCGATCCAGGAAGGTTTACAGCTTTCTCGTGATAGTGGCGGTTACTATAAATATAGTAACACGGATTCAACATTGAAGCGGAACAGTCCTAGCTTGGGGTAGTAAATTCTATTGCTTCACAACATTCCAAACACAAAAATAGCTTCTTTTGGTCGAGACAATACTTCCAAGGTATTGAAAACTCTCTACACTCTCTACTGGTTGTCCAGCAATGCTTAGTTGAGCAGATAACTTTTTGCAGGATAGTAAACAGGTTCCAAATCTGCCATACATCGTTTTGATGTACACAGGAGGTGCACAGTCCCTCAAATTGTTCGTACATCAACAGCAATTTCTTTTGACTAGCTGTACGTTTGTGTTCATTATTTTTCCCACTAAATTACATTTTTAATGAAAACATTCCTCAAGGAATAAGTTAGAGAATATGTTTTGAAAACCACATTAAAATTCGTTAAGTGATTCTCGAGGTAAGCGTGTTCGTATAGACAGACTGGAACTTAGTTGTTTGGTTATTTTTAAATAATGAATATTTGTTCACTTGATTTGTTTTTGTTTTTCCAAAATCGTTGCAGTGATTTCTACTGCGCCATCTGTCGACCAAATTACTTAATAATATCTGACTTATCTAAAAATACTGCCAACTTTTCAGGAATATATCCGTTTTTGTTTCATTGAAGTCGGTTGAGAAGCATTCCTTTAATGGTAACAAACGAGCTTGGCTATCGCCAGTCAGTGGTTGTTGTTGCTCTGGCTTCCATTTCTAGAATTCGGCTGAGGATAGACGGAAGATACTTTCGAAACATACATGGATACATGGTTTTATTCTCAGTTTGGACACATTGTTCGCAAAAAGCACTTAAATTGTTAAAAATTAAATTGCTATGTATTACTGAGTAGTTCTGTTAGTTGCTATTCTACTTTGCTGTTTGCCTTACTATTTTTGATAGCTCAAAACAGAAGCCAAATCTGGCTGACTGCAACAACAACACTTGTTTGCCTTGATGAACGCGATAATCTCGAAAACGATAATGCGGTTTTCAATATTTAATAGGAAGGTATTTGGTTATACAATAACAACCAAAATTTCTGTTGATACCCGAATAACTCAGGGCACTGTCAAAACTACAGAAGATATATCAAGGTGGCGCAATTAAGATATGTAGCTCTTCTATAGTTCTACAGACAAACAACATCTGCCAAGTTATGGCACATCCCTTCTTCAAGTTCGTTTTTAAAACCCCTACCCAACCTCTAACCCCACTTGCACTCCATGTTGATCACCTATGTACATATGTACCAATACATGTAGGAGCAAACTGACGAAGTACTAGAGGGTAATCAATGTGCAACTGATGTACAAAAAATATATCAGCAATGTCACGACGTGACTTCTATTGAAATCGATTCTCATAAGGAGGAAGTCTATTTGTATCCTTCTAGCCCCGCAAGGCAGAATGGAAGAATCTACACTAAACAGCATCAATTCTCTGAATAAAGACATCATGGTATGGTAACCAAACCTGGCTAGCTAATTGCTAATGAAGAAGTTTCTAATTGGCTAGGGAAGACGCTTAAAATTTATTTTATTCTTCTTGCAGTGCATAAGAAACAGCAGGAGACTTAATTTGTCTTGAGATTCTCATATCGACGGACAGGTAAGTTTGATAAAGACTCAATATCATTAAAGATCACAGGCCCTAAGTGACTACCATGTGGGACACCTGAAGTAGCACTAATTGCGCTACATACTGAAGATCTAAAAAGGACAAAGTGCTGACGATATTCTAGATAAGATTTTACCCAAGAAATAAATCTCGGCGGAGAACCAAGCGCATTTAGTTTCAGGATTATGATTTGGTGAGAGATTCTGTGAACGCTTTACTGAAATTTTTAGCCATAAAATAACTCAAAATTGGCATTTCTGGTTTGGTTCGGTCAACGCCAGCCGGTCCCCTAGTTTCTCAATATGACACGACTAATATCGTCACATAGTTAGGTGAAAATCTGTTTAGAGTGATAAATGTTTTAGGTCTGTTGCCATATACTTATTCCATTGACTTCTGATGCACATCGGTCACATCGCTTTTTCTTAACCAATGTAGGCACTATAACCTGACACCCAAGACGCCATCACTAAATATGATATTGTAATATGCAAGCTACGGCTCGAGTAGATAAAACGATATTCTGTGAAATTTATTTCTTTATTTTCTAGTCTATAGAACAATTCAAGTTCACACTATACTATTCTTCGCAAATTCTTTTCTTACAAGGTCTCTTTCCTCTCAAATCACTTTATCTCCTTTCAATTACTTAATCTACAAATCCAAACTAATTACTTTTTCTTGTTCACGCTCAACTTTCAATTTATCACCAAATTACAACTTCGCCCATTATCACTTTTCCAATCTCTTCGCCACGGTTCTAAACCAACTGTCTTTTTGTGATCGCCATCTGTCCTTATATAGCAGAAGTTTCTGATAGCCAGAAACTTCTAGCAAATTCTTCGACCACTGGAACAAGAGAAACAATTCTTGCAGTTATAATTCCCTTTTATCCCTGATATTATTCGTCTCTTTCGTTGACATGAGCTGTGGAGACTTCGTCCCAGACACGAACCTCGAATGAAAGGACAGTTCGAACCAAAATTCTGCCAGAATGGAAAGTCACTTCGGAATTTGCTGCATAGACATAGGAGCGTAGTTATTATTATGCTACAATATGTAAGTTCGAGACAACCAGTCAATAAGTTATGACTAGACTTCAAGCTTAAGAAACCAATGCCCGATGTCTACATTGACTCGGTCACATCGGACGAGTGGACAACAGGGCTCCAGTCGCTAGGATCTTCGAACTTCATCTTGTAAGTTGTAAGTTCAAACAAACGCCAGGCAGCTTGATCTAGACATAGAGAATTGAAATTAATATGCCCGGCGGGATCGACATAGAAAATAGAGAACTCAAATGGAGACTCTTTATGGATGAGGAACTTGCAAATAGAATGGTTGCACAAGGGGCAGGGGAAAAGAAAAAAAAAACAATTATTTAGTTTCGGTTAATCTTTTTGTAAAACTCAAATCCACTCAAAACCAAAAAACAATTTCCATAAAACCGCCCTTAAGGTCCACTTAACTGGACAGTAATCATATAAAAGTCATCAGCCCGAAAATGGACAATAAACTATTTTTGATATGGAGTACCTTAAGAGTCCCACATGGGACCATTAATGTTTGCTACTAAGTGGACATAACATTACGTCTCACGTTGTGTTCCATCATCGTTTATAGTTTGAATGAAAATAACTTTTAGTGCTTACTTCTCATAAAGGGACCTACCCCAATGGCACTAAAGGACCAAAATTTCATTCATCTTCTCATTATACTCCCCGAAACTTTATGCTCCACCTGTTTCGTGCGATACGATAACTTTGCTCTTCTATCGAATTTCATATTTTAATCGTATTTATACTAGTTTCCTCCTTTTTTGGGAAGAGCATAATCCCATTTAACCCACAACAAAGTTTAATTTATTTCCCATCCATGAGATGGCTTTTCCTTACCCCTCAAACAGAGGATAACTACATCAGAGATACTTGGAAACTTCCAGCTTGCAGTTAAACAGAAAAGCAACAGAAGCAATAGATACTTCCTCAACTTGTTTGTTATCATCAAGCACTAAACGAACGTAATGAGATTGTGTTTGTAGATTATAATATCATAAGAGTTGCACATATATACACGCAGATAAATGAATCGAATATTGTTGGCAAATGAATTCAGATCGAATTACAGATATGTATGAGTATAACGTATAAACGAGCATATCTTAAAGTGACTTGAAGTTTTCTCATTCATTTTTATTGCAATGAGGACGAATCATCATCCTTCTCAGAGAAATAGCAGAGCAAATCTTGCATTTAATCATCGACTACTCGTACACCTCAGATCCTTATCCACTTGAGAAATACTTCAACTGTAGAATAGAGAGTAAAAATCTTAAGTTTTCTTGTGCATATGGGTGGCGTTTGGCGTATAACAATGGAGAGGTATATTTCAAATTCAAACTTCCCAACATATCTATCGAATCGATCAAGGAATTTTCAATTAAAATTCATTGTCAATAGGACAGAAAGAGAGAGAAAGGAGACGATGCTGCTCCATTGGTGGCACAGAGCAATCAAAGACAAACTGGAAATGAACCTTAGGCAGGGTATTGGATAATAGAAGCATGTGCGTGTTTGTATAGTGGATGAGGATTGTTTGCAATTGGCAACTGTTCCTCTTCATTGGCAATGAATTTTGTTTCCTGGCACACATGGCAGTGTTTATCCTTAGGTTTGTTTATTACTTCATTAGCGAAATGGGATTTTATTTGATTGAGATGTATCTAAAGTATCTAGGGGGAAATATGAATATTTGTATTGGAGATTTGCTGTTGTTAAAGATACTCGTATTTGTGGTATTTCTTCAGTCATAATGGTTTAACATTTGTAGCTTAAAACATTTGATGGGGTTCATTTAAAATGGATCTAGTTAATTGAATTCATTGAAACAACTACAAACAACTAGATGGCACTACACTATGGTCCTGTTTAAAAGTGTCAGATCAAAAGAAACACTTTTTGTTTCATGTCTACATGTCTGTCTGTACACACAATGCGGTGCACGTAATCGACAAACTGTTATCGAGGACTTGCAGCATATGCTTATAGGATGAACCGACACGTATTCCTGATGACGATAACATACTCTAGATGTGTTTCTCACCTGTCATGTTTCTACTCATCGCGGAAAGTCGGATTGCCTGGCGTCAGCTAAATTCATCTACATACCCTCTTTGGTATAATCGTAGACTTCGCACTTTACGTAACAAAAGAAACCAGTTATTGCCAGTTTTTCTTCGCATCAATTCTTTTTCCGACTATTCCAACTATCTCGGTACTTACTTTCAATTCGCCCAGCTTTACAACTCTCTCTAGATAAGACGGACGCCAATTTTATCCACACAACATTGCCAACTTTTTTGCCGCCTTTTTTAAAAAATCTTTTACCGGCAATTCTTTCGTGCCAGACCCCTTTTACTTCAGTTTCCTACTTAACTTCTTCAATAGCCCTTTTCTGTCTCAAACTTTTGATCCCATTCTTATCGAAAATAAATTAGAAAAACTTAATGATGAATTCGTACCAGGACCAGATGGTCTTCCCGTCATATTCCTTAAAAAGTGCTCTTCCAACCTTTCTCTCCCACTTTCTTACCTTTATTGTCTATCCCTTTCACAAGGGAAATTTCCTCAGGTTTGAAAGACCCCTTTCATAACCCCGACACACAAAAAAAGGATCAAAGAACGAAGTAACTAATTATCGCCCCATTCCTAAACTTTCTCATATACCCAAAATCTTCGAAAGTATTTTATACGAAACCTTAAGCTTTCAGTGCAAGTCTCTTATCTCCCCTTATCAATTTGGCTACCTGAAAAGTGGATCAACTACTACAAATCTCGTCGAATTCGTCGCCTTATCTCTGCCTTAGAAAATGGCAATGAAGTCGATGTAATTGCAACCGATTTCAGTGAAGCTTTTGATAAGATATCTCTTCTATTCAAAATATCTGTCCTCGGCTTTTAACCCATATTGTTAAAATGGATATCTTCTTACCTGGGAAACCGTTCTTATGCTATTCGTCGGCCCTCTCAGCTCCCTTCTTTACCTCCTCTGGTGTTCCACAAGGTAGCCATCTAGGTCCCCTTTTCTTCATCCTAAAAATAAACGATCTTGAGAGAGTCATTAAGCACTCCTCCCTCTCCCTCTAAGCTGACTATACCAAATTTTTCAAAGCGATTTCTATACTCTAAGACTCTAGTCTCCTTCAACATGACCTCGATAGTCGATTTGGTGCCTCAAAAATTGCTTAGAGCTCAACATCGCCAAATGCCAATTTATTACATTGTCTCGTAAGAGCAACAAGACCCCTCCCCGACTTTACCATTTCCAAGGTCACAACATATCAATCGTTCAATCTCTTCGCGATCTTGATATATTGTACAACAGGGAGCTAAATTTCCGTTCGCATATCGATCAGATAATCCTTAAAGCTAATTCAACACTTAGTTTTGCCAAACAGTGGTCCAAAGAACTCTCCAATCCTTATGTAAACAGATCCCTTTACATTACCTTTGTTCGCCCACTCCTCGAGCACGACAGTCAAGCGTGGTTCCCCTTTCAGGGACTTCATATATCCAGAATCAATATTCAACGTCGTTTTCTTCGATTTGCTCTTCGAAATCTGCCCTGGAATGACTCTTTTATCTTGCCTCCCCATCAAGACCTCCTCGACTTCATTAACTTGAATATCCTTGAAGAACTCAGAGACGTACCATAATGCATGATGGAGTTAAAGTTTTTTTTTTCTTGGGATATATTTGAAGTTTTCTGAGTTTGTTGATGGTTGTGACCTCCTTGGTTTTCGTCCACCAGACAACGGACGCGTATGTAAGGATGGGTCTTAGCACCGTGGTATACAACCTGAATATGACCTTTGGGGACAGACCCTTGGTTTTGCCATATATACGGCGACAACCCCATATGGCGGTGGTCGCTCAAACATGCAGATAATATTCAAGTTCCGGATGAACATAAGCTTTAAAAATCGTGGCCAAGTTCGCAGGTGTGAAAAACCGTTTACACTTTTTGAGGAATCCTGGGCGTCTAGCACCACCTTTTGCAGCATCAGCAATTTGTTGATTCCGCCGAAGTTCTGGGCTAACATATATTCCAAGTCGGAAACAGAACTTACCATAGATACATTTGTTAGTCTTGAATGCTTCAACATACTGTAAAGGCACTTGATGTCGATTGCCGATCATGAAGCTAGTAAGCCAATAACATACCATAGACTATGATCCATAGTTAGAATATAAAGACCACTGCCAAAAGTCGTACCGTAACTTTCAAATCGATTACCGCTACAAGAGATTACTGTCTCCATCGCTACTACCAACAGTCAGTCACCAATAACAATTTCGATAAATAACGCCACTGCCCTTTTTGTTAACAACATTATCCACCCAATAAAACTACATTTACATATGGATCCGTTAATCAGACCAGAGAACTTAAGCATTAGTTCCCACCGAGACATAACTTTCATAGTATGCCCGTAAACTATTAATTTTAAATGCTTATTTCATTAGCATTGAAATTTTCACTGCTAATGCGAGTGAAATTTCATTAGCATTGAAATTTCATTAGCATTGGAAATTGTAGTTCCAATGCAATTGAACTTTCATTAGCACTGGATTTGAGTTTTGCAATGCACTCAACAATGCACTATTCCCAGGTGTGGTAAATACTAAAAGTTTGGATGCTATTCTGTCGTGTGTTCTTCAGTATGCATGCATGATGACCGTCGTTGGCGGCAATGATTGTGGTCATGAATGCGAGAACAAAAGCGAAACAAAAGCGAAACAATTTAATTAATTCAAATTTGCAGGAAGTTAATTAAAAGTTATCACGCCATGAAGTTATGTGAGCTTTGTCGCCGTGACGTTCGCAAAAAAAAAAAAAAATTAAATCTCCCCAAAGTAACGGTAACTTTCAGAGTATTTACCAGATTTCGAATTTTTATTTCTTTTATTTGTTCCAAGAAAAGAAAGGTCCTTTTAATTTGTCGCCTTTCGAAGTAATTGCCTTCTGATCCTTTACAGTTGAATAAGCCACCCCTTAGTGGTGGTCTTTCTTCCCTTGACTACTCTTGCCCAAAGAACGGCACAGTCAATATAATCAAAGGAGCTTGCCGGCAAATAGGGTCAACTTTTATTCAATTGACTGCGGGCGAGCATTCATTTTTTTTTTCTTATTTTTATTTCCACATTCTTTACGTCCTTGACGCGCTTGAATTTTGATTCAATTCAAAGAAAGCTAAAATAATTGTCCACCATGCTCAGTCAGGCTTCAGTAAAATCCAAACGCGTGAATGGAATTTTTCTCTGCTAACTGAATTTTTGTAAAAAAAAAAATAAAGAAAAATCCATTATGCCTAAGGAGCGATCCAAGGAAATTAACATCTTCACCCAGAGATATGAGTTTTTCGTCTTCATGCCAATTCTGTCATCACAGGCAGGGATGGTTCCCAAAAGTAGCGTCGTCGTCGTTCGGAGTTGTCAAGCCGCGCGCCATTGGCAAATGCGCCAAAGTGGAAAAGAAGACACACTCTCATCCACTTGTACCCGTACTCCATCTATTGAAAGTCGAAAAAGGAATTTCAAGTTGCAGTGCAGTAGCACTGCAGCCAGCAACGCTGCCAATAGATCGGAATAATTTTTCCCTTCTTCAGTCAAGTGATGGATTTTCTTCGATTTTCTATCGAGTTTTCTCTTCCCTCCTCCGGGGCATTGCTAATGTGAAAAGCATTTCGGATCCAATTGGATAAATCTCATGGCGTCGTCGAGAACAATAAAATACTGAAGATGGTAACGTAAAGAGAGAGGGTACCGTCCCCCCCTCTCCGCTTCGTTGATGCTTTTGAGCACACAATAGCAGACGAATTTGATTCTCTCTTTTATTGTTGTTCTGCATCGAGTATCCGATTCGTTTCGCTTTATGGTTCCGGAATGCGATGAATTAACCTTTCATCGGGTTCACCGAAATAGTTAGATTGTGACTTTTGTATGACAGTCTTTGATAACGTTGAAGAAAGGTGGACAATTTGATGGAAATTCTTATCATCCAGGAGCTTTTGTATTACAAAAGGAAGTGCATTTGAAAGGATTTATCTGGTTTTGGCGGAAGGGAAACGGATGGAAGGTGATAGTATCTGGTGAAATTTGAAGAGGATTTCTTCCGGTCTCAGTCAGATTTTGAAGTTGAAGTTTTTTTCGAACGTTGTTTCATATTGAATTCTTTTCATTCAGAATATCTACCAGTGCAGGGTGAGCACAATTGCTGAAGTATACATATTTTTGGTACGTCTTGAGACGCTTTACAAAATTGTTGAACGAACTTTTTTAATACTACTAATATTAGCGGCCAAGGGCCTACAAAACTGTGATGCAGGGAGGTTAAAGAGGTTTGAAGAAAAACACAGCGACTGGTAGAGGTCATCGTATATTATTAGAAATAAAATAGAGAAAGTTAGTCAACTCGGAGCCAAGTAATTTGTTATTTAACCAAAATCTTTGTCCTTGTTAATAGTGCTCGTACGAAGAAAACTGTCTCGTACGATCTAAGAAGTGAAAAGCTTTTAAAGTCATATTAAATGGTATGAAAGATACAAATGTAGATTCACTAAAAACCGAACTAATTACACTTGGACTAAAGTGTATCGAACTTAAAAAAAAAACATACTATACAGGGTGGCTAACATGAACTGTTACCAACTTCAAGTCGCTGTGTCTGCCAAACTACGAATGACAGCGCACTGAAAATTTGACAGTTGTTAACTCATTTCATTGTTGACAAGCGTGTTTAGTTTTTGTCCTATCGATAATGGAATTCAAACGTAATAGTGTTATTGAACTTTTTTTGACTGGAAAATCACAACCAGCTATTGTTCGTGAGCTGAAACATTTGAAAGTGAACAAAATGTTTATGTATCGCACCATATCGCGTTACACCGAAATTGGCAGCATTGTAAAACGCTATGGAGGTGGTCCGAAAAAGACAGCAACATCGTCAACAGTGATTCGGACTGTGAAGGCCAGAATCGAACGAAATCCTCGGCGTTTCGGAAGAAAACTGGAGCTAAACATATCCAGAGAACGGATGCAATACTTTTTGAAAAATGAGCTCGGACTCAAGGCCTTAAAGTTCCAAAAAATTAACGATTCCACACCTAACCAAAAAAAAGTTAGAGTGGAAAGAGCAAAGAAGTTGTTCCGCTTGCACGCAAGTGGCCAATTACCAAACATCGTCTTCTCTGATGAAGCACCATTTCCAATTGAGCAACTTGTCAGTAAGCAAAATGATCGAGTTTACCTGCCAGAGAGGTCATATGATAATTTCGACCAAAAAATGGCCACCAGGAAGCAAGCGCCACCGTTTTTGATGGTTTGAGCCGCAGTGAGTGTCAATGGTCGGTCTCCACATGTAGCACTGTATCAGCAGCAATATTATACGTTGTAGTTTCTCAAGTGTCGCATGAAATGTGGAGATTTCGCTGGTTGGTAAAGCACTAGATGAATGTTCAAAATATTCAAGATATTGTGTTTTTGACTTCATGTAAGCGTCCATAGAAGTCCAAAACAAATTTTTTGGACAAACTGTTGGTCATGTTTGTGATAAGCAATTTAAGTTCAGCTATGGAGTCTTCAATTCGCTATGGAGTCTTCAATTTGTTTGTTGTTCAACTGTCCTCAAAACCTATTCATCTTTAGACATTAAGGTACCAGCAGGTGGAAAATATGTATAATTTAACTATTAAATGTTGGAGCTCCGGCAGGTGGAGAATATTTTTGATTGTCCTTGGCGGCTATCCTTGCAGATTGTGTATGATACTCGTGTGACATTTTGACAAGTATGTCAATGTCCGGACCAGCACTAAGTTTAAGTTCTTTAAATTTATACCAAACAGTACAATGTTAGGCTTTAGTCCGTACATTGTTCACCATCTATCCTTCCATAGATGTCACTGTTGCCTTCAAAGCCGCCAATGACGGGCTTCGATTGAAAACTTCACAGACTTCACAAGCGACAAATTTATTGGGAAAATAAAGTATGTCACTTTTAAACGTAATTTTGACATTTCTCTAAAAAGCACCATCTAGCGCAAGCTAGACAATCTAATAGTTTGGAGTGTTTACACGGCGTAGACCACACTAAAATATAGTCTAGGTAATCTGTTTATGCGTTTAAATCGATGACATTTGTTCAATACCTGGCTTGGTCTCAGAGTTCATCATGATTAACATATAAAGTCAAATTTTCGAAATGCTACGCGGCTTTACTGACCCAACAAAGTGGAGTTATTTTATCGTTGGATTGTTTGTTTTAAACCCGAAAGCCAGAGTATTATTTTAATTAGAAACTTTGTTCATTTACCTGTTGTCAAGAAGGTCTAAAGGAGGGAACTCGTAACGTTGGGTGAGCTGCTGACCTCTATTCGCACCTTGAATTCTAACGCCTTCCCTTAGCCCCAAATTTCCAGCCCTACTTACGAGCTGTGCTATTTAAGTTCGGACGAAATGAAAAGGTTGCAGTTGGCTTGTCCGCCTGAACGGAGGAAAATTGGTGTGGTCCGGTGGCAATAGAGTAGGGTTAGTCGGCTAGCCAGCTGACTGAAATGCAGTATTTATGGTATGGATAACGGGTATAGGTTTTGGCATTGCAGGAGGCTGGTTAAGGCTAGGTAGTTAGAGTTTAGTGGAGAGCGAAATTTTGGCACACATTTTGGCGCCAGAAGGATTCAGAAAGATTGCTGTATACAGTTCTCTTGGCTTGATCTCTATATTCGTGTTTCTATCTATTCATACTAATCGTGGTGCCCAGTCCTTTTCCCATAGAGCTTCACTTAGCCCAACCTTTCACCGGTAACGTATTACTATCTGAGTCTGATATCAATGAGGTTTTCGACTTTATGAGACTTAATGATCTGGGTGTGTTTCTTTAAGAGGTTCCTGGTAGGGTACCAATTTAGAATGTGCAGTTTGTTTGGAGATTGTTGGATCGCCGGCAGTACATGTCTTGGAATACAGTACATTCAACGGTCAAGGCTGTACTACAAAACTACTATTAGTATGACTTGAAAAGGAGAACTTAAATATCGTAGGTCTGCTTAGAAAAGGGAAGCCCATGGAAGTTTTACCTGTAAGAGGTCGTTGATACGAACGACAGTGACGTGTACAAATGCTTTCACGTGCAGTGTGTGAAAGTGGTACGCTGAACAAATAAAAAAAACATCCCCTTTTCACACGTACTACTGATGAGCACCTCACAAAGTGGCTTATAGCAAAAAAAGTAGACAAAACGGAAGTACTGCTTTGCGTCAAGTGCAATTGCGCTCCAAGGTAATATTTATGTCACAGAAAAACGAAAGGGAGCAGCATGCTACTACGTGTGCCATCATCCTCCTCGGGGGTTAAAGTCAATCCGCAATTGCATTAACACGTCGTCCTTTGAATATTTAAAGTGCAACATCGCGCAACTTATGTAGCCACACACAACACACCCTGAGGACCCACATTCACAAACATACACACAACCGAGTGCGGTCCTTAAGCAAACCTGAGTGCATTTTGCAATTTCGCACCGCGATGCTTTCGAGAACCCGTCTCTAATTGCTGTTCAGTTGAAATGGAATTTCAGTGAGAATCTACTGGTTCGACCTACACCTAGTAGCATCAGGCTTACACAGCACGTGGGACGGCACGACAACGAGATGAAGAACAAGCTTGTCCTTCGTATCATATTCATATTGACTTCAGCAAAGGAAAAAGTGTTAAATCCAATTTCAATGGAGACAAGTTTGCTCGTTGTCCTGTGTGTGTTCATTTTTTTGTGCTGAACAAACTTTCTCTTCTGAAAAGACTGAAATACTCAGGCACACATAGGAATCAGCTTCACAGGACATTCCCATGGTGCTATTGACTTGGAGTTTGAATAGAGAAGGCAAAGTTATCCGGTACATTTTTCTCTCATGTGCGATGGAATGTGTGCAACGAAGATATCTCAGGTTCGCAGGTACTCGTATGTACGTACATATGTTTGTACGTGCATGATGGTTCTTTCATTGTCCTGACAACCTAGATGTATAGGACATTCATAAAATGCCATACCATAAAAGAGGACTGACAAGCGGCAGGTGGTACGAGTATGTGGGGCTTATGCATCTTGTGAATGTGCAAAATTTTGAGTAATTGTTACTGCACTCAACAGGAAGAGGAACATGATTGCGCTTTGATGGTGAGTTCCAGTGAATTGGCAAAACGTGGGTTTCGCAGTAGTGTATTATGTGTGAAAAGGACTGCATGTAAACGGAAGTTACTGGTCGTGGTCAGTCAGTTGCAGGCGCTTCGATTACATGGAATATCCATGAAATATTAAAAGACTCTGAAAATCCTTTGATAGTCCTTTTGTGTGGATGAAAACGGCCCATTTACCCTTTGAAATGTCTAAAGCTTTCTCGTGTTTTCCATTGTTATGGAGTCTGATGTATTCTGACAAATTGTGGACATTCTATAGTGTCGGATAGTAATTCGAAAATAAGCTTCTTGGATCTTGTTCGAAAATGTTCTACTCAGTACGAAGTATCTATCGTTAATCTATTGGGAATAGGTAGGTAACTCGTAGCAATGAAGAATTTATTGTATTTTACTTCCCACACCTTAAGATTTCGATGTTTAGGTCAGATTTTACAGCGGCAAAAGTTTACACAACATAAAGTTTAGATGTTTTAAGGGTCTTTTCAAAGTAGTTTTGTACGAGTATACTCGTATAGGTGCTATACGATGTTTTCTTCAATTAACTTTGAAATTCAGGACGAAATGGTGCCTAATTAACCCTTTTACAGCTTTGGGACAGAAATACTCGTAAAATGAATGTTCTTATTCAAATTGGTACATGAACTATAGTACCACTAAAGTCAGCCACAATTGGGAAATGGCACGTGACCTACTTGCGATATCATAGTCTACTTATACATCTACAGCATATGGTTAGGGGTTTAAATAATCAAAAGTTTGGTTTGAAACAATTTACGAGTTTCAAGATTTATTTCAGGAATACAGGGTAGACTTAGCGGGCGGTATTAGTTAAATAGAGTACCACATGCTCTGACCAGGTATTCAGTGGGAAGTAGAATACACATGCTCCTCTTTCCTACGATAAAGTTGTAGACCGAACGTGAAGTACATAGGTACGAATATGGCTTGCTTTTTAAAAACTTTTCAATATACGAATCCTATGAGTGTTTTTATTAGAAGAACATGGCTTTAGGAATATAAATTGGGACTTTATTTAATACATGTAGTCAGGGTAGAATTTCTGAATAAGAATATTGGGAATCTCTATGATTTAAAACGACGAAGACCTATATGCCAAGCAACCAACATTAATTTTAATGGTGATAGACAGGTGACCCACCTTCTTGTCACCCGATGGGATACCAAAACATTCTGCTAGAGATTATCGTACTACAAACATCTCGGAGCGCTGTCACCTCAAACTTTCGTCCCTCTTTTCCCTCCAACAACTATTTGTTTACTTTGTTCTTTTTGCAATACAATTTCGTACCTGTGAACACATGAGAGCAAAGCAACAATGCACATGACTAACCTTAAAGCCAAAAATATTCAATTAATCCAAGGGCTGTGTTCAAAAACTGAATGCGTTTAGTTCAATTTTTAATACTGCAATGCAACACTGGAAAACAATACGAAATGAGAAAAACTAATAATTCGATTTCAGATGACTATTAATTACTGCATATTCCAATAGCCCAAGCTGCGACATCAAACACCGATGAAATTCCACACCGGGTTAAAGTAAAAGCCATCAGATTCTGACATGCAGATGCTTGCTCAAGCATCAAGAAAGACGAACACTGATAATTCGGAAAACCCCGTATCTCAAGTCATTTCCATTATCCTTACGAGGCTTGAGGAGCAGACAAAAACAAACATGCTAATTGTCGAAAGGTTGGAGAAGCTTAAATATAAGCTTAACAACAGGAGCATTTCAAAACGAACATGACGAAAAATTGTTAAAATTGTTGCATGGAACGCCAACGGTCTCATACAAAGACTAGAAGAGCTAGAAACATTTCTACGGGAAAATGACATTGACATACGTTTGATCTGTGAAACTCACCTGACGAAACTATCGTGTGTAAACATTACTGGATACAGTACCAATCACGCTTATCACCCGTCGGAAAGAGCCATAGGCGGATCGTCTTTAATCATAAAAGATTGCATCGAACACTCTGAAGAGATTATGATAGAGCTTGAAACAATGCAAGTGAGCACTGTACGCGTGAAAAATAGACATTACTCTTTCAATGACTCGCCTATTTATTGTCCACTGCGTTGCAGGGTTAAAAAAAATGATTTTACAAATATTTTCAACTCTCTTGGACCGAATTTTATTATTGGCGGTGATTTTAATGCAAAACACACCTTCTGGGGTTTAAGATGTGTCTCACAAAAAGGCAGAGCACTTTACAACGCTTGCATGCAACACAGTTGCAACTTTCACTCGACTGGTAAACCAACATATTGGCCGACTGATAGCAACAAAATACCCGATCTGATCGATTTCTTTGTTGTAAAAGGAATACCAGACAACTGTATTAAAATTGATTAAAGTTTTGGTCTCTCTTCCGATCATTCTAACGATGAGCGAACGCCTAATTAAAAAAGATGTACCTGCTAGACTAACTAGCAGAAAAACTGATTGGGAAGGCTTTAAAAAAGACGTTGAAGAACATATCGAACTGAGAGTATCACTTAGGACGTCTTCTGAACTCGAAATCGAAGTTGATCGTTTTGTTGAAGTTCTGCAGCGCGCCGCGTGGAAAAATACTCCCTATCAAAGGAAAACGCCGATTAATCATGCCCAAAAATATCCAACGGAAATAAAAGAAATGGTACGGGAGAAGAGAAAAGCACGTAAAAATGGCAACAAACTCGTGCTCCGCAACATAAAACGCATTAGAATCGCTTGTGTAACTTGCTAAAAAAAAGGCCATTATTGATTTTAAAATTCGGACAATACAAACCAGCATTGAAAGCTTAACAGCGGAAAAAGATTCCAATTATTCGCTCTGGAAAGCTATAAAAGGCATTAAAAAACCGAAAATACAAGCGGCCCCAATCAAGAAAAACGACAACCAATGGGCCAAGAATGATAAAGACAAAGCAGAAGTCTTTGCCGCCCATTTAGAAGAAACATTTAAACCATTTGATGGACAAGCGGTTGTTGAAAATGATAATGCGTCGGATATAGCACTTCACAATTACACAGTAAGAAATGCAAGGCTGACCGAACTTCAACAAGAAATAAAGAAACTGAAACCGAATAAAGCTCCTGGATACGACCTAATCACAGGAGAACTTCTTAAATCGTTACCTAGAAAAGCGTTAGTGCCAAACGATCTCAATACGTGAAAGAAAAATGCTGGATAAGTCAAAACTTAATTGTAGTATGTAATCAAAGAAATTTATCACGAAGGGAGGTTTTTTTAGTGAGTAAAATCTCACACTACTATGAGCACGCGCTATCGATCCTCATAGTGTCTTCATGAAGATTTTTTACCTACCCTCGGAAAAAAAAAAAAAACATTTTGATATACAAGGTAGGTAAATTTATCTTTTCTCTAACCGGAAAAATTAAATAAATAAATAATTTCTATTTGTAAAATATGTAGAAAAATTAATATTCCATCACATCGTAAGATGTTTCAGAGAAAGGCCGTGGAGAAGACAAAAAAAAAAGGATTTGGAAGGTATCTGTGGAATGGAGCGTGGAGTCCTCAGTTGTTCTCATCCATAAAGTGGAACAATATGAGAACATTTGGGACTCCAACTCCAAATACTACAAAAACCGGGAAATGAGTATCAATTCATGGAACACCATAGCTGACACCCTTGGTATTCCAAAAAATTAAGTTATGTTTAGGTGGAATGCGCTTCGTGGCAACTACCAAGTAAGAAAAAGCTTATTTTCTCCAATGTTACATTTATTAATAAAACAAATTATTTCTCCGCATATAGATTCATTTAAAAAAAAAAGTGAAACAAAAAGCGGGCAGGCTGTTCCTTTACATTATAAACGCAGCGATAAGATTAGAATATGTTCCGAGTCAATGGAAAGTCGCGGAAGTAATAATGATTCTAAAGCCAGGAAAACCGCCGAATGATAAAGACCTATTTCGCTGCTGCCGATTATGTCTAAAGTTTTCGAAAGAATAGTACTTAAGCGATTACAGGCGGTTATAGAAGAAAGATCTCTTATTCCCAATCACCAGTTTGGGTTTAGAACCAACCACTCAACAATAGACCAAGTGCATAGAATAACTGATTTAATTGAGATAGATTACGAAGAAAAAAAGATTTGCTCGAGCGTATTCCTTGATGTTTCTCAAGCTTTTGATAAGGTCTGGCATCAAGGATTGAAATATAAATTACGACAAGTTCTGCCGGAACACTTATATAATATTCTGGAAAAATTCTTGACGAATCGACTTATACGAGTCAAACACGGAAATGCATATTCAGAATTTAAAGAAATTTAAATAAGGGCTGGGGTACCGCAGGGAAGTGTCCTTGGACCGCTTTTGTATCCATTATATACTCGCGATATACCGCAAGAAGAAGGCACCGTATTAGCTACATTTGCCGACGACACTGCCATCCTGGCAACGAGCAAAACTATCGAAGAAACGACTGAAAAATTGCAAGAAGCATTGAATAAAGTAAATGAATGGACAAAGATTTGCCGACTAGCTTTAAACGAAAACAAATCTGTTCATGTCAATTTTACTTATAAGAAAATAAATAATTTGCCAATCTTTTCAAACTCCGTTCAAATTCCGTTTGCAAACGAGGCTAAGTATCTTGGAATGACACTTGATGCTAAGCTGAAGTGGAAATCGCACGTGAAGAAAAAACGTAAAGAACTAGAAACCAAATACAGAGAAATGTACTGGTTACTTGGAAAACATTCCAAGCTTAATATAGAGAACAAACTGCTTTTATACAAGCAAGTGCTAAAGCCGATATGGACATATGGAATACAACTCTGGGGTTGTACCAAAATAAGTAATGTCAATATTTTACAAACTTTTGAAAATAAAGTGCTAAGATCAATAGTTAATGCACCGTGGTTTATTAGAAATAGCGATATTCATAGAGATTTAGGAATTGCAACAGTCGAACATGAAATCAAAAACTTCGAGCGTAAGCATAAAGACAAATTACAAGGACACGTTAACAATGAAGTCCTTCGAATTCTAGATGCAAGGAATCTACTGCGTCGTCTACAAAGGACTAAACCTTTCGACTTAACGCGATAGCAAGAAACCGCGTCTAATTTGCGGAACAAGTAGGAAAGGGACCTGCCAAACGACCTCAATACGTGAACGAAAAACTGCTGGATAAGTAAAAAGTTAGTTGTAGTAATCAAAGAAATTTATCACGAAGGGAGGTTTTTTTAATGAGTAAAAATCTCAAACTACTATGAGAACGCGCTATCGATCCTCATAGTGTCTTCATGAAGATTTTTTACCTACCCTCGGAAAAAAAAAAAATTTCCAATAGTAATTGAAAATCAATTGCTCGGGTGGTGTGCGAGAAAAAAATTAACCCAGTTAGTCGCTGTAATAAGTCATAGTAAATTTCAAAAAGGAGTTGCAGGTTCAAGTCCCATCCGAAGAGAGTAATTGTAATATTTTGTAATTATTATAATAACAAGTAACTAATAAATAACGTAAGAGAAACGCTAGCAGACAGACGAAATGTACGTACATATACCTTTACGTTACGGAGTAACGTTTCTGTGATAAACTGCGGGCCGGCCGTCTATATTGCTCGGTTTTTGAAACGTCTTTTTGTAAATTCTTAGAGGGAGAGAACTATCGATGGTCGCCACCATTGATTTGCGGTAGTTTTTTATAATAAGTTATTGAATGATCTCTCTTTGATTGACATTCATGTAAACCTGCGTTCGTGAAAATAAGCAGATTTCTAATGCTAGGAAGGTGGTGATAGATGCATTGAGTTCCGCAAAATATGTGATCAACGAGAAGCGTGAATTGATCAGTGGCAACGTCATCTTCCTGTGAACGGATCGGCTATCGTATTTATCATACGATAGATTGAATTGGTCTTATGCCATATGAACCAAGAACCAAATTAATATCAAAACAAGAGGACTAGACTATAAAATTAATTAGCAAACGGGATCGACGGCATTTAGCTGCCCCACGCCTTTATGGCCGAGTGGCAGTACGAACATTTTTGCTACAACCTCAAAAGCAAGTCAAGTGGATAGATTGGGGAAGAGAGCTATTATGGACGGACGAGTCCAAATTTGAAGTTTTTGGACAAAAAAGGGGCATTTACATTTGACGGTTTGCTGAAGAAAAGATGCTCCTCAGCTATGGCGGTGGTACAATAATGGTTTGGGGATGCTTCTCTTCCGCCGGTGTTGGAGACCTTTTTTTTACATATACTTTGCGCGCCAAAAGGAATATGAATACCCTTATACTGTTACAGGGCACGGGCGTCAGGGAAAATGGGGAAGAGGAACAGAGGAGAAGCCTGTGCACGTTGGCTTTAAATGTTTGAAGGTTGTGTTGATGGGGAAATACAGAGCTTGGTAGATCATTCCACATTCGTGTCACTCGGCTTATAAATGAATCCCTATATTTGACAGTACGACCGAAGTTAGGCTTTAGGGTGAACTGATGTGTATTCAAAGCATGTCGCGTATTGCGGCTGACATTTTGAAGGGGAGGAATGCAACTGGCTATTTCGCTGGAGCATTTTTTATGAAAAGTGCGACAAAATAGGGAGAGGCACAAGACATTTCTCCGATGTTCAAGTGAATGTATGGAATTCACAATGTCTCTATCACCTATAAGTTTTAACGAGCGATTCTGTTCACTGTCTAGAATGTACAGAACGGTCTTGGGCACCAGACCAGATATGGGCGTTATATTTCAGCTTAGGGCGGATGAATACCTTATAAATTGAGGCCAGATCCTAGACATTTCGCAGCATCTTAGATCAGCATTTTTGGCGACCTCGAATATGTGATCGTTCCATCGAAGATGGTTATTAATACACATTAATACACCATCTTAGTTTTGCCAAGTAATGAAGAGATAGGATCCACTTCTCGGTGAGATATGCCATCAAATCACCAGTGGACCTGTTGCTACGAAAACCATACTGCCGATCATTAAGGAGTGAATGGAGATATTTCATAAGCTGACGATTTATCAGCGTTTCCATGACCTTGGAAAGAAGAGACGTAAGTGCAATGGGTCGGTAATTGGACAGGGAGGAAGATTCGCCTTTTTTAGGGACAAATGCTGTTTTCCATCTACTTGGAGAGAGCCCTGAAAAGTAGGTTAGACAGAAAAGCTTACGCAGAGGTTTTCCTAGTGTAGAAGAACACCAACCAGATTTGTTGGCTTTATAAGACCGAAAACTTACTTCTTTCAACCTGATGGCCTCTTTACAGCTCTGGTCAAACCACGAGTTTTTCTTAGGTTTAATGCTCTTTATTCAGTTAAAACTCCTACAGAAGCTATTAAGGCCGCTCTAGTTGGCTTCATCCTTGTTGATGGAATCATGAATAAGGAGAGGTACAGACAAATATTAGAAGAACAAATCTTCATCGAATTTGCAACTAATAAGCCCTGGGTTTACATTAATGCAAGATAATGATCCGAAATATTCTTCCAAGCTTTGCCGAGGATTCGTGGACCAAGGAGAACAAGAAGGAATATCGAAAAATATGAAATGGACTGTCCAATCACCCGATCTTAACCCAATAGAGCTGGTTTGGTACGAACTTGGTAAAGAGGGTTGAAGATTTGAGAGTTCGAAGAATTTGAAAGATCCTTTAAGTAGACTGGAGGTCAATGACATCGGAAACTATCAAGAAGCTGATCGATAGAATTCCTCTATTGACGGCCAAAAGTGGTGCAAGTACGAGATGGATTTTTAGACGAAAAAGAGGTCCAACTCTATTTTATTACCCAAGTCTTTTTATTTATTAGGTTCAATTAATTTGTTCATTTAAATTGATAAATACAATATTGATGAAGCTATTTACAATAAATGTTGATTAATATAATGAAAAAGACAGAATGTATTGGTCGAAAACTTATGGACGGAAGTGTATAATATTTAAAACATAAAAGCATTCAAAAACATACAGGAAAGTTACAATTCGTCTAGAACGGATTGAAAGATACACTATCTCCCATCTTCTAGCTCACCCCTAATAAATTGAGGGTGACGTTACGAAATTTTTAGACAGATGCAATGATATCTGATGACATTTTATCACAAAGCTGTTGTTACAACTTTTACTAAGCATAAGGTGACCTGGCTTCCAAATTTGTAACCAAAGTTCATGGATTCTGATGAGATATTCACAATAAGTTTTAACCATCACCGTAAATAGCTTTGAAAAAGCGATCCATTTTCATATATCAACAACTATTCATAACTTACCCTCTTCACTAACAAAAGACTAACCTATATCGCCATTAATAACGATCTGCAAGCCAAGCTAAACTAAAACAGTTTAATAATATGTGGAATATGGCGAATTCTTCGAAAGCCCAGCTGCGTGCTACCGGACGGGTCCACGGGTTGTAAATGATGGAACGGCTTTTAAATATAAAAGTTACCTCTACCACGAGTGGCCGTGGCGTAGTGGTAACATCATCGCTTGTCACGCTGTTGGTTCACGATTCGAATCCTGATGTCAAGAATCACCTATTTATTTCGCATGAAATAAATAAAAAAGTCGATCACTTGCGTAAGCTAAGTCAACTCTAATGTCATATGGCTAAAATGCAACTTGATCGTGATGATATCAGGAGGATGGAAAAAAATACTGTGAATCATAAGAACAACAATAATAGCGAAAACAAACAAAATCCAGTTATCTGGACAGCCACCTTTGGAGTTCACTGAAACTTAACTACCACCTGAGTTTCAAACCAACTACACCAATCTGTCTTTCTCCCTGCTTCTTCCCCTTTCCACAAAAAACGCCCGGGTCCTAAAAATTAGTATAAGGGTATTCATATCCCCTTTAACACGGGCAAATTATAAAAAAAAAAAAAAATATTTACTAATAAACAGTTCCGCACAAGCTGCGGATATTGGTTAGGTGTGGACGAATTTGAACTTTGGCTCTGCAATTTCCTAAGAAAAACCGCATACGAGTACCTGGATTCAATACCGACAAGACGAGTAGATGTCGCTTTCAAATAAGCACTCGTACACCGTAAAAGGAAATGGTTTGGAAAATTCTACACTCTTTTACTTTTGAGTGCAGCAATTTCTCGAATAGAACATGAATTATTTTTTTGTAAATACCCATTAAAAACTATATTTCGATGTCGAATTTAAGATTTACTCAACTATTGTAAACTATATACTATTGATTCAAAAACTATCGATAGCTTCAATAGTCCAAACTATCGATAGTACTGTCGATAGTTTTCCACCTCTAACTCTACTGTAATTCAGGTTGCAAAAAACCAAGTACCAAGTAGACAGACGAAATGTATACCTTTACGTTACGGAGTAACGTTTCTGTGATAGGCTGCTGGCCGTCTATATTGCTCGATTTTTGAAACGTCTTTTTTTAACCGATATCGATAGTCGCCACCATTGATAGCTACGTATCGATAGTTGGGTCCTCGATGTTTTGCGAAAGTTTTTTCTAATAAGTTTTATTGAATGATCTCTCCTTGATTGGCATTCACGTAAGCTTATCTTCGCTGAAATAAGCAGATTGGATATGTTGAATTATCAATCTCACGGGAAGTTTTTCCTCGATTGTGGAAGGATTCGTACATTGTTTATATCCACAAAAAAAAAACGTGTAAAAGTGATGTACATATATAACTATCAGCCCATTGCTAAATTCTCATCGCCAACCGCGTACTTAACTGAATTTATGTCAAAAACATTCTGCGCATTGGAGGATGACGATGAAGTTGATGTTGTTGCTACCGACTTTAGTAAGGCTTTAAAAGTGCTGGGTTTTTAGCCGATGTTTATTTCGTGGCTCAGATCATATCTGGATGAGTGCCAATACAAAGTCATCAGGGCCTCTGAACTATAAGTACGTCTATGCCGACATACTCTTTGTGCATCAGTTGATAGCAGGAAACATTGATTGCCCTGCCCTGTTCGCTATGTTCTATGTATCTACATCTACACCATAACACTCATTTTTCCTGACCTGGCCTCTATTTCTCTCACCTTACCTCAGGGCTATTCTTGACCGCGATCATGTAGGGGATATAACTTGTCCTAAAATACAATGCCTTAGCTAAATTTTAGTTTTATTTCAGTTTTTGTTTCCTGGTAAATATAATATCTACGGGTATATGTGAGAAACTTTAAGATTAAATGGTTTCCTCTTTCCATGTGGTAAAATTCTTTGTAAAATACTACCAGCATTGCATTTACGATGACAAAAGTAGCTGTACTCAATTGAAATCCATGTATCCAAACAGTAGAACATAATGAAGATAAGTTGTTCTGCATAAAACTTGTATGTGCAGCTCTTTCGCTTAGCTTAACACAACTGTTGTAAGGCATTGCCGATAACTGTTAAGACATTACCTTATTTTATTCTATCAAGAAGAATACAAGTTGAATCACTCACCTGGAACGAAAAAAAAGGAAATATTGGTAAATAAAAAGAAATAAGTTTTGAAAAACAATAATACATGCGTAAAACAAAGTATGGAAGAAAAGATTAGAGAAATTGTTCGCAAGGTAATAGCTGAAGAATTGCAAAATGTCCACAGGAACTAAAGGGTTATTCATTTTGAGGTTGGAATTTCACATCCCTGCCATATGGGATGTCATACATAGAGCGATAGGTAGTTACTTCTTGCTTTAACATTGTACAATAAGGATCGTATAACCACCGCTCAACGCATTAAAATTGTTGCATCTTACTACAAAAATAACAGTTCTATAATATCTGTGTATCTGTAAGTTGACGCCGATTTTTCGAACAAAATCTTCGTCAGCGATGAGACAAAATTACAGAATGTGGGATTCTGAGAATCGAAATGTGATCGTTGAGAGGCCATTGTATCTACCACGGGTGACAGTTTGGTGGGATATGTGGACCGGCGGCGAAATCGGGCCATTTTTTTTTTTTAAACGACGAAAGCCCCACTGGAGCGATGAATTCTCTGGGCTATAGGCAAATGATTACCACCTTTTTCTGCTCTGTGTTTGAAGACATTGATGTGAGCGACGATTTTTTTTTTTATCGGGACGGGTACACCGTACTGGAGCACTTAGACTCAAAAACAGGTCCATTGTACAACCAGGCATTGTACGTCTTTTGTAAAAAGACAAGTAGACGCTTCAGTGATGAAGAGTTTAGGTCATCAGCACTCACCACATCAGCACCGAAAATCTGCCACATGATCCGAACAAAGGCAGGACAATCACATAGGAAGTGTTCCGCAGTGTCATCGCCCTCTCGACAGGAGTCGCAGACAGGGGCAGCGCTCAAACCTAGCACATGGAGGTGCTTGGCAAAGGCGAAGTGGCCCCTAAGAACGACAGTAACATGAGCGACATGTGGTTCTAGCAGAGGTTACTTGCCACACAACACAGGCCAATCTGGACCTATAGCACGAAAAGATCCCTGGGCATTTAATTTAGAGATTTGGCGACATCAATTGGACACCGAGATCAAATGATCTGACCCCGTCGGATTTCGCAATACGGCCAGATATGTGTCGAAAAATCATCGAAAATTATCTGACAAGAATCGAGGTTTCCAAAAACTCCCGTGGCGACTATTTAATCGATGTCGTATTTCATACGTAATGGCATAGTCCAGCATTTAAAACAATAAACAAATTCCATTGAAATCTTCAATACTTTTTATTTGATTTAAAATTAAAATCTCAAATTACAAAATGAATAATCCTTTATCTTCGAAAATTACAAGAATGTCTAAATCGAAATGGCCAGCACATTATATATTTATTGCAGTAAAAAATGCGGTCGGAATCCAATTCTCTTCGATATGTCGTGAATGGTTGAGTTTTCGAAACCATCCATATAAAAGATTAATTTGTTTAGTAGTTCAAAACGAGTACACTGGCATTTTCAAAAGCATTACCGTTCATACAAAAAAAAAAAAACGTAAGTTTGGTTCATAACTTTAAAACAACGACAATCAAGGTCACCATCCAATTTGCAATTAAACTTACAAACAAAATGTTGGAGTTTTTTCCAATCTTTAAACATTTGCAAGACAATAGACAAAAGCACCCATTCGCATTTTTTAAAAAAAAGTGTGGTTCATAACATCGATATTAAGGACATGCAAGGTCACTAAACAGCGTCCGCCTCCATTTTCCACAACTTCGGTCTTAAGTGTTTTTCTCCTATCTCTAGCCGTTTCCGAATAAAACGAGGTGTGAACTTTTTGAAAAACACACCCTATATGTACAAGTATATAATGCACTGTAGGCCAAAAGTTTCCGGCCACTACGAGTTTAACATCAGTTTTTTAAGTGCCAAATTTTTTTTTTGCAAAATGATTTTTTTTTTTTACCTGTGTTGTGTTGTTGACATAGCAGTCAAGTAATAAAAAAAAAATTGTTTTTTTTTGAAACAATGGTCGTTTTTTGTATATTTTTAGAAAAAAGCGATCAATTAGTTTTATTACAGAGTCTGGCGCTATGATGCTGTTATCCTTTTTTATAGATTCCTATATTTCCTGGTGTACTTGTTTTATAATTCTGTAACCAGTACATATGATTACTGTTCAATGTTTCCCTCCTTTGAATGGAAAGGTTGCATATAAAAGCCTTATGACAAGTTTAAGACCATTAAGACTGTCTTTTACTTTCTTCTGAGGAAAAACATTCCGGCATGGAAAAAGTCGAGGAAGGCAGTGTTGAAGCGCGATCTGCAAGATGAAGATATACAAGAGTTGTATTAGAGTGACAGCAAGAATACCGCGGATTTCTTACAGGCGCTTGGCAGCATTCATTTAGTCAACATCCTTGAGAGTCGTGGCACCCACGATTGTGTTCATAAGATACCCAACTGCACTGACCGAATCCGAAAAAATGCAGTCCTGAGCGTTAGGAAAGTCGACTTTAAATTTACGAAACAGTTGAGAAGGCAAAATCGCATCATCACCTCCAAGCGGTGCCTGCTGGATAGCTACGTAATAGTAAGTTAAAGACGAGCGTATGCTGAGCCTGACTATACGTGTGCAGCTGAACACTCGGACCTGCGGAAGCACAGCTGGGTGAACTTCAGCATACATGTATCAAACTGGACGAGGCATCTAATGGCAGAAATCTGTATCTCGGAAGTCTAACAAGAGTTCCTCAGAAAGGGGACGTGCGACAGAAGAACTCACTCGATGGAATTAACGGTGGCGTCAACAGTCAGCTTAGCGATTACCCAATATGAGCTACTTCGACAAATTCGAAAACACCATGCTAATATGTGCAAAACATCAGTGTAGCTAGCACACGATTCCCGCACCTCAATATTCGTAAGGGCATCTGGCGATCTCCAGATCAAGTAACTGTCAACCAGTTTGATGACGTCCGATTAATGCAAGGCACTCCTCCAGTATTTTGTATATTCGTACCTTCCAAGCAGTTAACATTGCGGCTATCCCAAACACCACAAAACGAAAGAAGTACTGTGGAAAAATTTAACATTCAATGGCTACAATCGCAAGAGACTGCCACATGAACGCTCAAGATGTCCAACGCCGCCAACGTTAAGCGCAGCTGTGCAATGGCATCATTGTCAGCAAACTATCAAGAACGCCATCATAAAGAAACCCCTGGTGTGATGAAGAGCGCCGTCAAGTGCACGCAGCAAAGCAAGAGGCTTATAAAGAGACGCTGCATTACAAAACCAACAAGCAGAAGAGAAGGGAGGAACACTAGCTTTTAAGAAAGAAGAAGAAAGAATATCAAACGACGATGTTAGAAAGATTTACCAAAAGGTAACAAGCCCGCACAGAAGCCTGTAGTGGTGAAGAAGGAAATTTAGCAGTAGAGTCACAGACTGTGCTGAGGATTTGGAAAGATCACTTCTGCAGACTGCAAACAGCGGCAACGATCAAAACTTCGCTGTCAGGTAGGATCCTTCATTCAATTCGGACGACGACGATCAACAATTCCGTCCACCCGACCAAAGTGAAGTGAAGATGACGATATATAAGTATAAGCTTAAATCCAGGTTGGTGGAGCTAAGCTATCTAAAGCAGCTGGGGGGAATACATCAACTTATCTGTAAAATATGATCGGATGAAAGTGTGGTCGACGAATACAACCTCAGAGGAGACCCTCTATACTGCTACAAAAGTATTAGTCTTCTCAACATCGCATATAAGATCCTTTCTGCCTTGGAAAAAACCCAAGAGCTCCAAATTGATACTCACCACATTTTCATCGAATCTAAAGTCGTCTATGATAGCGTCTATAGAGACGAGCTATACAAAGCCATGTCTAGTTTTACGTCCCTGCCAAACTCGTGCATCTGTGCACGATGACGACGCAGAATACACGCTGCTCCATCAAGGTCGGCAGCAACATCACGAAAAGGTGATTTCGCTGTCATGTGATTTCTTTAACATCATACTTGAACGGATTGTACAAAATTCGCAAGCTATCATCAAGAGTTCGATCTTTCAAAAGTCTGTACAACTACCCGGCACCCCGACGGCGGAAGAACGCAGCGAGCTGTCAATAGTACTTTCGGGAGTATTCAAACAGAAGCGTCGAAAATGGATTTAGCGGTTAACGAGGGTAAAACAAAATATATGCTGTCATCAAAAAAGGACAGGCAACATTGGCGACTTGGGCAGAACGTCACAATAGACAGCTACAATTGTGAGGTAGTGAAGGACTTTGTTTATCTAGGCTCCGCTGTAAATTCAAACAATGGCACCAGCGCAGAAATCAAACGAACAATCACTCTTGTCAACCGCTGGTTATTTGGGCTAAGAAGGAAACTGAGTAAGAAAGCCCTCTCACGGACTACTAAGGTGACTTTATATAAGACCCTCATCATCCCAGTCCTGCTATATGACGCAGAAGCATGGACGTTATCAGAGGCGGATGGAAACACTATTCGTTGGTTTGGAAGACAAATTCTTCGTGTGATTTTTGATCCCATTTGTGCCGACGGGGAATGGAGACGGAGATATTGTAACGAACTACACCGGTTGTCCAGCGACATGGACCTGGTCGGAAGGGTTCAAATTCATCGCCTGAGATGCCTAGAATATGTAGAGCGAATGGAGATCAACGCTCCGGCCCGGAAAGTTTTCGAATTCATCCCAGACGGACGACGCGATAAAAGAAGACCTGACCTAAAGTGGCGCACTCGAGGGTGCAAACCTAGAGGTTTTATAAGTGTTTAGGTTTAGTAGGTTTTATAAGTGTTTAAATGGTTTTTCACTTCTGCAGACTTAGCCACATTCCCTCATATCGCTGAGTTGACTTGATCGCCTTCAGCAACGAGCTTATATATTTTTTGGTGACAAGTCTACATGCACCGCTTTAATGATCAATGCTTAGCGCTCCTGTAACGGTATTTCCACAATAGACGTTCGGACGAAGTATATAGTTGCATCCCGCCTGTCCGCCTGTTTCATTGTAATACACGTGTGCCCATTTTGCAAATGAAACCTCAGAGCTTGGTTTCGTGCGCTTCGATCACCGTAGAAGATCATTTTATAGCCATTCAACACGAATGGGGCATAACTCCGTCTTTCTTTCGTATATTTGTGGTGGAAATACCGGCAGAGGAACGGTAAACATCTAACTTTGCGGTGGTGTTTTAAACGAAGGAATTTTGTTGCATACGGACTGATCACCGATCAATCTTCTCGCTGAACACGATCAGGTAAACACAAGTATGAGACTAGAGTTCTTTGTTCAAACATGCGAATTTAACACAGGTTTCGGACAAACATAAGCTCTATAAATCGTGACCAAATCCGTAGGAGTAAAAACCCGTTTGCACCTTTCGAGGAATCCTAGGCATGTACCGACGCCTTTTGCAGTATCCACCGAAGATTTTGCCAGTAATATACATGTCAAGAATTGACATTAGATTCCTCAACTTCAACTCTAACCATTCGAGGTGTGATCACGTTCGCATCACGCTTCACAGATAGGAGGCGGCTGCACTTTGAACTGAAATCGTTTTTTTGACTGCAATCGATGATAGCATCTGTATCAGAGTTAAGTTCGGTAGATAATATCTGCCGTTAGGATTTGACGATTTGGGGTCCTTATCGTGGAGTTGTTGTGAGTGCTGTCGCAAGCGAATGACTGGATCGGACTACGAGTAACAGAAAGGAGGTTATTGATGAATCCTAGTCTCTAAACGATTTCGCACCCTTACTTCAGTCACAGGATACTTGTTAGCAATAACCTACCAAGGTCGCGTTATTTAATGTTATTTTCGTTTTCCTTTTAATTTTTTTAAAGTGCGTTGTTTTTACGTTCGTTTTTCCGAAAAGCTCACATAATCAGTTTTTGGGCGAAGGGTTTTTATGTTTATGTAGCATTAAGGCTGTTGAATTTGACTTACAAATTAAGCTCAGTCACATGAAGGAGATCTTATCATTTTCAAGACATCCTTGGATAATAAAACCCACAAATATGTATATTTTTTCTGACAATTTGTACCCTCTACCCATGTGGTTATTCATTCCCCACAAGCTCACCTAAGAACGTTCCACTTCCTTAAGCAATAAAATTTAACACATTCATCCAAACGACGGCTTTCTTATTAAAACTCAAATAAGGTACCTCACTCCAATAAACACCTGAGCACTAAAATTCCCCCCCTAAGCACGTTATTCTTCTTTACAGCTACCGTTCAAAAGGAAACGAAAGTACCAGTATGCGTGAGCGCATTTCCCTTTGTAGTAAGTTAATTGTACACACATTTTAGCTTAATTGCATAACAAATAGCTTTTGTGTAATATCCTGCAACAAAAAACCCGCAACTTTGTATCGCTTTAAAGAAACAATTTAGATTTAGATACTTTTGTCCGTTTATGGTGTGTTTAAGCACAAGTTTGTGTACACTTTGTGTATAAGTTGCATAACAAATAGAATTCATGTCAACGATATTGTTCTTGTTCGTGTTTCTCCGACATCCTGGAGTCAACTCTATGCGCTCAACCAACGAACATGTACCTTGTGTTGTTGGCGGGGGGCTTACGAGTATGTCATATTAATGAAATAAACATTAGCTCTACGTTCCCTGGGCTCCGAGCAGTTTCATTCCACAAAACGACAGAATTTAAATGGATGTTTAAGAAGCTTATGCATTCGCAACGAACGATGGGGTTTACAGAAAAAAAAGAACCCCACTCGTGGTGGAAAAGGAATATTGTAAGGACATGGTATTTAGGTGTTCTTCCCTTTTTCAAGAATTTTTTATTGCATGTTTGAAAATCCTTTACCTACACTGCAATAATAAATTTCATTTTCAAAAACTCATTAGGATAATCTAAATTTCTAATTAGACCCTAACTAACACTAAATAACCGCCTCATCAGTTTTAATCCCTCGCCTAAGTCCCGCAACACAATACAAAACACATAAGTACTTAATCCCTTGATGATACATTGCCCCCGTGTTGCCTTAGTGTGTGGTGAAGTGTTTCGTGTGAATCCTGAAAACTACCCGCAAAGTAGAGTATCATATCAATATCAAGGATATTTCAGCCTTAGTAGCTAGCAGCAGCAACACCAACACCACCATCAACCACTACCATAATAGGGGTTTGTAAAAGTTTCAAACACTCAGCTACTTCACCTACATATACTCGTATCTACCCTGGAGGATTTTAAAGAAAAACAAAATAGAAAAAATACATATAATCCGTTCAATAAGTAACAATTTACACACAGAAACATAATGGAGGAACGAGAACAAGGAAGAAGAACGAAGAAAATTCCTTTAAATGAGGTTTGCCAAGCGGGCGAAGATAATGCTAGAATCCCTATCACTCCCGAGCCCCCACAAGACTTTATAAGTCTCCATTATAATGGATATCCTTTAATTGCCCTTATCCTTTCAAAGAAGTGAAAAACTGCGCAAAGAAGAGAAACAGGAGAAAAAAAAAAAACAAAGAGAGTTTTCCCTTCGAAGTAGACAGCAGTAAGGTAGAGAGGATGAGTTTTCATTCACCGCAATGGAAGTTGTAAAAGAT
This sequence comes from Pocota personata, assembly GCA_963082735.1. Classification (NCBI taxonomy): domain Eukaryota; kingdom Metazoa; phylum Arthropoda; class Insecta; order Diptera; family Syrphidae; genus Pocota; species Pocota personata. Next base: position 33,962,032 of record OY720429.1, on the reverse strand, counting down.
GCCAGCAATGTATCTTAGGGTGCTACCAGGGCAACCAGACAAATTGCACTTCTTTTTTTCTTTTGCAGTTGACTCACACTCTGGGTTAAAAGCGTTCCAACATTCTTGACACTTTGAGTGTCACGGGCGAAGTAACGTGTTATATATGTCCCAGGGCTGAACTTGTTCTACAGACATCCAGTGTATGCCAGTGAGGATATTGACCCACAAACTATGCAGCTGTTTACTTAAAAGCAGATTAAGGCCGGGAACGTATTTAATTGCATACACAGCGTGCGATGCAACAATGCCCAGAAGATCAGCTCGCAGAAGGAGTGAACCTTATTACTGGTGGAATGATTAAGTCAAAAAGTTCTTGGCAAAATGCCACCGCAAGTTCCAGCGATCTAAGTGTAGACCAGAGTTCCAGGAATTTTAGTTACCTTCAGACTGGCGAGACGCAACCTTGAAAGGGATCAAAGACAGCAAAACAAGATGCTTCATAGGATGGTAATGAAGAAGCTGAGTAGGTCCCCACAAAAATCCTATCCAACAATGCTGAGGAAAAAAAAGGGTGACCAGATAGCAATGATAGTTTTTCCAATTGTTATGTTTTAGCAGCTGTCAAAGTTACCAATGACATCCAGCTGTCAAACTATTCAGTAAGGTTTGCCATTTCATCATGCATCGTTTGACACTTCATGTGGAAATTATTAAAAAATATTATCGAAATTCCGGCTCAGTTGTATATACGCAACGTGAATTTCGTTGTGTGCGCAGGCAATTTTTTTTTTATATAATTTGCGCGCGCCAAATTGGATATGAATACCATTAAATTATTTCAGGGAACGGGCGTTTGTAGAAATTGAGAGAGAGAGAGAGAAAGAAAGATTGGTGTAGTGGGTTTGAAACTTAGGTGGTATTAAGTCTCAGTAAACTCCAAGAGTGGCGTCCAAATGTCGTTGCTCATGATTCACAGTATTTTTTTCCGTCCTCCTGATGTCATCATCACGATCAAGTTGCATTTTCAGCCATATGACCGCTGCCAGTGCTATGCCTTCGCAGTAGAGTTGACTTAGCTTTCGCGATTAATCGACTTTTTTATTTATTTCAGATGAAATAAATAGATGATTGTTGGCATCAGGATTTAAACCGTGAACCAAGAGCGTGACAAGCGTTGATGTTACCACTACACCACGGCCACCACAATTTGTCGGACCGTGGAAAAGTTTGAGCGTGAATACACTCTTTTGGACCTTGAACCATCAACTAGACAGAGATCGATGCGAAGTGAAGAAAACATAGCCGCCGTAGCGGCCAGTATCGAAGAATGTCGATTCGGCAAGGATCAGCTGAATTGGGCATCGCCAGAGAGTCAACCAGGCTTATTTTGCGGTTGGATTTGGGCCTAAATCCGTATAAGATTGTGCTGATGCAAGAATTGAAGTCGGACGACCATAGACAACGCCGTGAGTTCGCTAATTGGGCGCTGGAAATGATGGAGATCCGAATTTTGGCCAAAAAATCATCTTCTCGGATGAGGCCCATTTTTGGCTCAACGGCTATGTCAATAAGCAAAATCGCCATTATTGGAGCGACCACAATCCACAAGTGTTCAACCAAGCATCAATGCATCCACAAAGATTGACTGTTTGGTGCGGTTTATAGCACGGCAGTATCATCGAAGGAGACACCGTTACCGTCAATGGTCATCGGTATAGAGCGATGTTAACCGACTTTCTGTGCCCAGAGCTCGAGAACAGCTGTGGTTCCAACAAGACGGCGCTATTTGCCATACAAGCGACGCAACGCTCGGAGTGGTGAAGGAGAAATTTGGCGACTGGGCCATCCCACGGCGAGCGTTCATCAATTGGCCGCCGCGATCATGCGACTTGACACCCCTCGATTATTTTCTCTTGGGCTACATCAAGTCCTTAGTCTGCGCTAACAAGCCAACAAGCCACTTTGGACGAGCTCGAGGGCAACATTCGAGACGCTATTACATTCAACATCGGCCCTTAAAATTTAACCACCCTTAATGGCATGAATGTAGCTTCAAAATAAAGTTAGAATCAATTTGATATCTCACACCGTTGTTGTTTTATTTAAATTTCTTTTCCTATCGTTCTTATCTGGTCACCCTAAAGTAGAACATGGAGACTAGCTCACACATCCTGGCAATCACGCCAGAGGAACTGCACGAAGCATGGAACAAGATAGGCGACAACAAAGCGCCTGGGCCCGACGGTATCCCAAATATGGCAGTCAAAACGGCCGCCCTAAAGAGATCGGACCTTTTTATAGCAACGATACAAAGGTATCTTGAGGAGGAGGTCTTCCCTGAACCATGGAAACTTCAACATCTGGTTTTGTTACCCAAAGGAAACAAGCCACCCGGAGAACCTTAGTCGTGTCGGCCAATATGCCTGCGTATAGTATAGAGGATAGACGAGCTCTGTCAGATGACCAGTACGGTTTCAGAAAATCACGTTCTACCGCCGATGCCATAAAGGCGGCTTTGCTAACAATATCGCCCTGGTTACTGTGGCCAAACACATCCACGAGATAGAGTCTGCCATGAATGAAGTAGTCGCTAAGATCAAAAATTGGTTAGACCGTGGCTGTCCCAATAACCAGCCGAAATACTGTGGAATACGCTAATTTCCGGGTTTGGAACCAAACAATCAGGTCTAAAGAGGAACTAAAATACTTAGGAGTAATGCTCGACAACAGGCTGAACTTCAAAACTTACGTCGAGTATTCAAGCAAAAAGGAGTCACAGATACAGGCAGCGCTTTCCCGTATGCTGCGAAACATCGGTGGGCTTGGATACACCTTCTATAAGCTGCCCCAAGAAGGAAGCTCTTGTCTGCATACAGGCTCTGCGCAATCAAAACTATAAGCGGTTTTCGAACCAAGCAGCCTGTGTTATAGCCGGTATGATCCCCATTGGTATTCTCGCCAACGAGATGCAAAGGGTTTACTTTAAGCGAACCGCGAACCGTTAAAAAGCTAGCGTTACCAGGAGGGTAAAACGAGAAGAAAGCCAGGTGGAATAACACGGCAAAATGCAGATAGACCCACAAGATGATCCCCACCACCGAGATCTGGACAAAAAGAGCAAGCGGTGACTGCAACTACCACCTTACGCAGTTCCTGCTCGGGTACGGCGGCTATCGAAAATATCTCCACAGATTTGGACACGATAGCTCGCCCTTCTGCTCAGAATGCCTAGATGCGGAGCACGCAGTGTTCCACTGCAGGCGCTTTGCAGAGGGAAGAATGAATCTGCCAAGCCCACAGCTTCTAATAATTCATATGACGAGGTCAGGGGACGACTGGCTGGAGGCCTGTACTTTTATAACGAACATACAGAAAGAGCTGAGAAGAGTCATAAGACCAGCCTCGCGAAGGAATACCTAACGGCAGTCCCGCGAGGAGAGTGGTAGAAGTGTGCAGGGTGTGGATTAGAACATAGGCGCACTAGTGGTATCGATTATTCGGGTTTTTGAATCGTAAATCCTGGTAGCCCGGGCTATTAGTATCTTTGGAAGATTACCACATCCAAAAAAAAAATACCTTGCCATGATGCAAGGCTGAAGATTAAATCAGCCCTTTTAAGGTCCAACAATAATAAAGAAGATAATGCTGCAAGACGAACGCTAACCTAGCATAAAGCACCTGGAATACCTAGAGCTAAAGCTTGGCAGAAGGTGTGAACGGGTTTTAAAGCATATGTTCGCCCGATACTTGAATATAACTCGCATGTTTGGCGGTAGCTACCGTCATAAATTGAGGAAGCTTGTAGACTGATAGCTGATCCTGATCAGTATATATGCAACAAAATTAATTTGGTCGAACATCGCCGGAATGTGTAAACATTTACTCATGACGGATGCAATGAAAAAATCCAATTACAGATGGGAGATTCTTACTACTTGCAGAGTCTCTAGACAAATCTGGACCAAGCTAGATAAAAAACGCTCTGATAGATTGGTTTTGGTAAAACGATCGCAGATCAGCACCAGGTGTGCTACACACAAAAAGGCAGGACTTCTTTTCAAATGATTATTGCAGAAATTGCAGGGACTAAGAGGAGGAGGAAACGATCCGCCGTTTCCTTTGCACCTGTCAAGCCCTATCCAAAAGAAGTCTGCTCCATCTAAGGGTTCCATTCTTCGACGACCTCGACGACCTGGCGAATATTGACGTCAGAAGCATAAGAAGCACTGGCTGGTTCAACTAGCCCTCAGGTAGTTAGAATAGCAACAGATCCCGTGGTATCTGTTGCTATTGACCTCCTTTGGTCTAAGTGTGTCAATACACAGGTACAGACAGCCACCCTAGCCTAACCTACTGGAAAAAAAAACTCAACGAGTAGCATATCTCAGCATCACCGGTGCTCTGAGAACCCCTCCAACACCGGATAAGGTGCATCCTAATCGATAAACAATTGGCTGGCAGCTTAGAATTAAGACTAAGCCTGTTCCAGCAATAGAGAGAACAACACACTGGTCATGCCAGTATCCTATTGATTTATCGTCATTTTCCCCGTCACCGACTACCTGCCGGCCAAATTAAATTTTAACTTGTGATACAAACACTCGATATTGGACAGATCAGAGTAGACGCATTGCCCTGTCCTCCATACCGAATCGCTGTCAATTTTCACAGTGCTGTTGTTTTCTCGAAACAACTCGACATTCACTTCTCCTTTAACATTCCGAGCGTTGAAGCGTTTTCCGAGCCAAAGTCCCACCGCTGTTCGCCAAGCTGCTGATTAGTTGGCGGTTAATACTGTACGCAGACTGATATTCATTAACATCCAGCACATAAGTGAAAGAGACTGCCGCGTGCCTCTTAATGAGATAGCTGGACAGTACAACCTTACCTTAGGTTACTATGACAATCCGACAAATTACGAAGCTGATGAACTATACCAACAACATTCCTCCGGTACGAACACCGTAGACATAACCGACATCAAGGCGGCAATGTCTTTTGCTAAGTACCTTATCCACGCCGATGCGTTAGAGATGGCGAACCGTAGATGGTCATACTGTGGCCAGTCCTAGATCAACCAAGAGAGGAACCCTCTCAACGCTAACCAACGAAATAACCGAGCACTGTACGATATATAACCGGTCTCTCGACCTAGGACAACTAATTATCTGGCCCTCAGTCCAGGTAAAACAATAAATAGGTACTACAACAATCGACGAAGGCTGCCAAAAGTTTAAAAATGTTAGACGCGCGCATTCAGATCGGTAAGTATCTACCCATACCTCCTTTATCAAAAAAAAACTCCCCTTCACCTCAAGTTCTATCTGTGCAAGAGTCAATACCTTCTGAACTTTTTTGTTACGTCAAACCATACACTAGAACTCCTTACGAAATATCTTCTAAGCGCAAAAATCACCTTAGGGTTTCATTCCCATTCATACCATGATGGTTTACGATAAAGCCAAAGGCAAAAGGTGAAGGCCAATCGGTAGGTACATCATTCCAGACACCCACACTTGACTTGCCATTCAATACACACTGAGTGCCGTGCATCTGTTTTATTTATCCTGCGTGAGGTTAAACATTGAATACAATCTGGCCACCGTTAATGGACTTCGTACAAGCTTAAGGGTGTTTTTTTGGGACAAGATCCAATCCACGTCCTTGCGTGTTGTACAGGGCAAGGCCTCTACATTTATTTATTTATTTTTTGAGCGCATACAATCAACAGCCAAAGCTATCCACACTCACTCTTACCCTGGTTTATCTTATTCATTCAATATGTCACCAACAGAAAGGTCAACAATTCAAAAGCAGGAAGGTAAAATCTTCCAAAAGGAACCGAAACAGAATTCAATGTACCTGGATACACATCATCATTATCAAGGATCAACGGTAGAGAGAAAACTTAAAAAAAAAAAAAAAAAAATTAAAGGATTCTCTTCTCTTCTCAAAATAAAAGGAAAATGAATGAAAACGGAAAGGCGGACACAAGATAGACAGCACCAGGTCCTGTCTCTTTTCTTCCTTTCATTTTAATTTTTGATGCAAATATACTATAGAACGGGTGGAGGTACTCGTATACTCTGTGTGCACATTACTTGAGTCAGTACATTGTTATCTCTGGTCCTTTAACTGTGAAATGGGGGATACCCACTCTTTGGCAAATGGCAAATGGAAGGGGTATGATGAAGAAATAGGTGGAATAAAATTATTTAAAAATGAGAATTGAGGATACACTATACTCGTAGATACGAGTAGAACCCATTCCAAATGAAAGGATATCGTGACGGTGTGGGATATAAAAAAAAAGAAGAGGAATCACTTACCTTGAATCTTGAAATTTTCTGCACCACTTGATTGCTTTTTTGTGGAAGCAATGAGAATAAAAAACAAAAGAAAATCAGAAAAAGAAAGCAAAATAGCACACAGCATAGAATCCTTTCATTTGCTATACGAGTATGAACAGATTTGTTTCCTTCCACCAGAGAGTTGAGGGAAGAAAAACAACGCGGGCGGCAAAAAAAAAAAAGAATAAAACATTTTGCAAATGGCCGGCATTTTTGCATGCTGTTACCGGTCCCTGTATCATGAACGACAGACGAAATAAAAACGATATGATGATGATGATGAAGTACATATAACTGTCAGCGAAATACTTATTTTTTAAAAACTCAGGACACATATTTTCATGCAAGCAGTAAACCAAAGAAGCACTGGTCTTTAAATAGCCTCCTCCATCGTCAGATCTTATAAAATATAAACTACGGAAGCTAAAATGAAAAAAAAAAAAACAATTTTACGCTCCTCATAAAGCGACTTTCTTTGGAATGTTGATATTCTAATAAACTGACACCGTTTTATGGAAGGGGTAGACAGTATACTCCGTCACATAAAATTATACACGCATACAAATTCCGCCCCCCCCCCCCTCCCAGTGACTTCTAGGCCACAATCTATTAATCCCAAGAAGCCGCAAATATTTAAATAAACATTTTACGACTCACAGAAGCTATCTACCTTCCAAGAGTCATCAAATGTATCCAATAAAATGACTTACCCCCAAAACACCCTTCGATGCTCTTATCATTTAATTCTGATTAAAGAAAAGTCTCCGCCTCGTAAAAAAAAAAAAAAAAAACAGCTGTCTTTAAGAGAAAGTATATTGTATCTCAGAGTATCTTAGATGGTAAACACACACACATACAACTTCTAATGGCATAGAAACATGACTTTGATGAAGCTCTTTCGCTAAATAACAATTTTTTGTTTGTTTTTTTTTTTTTTTTTTCATTCAGTGTGTATCTTAAGGAAGAATGAAAAGCATCTCGTAACAAAGATCAGAAAACAACACAAAGAACGAGGAGAAAAGAAAAAAAAAAGAAAACTAATCTCTAGTCTGAGGACAGAAAATACATCTAGAACCACAATATGACGAAATATCGTAAATTTTCTTCGGCTTTTTTTTTTCCGGGACTAACTTTTGTCGTCTTAGGTTTTGTGTGTGTTTTGCCTGTCGCCATCTGTCGTTACTTTGTGGGAAAAGCACCACCTGTTGGTGATGGCGTTGGTCCTATAGTGTTTTGTAGGACACCCATTTGAGGTGGAGATTGTTTTATTTTTTTTGGATATCAATTCATTTGTCACGAATCGAAAATAAGAAATGGGGAGGCGTAATAAATTGGGGCAGCCAGCCAGCCAGCCAGCCAGCAAGCATCCCATTAGATTTGAAGGAACCTGTAGCTCGGTGATTACTTTGATTGCAAGCATTAAATTGGAGAAAACATAAAAAAAGAAAAAAAAAAACAGTCGTTAAAATGAAAGACGGATTTGTCCATGATTAAAAACACCTCGTAAGCCATCAATGCCACCGAGAGGGCACTTAAAAATATGCTGTTTAAGGGCTTTTAATTTTGAAAGGGGGAATATAAATGAAGAACTGTAGAAATTTGTATAGCTGAGGCACTAAATGTATTCCAATTAGAACCACTTCCGATGGAGAACTAATAAAAAAAAAAAAAATTGTATTCACGATAGCATTGGATGCATGAAGAGGCTGCCCTTGTGGACTGGTCTTCTATGCGGTGTAACTTAAGCACGGCTAAACCGATTTTCATACCACTTGCTTTGTTCATTAAGCGATTTCTCTGAGGAGGTCTATAGGTAGCTAAACATTATGATCCGTTGTGCATAAGCTGAGAAATTGTAACGAATTTACGCCGGACAAAGCATTATCCGATTTTAATTCAATTTTTGCTTATCGATTAGAGGATCAATTAAAGAAGATTTAAAATCACAAATCTTAACTTTAAATTATCGTAAAACTGATTATTTAAGCATAAAAAATGTGATTTCTTAATTTTTTTTTAAAAAAACACCCTGTAGCTGACATAAACTGTTACCAACTTCACGTCGCTGTGTCTGCCAAACTACGAATGACAGCGCGCTGAAAATTTGACAGTTGTAATTCATTTCATTGTTGACAAGTGTGCGTAAGGTTTCTTTTTATCGCGTGTTTAGTTTTTGTTCTATCGACAATGGAATTCAAACGTAATAGTGTTATTGACCGTTTTTTGGTTGTTCGTGAGCTGAAACATTTGAAAGTGAACAAAATGTTTATGCATCGCACCATATCGCATTACAACGAAACCGACAGCATTGCAAAACGCTATGGAGGTGGTCCGAGTAAGACACCAACATCGTCAATAGTGATTCGGAGTGTGAAGGCCAGAATCGAACGAAATCCTCGGCGTAGCGGAAGAAAAATGGGTTCTTAGCAAAACATATCCAGAGAACGGATGCAACACATATTGAAAAATGAGATCGGATTCAAGTTCCAAAAAGTGCACGATCTTCACACCTGACCAAAAAAAAGTTAGAGTGGCCAATTGCCAAGTGGCCAATTGCCAAACATAGTTTTCTCTGATGAAGCACCATTTCCAATTGAGCAACTTGTCAACAAGCAAAATGATCGAAGTTTACCTGCCAGAAAGGTCATACGATAATTTCGACCAAAGAATGGCCACCAAGAAGCAAGCGCCACCGTTTTTGATAGTTTAGGCCGCAGTGACTGCCGATAGTCGGTCTCCGCTCGTATTTTTGTAACGCGGCGCTTAGACAAACGCGATGGTTTATCGTGAAACTGTCTTGGAAGCTGTGTTGAAGCCATGGGCACGCAAACATTTCGGCCAAAGACCCTGGGCATTCCAACAGGACTATGCACCTTCCCACAAAGCCAAGCAAATCAAAAATGGCTGCGACAAAACGTTCCGCATTTCATTTCCTCGACACAATGGCTATCAAATTCTCCCAATACGAATCCATTAGACTTTTCTGTCTGGAGCATTTTGAAGGCCAAGGTTGGCACTAAAAAATACCAAACAACGGATGCGCTCAAGTTAGCACTTCGCCGGGAATGAAAGCGCATTCCACAGACACAGTTGCGTGCAGGGTGCGATAAATTTATTGACCGTGGCAAGGAAATTGTTCGTGCCAAAGGTGGCCATATCGAAAAATCCTATTTACTTTGGATTCAATAAAAAATATTCACAATTAAAAAAAAATACAGCTATTTGAAATGGTAACAGTTCATGTCAGCCACCGTGCAATTTATCTTCAATCTACGGATATCGCTGCCAACAGCGGTGTACCAGTGGATAGGTTTATACAACAGGTAACAAAAATTAAGAACAGAACCTTATAACTTTGAAACCATTAGACGTAGAAAGCTGGACAAGAGTTTTACAATTCGGCAAGCAGAGAATAAGGTTAGAAGGTTAGAGTAAAAGTCAAACAAGATTTTTTTTTTTTTTATAATACAATGTGGGTATCAAATGAAAAGTGACGGTGCGCTAATTCCAAAAATAACTACCAAAAAATGTATTGTGGTCAAAGTCTAGAAGCCAGGTTTAAACTTTTTAATGATGGCAAGGATTTAACTACGCGAATAGTTGCAGGAAGCTTATTAAATAATTTATTGCAGACGACGGAGTAGAAGTCCCTAAAGTGGGAGGTGCGAAAGAAAGGAAGGTATGTGTACAGAGGTATCTGAGTTGCTTCGTAGATTGTGAACGTCGGAGATCAGGCTGTGCAGGTATCCACCTCTGATAAAAAATATTTTTGAGGCATTGTAATAAAGCAGGTGTCTAACTGGCAGATTCTTAAGAGCGCTATGGAGTGGATGGGATGAGAAACACCGCAAATCCTTCGAATAACACATTTTTGTAGGACAGAGGGTGGGTAAATTTTTGTATGGTAAGCTCCTCCACAGCACACAATACCATATTGTAATTTAGAATGAAATATTCCAAATTCGACGGTTTTCAGAGTATTATTTACACAAAATTTATGCAGATGATACAAATATGGAATAGATAAACGCAGATGCTGCTTCAGAGTCAAAATATGATCAGACCAGCTCATATTTTGTCCAATGAGAACACCTAATTATTTGAAGTTATTTACAATTCCAACTTTGAAACAATTCCCATCACACGTTGTACCTACATCAACCACCAACGGAGAAGATACAGAGAACAACTTAGAGAATGAAAATAGATTTCGAGATCAGGAGACTTCTGCTTTCTCAAACTAAAAAAACATTAGTTTTGATTTGTTGCTTATCTATAGTTTGTGTTTGGCAAACCAGATTCTCAGTAGGTGAGCATCGTAGTTTATATCAGCTACTAGGTTCAGAGAACTATCAGAGTCATATGCGAGATCATCTGCAAAAGCCGTAGCTTGTCGGCAAAAGGTTGATTAAACATAAAGTTTATATAGATTCGAAACATAATAGGTCCAAGGACGGATCCTTGAGGTACTTCTAGGTTTATATTTCTAGCACTGGTATAGCAGTCCTCAATTTTTACTTTTTGGATTCTAGTAGAATATTCATACGTAATTAGAATCCCACATGCATATACAGGGTAGCTGATGAAAGCCGCTACCAAAAAAAAATTTAATAACTTTTTTTCTATTTAATGAATCTGGTTAATTTTTTTTTTTATTTTGCAGATTGATTTTTAGATTTAACAAAAATGGATAACTGGGACACTGAAACAAGAATTCGGATTGTCCGCCGCTATCACGCACTAGAGTCCGTAGTTTCGGTTCAAAGAGAGTATAGGCGCAATTGTTAACAATTTTGCCGAGCATGGGACAGTCGAAAGAAGATCTTACCATCGAAACCCTTCAGTTCGGACGGAGGAAACAATCGCTGCTGTAGCTGCTGCCATACAAAACAATCCAAGAGTTTCGACAAGAAGCTTATCTGCTCAAATGGGTATAAGCAGACAGTCATTGCAGTCAATTATGCACAATGATTTGGACTTATTCCCATATAAAATTCAAATGGCCAACAAACTGAACGCAGCAGACTTGCCGATTCGCTTGGAATTTTGCCAGAAGATGCTTCAAATGGTGGAAGAGGACGGAAACATGTTGAACTGTCTTTTTATGTCTGACGAGGCCCATTTCGATTTAAACGGCAACATAAACAAACAAAATTGTCGAATATGGAGTGCTTCCAACCCACAGATACTCCATGAGACGGAATTGCATCCACTTCGTGTCACAGTGTGGTGTGCAGTTTCACGGGCCCTACTTCTTCGAAGAAAACGGTCACACCGTTACGGTTTCTGGAGACCGTTACTTGAGCATGTTGAGAGAGTTTTTCTATCCAGAATTACACCGAATGAGAATTTCTTTCAACTCTGTGTGGTTTCAGCAAGATGGTGCAACTCCTCACATAGCCCGGCCTGTTATGACAGAATTGCGACGAAAATTTCCCAATAAGCTGATATCCAGAAACTCCACATTCCGTTGGCCCCCCAGGTCGCCTGACCTTACTGCATCTGACTTTTTCTTGTGGGGTTATTGCAAACAGGAAGTCTACAAAGCAAAACCAACAAATTTGAATGAACTAAAGCAATCCATTCGAGAAACAATTGCGGCTATTCCTGTCTCAACTCTCCAAGCAATATGAACAACTTTTTGCTAAGATGCCGCACATGCATCAACGAGCAGGGGGGGCATTTGAATTCCATTATTTTAAAACTAATTAAACTATATTTAATAAAATTGAATGAGCTTTAACATGAATAAAAGAGAAATGAATTCCATACACTGAAAAAAAAGTTATTTGAGTTTCTTAATGTAGCAATATTCATCAGCCACGGTGTACGTGAAACAGACGAAAAAAAATAGGGTACCAGTCCTCACTATGTATTTGCCATAGAACGAAAAATTACTGAAATCGGTGAATTTTTGGAGAAACTATCGTCGACGAAAGAGGCGGCTAATAATACCACAGGCAGATACACAGACAGACAGAAAACAGATTCCAAAAAGTGAAAAAACCTTATCTCGGATACAAATTTTTGACACGATCACCATACTTCCGTTTCTTTGGAACATGGAAGTAAAAAGATAATGTTCTCTATCTGGTGGGATAGCGTGGAATTGAGCATTTTAAACTGCTTCTTCCTGGTCAACCATCACAGAGGAATATTATGGTCAGAAATTTGACCAATTGAAGCAGCATTGAAGAAGAAATTGATCAATCACCGATAGATGCTAGTAAGAGAGACAATCCAGAAAATCCAGAACATTGGTTGCGATCATCCACCGAACTCTACTGACATTGACCTCAGCGATTATCATCATTTTAGGAGTTCGCAAAATCATCTGAACAATTGTAGAGTGCGAAACCAAGCGCATGTCGAAAGTATACTGGATGGATTTTTCATTTTTAAGCCATAAACAGTATAAACGGAACACTGATGGATTTACCACTGTGTATGTCGGTCTGTCCGTGTGTCTGTCAGGCAGATGAGTTAGCTCTATACAAAAAAAGCCCTCAGCCAGTTTGGTAGCCAAAATGGATCTGGCCCCAAAGAAGGTCAAGACAGCCGCACCGGTATCTAGGTCATTCAATGAGGTGGCGAAGGAAAATTTGGTCTTTGCCATCATTGACTAAGGTGACGATGAAAGCAGAAAATTGGAGGCTCGTCAAGGTGGAAGTGTCTACGGGCATCCTTTCGCACTGCCTGGCTAACCCCACATCGGCGAAACCGACCTTTAAGGATCATGGTTCGGTGGTTGGGATCTGGTGGCAAGTTAATAATTTCCAGCGACCAGAAATGGATTAACTTTATACAGTCGGCCATTGCCAAAATCCAGGCCTTACTTACAATAAGGACATACTTTCGCTACTATTAAACCAGAAATCTATTGAGCTCCTTAGTACGAGAGATTTTGAGATCTTTAATGAACTGGAGTCACTATATCGGTTGGTCTATGAAAGAAATGGAAAACTGGTTTCTGGCTTAGCTGGGAGATCGGTCGAATCTCAGGCTAAACTTTCTGAGAACCAAGAAGGCGATGAAGATAGAACTTGGAATAGAAGAATAAATATGGGCCTTCTCTACGTATATGATTTATGACGATGTAGTGCCCCGACTATCGGAAGATATACGCAGAGCGATCAGCACTGTCGAGAGTGAAAACTGCTACACTTCTCAGCCTGAAGATTGATGGCTGCCTTTGCTACTGGATCCAAAATTTCAAAAAGCAGGCTCATCTATGATGAACTGGCGTGCTGTCTAACAAGAAGGTCGGTTTACAGAGGTATTCCACAGGGCGAAGTATTATCGCCACAACTATGGCTGTAGTAGTGAATGAATTGCTTAACCTAATAGAAAAAGAGGGCTACAGTTTTATAGCTTATACGGACTCTTATAATAAGAGATCTGATGGAACCAGCCCTTAATCAACATGTAAAGCGGACTGACAAGGTTGATCTTTCAGTTAACGTCGAAAACACTGAACTGGTTTTGTTCACAAGAACGTACTGTATATCATCCCTCAAGAAGTAAATAACACGGAACTTCATGTACGGGTTATTACTCTGGTGGACAGCACTGGACACGAAAAGTAAAATGATCTTCTAGAGAAAGTACAGGGTTATCTTTCGTCTGTAAAACGGGTGCTTTAAAATCAATTATCACCACAATGCTGGATGCAATGCTCCACTTGCTTCCTGTTGATATCAAATAGTGGAAGGCAAATAGTTTTATAATAGTAGGGATAGATATTTTTCTTCGATATTTTCCTAAATCGGAGCAAATATATTGTAGATGAATATAAAACTTACGTAGTTTGGTGTGCAATTATGACAGTTCTGCTGACATTCGGTTAACTCACCTAAAAAAAAAGAAAAAAAAAAACCCCATACTTTATAAGAAAAGATATAATTTACTCGTACATATGTATATATTTATCTAAGAAATATTAGAATTGGAAATGTTAACAACCCATATGGCCATCTTACGAGTTCCGTACAATCTCTATAATTAAAAATCAATTGCCGCATGTATGAAAGATCATCACTTGAGAACGGCTCGATCGATTTGGCTGATTGTTTTTTTTGTTGTGTTCGTAATTGTCAGGACAAGGTTTGTATGAAAAAAAAATGACGTTCAGTTTGACAGTTCTGCTACCACATGTTTTCATAACAACAACAAATTCCGCATTGAATATTGAAAGCGATATTTCAGTGTGTTATCGGAAAGGTCAAATTACCACAATTGACACCGCCACCAGAGCCACTGACATCATTGTTTTCTGGCCAAGAACCTCGATCGAAGCATTTCTTGCAGAATATGCAAAACATCATCATACACAAACACATCACAGAAACAAACATCAACGATTCACAACTTTTAACCGAGGCTTATAAATCAAGAATTTGTCAGATTCAAGGACAAATTCACAGTGAATGCTGATTACAAATTTCTTCAGATTTATTTCCTTGGAAATTCGGATGATGAAATCAATCAGCGTTGTGCCATTAGTCGTGCGGTAAAGCAGGAGATTATTGCGCAACTCCAACAACTCTTACATGAACACAATCAATTGATCAAATTGTTCAAGACTGCAAGCAAGGCGACCATGGGTCAGCTAGTTTATAATAAAATAAAATAAATGAAATAAAAATTAAATTTCGACAGGTGGCGGTGCCAGCCGCAACGTGACGTTTCTTTCATGTGGTAACATTCTTCAAACCATAACATACAAAATATTAGAGCTGCGGAAATCAAAGCAAAGTTGGATAAACATTAAGAGGACTCTTCACCGTCGCTTGAAATGATTTACAAATGTTTCCGAAACTTCCGATGCAGTCGTATGAGCACAAAGAACGCCGAGCGTCCTGGAAGTCCAATTGAGGTTACCACACCAGAAATGATCGATCAAATTCATGGTATGGTGATGGATAATATGGGAATTAAAGTGCGTGAGATTGCTGAAATTCCTCAAATTGTTCACACTGGAATAAAATTGATTGCGGAAAAAACTATGTTTTCTATATTATCGAACGCCCTACGTACATGGATGTTTTAGTTAAATGGGGCAACGCTTTCTATTTGTCACAGAAAAGTGTGTTAAGTTGCTGGTACGGATAGGTCCACCCAGTAAATAGCTCTTTGCCCCGATTATGTTTGGCCATTTTCAAAAACGTCATTTGATCGTCATTTTGATGGTCAATTTGATCGTCATTGCAACAGTTAAGGTTTGCGAACGTCAAACTGCAAACGTTTTTTGCTACCATAGATCTGTGTCGCCTGCATGATTTTTTTTGCAATCGCATTTGACGTTTTCAAACAGCAAAATGGAGCGCTTAACAAAATTTATTGAGAAAATTTCTAATATTCCAATAACTCGACCCATACTTGGGTAGGAGTAGGTGATGGAGTTTTATAAACATAATATTTAGTTAAAAGAAATAAAATAATCGATTTTATTCAACCGATTCAGTCATTTCTCTTATTGCGCAGCGCAGATTTTTTTTTTTTTTTTTTTTTTTCCGAGGGTAGGTAAAAAATCTTCATGAAGACACTATGAGGATCGATAGCGCGTGCTCATAGTAGTGTGAGATTTTTACTCACTAAAAAAACCTCCCTTCGTGATAAAGTTCTTTGATTACATACTACAACTAAGTTTTGACTTATCCAGCAGTTTTTCTTTCACGTATTGAGATCGTTTGGCAGGTCCCTTTCCATTGAAAGTTCCTGCTTGTTCCGCAAATTAGACGCGGTTTCTTGCTATCGCGTTAAGTCGAAAGGTTCAGTCCTTTGTAGACGACGCAGTAGATTCCTCTCATCTAGAATTCGAAGGACTTCATTGTTAACGTGTCCTTGTTTTTGATTTTACGCGCGAAGTTTGTGATTTCATGTTCCACTGTTGCAATTCCTAAATCTCTATGGATATCGCTATTTCTAATAAACCACGGTGCATTAACTATTGACCTTAGCACTTTATTTTCAAAAGTTTGTAAAATATTCACATTACTTATTTTGGTACAACCCCAGAGTTGTATTCCATATGTCCATATCGGCTTTAGCACTTGCTTGTATAAAAGCAGTTTGTTCTCTATATTAAGCTTGGAATGTTTTCCAAGTAACCAGTACATTTCTCTGTATTTGGTTTCTAGTTCTTTACGTTTTTTCTTCACGTGCGATTTCCACTTCAGCTTAGCATCAAGTGTCATTCCAAGATACTTAGCCTCGTTTGCAAACGGAATTTGAACCGAGTTTGAAAAGATGGACAAATTATTTATTTTCTTATAAGTAAAATTGACATGAACAGATTTGTTTTCGTTTAAAGCTAGTCGGCAAATCTTTGTCCATTCATTTACTTTATTCAATGCTTCTTGCAATTTTTCAGTGGATTCTTCGATCGTTTTACCCGTTGCCAGGATGGCAGTGTCGTCGGCAAATGTAGCTAAGACGGTGCCTTCTTCTTGCGGTATATCGCGAGTATATAATAGGTACAAAAGCGGTCCAAGGACACTTCCCTGCGGCACCCCAGCCCTTATTTCTTTAAATTCCGACTCGGAAAAGTCGATTCGTCAAGTATTTTTCTAGAATATTATATAAGTGTTCCGGCAGAACTTGTCGTAATTTATATTTCAAGCCTTCATGCCAGACCTTGTCAAAAGCTTGAGAAACATCAAGGAATATGCTCGAGCAAATCTTTTTTTCTTCGTAAGCTTTTTCAATTAAATCAGTTATTCTATGCACTTGGTCTATTGTTGAGTGCTTGGTTCTAAACCCAAACTGGTGATTGGGAATAAGAGATCCTTCTTCTATAACCGGCTGTAATCGCTTAAGTACTATTCTTTCGAAAACTTTAGACATAATCGGCAGCGCAGATGTCTGGCTGCTTTTTTGCAGCGCAGATGACGTTTATGAACAGCTGCCCTGCAAACACTGCATTATCGAACATGCTGCAAATGCAGTGCGATTTATAATGTTGTTTTCGAATAAACAACTTATGCAGGTTGCGTTTAAAAACATTATGCAAACGCAATTTGATGCAGATGGCGTTTTCGAAAACGGCCTTTGTATGATCATATACTAAATATTTAGAAAATTCCACCTCTGTAGTTTGAAAATATATCTGGAACATGTTCAAATAACAAGTATGTTGAATTTACCATTAAGGTATGGAATACCAAACAGATTTTTTATTCGAATAGAGGCAGTTCAATTAGAAAACGAAGACCAAACATTTAATTAAAACGTTAAACATATTGTAATATGCGAGCTACGGCTCGAGTAGATAAAACGGTATTCTGTGAAATTTATTTCTTTATTTTTTTTTTAGTCTATAGAACAATTCAGGTTCACACTATACTATTCTTCGCAATTCTTTTCTTACAAGGTCTCTTTCCTTTTAAATCACTTTATCTCCTTTCAATTACTTAATTCACAAATCCAAACTAATTACTTCTTCTTGTTAACTCTCAACTTTCAATTTATCACAAAATTACAACTTCGCCCATTATCACTTTTCTAATCTCTTCGCCACAGTTTAAAAACTACTGCCCCTTCTCAATCGCCATCTGTCCTTATATAGCAGAAGTTTCTGATAGCCAGAAACTTCTAGCAAATTCTTCGACCACTGGAACAAGAGAAATTCTGATGTAATAATTCTTGCAGTTATAATTCCCTCTTATCCGTGATATTATCCGTCTCTTTCGTTGACATGAGCTGTGGAGACTTCATCGCAGACACAAACCTCGAATGAAAGGACAGTTCGGACCAAAATTCTGCCAGAATGAAAAGACACTTCGGAATTTGTTGCATCATACTTTTAGGGAGCGTAGTTATTATTATGCTACAATATTTTTATGCATTTTTAGGAGCTAACGTCGCTTGTGCTCGTATGTCATAGCAAGCAGGCAGCCAAACAAAATATTGGATTAACAGTGCGCGCAAGCTACGCTTTTAGGAAATTGCAGAATGAAAGCTGATCAGTTCAATACTATTGCACAGTTAGCTATTAAGACTTCGCCTCTTGCTTTTTTAAACAAGTATAATATAGATTAAAAAAAAATGTTGGGGCAACATACTTGCAGACTTAAATTCAGACACCCACTTAATATTTTATGTCCATCTGATCTTACTTTTATTCCTTCAAATACCCGATTTAACCCATCAGCTTTGGATATCTTCCTTATTAATAAGCTTGGCCTTTTCAGTCAGACCTTGGTGTTAAATGGATTGAGCTCGGGCCATTTACCGGTTAAGTGCTCTACTAATTTAGCACTACAGGAATATAAAAACACCAGATATCTATATGCGAATTGGAATAGATTTAAAAACATTTTAGGGTCGAAAATGAGAGCGAATAGCGAAGCTTTTCATCGGAGTCTCAAATTGAAGATCGTGTTAGTTCCTCCAGTTCTAACGTCTTTAATTTATTGAAACACTAACTTTTTTGCTTTTAGCAATAAGCTTTGGAATGGCAAACTTCAAAGCCTAGAGAAGGGCAGTAAGACCTTGTGGATGATTATGGTTTCTAGTCATGAAAAAGCTAATGCCTTGGCTAGTGATTTTTTTTTCAATAGTAACCAACATTTCTGCTGGTATAGGGTCATTCAATAAGAGGTATCATTGTAAATCAATAAAAAAAGCAACATTTTTATGAAAAGTGGTCACACAATCTCTGAATACTGGCACAATATCTGCCAAATGTCTGCATTAGCTGTACCTACAAATAGTCATTCTTTTGATGAAATTTTTTACTTCGCGAATAACAACTCCTTTATTTTCTTTTAGTGCATGAATCGTTGGTGGAGCAATGACATAGACTTTAACTTTAACACAGCCTCAAATTAATAAGTCTAATGGGATTAAATCGCACGATCTTTCCAGGAAATTTCTCACGCAATAGAGCCCTTATTTCACCAGCTGTGTGGCATGTGCTCCGTCCTGCTGAAAATAAACGTCTTCCACGTCCATAGCATCAATTTCAAGCAAAAAAAAGTCAGTCAACATCGTTCGGTATCGCAATCCATTCACTGAAACTGTCGCACCAGCATCATTTTTGGAAAAAATATGGCCTAAAGACACCGCCAGCCCAAAAACCGCACCAAACTGTGACTCGTTGTGGATGGAGAGGTTGTTCCACTATTTCTCTTGGGTTTTCGAAGCCCCAGATGTGACAGTTTTGTTTGTTTAAGTACCCAGACAAATGGAAATGAGCCTCATCACTCAGAATAATTTAATTTCTTTAAGCAAAATACGATTCAAAGTGGTTGCGGATAGGCCCAATTCCTGTGATCGTCTCGAAATGGACACACCTGGTTTTTCAGTCACACTCTCAGCTACGGCTTTCAGCTGCCCTTGCCAGATGAACACGAGTTGGAGTCTCCACATCACTAACCTGTCCGAGATATTCAAATTTATCGACTAAATTCACTATAGCTGTGCGAGAGGGCGCTTGTTGAAGACCAAAGGCAGTGCGAACTTTACGTAACGTTTCCGCGATATTTTCACCGTTTTTGTAGTGAATTTTCATTATTTCAACCCGTTGTGCGGGTGTGTATCGATCCATATTTAATAACCTCCTAGTTTCTACTTATTAAAAGTGATCGCAATGATAGTTGAATATTGACAGGTCAACAATAGCGTGAAATTGAAAATGACACCTCTTGTTGGATGGCCCAATAAAAGCACATCATTGGCTGTAAACCATTCAATGGGTTTAATACATCTACTTCTCACATATGAGGACAAACTGACTGTCCCGGTAAGTGATCTACAAAATATTGTAAATCCATTGAAATCGTTTAAGTCTACTGGTTTTGATGAAGTTGAAAACCTATATGTGGAGCATCTGCTTAGAATAGATCTAAGGTTCTTGCATAAAATATTTAACAGTTGCTACAAATTCTCCTTCTTCCCCAAAGCATGGAGAGAAGCAAAAGTTATTCCAATTTTAAAGACACGAAAGATCGGCAGCATGCCTTGTAACTATAGGCTTATGAGATTATTTAGTTGGTTAAATAAATGCTTTGAAAAGTTAAGAAAATGCTAGACCACACCATAAGAATAGTGGGCAGTAGTGGTTATGTGCACGATCACTGAGCGGGGGGTTCAATGTTGGAATTCAAGACAACACAAAAAAAAAATGTTTTCTCACGAGTCCCACCTCTCGCGAACGTCTGACAAACATCCGAGAGTGAAATTATCATGAGAAGCTTCTCTCAATCGAAAAAATTGACCTTCGGATACGGGATAAAACTGTAGGTCGTGCAGCACATAGCAAGAGTGCCGGCTAGAAACTAGACCAGGCCCTGCATTGGACTGTAAGCGCCAAAATATTTATTTCTTTTATTACACAGTAAATCAAATTCATCGCATTCAAAACAACTTCAATTTAGGTAACAGTACATACATGGTTTTTCTAGACACAGAGAGCTGTCTCTGTCTCAAGAGCTATCTTGACACGAGGGAGTATAGTGCAATTTATTTGTCTTAAACTTCCCACCTTGCTTAATTAAAATCATAAAATCATTCATATCGGAATGATCCTTCAAGGTTTCTATGTCAACACTGATGTACCTCAAGGTTATGTTCTTGGTACTATTCTTTATATTATTTACACTTCGGATCAACACGTTTGAACAACGCCGGTCCGCTATATTTTCGGATGATACATGTGTGTTTTCTTCGGATTCATTTGGTTCCTTGAATGAAACCAACCTGCAATCTGCATTAGTTAGAATTGAAATGTACTTTTACAATTGGAAAATTAAAATCAATGCTACTACGACCCAGGGTATCTTTTTCACTAGAAAATCTCGCTTCATACTAAGCAGAAATCTTGTAGTTGGTGGTGTTCAGACTGAGTGGAAGTCTAGGGGAAGTACCTTGGGGTACATCTTGATAAAGCATTTGGTTTCCACATCAACTAATAATAAACAAAATAAAGATAATTTTTCAAGATATTATATTTTATGGGTCATCTGTTTGGGAGAAGTGTGCAATATGTATTAGTTTAAAGCAATAAGCTGTCAACATTGTTTCTATTTCGTATAACCACCCGTTTTGTTTGTGTTTGTCAATGATAGAAACATTAATTTTATTTGCGGTTTCGTGGTAATTTTCTGCCTCACCGGAAATGATACCCAAGCACTTGTTACCTTCTAGTGACCCCGCCATTAATACACCAACACTTACAATCTGTTTCATTACCCTAAAAACCACTAAACGAACCTCTACTCCATCACATCCGGCCACAAACACCAATCATCATCAACCGTTTGTCTATGACTCATTTAGGTATCAACCCCACAAAATAGATATTAACTTTTGAGCCCACAAAATTCAATTCTAATTCTAAACTAACAATTGGAATCCA
Source organism: Pocota personata (assembly GCA_963082735.1). Taxonomy (NCBI): domain Eukaryota; kingdom Metazoa; phylum Arthropoda; class Insecta; order Diptera; family Syrphidae; genus Pocota; species Pocota personata. The sequence continues at coordinate 33,940,342 of OY720429.1, read as the reverse complement.
CCTTCGTGACTACATACAATGATGATAATCCTGCAGAGCATATCCCCGGATTACGAATTGTACTTACACAGGAGCGAAGGACATTCTCTCTAGTCTTAACTTTCATGTTTTCCGTGTGTTTGCTTAATCTGACAATAGTTTGGAACTGATCCCAAAAATACACTCATTCATTAATTAACTAACACAGACTGAATCCTCACACAGCCCCTTAGGCAAATAGACAAAAAAAAAAAAAAATCTACAAAATGGTTATGTCAACCATTTAAAGCTACCAATTAATGCTGTGCGCAGGTAAGTTTGTCTACTACGAATGTATATGTTACAGTATCCTTAGGAATTCTACGTTTTATTCAATTGGAACAGAGGAGATAAACACAAACAGGCATAGCCATTGGAAGGTTGCCTAATTAGAGTTTTCGTTAGGAACAAAAGGATTAATTAGGCAATGACAATATATAGAAAATTATAATCCATTTAAGATGGATTCCTTTATATTTAATTCAAAGGGTTTTTCAAGCAATGACATTTCAGTGCATTATAGGCAAAACCTTACGTGACAATTGATATAGTTTTCGTTGTCTATTGTCAGTAGAAGAAAGGTGGAAAACAGTAAGAGAACGACGATGCACATTAAGGCTAAATTCAGCGACATGAGCCTAGGAAACTTTCCATGGTAACTCGCGTTACATTCAAAGCTCAAATTGTCACTAATACTCGTTTTACACAATAGTACCATTCCTTGGTTTTTTAAGGAACGGGTTATGTTTGCTAATGCTAAACATGCGAATAACATTAGAAAAACATTTAACGTAATGGTAACCCTCGTTACACTTTTGGGACACGATGTCTTCTTCACAAGCTTCTTATTGCAAATTCTGCTCAACCAAATAAACAATTTAAAATTTACAAATATTGTCACAGCTGTTTAAAATAAAATACGAATCAGTAATTTAAAGGAAAACCAGAATATTTTAGGGTAAGTCTCGTTGCATGTATTTGGTAACTCGCGTTACATGTGATTGGTAACTCGCGTTACCATCGATCTTCATACATGAATATTGTATATCTTTGAACATTTTAGTGACAGAATAGCCTTTCTTTATTATCGTATGTTATTCCGGCTTTTACTACAGCTAAATGGACATCGGCATCAGTGGAAAAGTCGCTCTGAGAAGACGAGCCATTGGGCAAGTTCTCACTCACGGTTGACTGGTTTATTCGCTCTTTTAATTGACTAACAGAGACAGGTGTCCAGGTGACGTTTAAGAAGTGGAAAGCGACAAACTAAGGTAACTATTTTAACCATGAGTTCTCAGTTATCAACACTTCAACACAGCGGATTACAAAAATTGAATTGGCTTTGTTTTTGTGTCAGCTTACGTAGAACCCTTTCGTCCTCTATCGTGAGTAATTTTCCTTTTGTTAATATATTTTATCTACATTTTCTAAACGCAATTTCCAAAGATTTGACAAGTGAAAGAGTTTGACGTTTACCTAAATACCCAGGCAGATTTCACATTCTGTGCAATCTGATATGACGTAGCAGTCAGGTAATGGAAACCAGAACATGTCCATTATACCCATACTTTCCATTATTTTTGGCATCTCGTTCATCCGTTAACATTAGGATTCACTTCTCATTAGGCAAACATGCATCTGTCCTTCAAGAGGATACTTTTGCAATCCTAATAGAAACTATTCTTTAACGAAAAATGGAGGGGACGGAGTACCTGCGTCTGTAGCGACAGCCAGTATGCGCTAATGCATTGTTCTCCCCTTTTTCAAGAGCTCTATGAATTCGGTCGCAATGTTGAACTGACTGAGTTTTGTTTGGGTCCCAGGTCACCATGGGATTACTGGAAATGAGATATCCGATGAACTTGCTAGACAAGGTTCGGAGAAGAAATTTTGGATGTAGACAGACTAAACGAATGCTCCCAAATGTCTGTGGGAAATCGTCGGCATCCTTGCTGTCCCTCTGTAGAAAATTACTGCAGACAAATTACTAATGTGCTAGGCTTAAGCAACACCAAAAATCCGCGACGCCTGTGGAGAGAGCGACTGTACTGTGGAACACTTCTTCGACGACTGTCCTCCTTATGCTCGTGTCAGGCGGCAGATCTCTAGAGCCGATGTGGTAAATGCTGATCCCATACGAGCTTCATCACTAAACTCTTACTCGCCTTTGTACGAAAGAGGAAGAAATTTTATTAACAGGGGGTTGCTTCCTGGTAGTACAATGGACTGGCATCGAGTCTGAGTGCTCCAGTGGAGATTTTCCGACCTCAAACAAAAGAAAGAAAAGAAATTTTGTTTTGCAGTCTATGCTATTATACCCGATAGAGGATAAAGGCTACGCCACCAAAGATTGTATCTTCGAGCTCCAACACAGGACTTACTCGTAAGTACGAGCAATGTGCTATATCTGATCTAAAGATTTTTCTTGACGATTCTAATGCGAAAATAGGAAAGTGGTATGTATCTTTGGTAATACAGTGGAAAAGTATTGCCTATGTGACACTATCCCTGGAGCGAATCATTAGAAGTTCAAGATTCAAAACAGGGCACGGTGATCCCCTGAAAAACAAAGCGTCCACTAGATTAATTATGTTGCGAAAAACGTAAGTCAGTATTTTGGAGATACAAACAATCCAAACCTTTTTTTTTAACTTTAGTGTAGCCACGCCCAAATGGCGTGTAGGCACTACGACCAGAGAGATCAGTGCTTTAAGCGCCGCCTGGCTATCGGTGAGTATGTGTATGGCGGCACCTTTGATTCCTGATTGCAAGTTTATATTTGCACAGGTCTCAATAGCAATACACACCGGCGCCAACTCCTGAATTCATGTTTCATCCATCAGTATACCAAACGATTCCTTTTGGACGGTTGAATTGTAACGACTGCCTTTTCGGGGTTTATCGATAAGCCCTCGGCAGTACACGGAGTGCATTTAGCATGAGTTGACATACATTGTCTTCATGTTTGCCTTTGATGATTATCACAAGATCATCTGCATAGCCTATAGTTGTAAAGCCTAAACTATTAAGTCTATTCAATAAGACAACCACCACGAGCGACCATAAAAGAGGGGAGAAGACGCCGCCTTGGGGGCAGCCTTTAGCCGCGGAGACCGTCACAGAGACCTCTCCTGACGAAGTTGTTATTATGCGGCTATCGACCATAGTCCTAACCCATCTCGTAATAGGTTCGTCAATTCTCCTGCGTCTCATGGCACTAGTGATGGATTCATAACCAGCGTTATCAAAAGCACCTTCTATATCAAGGTATGCGCACAGGGCGATTTCTTTGCTACGGTAGGCTGATTGAATTTCTGAAACGAGATGATGAAGGGCGCCTTCCGAGGATCGACCTTTCCTGTATGCATATTGACTAGAGTGCAGAGGAGTAGTCTTTTCAAGAAAACGATTTGGGTAGCTCACTGGCTTTGTTACCTAGCTTAGGGATAAACACCACACATCCAAGCCTTAGTTGCAGGAGACTGCTAGAACGTTTCCTCCAACCAACCTGATTGAACCTTATTAGTGTAGTTTTACCCAACGATCAAATATTTATATTTCGGCAGACCTTGGACAAAATCTAGAAATTTCAAACCCATTTCTATCGATGTTAAAGTTGCCTATGATAAGAAAGCTATGCAGAGTAGTTTCTAATTATGATTTCCTTGCCAGGTTGTTCAGGATGGCGATGGAGCTAGTGAACCCACTGAGAGTTTTAGTGTCAGAAAATTGACAAACAGTTGTTTTTTCGTTTTCTTTTAAAGTGTAAGGCCCTGTTCACACGTCGGCGGATATCCGGCTTTTAGTGTATGGAACTCAATGAGAACGATCACACATATCTGGCGCTGGATAAACGATGCCACATATCGTATGCCAGACAAATGTGAAACGGGCCTAACTCACATATCGACATCAGGCTTACTATCCATAAGAACATAAAATTAGGTGATCTACGAGTATTTGTCAGTTTCACGCATTTCAACGATCTAACTTGTGCTTCGTACAGGAGAAGTAGATGTTGCATTGTAAAGTATGCTGTACATGAGGCACTCCAAAGTCTACAGCAAAGGTGCTAAAAGACAGCACCATCGACCACAACTCAAATTAATGCTCCCTGAAGTAAATTGTTCACCCAGTCCCAGAAACGTTCGTAGCAGTTCGTAGGCGGCTAGTTTGCTTAGTAGGGTCTATGATAAACTCTATGGAATGCTTTTGGGATATCCAGGGCAGTAGGTCTGACTGTTTTGTAAAAGCGGAACAATTATCATGAATCCATATTCATGGAAAAATTATAAGTTATAAGCTTCAAACTTTTATAAAAGCTTATCCCATTTCAATGTATTTCTTTTCTAGGACGATTATGGTACACTAATGAAGATTTTAAGCTATCAGTAATTTGTATGCTCTATCCGGAAGCTGAGCGTCAACGAGTACAATTGCCATCAGTGGTGCAGCAGTGGACAGGTTTGTGTGGTTGTGTGTGCTACATATATAAGTGCGGAAGATTCGTTTTTGATTACCCTTCCTTTTCCTATCTGTTCTTTTTGAGTTGTATGTTACCAAAATGATTTTTGTTTTAGTTGGTGGCAGCGAAATAATATTGGTGAGTCGTGTACATGGGATACATGAAAAAAACTTGTCATTTTTTAAGAAACGTCATTATAGAACAAATTGATGTTTAAAGAGGTGTAGGTATCCAAAGAAGAGAAAAATGTTCTTTTATACGGAGCAGACGCAGCTATGGTAACTTTCATAAGAGTCTCCACAAGTCTTAGTGGTACATGGTGTAAGAATTAAGATTGAAGCCCCGTAAATGGTTTTATCGCTGAACTCAACTGCACGAGAGCAAAAAACATGCTTTTGTCAAGAAATGGCAGTCAACACAAGGCGACTCGCACAATGCATCCCTCAATTTAGAGACTGTAAAGGACTAAGCTATCACTCTAGCTAATAGCTTTTGCTTTGTATTAAGAACCCAATTGAGTAGCGAGATCCAGGACATTGTTCAAGACCCTTATCATCAAAGTCTTGCTCTATGGCGACGTATCAACTTTTGTTAGGATGTTTTGAAAGAAAATAGTCTTCGAGTAATTTTCGGTTCCGTTTGTTAGTAAAATAAAAATTTAATCTTCAAAAAGGTTCGAATTCATCGACTAAGACGACGTAGTAAAAACTGGAAGCAGTTAGCTAAGAACCTAACTTATCTGAGGAGACTGCTTCGCTTCGTTGAGACTCTGCGAGCTTCTTTGGCTTCAAAGGTATAGATTACATTCAAATTGTTTTATACCGTGCCTCAAGCGTCTTACGTTTTGTTAAGCACCTACAACTTAGCGAGAGATTCGTGTCATTCGTCCCAAATTGGAGAAAACTAAACGTATTCCTCTGGTTGCCGATATTCTAAAAAAAAAAAAAATCTACAAGAAAGCTATAATCCATCTGGAACGGATCGTATGACACCCTATTCCTCATTTTCTAACCCAACCCTAATAAAGTGGGCGTAGCGTTCTGAAATTTTCAATTCAAATTCAATGGTATGCGTATCTTTTAAGAGATTTTATCTGAAAAATTGATTTGAAATCTTCTTCTTATAAGAAAAGGGGCGTGGCCTTAACTATTTGTTAGTGAAGTAGATAATTTAGTAGATGCAGTCTGATTAGAGCTTAAAAATAAGGCTTGTAAATAGCTCTAAAAAGCAATATCAGATCTTTGAAGAAAACGCCCACAAAAAGTAGGCGTGGCATTATACAATGTACAGACGAATTGTAGGCAATGTAAACATCTATAAACTCTGTTAAGTAAATAATTTTTCAGTTTCTGGTAAAAATATTGAAAAAAGGTAATTTTTTTAAAAGTGGACGTATTTGTGGGCGAACTTAAAAAATGTGTACTCTTGTAGGTAGGTAGGTAGAAGTGGCTTTATTGAGCTTTATGCCCGACACCCAATTAGCGCTATAGCACGCCATTTTGTTACCACGACTCTTGTGACCTGTTGGTTTTGGTTAATATAAACAGGTGTTTGACGTTCAGGGGAGATCCATCCTGTGGACTTGAAGAAGAGTAGTACCAGGTTAGCAACTTTTTTCTCAGAGAGTTCATTGAGGTTAGAAATTATGGGATTACCAACTGTTCAATACCTTACTCTACTTAGGGTAGTGCACTGAGAAAGGAGAGTTTCTTCCTCGTACAACTTCGGAAGTGTTAAATGGGATACCCTGTCTAGCTGCATGCTTTCCCACAGCCCAGTGACCCGTACATATTGCCACAACACGATGCCTGTGCGGGGTCTGTTAAGGAGTCCATTAGTTCTATTGAGGTTGTATGTAAGCCATATCCTTCTGCATATGATGCATCTACTCCACTTGGTGCTCGTGTCAGATATTGTGTTTACACTTGCACCACTTCAAAATAGGACATTAGAGACACACACAGAATTCAGATACACTTCTTTGAGCTTCTCTATTATATATGTAGGTAGTTGTGTCAAGTTTGATCAAAATCTCGAGATAGAGAAACCGATGCTTGCAAGTGAAAAACATTAAAGGAGCTGGCTTTAACGTGACAGTCTGACCAGAATTAGCTTAGTCGAAGGGAGTCATGTAATTGACTCATGTCTGACATACTCACTTGGCGCTGTGCCCTAGGTATTCATGGGATTCCTAGCTTCCCAATGCAATCTACTATGAACACAATGTAATCAGTTGTTGGCTTACGTGAGCGAGGTGACTTTAGTCACGCATAAATCAACGATCATTAAGGTCTAGACACCTAATTGTGCTTTCCACAACTAAACATTTCATTCCAACTTCCTTCCGTAGAAAATATAAGACGAGCAACGCTCAAGTATGAAATATATTTCATCTAACCCTCCTATCACCTGAAATTAAAATCGCTATGTACGAGCACTCCATCGAGTGCAAGAGACGACGAAAGCACCAACTCTCAAGAAGAACGTCGTTTAAAAATTAATCATCAGACTTGAAAAGATATTACAAAACTTTCATGTTATCATTCAGAACCAGTAACAACATCCCCCTCAACACAACATACATCAGGAAGCGCGGCGAGGATAATTTAAAAAATAACACGCATACGCCTCCGGGGGATGCTTGCCACTGTAAGTTGGTAAAAAAAAAAAAAAACGCACAGTACACAAGCAAACAAAACGGTTTTAATTGTAACTTTCACAGAACACTCTGAGGAGAGTATGGGTAGGGTGCACGTCATCCACCAAAGCTTCAAAGCAGCCAAAAGCCTTCATTTTACGCCAGTAATGGCGACTGTAAGTAGAACATGGTAGTTTGTGTACAAAACTTTTTCGCTATTGCAATGCACGCAAAACCCCCAAAGGGGTGACATAATTCCACGACGCTTTCAAAGGTCGACAAAGGTTAAACATGGGATAAAAAAAAAAAAAAAAAAAACGTTTAAACGTGAAGTCTTCTTTGACAGAAAGGACGACACAGAAGTAGAACAAGAAAGAGTTAATTAAACAAATTAGGCAACCAACACAAAACAATTTAACATAATTCGAATGTTGGGCGATGGTGGGTGAGAAAGTATGTCGAGTAGAGTAGGGAAATTTTCTTAAGAACAAGGCTGGATCCGGTTAACGAAAGAAATAGAATGAAAAGTAAAAGAAGCCGAGAGACACCCCCTCCCTCGTTGGTGCTTTTGCTAGAGCGGTTAATTTACTGGGGTTTAACCTTTCGGAAAGTGAATAAAGAATGAATGGCTTCATTCTTTTTGCGTTCTTCCTTTGGTGACATCGTCGATGTTAGTAAGACGCCACACCGACGGAGAAGGATCATTTTTAATTTCTCGACCCGTTTTCGGATTCCCATTATATTCGCTATTTGTCTCATAGGGCAGAACAATTTCATTTCATTGTTTATAACAAAAGAAAGGCAATGTGGAGCAGAAGCATTAGCATACATATACACCAACCTTTTGCGCCCTAAAGGGCTCTAAAAATTAATTGAGACGGGAATCTTAAGTGTTCATGGAGGAAGTAGTGCAAGGATAAACACTTTTTTTTTTTTTTTTTTATATTATCTTGACATTATGCTCCACTAACTTAAGGACTTGACAATCATCCTGTCATCCTGGAGAGAAATGGTCCAGTGATTTTTTATTAAGAAAATTTTAATTTAAAAAAAAAAAATAAGCTGGTTACTTACAACACCATCTAAACAAATTCCTTTAACATGCCTACAGCTCAATTTTGAAGTGCCTTGTCTTGCAATTTGGTTCAAACGTTGTGCACGTTGTTCATGATGCGGAAGCGCTTTAAAGACAAATTAAGAGCCATGTCGACGAATAATTAAGAACTATTAATTGTCGTCAATTCATCAATAAAAGCGATCAATCATCATAAGATAAGTAAAGCAATAAATATTTGATGGAGCAAAAAGTAGTGACTACGTTATACAATAAAATGAAGAGGAACTATCAGACAGCAACTGCTGGATAACAAAGACATGAGCATGAAACTTTTGGACTCAATGCATCAATAGTTTCCTCTTGTGACTTACCACTTACACTAGGGCCGTTTTGCTAACTAAGAAGAACATTTAGGAACGTTTACAGAAAATATTAGGTAGATAGATAGTAGTTCGTGTGCCTAATCATTTTAGGATAGATGACGTTAGAGGTTAGCTTACAGAGATAGAAGCATCGTGGTACCGTGTTACTATACTCAGACTTTAATGAACGGAAAGAAAGTTAGAAAGTTTCATTCAAACGTCATGAGCCCCTATTGAACGGCAGAATGGCCTTCGGTAGCTTTAGTGAAATTTAGCCGAGATCCTTGGAGAAGTATTTCTCGACGGCCTGACCTTTGGCTACATTTTCCATTGTATGGATGTGTACTAAGCAGCTTAGTCTCAGGACTCAGGTCGGCTTAATAGTCCAGGATCATAAGGTTCTTCAAAGCCCATAGGCGAGACATCAAACTAAGGGCTGATGGCGTCTTGACTGTGACGAAAAAACATGTCCAACTACAGCATGACGGAAAAACTAATTGATACATCTACTCCAGTTGTCTTCTCGACTGCAGCTGAGGCACGGATTCTGGAGGCTGCACCCAACATACTCCCACCCTTCGCCTCTTCAGGCAATGATACAGAATCTGCAGCGATGCTTGCTTGCAGGAGATTCCTGCGGTTCTATCTCCGATACGCTCGGCAGATTGGGCTGGACTGATGGAGAAAGTGGCGGAAAGGTTTTAGTCGGTGCGTCTAATCTCCCTCATGATGGAGACAGGGTGAATCTAATAATAAGGCTGAATGGGCTCTTGAAACGGCGCACGCCGATGGTTTCTTGACTAAGAGACGAGGAAGAGGAAGATGCTATTACCTCAGCTGAAGGCGAAAGCGCTAAAAGCAACTCTCCTTTACCGGCGACGGGGAAAATAACATCTCAAAACCGATGTTGTTCTTTCTACGAGAAGGAGGATTTTGACCAGTCTGACCCAGCCAGTGCTAAAGGACGTCACTATCCGGATCTCCAATGAAGCCAAATATTAAGGAGTAATCCTTGATAAAAAGCTCCGTTGGTCAAAACATGTCGAGGCGCAGACAGCCAAGACACTCTCAGTTTTCTGGCAGTGTAAGGGTACTTTCGGGACTTATCACCGAAAAAGGTACTCTGGATCTATACAGCTATAAGACCTTTCCTAGCATATGCGTCGGTTATTTGGTGGAAGGGACTTTCGCGAAAATATGTGACTGCCTTTTGCACTGAACTCCAAAGAACAGCTTATCTCGGCTGCACGGGAGCTTTTCCAAGTACGTCTGGCTCTGCAATAGATGCGCTGCTCAATCTACCTCCTCCTGATGCTTATATCATAGGCAGTACTATCAAAGCAATCCATCGTCTTAGGAGAGGTGGCTTTTGGTGCAACCCACAATGGAATTTTAATGAACTTGCGCGACAGTTATCCTGCGACCCCTGTCTTATGGATATGCCGTCTGACGCAACGATACCAGAACTTCGACTGTTGTGCATAGTTAAGCTCGACTTCCTGCGGAACACTTCCTCTGTGATTGTCCTGCTTTTGCTCGTATCAGGTGGCAGATTTTCGGCACTGATGTGGTGAATTCTGACACGATAAGTTCCTCATCACTGAAGCGTTTACTCGACTTCCTCCGGAAGACGGAGAAATTCCATTAAAATGGATAAAACAGTGTTTGCTTCTTAGTAGTACAATGGACCAGTTGCGTCTGAGTGCTCCAGTGCAACGGTTACCGACAAAAAAAAAAAAAAAAAAAATTATAATAATTCATCTCCAAATAGTCGGAATGCAAGACGTAAAGTATCTTTTGTCACTGTTTCCCTCATGTGCAGATCAAATGAAGGCACTGGTTGTACCCATGTACACCAATCGTTGAACCATTTTGTCTTCGGGCTACTAGTCTATGGACCAAGCCACTCTTAGGTATATGGCTGTATCTATCCAGTGCTTAGTCTTGGAGTTGTCTACCAATATTTTGTGAAAAATCCTTCCGTAGTTCAATATTGTAGTTTAGTATTACGCTGAGATTTTTGGTGGAGTTCCATTCAGCCTGGCGGAAATCTCCCTAGAAGTAGTGATTTTTTTTTTGCAGATAACTCGCTGAGCAACATCCCAGCTCTGAGTCGATTTGTGTAATCTTGAGCTTTCCCTTGATTCAACCTGCAGATGATGATTGTCTAATGAGATTTTCAAAAGCTCCTTCAATATCCAGGATTGATGGAGATTTTTTGATTGTGGTCACCGGATTGTGAAAGAAACGGATTTAACTTTAATATATGCGTGTTGACCTTTGGAGATGTTTCGTAAGGAAAATTTGAAGCAAATGTGCAAGTCAATCACTTATACTTTAAACGGGAGGTACGTACGGTTTATTGGTTTACACTGGACTAATTGGACACATGACAGGACTTTTTTTTAATCTAGCTGCGTCTTATATGGCTTTGTTTTGGATCTGAAGCTTAATCGAACAATTAACCAAATTTGAAAGTAGAAACCTTAAAGCTACTGTGCCTAACCGCAGAGGGGCGGTAGCTACATACACAGGTGAGAGACATAATTCCACCCCCTAGAGGCTCCGCCATGAAGTAATCATAATTACGTTCTCTGAGCGCTGTTATAGAGCCACCTGTCTTGAGAGAAAGCTCATATTCGTGATTAGCATCGAAAATTATGTCGATCTATCCATGTCTGCCTGTCTGTCCGTCCATCTGTATATATTGTAATATGCGAGCTACGGCTCGAGTAGATAAAACAATATTCTGTGAAATTTATTTCTTTATTTTCTAGTCTATAGAACAATTCAGGTTCACACTGTACTATCCTTCGCAATTCTTTTCTTACAATGTCTCTTTCCTCTTAAATCACTTTATCTCCTTTCTATTACTTAATTCACAAATCCAAACTAATTACTCCTTCTTGTTAACTCTCAACTTTCAATTTATCACAAAATTACAACTTCGCCTATTATCACTTTTCTAATCTCTTCGCCACAGTTTAAAAATCACTGTCTTTTCTATTGATCGCCATCTGTCCTTATATAGCAGAAGTTTCAGATAGCCAGAAACTTCTAGCAAATTCTTCGACCACTGGAAATAATTCCAAGATGACAATCATTTCTTCCAGTTATAATTCTCTCTTTATCCGTGGCTTTGTCAGCTATTGCGAACCTCGAATGAAAGTACAGTTTGGAATGGGCTGTAGGAGCGTAGTTATTATTCTACATTATTGTTGCATACTTTTAGACGATGTTACAATATTTTACCAGTTCTTCGGCCTTAAATTTTGAGCTAGGGAAATGCAATTTTATATATATACCTATAAGCTTGCTAGAATCCCTTTTACTTTTCAGACACTCGTTAGAGGTAAGACTGTGGAAAAACTTTGTGGTATTTTTCGGGACTTGAACCCTTATACAATATACAACAAAGTCATGCAAACTTTTAGGGGCGTTTAAAAAACCATTCGAGGTCACATCACTTATCTCGTGACAACTCTATAACGGCTATAACTAGAAATTTGCACAAAAAAATGTTTCCTTCTCGCAGATCTGAGGCTTCATAACAGATCAATTCAAGTTGTGGTCGATGGTGTGTCTTCCGACTCATTTGCTGTAAATGCTGAAGTCCCTCAGGGTTCTATACTTTCACCAACTCTGCTTTTACTCCATATAAACGTCAAGAGTACCAGAATGCAAATACATCACATCGTCAGAGATGCAACCAGATCAATTCATTAAGTGTTCACCTGCAGAAAATCTTGAAGTGAGGATGTGTTATTTTTGTTATAGTTCTACAAGGCAAGACACCACCGACCATCACTTTTATATCCACCTGGCAACCGCGCGGACAACCCTCTATCAAAACTACATAACAAGTATACTTTTTGCATTTCACACCCAGGAGACATATATCCAGAAGCCTTCAATATCCAACAATTCAAAAGTAGAATCAACAGGCATCTACAAACATCCCGGGGAGCTGGCTCAGCGTTATAAGTTCGCCGCCAACACCAAGTGCTGAAAACTAGTGGCAACGATGCCAACAAGCCGTCAAAGAAGCCGCAACTGATGTGATGGGTTTCGCCAGACCACCATCAAGAAATCCCTGGTTTGACTAAGAATGCCGGCAAGCGCACACAGCAAAATGAAAGGCATTGGAAGTGGCGTTGCAGAGAAGGACAAGAGCAGCTCGCGACCTATACGGCACAAGAGACGGGAGGAACATCAGCTTACCTGAAAGAAAAATAAGGGAGCATGAAAAGCGCGCGATCGAGGACATAGAGAGGTACTACCTTTTGGTAAAGGTAAAAACAACATGTCACGGCAACAAGACTCGAACAGAAACCTGTAGAGATGTAGTAAAGTCACAGTCGGTGCTGAGAATATGGAAAAATTACTTTTGCAGACTGTTTACCGGCGACGAAGACCAACATGTCCCTCAGGAAGACCAACATACCTCTCAGGAAGACCAACATACCCCTCAGGAAGAATGAACCATTCAACCTAGATGATGATAGCGAAAACTTCCGCCCATCCAAATCTGAGTCCAACAAGGAAGCCCAGACGGCCTACCTGCTGAGCAGCTGGAAATACTGGATAAAACACAAGATGTGCAAATCGATGTTCACCATCTGCTTAACGATTTTAAAGCCACCTATGACAGGATTTATAGAGACGAGCTATATAGAGCCTAGCTTTGGTATCCATGCCAAACTCATTCGTTTGTGCAAGATGACGTTGAAGAATGCTCGCTGCTCAGAAAATGACTACGACAAGACGACGCGCAGATCACATGCGATTTCTTTAAAATCATACTTGAAAGGATTGTACAATATTCTCAAGCTCATATCAGAGGTACGATCTTTCAAAAGTCTGTACATCTACTCGTGTATGCCGACAACATTGCCATTATTGAGAGAAGTCAGTGGTGCTTTCGGGAGTATTGAAACAGAAGCGGCGAAAATGGGTTTTAGCGGTTAACGAGGGTAAAGCAAAACATATGCTGTCACCAAAAAAAAGGATAGTCAACAACGGCATTTTGAACAAAACGTCACAATAGACAGCTACAATTTCGACTTAGTTAAGGACTTTGTTCCGCTGTAAATTCAAACAATGACACCAGCGCAGAGATCAAGAATTACTCTTGCCAACCGAGAAGGCAATTGAGTAGCAAAGCCCTCTCACGGGCAACTAAGATGACTTTATATAAGACCCACGGACTTTAACGCCATCTGAAGTAGAGTAAGTAACTTGAAATACTTTAGCAGCTTTAAGTATCGTCAAGCGTAACAAAATTTTGTTTAGTATTCTCTTCACATTTTACAAAAAAAAATAAAAATAGAGGATATTGGAGATGCTACACGAATAGTCTAGTAAGTAAGTAGGCATAGCTTGAGGGAGCATGTCATTTGCAACTACAGCTGTATCTACCAACTTTATTCCAAGCTAAGACTCGTGCAGCTCTGCGACGTCTTTGACCACTGGCAACCTTCTAATACTTGCCATTCTTTGAACTTTTTTAACCCATCTGCTGAAGGCCAACAAATCCAATTAAATACCCATCCATTGTAAGCTTGACCCTCTCTACGTCCCAAATAATGGATTCAAAATTAATCTGCCCTATGGGCTGCGGACGACAACAAAAATCTCAGGAAGCATAAATTTCCTGATGCTAATGCAATACGATGTTATGAATATGAAATCATATCAATTTATTACCATTCATTGTTTTTCTCTTCCCTCTGCCTCTTACTTTTCATCAATTCTCCATTGTTTCATCGTCTCTCAAAAAAAAAAAAAATAAAGAAGAGAAAAATTACCAATTCAACCCTCGATTAAAATTAAGTCAAACGACTGTGTCGTGGGGGTCGTTACTGTAGTGTTGCTGCTAAATTTTGAGTTTTGACCAAAACCAGGACCTAAATCTGAACCCAAACACGAACTCTTGAAACTACCAACCAACCTCACCACCATCACCATGGTCATCGCCAGAGTTAAAACTTTCCTGTTTACAATTTGAATACCAAGAGGCTACGTGACCAGTATACCACGTGGCTTGTCAATAGGGGGGAATGGTGATGTTATTTTTCGTTAATAGTTGTTGTAGTTGCAGTTGTAGTCTGTCAATCTAACACTCTCCCTTTCTCGCTCTCTCCATCTTGGTGTTGTGTCAATTTGACATTAGTATGCGACGCTTGTCATTCTGGTCTCTTATCGGAACGGAATGACATAACACCTGAGTGCTATCGATTTTGATTTTCGTTTTCGTTTCTGATTTTGAAGCTGGGTATGTGTGCGAGTTGTTTTAATTAGGGAACCGTAAAATATGGGCCTGTTGATTTATACACCTGTAGATTCGAAGTTACGAATTTTGAAAGTCAATGTCGGTGTTTTGAAGTTTTTTTTTTTTTTCCGGAATCAAATTAATTGGAAAAGTTTTTCTGTTTTGAAATAAGAAAAACAATTTTCTGTTATTACAGGATCAGGTAGGAGGGAGACAACTTTAAGAAAAAGAAAAAGGGGTTTCGTGACAATTAATTCTAATTGTTTTTCAAAATTCTTAGGGAGTTTTTTGAATAATGAATTTCAGGGATGGCTGGTTGGTTGGTTCTGAAATTTCAATCAATTTTGTTTATTATTTTTTTTGAGTATTCGAGGTTGAAATAATGAGGGATTGGTATAATTTACAAGCTAAAGTAAGTGGGTAGATAGCCTCAAGATGCTTTTAATTAGATCGAAGAGAATGTGGTAGGTATATCAATTTCAACGCTTACGGTTAAAGGTGTGGCTTTGTTTGCGGTTTTTCTGCGGAAGACAACTTTTCAAAGTCTTTGCATAATTATCTTTGTTATTCATTGCAACTTTGAAACCAACAGTAATTCTAAATTTTCCCTTGAAATGGAATTTACTTAGTTATCACTTGTATCTAGTCGATGGGGGGTTTTAAAAAAAAAAATATAATTCCTAGCCAGAGGTGTTAGAAGTTTCCAGTTATACTGTTTTAAGTAGGGGTGAGCAAATATCATCACTACCTGTGAAATATTCACTGTGAATGATAATTCACAGTTACAACCTGTGAACGACCTAAATATAAACGGTGAATGGTTAAAATGTGATTTTGTTTTCGAGTTATTTACGTTTCTTTTTCACGTGCGACTTCCCTTTCAGCTTTTTGTCGAGTGTCACTCCGAAGTATTTAGAATCGTTTATGAATGGAATTCGGACAGTTTTATTATAAGTGGAATTTATATGAACAGATTTTGTTTCATCTGCCAGGCCTTTGCCCATTAATTTATATTACTCAGAACGCTTTGCAGTTTCACAGTTGTTTCTTCGATCGTTTTACTTATTGCTAGGATAGCAGTCATCTGCAAGGCTAGCTAAGACGGTGCCTTCTTCATGTGGTATATTACGGGTTTATAAAAGATACAGAAGCGGGCCAAGAACTCTTCCTTGCGGTACACGAGTTGAAATTTCATTAAATTGCAAGTATTCGTTTTGGTGTCTGACGAAAGAATCTATTCCCGAGATATATTGTCAGGGTGTTACATATACAAGCGTATAAGCAGAACTGGTTGAAATTTGAACTTCAAGCCTTCATGCCACATCTTATCAAAAGTTTACGAGACATCAAGAAATACGCGTGAGCATATATTTTTTCTGTAGGCAGAGCGTTGATGTAACTGTGATTGTTGCGTCACACTTTGATATTGAGACCCGATACTCCCGCTCTTTCTTACTGCGGAAGTATCTATAATGCAAGCTTTAAGTTTTTTACCTTCTTCGATATGTCTCCAGAAATATACGGAAACCTATGCGGTATGTCTGCTCTACGATCTACTGAAAATATCTTCTGTTCCAGGGGTGCAGACATTTTTCACGCATTCCAATGATCGTTTATGTTCGGCGACAATCAGTTTCAGCCTTGCCAAAAAAATAGTTAATTCATCTAATTGGCTCATTTAGTCTGACAATGTGGTACCTTGGCTTTCCAGTGACTTTCCAATTTCCGCGAATGGATGCAGTGTGAAGTTGTATATGGGGTACAAGAAGATAATATTCATACGGATACTTCGACTGATCGTCCTACGATCAATTCAGTTGGACGTTCTTTGACTGACAGTTAACACCCAACTGACTGTAAAATGTTTTAAGCTCCAACTGATGCCACTTATGACAAGGCGATTAACATTGCAGACGTCCACAAAACATTCTCCGTTCTAATTACAATCACCAAGGTCATTTATCTCCGTGACTAATTTTGCATTGAACTTGATGTTCCTTATTACAATAATGATGTCTCCGATTGACTTTGAATTGCGTGCGACATCTATTCGTTGTATAAACAATCTTCTTACATTGTCAGACCAAAGCTCCGTTAAGGCGTAACACTGGACGATTGCAACTTTTTTCATACTCTAATCCAGAACATGAGGCAATCGCGTTATATACTATTGGGTCTCTACTGATCATATTGCGTTTAACCGGAACTTCAGAAATTGTATCCAGGACGTCGGAAACAAGCGCGGAACTGTTATCGGAATGGCTCGTGAAACTTGTTGAAAATACCCAGGTACAATACACATAGACTTCGGGATTGTATAGTGCGCCAACAATTTAAGGATCACCTTGCTGTAGAAGTAGAGGCAATTACCAGTGCAGAGCAGGAGAAAGTGGATGACCACTGGACCGATGTGAAAAATGATTTTGCAACTGTGGCAGACAGCTTCGTCAGTACGAGGCAGAAAAACCACAGCACATGGCTTTCAGCAGACACATGGCGACGGACCGATGAGTGTATTGCAGTCAAGGCTCGAACTGCAGCAGCAGTGTCAGCAGTAGAGACCCGAGTTTGATGCCCAGTATCGCGTGAAGTAAAAAGAGGTGCAGCATAGCGTGAGATGTGACAAACGTACTTGCATCAACTTTAAGGCTGAGGAAGCAGCAAGCAG
Source organism: Pocota personata (assembly GCA_963082735.1). Classification (NCBI taxonomy): domain Eukaryota; kingdom Metazoa; phylum Arthropoda; class Insecta; order Diptera; family Syrphidae; genus Pocota; species Pocota personata. The sequence goes on along the minus strand of OY720429.1, from coordinate 33,922,863 downwards.
GTTCGACAGTAGGTCCGTATACAGCATCACCAAGAAGCTTGTAAGTAGTTGCAGCTTGGAGCATCACTGTTACCGATTTCCAGAAGGCTTTCGAGAGATTGAATCGATGCCATCTGCTTGCCCTTGCACAGGAGAGGCATCCCAGAAAAACTCATAGCTTTAATAAAGGCAACTTGTGGGGATGGGAAGTGTCAGAGGACTTCGAAGTCCAAAGTGGGGTACGACAGGGTTGTATACTCTCACTACTACTGTTCTTAGCGGACGAAAACCACGGAATAAAATGAACAATGACATTCTACCTCAAATACATTGACAACAAGGACAATGTTTGTCTGTTTTCACATAGGGTAATGGACCTATATCTAATGACTCACAATTTGGAAGCAAAGTGGTGCTGAGCACTTCCAATCCTAATGCTCAACTCAACATTGCCGTACAGCAGATCGAGAAAGTGGACAGCTTTCCATATTTAGAAAGCATGGTTTTGATCGCGACAGTGACACCAATGATGAGGGATGATAGAAAGTGGTAATTCCATATCCAATTCCTTTCAACTTATCCAGTCACTGGAACTCAACTTCAACATTCAATATGAGATTTCCGTCATTCAAAAACTCTTTAATGATTTCGAGTCTCAAAACTCTTTGTGACATTTTAATTGCAGGGTTTACATTCTTTTCTTGCATTCATGTCTAATCAAAGTCTGTATTCAGCTTTTAACTGCTTTTGCAAACTTTTACTTTTTAACTCTGAAATTGTCGTTGGTCTTTACACTTTTCAAAGCGACAACAACATGCTGCTGCAGGAAGCTTCTTCCAAAATGATTCAAAACAAGAAAAACTTTATTTCTTTTGAAAAATAAGACGCGAACATTTATCGTAAGTTTTCAGCGAATGAAAACTTTCTTTCGCTGGGAATGCGTCTTTCAGATATGAATTAATAAAAACAAACATAAAAAAAATAAAAAATAAATAAAGATCAAGTGGGAGATTGCAAGTTTTTGAAATATCTCGCTGATTGCTGTCTTAATGAATCAACTTTTTATTTGTTTTCGAAAATGCCGTTGTGTAGCCGTTTGTTGTGTTAAATTTAAATATCTTCAACAATTATTATAGTTTGCTGAACTTGCCGCATTCTATTTATATCTATGACGGTTCGTTGCTTAGATTTATTTGTGCCATTCTTTTTTATTCTGTGTAAATAAATCGCATGAGTGAACAAACGTTTTCGAGTGTGCTGCTAATAATTTATGAATTTCAAAATATGCGAACAATGACGAAGAAACGGGAGAAAATTTTTTATCATAGATACTGGAAATATGTATTGAGAGGGATGAAAGGAGAAAAGATTGATGCCTGCATTGTCAAAATAAAGTATTGACTCTGGAGACGTACGAGTACCTCTGGAGAAAAATTTGTAATTCCATTTTATTTGAAAGATACGAGTAGTTTATGCGGGAATGATTTTAACATGGAGCGCATGCAATGATGGATATTGGTAGTCGGATCTAGGAAAAAGTAAAGGAAGGTTACATTTAACTATAGCGATCCAAACTTCGTGTGCGTGGTATTAAGTTTCTGTAAACTCCAAGGGTGGCTGTCCAGATAACTGGGGAGTATTTTGTTTGTTTTCGCTATTATTGTCGTTGCTTATGATTCACAGTATTTCTTTCCGTCCTCTTGATGTTATCATCACGATCAAGTTGCATTTTAGCCATACACTACATAGGCAGCAGCGACACTTATGATCGAGATGAGTCTCTATTTGGAAACTAACCTAATTATATTTACTAGGGGATTAGATTCCACCTTTTTTTTTACTAAGAATAGGCAAGAAGTTCTCGATGTGACTTTTGTCACGAACTCCCATAAGTTAAGGGTGAAAAAGGTGGACAAAATCGTCATCTTTAGTCCTTCCCGTGGGCGCCCGCCGGAAATGGGTAAACACATCTGTGTTTGTGTCAATTAAGAATTTACAAGCGTGTCTCAATCATGCGTAGGGGTTTATTAAAATGTAGGTGGGGAGTAAACTCCAAAAAAAGATCTCCGTGCTGACGTCTGCAGCGCGAGGGATTTTGGTCCGAATCGTGAAATTTTTAATATTGTAATATGCGAGCTACGGCTCGAGTAGATAAAACGATATTCTGTGAAATTTATTTCTTTATTTTCTAGTCTATAGAACAATTCAAGTTCACACTATACTATTCTTCGCAAATTCTTTTCTTACAAGGTCTCTTTCCTCTCAAATCACTTTATCTCCTTTCAATTACTTAATTCACAAATCCAAACTAATTACTTTTTCTTGTTTACTCTCCACTTTCAATTTATCACCAAATTACAACTTCGCCCATTATCACTTTTCCAATCTCTTCGCCACAGTTTAAAAACTACTGTGTCTTTTTTTGATCGCCATCTGTCCTTATATAGCAGAAGTTTCTGATAGCCAGAAACTTCTAGCAAATTCTTCGACCACTGGAACAAGAGAAATAATTCTTGCAGTTATAATTCCCTTTTATCCCTGATATTATTCGTCTCTTTCGTTGACATGAGCTGTGGAGACTTCGTCCCAGACACGAACCTCGAATGAAAGGACAGTTCGAACCAAAATTCTGCCAGAATGAAAAGTCACTTCGGAATTTGTTGCGTCATATTTTTAGGGGGCGTAGTTATTATTATGCTACAATATCTTTAACACTTTCATTCATTTCACGATTTGGTATAGTATTTTATGCAATTCTAATGGGTGGGATGCATTTCCACTTTACAATTTACTAATTATGTATGTACATATTTGGCAATTGACGTGTCTATGTGTGTGTGTTGGTGGTAAAAATGAACCAAAGCAAAGTACATTTCCAGATAAATTCTCCGGATAAACGAATCATCAAGATCGTATGGATTAATGTGTTCCAAAAAGATTTGAAAATAGTCCTTGTTTTCAAAATTTAGCACAAAGGAGCTGACCGATTTTTTCTATTTACTCAAATATAACTAAATAAGTTTCATTTTCAACTGAATACGTTTTATTTTTAGTGAATGAGATAAATTAATTTCATACTTAATTTTAGGATGTTTCGAATTTATGATCTGAAAAACAAATTTCTCTTTGCTAAAAAAAAAAAACGCAAACAGTCAAAAATTATATGAAACGATTGCAATTATTTTTTAAAAATTATTCTTTTATTTTCACGTCACGTGATTTAATTTCACGGTACGAGTACGTCACTTTATTGCACGGCATGTCACTATATTTCACGGCACGTCATTTTAAGTTTGCGTCCCGTAGTAAAATAGGGACAACAGTTAGTAGCACATAAATGTCCTGGAGCTAAACTTGCTAAAAACTAGCACAAAAGAGAGACTGTCCGCTATTTAGCATGATAGTGGGCCTGGTTGTGGTGGGCATTTTTCAAAAAAAAAAAATACTCTATTACAATTTTAATGCCAGTAAGGTGTCGAAAATCACTTACATGATAAGAATTTTTAATGAAATCGCTTGAGTCACTGTTTAGTTACTCGAATCCGTTTTCAAAATTGGTCTAAGTACTTAAATGTTCCGCTAATTTTGATGTTACTTCACGAATCCTAAAGCAAGATGTGGTGATACCCGTGTCTCACCGGGCGACAGGAGAGTGTGTCCTAATCTACTACTAGGGTGTAGTAGATTGGACAAACATTAACATATCCAAGCACAAGGACTATCCTCTAGGCATGCGTCGTCGAATAGCTATACCGCTAAAGATAAGAAAATAAGTTATCCCAAGTTAAAAGTTACGATGCGCGATGACAGGGTTAATGTGTGGACAACAGGAAGGTTTCAATACTCTTTCGAAAAAGATTCAAATTGCTTTGCAGCGAGACAAGTTTATAAATGGAATTGGATTTACAAACACAAACGTCACTTAAATGTCAAATGAAGTTAACGTAGTCATCACATCGCTGAAGAAACTAAGAATAGTGTTGGTAATGCAGTTCTCCCAAATACGCCCCTATTATAAAACGTTATAAGTCAGTCAGAATTTTGAAAATGTAATTAGTTATAATAAATTTAGAATTTTAAGTTATAATATCAATGGAATGTCAAATAAAATTTTATAATTACATCAACTATTTTGAAATATTTATACAATTAAAAAAAAATAACACGATTTTGATGAATTCTTTTCTGACTATGAGCTATGTTGGATACTAGCTGAGAAAATAAATGGTGCTAGAAGAGGAAGAGCATCGAAGGGAGCGCTATATGGAATCAAAAAGTCATTATCTATTGGCAAGTGCAATTTTAAAGAAATAGAACGATTTAAATATATAGAGATGATTTTCCCGGTGTATCTATGATAAATGGTTCTGATTGGCAAACTGACTCCAGTACTGTGCTTGATGCAATGTAAATTTTGCGGGAGAGCAATTGCATACTAATCGGATATTTTAATGCTCGTACTGGGTAAACAAGTTCGTTGTTTGGTATTTTTTAGTACCAACCTTGGCTTTAAAAATGCCCCAGACAGAAAAGTGTAGTGGATTCGCATCGGGAGAATTCGATAGCCATTGTGTTGAGGAAATGAAGTACGGAACGTTTTGTCACAGTCATTTTTGATTTGCTCGGGCTTTGTGGGAAGGTGCAGAGTCGTGTTGGAATGTCCAGGGTCTTTGGCCGAAATGTTTGCGTGCCCATGACTTCAACGCAGCTTCCAAGACATTTTCACCATAAACCATCGCGTTTATCTTAACGCCACGGTCCAAAAATATGAGCGGAGACCGACCATCGGCAGTCACTGCGGCTCAACCATCAAGAACGGTGGCGCTTGCTTCTTGGTGGCCATTCTTTGGTCGAAATTATCGTATGACCTCTGTGACATGTAAACTCGATCATTTTACTTGTTGACAAGTTGCTCAATTGAGAAGACGATGTTTGGCAATTCGCCACTTGGGTACACGCGGATCAACTCCTTTCCTCTTTCCACTCAAAATTTTCTTTGGTCAGGTGTGAAGATCGTGCACTTTTTGGAACTTTAAGGCCTTGAGTCCGAGCTCATTTTTCAAAATGTGTTGCATCCGTTCTCTAGATATGTTTAGCTCAGAAGCCATTTTCCTTCGCTACGCCGAGGATTTCGTTCGATTCTGGCCTTCGCACTCCGAATCACTGTTGACGATGTGGCTGTCTTTTCTGGACTACCTCCATAGCGTTTTACAATGCTGTCGGTTTCGGTGTAACGCGATATGCTGCGATACACAAACATTTTGTTCACTTTCAAATGTTTCAGCTCACGAACAATAGATGGTTGTGATTTTCCAGCCAAAAAAGGACAAAAACACTATTAAGTTTGAATTCCATTGTAGATAGAACAAAAACTAAACAAAAACTAAAACAGGCGATAAAAAGAAACCTTACACACGCTTGTCAACAATGAAATGAGTTAACAACTGTCAAAATTTTCAGCGCTCTGTCATTCGTAGTTTGGCAGACACAGCGACGTGAAGTTGGTAACAGTTCATGTCAGCCACCCTGTAAACGGTACACAAAGCGGAGATGAAAAAGAAAAACTTACCTTTATAAGAAATCCGGGTAAATCAGTCATAGACTATCAACTGATGTCAAAGGAAATAGTCCAAAATCATATTATTTTGAGGTAGATAGCCAAATATATTCGGATCATATGGCACTGATTTCGGTTTTCAGCGCCTTTACATCGACAAGAACAACAATTTTACAGAACGTATTAGCAGTATGCAGCAGCATTTCCGCAGAATACTGAGTGTGGATCCGGTAAATACCATGAAACCTGGTGCAACGGGGAGTGCGAAGTTGCGAGAAAAAAAGTCCTTTGCTTACTTGCGATTTTATCAAAATTTGATTGCGGACTGTTTAAAGGAAGAATACCTTAAAGCAAATCGGTACTACAGATTACGATCTGTACGTACTTCATAAATCCAAAAAAGAAAACAAAGTTAAATATTCTGCAAATTTTGGAAAGCAATACAAAAGCTTAAAGGAAAACGATTTGTTATGAACACCCTGCCTCCGGTTTCAGGACGCTAAGATAATTTTAAAAAAACAAGTAAATGTGGAAATAATTACTGAACCAATACAATATGCCAAGGCAAATTACAAAAACACAATACTGGATTGTGAAATTAGCGTAGCAGAAGTAGAGATGGTTATTTTTAAAGCAGAGCTATTCAAATACGGTGGTGATGTTTTGGTAGGGTACATGCACCAACTCATCAACAAAGTATAGTAGGATGAGAGCTTGCACAATCAGCTCCATATGCACCATCTACAAAAAGGCGATCCTATGTCCTCCAAGAACTACAGAGGTATATCCCTGCTAAATGTCGCATATAAGACGTAATATGTGAACGTCTCAAGCCTTTCTGCAACACACTCATCGGCACGTACCAGCGTGGCTTCCGGCCCGATGATAGACCAAATTTTCACATTAAAACAAATCCTGGAAAAGACCAGCGAATTTTTTCATCGACTTCAAAGCCGCATATGATAGCATCCATCGTCATCAGCTCTACATGGCGATGGCCGAATTCGGGATCCCGCCCAAATTAATCCAACCGTGTCGCCTTACGCTGGAAAACAAGCGATGCAATGTACAGTTTGGAAACAGTACTTTCGAACTATTCCAAACGTGTACCGGATTTCGGCAAGGAGATGCGCTATCAAGTGATTTCTTCAACCTAGTGCTGGAACAAATAGTGCACAGGGCAGGCGTCAACATGGAAGGCACTGTCTTCAACAAATCCGTCCAGCTGCTGGGATACGCAGACGACATCGACATCATCGGTCGCTCCCAGCGTGCCGTCATAGAAGGTTTTTAAGGCAATTGAAGACCAGGCGAAACAAGGTGGCCTTAAAGTAAACGAGGGCATAACCAAGTATATGTTGTCAACAAACAAAGCATCATCTATCCACCGCCTAGGACAAAACGTCACTGTTGACAACAGTAACTTCGAACTGGTTAAGGAGTAGTTTACCTACCTCGGAGTAAACATTAACTCCACGAATGACACCTTAGCAGAGTTTCGACGAAGACTAACCCAAGTAAACCGCTGCTACTTCGGTTTGGCGAAACAACTGGGTTCAAAACTTCTAACTCGGAAGACGAAATGCATGCTCTACAAAACTTTGATCCCGCCAGTTCAGAGCAGATTTTGAATACTTTCGAGAGAAAAATTCTTCGTCGAATATTCGGTCCCATATCCGAGGAGTGTGAATGGAGAAGAAGATACAACCGCGAACTCTATGAGTTGTATCAACATGTGGATGTAGTCCGAAAAGCCAAAACACGCCGACACTGGCTCGGCCACATCGAACGAATTGACAATAATTCCCCAGCTAAGAGGATTTTCGAATTCCAGCCCCCATGTTCGAGAAGACAAGGAAGACCGAACCTACGTTTTAAGGACCAAGCTATTGCGGATGCCACAGCGCTTGGTCTGGAAAACTGGAAGCAGGGTGCCCAGTATCGACGAGGATGAAAGGCTGCCGTGTCTCAGGCAGGGACCCTTCATGGGTTGGGAGCCCGTTATGTAAGTAAATAAAGCTCCAGTAGTTGAACCCTAACGAATATTTCATACATGCTACAGCTGAATTAAATCAAGTCACAGGTGCCTATAATAATACTTTAAATAGCGGAGAAGCACCAGAAGAATTCAAGACTCAAAAACAGGTCCATTGTACAAATAGGCAGAGAACCCCTTTTTAATGTGTTTTTTCGTTTTTTGTAAAAAGACGAGTAGACGCTTCAGTGATAAAGAGTTTAGGTCATCAGCACTCACCACATCAGCACCGAGAATCTGCCCCCTGATCCGAGCAAAGGCAGGACAATCACATAGGAAGTGTTCCGCAGTGATATCGCCCTCTCCACAGGAGTCGCAGACAGGGGTAGCGCTCAAACCTTGCACATGGAGGTGCTTGGCAAAGGCGAAGTGGCCCGTAAGAACGCCAGTAAGTTGTCTGCAGTCTTTTCTGCTAAGAAAACCGCGGATTTCTTACAGAAAGGGATACTCGACGGTAGATCATATCTTTAGTTTGACCAATACCGCAGAGCTGTACGCACGTAAACGCAAGAAGCTGTATACTACGTTTTGTTGATTTTCGGGTCGCTTTTGACTCTATAGACAGAAAAGCTTTTTTCTAAAAACTCTATAGGGAAGGGATGTCTGCGAAATTTCGAAGACTAATTGACATATATACGAGTAGTTAAACAGTTAATTCAGTGTGTGATGGTAAAAATCTTTCTGATTAGTTCCACTCCCTAGTGGGTTTAAAACAAGGATGATAGTTAAGGAGCTATAGAAGCCTTGTAATCACAGACAGTACTTGTTATAACAATGCCGTCTCTGAATGAGATCGCTGACACACTGAGCCTAAAGCAAGATGTTGTGATATTCGTGTCTCACCGGGCAACAGGAGAGTGGGTCTCAAGCTACAGCATGTGTGTGTAACAGAAGCCCCTCTGGGGTCAGATGCTGACCAGTGTGCCACTTGGATTTTGCCTTCAGTTTTGCCTTTGATCTATAACCTTACTGCCTAAGGAGGTCCTGCCAGGGACCGGGGTCCCGAACTACATTGCTTATAGCACCATTTAGGTTACTTTCTTTCAATGGATTTTATTCGCCTCGGACAACAGGCATACCTTACCTCAGGACAATTCTTGACCCCCACACTGTGTGGAAAATGTATGTAAATGGGATTTCCGGATTTGTGTATGCACCCGATTCTGGATTTGATATTGGGACACGCACTCGTGTTGGGCACTCACTTCGATTGATACCTTGCGTCTTCCTAAAGGTTATATCTGTTGCACTCACGAGTTCCCAACTTTAGATGCACATTATTAGAGCAAAATACCTTTACAGGGTCTTGCCGGTCCAAATCACTTTGTTCGCATACCGATCATTTTTACAGCCACTTCCTTCCATTAGCTTTCATGCAATCCCGTTTAATTGAATTTGCTCCAAGATCCCAACTCCAGACGTGCCATTATTAATCCTCGCCTAATAGTGCACATCGGTATAATCCTCTTCCGCAGGATTGAAATACGAAAATTAAAACCAAATACACATTTGAAATTCAATTAGAGAAGAAGGCAGAGACATTTCTCTCGTTCCCTTGGCAGCACGTGCCGCTATTTAAACGTCAACGCCGCCGCCGACGCCATGCCAGTCGTGCAACACCTACACTCTCGGTTTTAATTGGAATTTGTGCACCTTGAGCAAACCTCATTAAGTGGAAAATATTGTACCGAATCCACGTCGTCATCGTCGTCCTTTTTGTCAATACATAGCCGTACCTAGATGCTGGTTGCACTATGAACATCTATTCCACTTGCATCCAATGAAATATAGAATCCTTTCACCACCATCCGTGTGTCTGTGTGGTGGCTTTTATATTTAATTAAAATGCACAACGCATTCCTCTTGCTACACTACTGCACGTGCAAACCGTAAACCTGGAAATTAGCGTTTTCCACCAAAGATGTCTTTATAATTAGCCACATATACTGGAAAGTATTTCTGAAATTTAATTTCAATCTATCGACACGAAGCGTTAAAAGTTTTCCGGAGTTTGAGTTGGAATTGGAGTCTCCTTGTACTTTCAAGGAAATAAGAAGAAAAAAAACTTATGACAAAGAGAAAAGTTTCACTCAATTTAATATCCATTTCGATCCATTTGAGAACTAAATCAGGATACGCTTCTACTGGTGTATCCACTATCGCTGCCACGTCCTCAACAATCAGCAGGAGAATTGCGTTTTCTTTTCTATTTAAAAGGACGACGACAACGACGACAACGACGACGACGACGACGACGATGAGGAATCCCTAATGAACATAAAACTTACAAAAGTATAAGAAGCAGTAGTTGAGTGGTGTGGATCTAGGGATAGAGCTCTTAGGAGACAACTCTGAAAACTGTTAAAGGTGTTGGCAGTAACCACAGATACAGATGTGAGAGAGTGGTGACATTTTACCATGTCTTGCTAGAAAGTTTCACTATTTTTTTGGTGAAACAAATTTGTATCCGAAAATAAAGTTTCTCAGTATAGTTGAGAGATAGAACGCAAAGATGACGATGATGATGAGGATATGATCAAGAATGAGGATACAAAATGAAGTTTACATGTGTTGGCGGCCACTCGATGGTGATGATGATGACATGTTACCCTTGAAAGTTTGCTTAGGTTTGGTTAAATTCGGTCGTCTGTCTGATGGTTTCTAGCTCCCTGGTGGAAGGAAACACCCGGCATTCATATGACTTTTCATACATCGACGTGAGGGAAAGTTTTACTTTTATGTGGCGACATAGTAGAGTGTTGGATGTGACATCGAGTGTGAAAGTATATATACCGAGTTGAACAAATTATCGAAAGTGGAGGATACTCCCTGGGGGGAAATATTGGCTTCTGAGAGGTGATATGATGTCCCTGTTTGTAATTTTTTTTTCTTTTTGGATGACAAATGGCATTCGGTTGTCGGCTGTTCCCATGGGGGATGTGCGTGTGCAAACAAAAGTTGATAATTCGTTGAGATAAAGTAATTTTTATTTTACCACCGGGACACCTAAATTGACTCTTAAAAGAATCTTTTTTTATTATTTATTGGGTTGACATTGGGGAATTAACCGAATGGTACATATGTGGTGAGAATAATTTTTCCGAATGTGACCCAACTGAATGGTTTATATTAACTGACAGCACACTTGTTTCTTGTTCAAGTTGTTAATGGACATAATATGTTTGACGATTAGTTTGAAGGTGAGTTGAATTGAGGAAACCAAAGTTGTCACAGTAAAAAAAGGTTGAAACTTTGAGCAGAAATATTCATGCCTTTAACTTGACGACAAAATAAAAGTGGAAACAATTTTGAAGCACGTTTGAAATTTTTTTATTAAGGCAATTGCTATTAAATGTCAACTACACATGATGAGCTGTGTAGTTACGGTTAAGTTTGTCACTAGATGGCTATTGATTCAGAGGCATCTAGTGGGAGATTTTCCTTTAGATCGGTGATTATCTTTGCTCGGAAATAAGAAAAAAAAGGTTTATGTTTTTGCTACAAAAAATAAAGTCTTTGCGAAGAAAGGAAAAGACTTCGCTAAACGCAATGCTTTACTATTGCTGAAAAAACAGTGCGTTCCATGCAACATATACTCGAAAGTACTTGCAGGAAGGTATGCACTTCCTTAGGCCCAGTGGAAGACAGCTACTACAACAGCACAGAAATTCTACCACGTAGAGCTTACATAGGTAGTCTTAACGACGTTAGGTAGCAGTTATGTAGATACTTTAAATAATGTAGATGCATACATACTTAGTTCGCACTAAACCTAAGGACGCAATGCAAGTGGGTAGCTTGGAGGCTAATGGGTGGAGGGAAGATATGTTCCTGCTCGCCTAGCTACAAATGGAGAAAAACAAAATTGACACCCATTTATTTGGATAGAACAACAATAAAAGAAAATCAACTTTCATAATAAGCTGTCATGCCAATATGGCAGTACCACCTTAGAAAAGCAACAAACTACCCCAAACATCGCAACACCAAAGAAGTACTGAGAATAAATTTAACATCCAACTCCGTCGATCGAGTGTCTATGAACTTCTCAAGAAGTCTAATGCCACCACTGTTAAGCACAGCAAGCCGTCAAAAACGTGTTTCTCGGGTTCACCACAGTGAAAACCCTGGTATGATGAAGAGTGCCGCCAAGAGCATGCAGTAAAGCAAGAGGCTTACAAAGCAACGCTGCATAGGGTGATGATGGAAGCTTACGACACCTAAATAGTGTTTTTTTAGAAGTTTTTTTTTCTTCAATATGGCAACACCAGACAACTAACAGTTAATCTGACAGCTGACACCATCTTTTTATGCAGTATTATTTGGCAAATCATCATGCAAAGACTTACGTCCAAGCAGCGTTTACAAATTGTGGAAATTTATTTCAAAAATCAGTGTTCAGTAAAAAATGTTTATATAGGTAGAGCCTTACGCCAATTTTACGGTCAACATAATCTACCAACTGAGTCGGCTATTCGCAAAACAATTGAAAAATTTCGCACTACATTTACTCTATTGGACTCCAAGCCACCGACAAGAATGCACAGGGTTGAGGCCAGTGTTGAGGAAGAACTTGCCCTGTGTCCATCGACTTTGTGGGAGATTTTGTGCAAGGATCTTGGTTTACACGCTTACAAGATTCAATTGGTCCAAGAACTGAAGTCGAACGATAATCGTTTGCGACGTCAGTTCAGTGATTGGGCCTTTGAACAGTTGGAAGTCGATCCATTAGTTTGCCGCCAAATTTTGTTCAGTGATGAGGCTCACTTTTGTCTCAGTGGCTTTGTTAATAACCAACATTTTCGGACTTGGAATTGATTGTGGCAGCTCTTGGAAAAAAAAAAACAGAAACTCCAAACCGATATTCACCACCATTACAGACACAATCGGCTACAATAGTGGCTATAGAGACGAGCTGTACAGAGCCATACCTAGTTTCAGTGTTCCTGCCAAACTCGTCCGTTTATGCAGGATGACGATGGACAAAGCATGTTGCTCCATCAAGGACGGTAACAACATCACCGAAGCTTTGATATCAGAAAAGGATTATGACAAGGTGACACGCCGTCATATGATTTCTTTAACATCATACTTGAATGGGCACCAGGATAGGGTCATAATTGGAAGGACAGAGTGAGTCTTTAGTGGTACTTTTGTGAGTATTGAAACGACAGCGGCTAAAATGGGTTTAGACGGTTAACGAGGGCAAAACAAAATATATGCTGCTATCAAAGAAGTACAGTCAACATCGGCGACTTCAACAGAACGTCATAATAGACAGCCCGAATTTTGAGGTAGTTAAGCACTTTGTCAACCTAGGCTCCGCGGTAAATTCAAACAGTGACACCAGTGCAGAGAACAAGTGACTCTTTCTTTGGGCTAAGTAGGCATTTGAGTAGCAAATCTCTCTGACAAACAATTAAGGTGACCTTATGTAAGTCCTTCATCATCCCAGTCCTGCTATACGGCGCAGAAGGAATGGAGGAGAAGATACAACAACGAACTACACCGGTTGCACAGCGACATGAACCTAGTCAAAAGGGTTCGAATTCATCGCCTGAGATGGCTAGGACATGTAGAGCAATTGGACATCAACGGGAAGGCTATGAATTCATCCCAAAGGGACGACGCGGAAGGCCAAAATTAACAACAAAACAGGAGGACCAGACTATAAAATTAATAAGTCGTGCTTATTCGGTTCGACGTTTGACGGCTTACAGCTACAGAAATCTGTGCACAGTTCAACCATTCGCACTCAAAGCAGATATCAGTAACATCAACAAAAATGTATTTAGCTGAAGCAGGCTTCTACGGTCGAGTAGCAGTTCGAAAAAAATTGCTACGAGAGAGTTTACATTCGGTAGTCTGCTGAAGCGAAGATGCTGCCTAGCTGTGTGTACCGATATGAATGATTCGAAACATTCTTCCAAGCTTTGCCGAGGATACGTGGACAAAGAAGAACAAGAAGTAGCACTGAAAAATATGAAAAGGCCTGCCCAATCACCCGACCTTAAGCCAATAGAGCTGCTTTGGGACGAATTTCACAAAGAGGTTCAAAGACAGTGTCCAACATCGAAAGACAAACTTTGGGAGATCCCTCAAGTAGCTGAAGATCAATAACATTGGAAACTAGTAAGAAGCGGATTTCTTATAGACGTCCGGGTGCATTTGTTTAGTCTATCCGCATCCTGAAAAACCACGCCACACACAACTATCTTTATAAGAAACCCAATCGTCAATGGAGGCACTGGCCGAGGATGCAGGAAGACCAAACGTAGGTTCGGATCTTGAGAAAATCTCCTCTGAGTCTTACCTTGCAATCTCCTCTGAGATATCATTCCTCATAATTTCAGTGCGGCCTGGGACTCAGACCGAAATCACAGAGCTCAGCCTTGCGACCGAATTCAGAGAGTTCTTGCATTCTACAACTACGAGTACCTTGGAAGTGGTTGAAGTGTTGAACAGGGCCTTAAGCGCAGCCTGACTGTCACTACAGACGCAAATACTCCGACCCTTCCACCTATTCCTTTAAACATAGTTCATGGCCATTAGGACTGCGTAAGTCTCCGTTTGGAAAACAGACGCATATTTGCCTAACGGAAAATGTAGCGTCCGCTGCACCTTGCACCCTGACTGGTTTTGGAGGTATCCGTGAAGATTCGGCTACAATTTCTTCCTGGTATAGACTCTGGCCGAAGCCAGCCCTGAACACTAGGGAATCTGACTTTTCACCTGCGCAATAATTGAAGTTCTGGTGTCATTGCACCAGAAGGCATATCCATAAGACAGGGGTCGTAGAATAAGTGTCGCACAAGGTCATCAAAACTCCAGTGTGGGTATAGTTTGCTTTAATAGTACTGCCTATGATATAAGTATCAAGAGGAGGTAGATTGAGTAGTGCATCTAGAGCAGAGCCAGGCGTACTCGGAAAGCGCCCGTGCAGCCGAGACAAGCTGTTCTATGAAGTTTAGTGCAAAAGGTAGTCACATATTTACGCGAAAGCCCCTTCCACAAAACCACCGACGCATATGCTAGGAAGGGTCTTAAACTGAGAATGGGTCTTAAACAAAGGAGCTTTTTATCAATGATTACTCCTTAATATGTGGTTTCATTGGTCAGACCGATCAAGATCTTCCTTCTCGTAAAAAGAACATCCTCGGTTTTGAGAGGATTGACCGAGAGCCCATTCCTAGTGCACCATTCATCGATCATATCCGGAGCCATTTGCACGTTAGCACAGACAGTCTGACATGGCATGGTCCGACAGAAAGTACGGCAACATCATTCGCATATGCCTGAGCGTAGACGTTAGAACCACTGAGAGTGTTCAACATTGAGTCGACCACCATGCTCCATAGCGGTGGAGGCAGAACGCCACCTGGCGTAGTACAGCCCCTGTTGACCCCTGCCATTACGGTCAAAGTTATACTCATTAATGCTTTAATCATGCTTTAATCCACAACCCTATTGATTCGTCTACCTCGTGTTGTCTAGCAGAGTCAAAGGTGCAGTCAAAGGTCGCATTGTCGAAAGCTCTCTCGATGTCAATGAAGATGACCATCGCGTACTCATTCCTCTCGAGTCCGCATTCAATCCTACCAACCAGATTTTGAAGCGCAGTCTCGCAGGATTTTCCGCGCTGATAGGCACGCTGCAACTCCGATAGAGGATGCAGCTTCAAAATGTGAATCTTAACTCGTCTTTCCAGGCTTTTCAGCAAGAAGGAAGACAGACTTATAGGTTTGAAGTTCTTGGCGAGTGAGTAGTCATCCATACAGATTTTTGTATAAAAGCCACTATAACTGTTCGTCAGGGTGTAGGAATCCGGATGCCAGGGCCAGTCCAGCAGTGAAAATTCTTTTCAGAGTAGGTTGCAGCTGGTTTATACCCTGTTGCAGCATGGCTGGATATATTCCATCGGTGCTCGGCGACTCAAAAGATGCAAGCCGCGCCGAGTTTTCTGACTTAGATCCAGATCAGTCTGAGTAAGCGGGCCGAGCTGTGACCTAGTTGTTGTCTGATTTCCCAGGAAGTGTGTTTCCATCATAAGACTGAAGCCTCCGCTTTCTTCCCAGTAAAACTACCATCAGATTTCCTAAGTTTGGTCGGTTTGCCCTTTTTGAGAACTTTAACCAATCCACTTGATTGCACAAAGTGTTTCGATATTTCCACAAAAGTCTCTACAGAAAGCACTTTTCGACGTCCGAATTAACTTTTTTTTTTTTTATAATTTGCACGTGTTAAAGGGGATATGAATACCCTTATACTAATTTTTTTTAGAACACGTGCGTTTTGTGGAAAGGGGAAGAGCCAGAGAGAAAGACAGAGTGGTGTAGTTTGAAACTCAGGTGGTATTAAGTTTCTGTAAACTCCAAGGGTGGCTGTCCAGATAACTGGGGAGTATTTTGTTTGTTTTTTTCGCTATTATTGTCATTGCTTATGATTCACAGTATTTTTTTCCGTCCTCCTGATGTCATCATCATGATCAAGTTACATTTGCCAGTGTTATGCCTTCACAGTAGAGTTGACTTAGCTTTCGCAAGTGATCGACTTTTTTATAGATTTCATGCGAAATAAATAGATGATTCTTGATTTCAGATTTCGAACCGTGAATCAACAGCGTGACAAGCGATGATGTTACCACTACACCACGGCCACAAAATTATATTGTAGAACCGAGTATATTTAAATTTCAGTGAAATACAATACGTTTTAGAAAAGATGCATGGGTGAGGGCTTTTTTTTGGCACAGAGTGTACCTCCTCTTATGTAATGTGGCAGTCTTTTTATTGCTATACTTTGCATTTGAACTCTGTTAACCCCAACCTAATTAAATTAACACCAACTTCCCCTTCAAACTCTTTAAAAAAAAAACTCCCATACATGAACCATTTCTGAGAAATTGTTTTCTAATTAATCAGTCGACTTCTCAGACGCTTCCTTTCCTCATCCAAGCACTTCCTGGTACTTCCCAACTCAACAGGAAAGCAAATTGGAAAAACAAATTCGAAAAACTCCATTCGCTTATAAAAAAATTGCATAATTCAGTCACAGAACACAGCATGGTTTGCTTATTCATTACTTTGGCGTACAACACATCTATGTACATGCTGCATGCAATGGAGGAATCCTCTATGACCATAATTGACGTTTGAACTATCCTTTTAATTAGTACCTGAGAGAAGGAAAGAACAAAAAAATGCACACAGGGCAATGCAAGCTCTTGCCATGTACGAGTACTAGCGTACGACAAGGAACCCTTCTAGTGCTTGAATATCCTTTCGAATGCTCCTGACGTGGGTCATAAATAGAGAGTACGGAAAGTAAAGTTTTCCTAACGGTACTTCCTTCAATCCTTTGATAAAAGGGACGAATAAGGACACAAAAAAAAAAAAAAAAGGAAACGGAAAGACTGAACATAGAGAAACTTAATTAATGAAAACGAAGCGAAGGAAAAAAAGTAATGTCTACTTAAACGAGGATTTAGGTTTGTATATTTGAAGGTATTTCGTCCTTTCAGATTGCTCCTGAGCTTGAGAAAAATACAAGGAGTGTCTGAAAAATCCAATTACACTAAAAAGTTAAAGTTCGACTCACCTTTCCTAAATTGATGAAACCATGATCGCTGGCGACTTGATCAGCTAATCCTTGCTGCTCACCGTTTGGCACGTGCACCGCCCACGTATGCGTATAATGTCCACCCTCTGTCGAGGGATTCGCCTCCAATTCACTATCATCGGCGACTACACCGACATTCGAACTACACAAACACAGTACGATACTAATTTGAAGACATAGAACTAAAAACTTTGTGAAATCAGTCCGTCTTTCTACGAAAAATCCACGCGGTCGCAGGATCGACAGCAATATCGATGCTGACGTTATCTTTGACCGCCCTCTCCCACTGTCCGCACATAAACTGGCCGACATTCCTCGTCGGATACAATCTACTTGCTGCACACTATCACAATTGGTTAAGAGTTTTCTATCTGTTGATGGGGATGAGGACGCTATTGTCCTTGCGTTTCGATGAGGACTTTTGTGATGCTTTGATGCTGAGCTGTTACTGCTACATAAGCCTGACACCCTCGCCATATGTGATGATGATGATGATGATGCTGATGATATCCATCGAACTACGTCGTTTTTCATTTTGTTTAGTTTGAATGTGTCCCTTCGTCCTTAAAAGAATTAAAATAGAATCGTTTTCCTATCTACGATACGAGCTGCCTAGGATTGATATTCTTGCGATGTAGTCCTTTCTGTAATGGATTTGATCATCAATTCGTGTGTGTGCTTTGAATCTGAAACGAAAGGATGAAAGTATAAGTTGATATGAGAAAAAGAAAAAAAAAAATAATTCTATAAAATTCAATTATTTCTTGTACGGAATAATTCAATTACAAGGATATTCTGTGCTCGCATTTTTTTTTTTTGTACTTTTACAACAGGAGCGCATTTTTTGTGCACTTTTCCATGAACTTTCAACACAAATTGAGAAAATAAAGTGGGGTGAGTGGGTTCAATTAAAATGCAATCAATTTAAATCAGGTTGGACAGGAGCAGAGAAGGATAAGAGCCGATGCCAGGGTTCCTTGCGCCCGCGGGGAATTTAAGGAGAGCCCTTTTAACTTTCACACTTGTAGAGAGAGAAACACTGCAGCAACAGTGGAGAGGCTTAATACACTGCGGGGTTTCACTTTGATGGAGAGGTTGCAGAAAAGGAAATTATTTTAAAATTAACCTCAAGATAGACGGGTTTTATTGGCCGTAAGCAGCGAGTAAGATAGGTCAGAGGATATGATTAATAAAAAACGTCAATGCGCTGTGTCATTGTGGTTTAAGATAATTTCTGTTGTCAAGGTGAATTATATTTAATGGGATGCAAGGACAATAGAATTATTTACGGTTTGTTGCACACTAACCACAAGAAGAAATAAATCAGATTAAGCCCTTATATATGTAAGAGTGATTCTTAAGTTAAGGGGGCGTGTAATGCCGCCATTCTGAACCATTTTCTGAGAGAAGGATACAGGATATAGCATGTTACATCGCATTCAAGAGACACTTGTAAGGAAAGTTACTGCAAAAAGTGACTGTTAAGACAGACACAAACACACAGTAACAACGAGTTTCGTTGATCGCGTTTACTTTTAAATACTCTTATAATTTTGAAAACTTTTGTTGTTTTGCGTGATGACTTTATGGCTCATCGAGTCCTTGTCTTGGAGTATTTTGTCTTAGTGATAAAAAAAATTCAGGGTAGCCGTAGTGTAGTGATAACATCAACGCTTGTCACGCTCTTGGTTCACGGTTCAAATCCTGATCTCAACAATCATCTATTTATTTCATCTGAAATAAGTAAAAAAGTCGATCAATTTCGAAAGCTTAGTCAACTCTACTGTGAAGGCATAACACTGGCAGTAGGGTGCTCATATGGCTTAAATGCAACTTGATCGTGATGATGACATCAGGTGGAGGGAAAAAATACTGCGAATCATGAGCAACGATAAAAAAGCAAAACAAACAAGCTCCCCAGTTATCTGGACACCACCCTTGGAGTTTACTGAAACTTAATACCACCTAAGTTACAAACCCACTACACCATTCTTTCTTTCTCTCTCTCTCTCTCTCTCAATTTCTTCAAACGCCCGTGCCCTGAAGTAATTTAATGGATTTATATCCCATTTGACACGCGCAAATTATAAAAAAAAAAAAAAATAATGACTACTGTGTGTTTTTTTTTAGGTTGACACAAATTTTAGCGTCGTAGCTTGACATTTGTAAAAGCTACGCTGTCCAGAGTACATTTGCCTCCGTGTGTTTTTTCTTTCGATTTTTTACGATTTTGAAAATGGGATCAACTTTGCAACAACGAGTTTTCATCAAATTTTGTGTTAAAAACGGATTCAACGGTGAGAAGACTTTGGAAATGTTGGAGAAGTGTTTCAGCAACGATACTCTATCGAAAATAAACGTTTATGCGTGGCACAAACGCTTCAAAAGTGGTCGTGAGTCCGTCGAAGATGACGAACGTCGACATCGAAAACCGACGAATACATCAATAAAATAAAAGAACTGTTGCCCGAAATTGACCATCAGAGAACTGGCGGAGGACTTGAAGATTGCTTATGGATCCGTTCAAGACATTTTGGTTAACGATTTGGGAATCTGACGTCCCCCTGCAAAGCTGGTGCCAAAAGACCTGAATTGCATGCAGAAAAGGGACCGCATTGACATCGCGAAATACATGATTTTAGCGGCTGAATCCGACCTAACATTCATCAAACGCATAATCACTGGAGACGAGACGTGGGTTTATGAGTACGAAACGCAATACAGGAATCAGGCGAGTGAATGGCGTACACAGAACGAATCAAGACCGAAAAAACCACTTTGTTTTCAGTCCAAAAAGAAGGCGATGCTCAAGGTTTTCATGGATTACAACGGTGTTGTACATCATGAATTCTTGCCACGAGATCAGACAGTCAACAAGGTTTATTATTTGGACGTTATGAGACGTTTGAGTGAAGCAATTCGCCAAAAAAGACCAGATTTGTGGGCAAACAACTCATGGGTTTTGCATCACGATAACGCACTGTCGCACAATGTCATCCTTATTCGGGAGTTTCTGACCAAGAACAGTACGAATACCATTCCAACCATCCACCGAGTTCGCCTAATTTGGCTCCCTGCGATTTCTTCCTGCTCGATCGACTCAAGAAACCGCTCCGGAACGCGTTTTAGCAGCCGCGAGGAGATACTCGTAATAGAAAAACGAAGACAGCTCTGATGGCTGGCTATACCAAAATCCGATTATAAAAAATGTTTCGAGGATTGGATCAAGCGCTAGCATAAGTGCGTTTAAGTCAATGGAGAGTACTTTGAAGGGAACAATATCGATTATCAAGAATAAACTTGTATTTTAAATTTTCTGAATAAATTCCTGAAACTTTTTGATCAAGGTAGTAAGTGACTGTATAGGTAGGTGAGCGTTTTGTTAGCATATTTTTCGCATTAGTCGAACAGAAGATACGTATTCGCGACTGCTAACATCGCAAACAAACTGACCCAATCATTTAGTGCAGACGTTACCATTCATAAGTTAAAGTCCACCAATAAGTTCAATCAAAATAAGGCATTTATTGAAATACACTCGTACTCCAGATACATTTTAAATAGTATTTCAATGAAATTAGGAACAAAATAAATTATTTCTAAATAAAACCATTTAAGTCTAACTTCGTCTAAGTATCCGGCTCGAGCTTTTATATTATTAGAGTTATCTTGCACTACGACCTAATGGTTGCATTGCACTGCGACCTGCTAACAACTTGGAGAGGTTCATTCCCTCATTAGATTTCTCCTCGCAATATAACTTGTGTGCGAGGGTCTTAGTTTGCATTCGCAAGGATAGTTCGCTCTCGAGCGCCCTCTCTAATCCGGTTTCTCTTAGGAATCTGAGAATGAGAAGTGGGTCCATGGCAGGCATATCCTCATCTGAAAGTTGGTACTTGGACAAATATTTTAATCTTTCGTGGATTAGTCCCCACAAGACTCCTGAAGATGTTCTGGAGTCTCACTGGACTCATTGCAGAATCTGTAAAGGTCTTCGTTGTTATGTCCAGTTTCCTTAGATGCTTCCCGAGTTTATAGTGCCGTGTTAATCTGAATAGATTTTTCAATCTTATCTACAACATTGTGGAGGGCAGTATCTACTGATTTACCCTTCATGTATGCATTATGTGATTTCGCTAATGTACATATCTATTTTCAGTCTGGTGCCATAGCAAATTTTTAGAGCTCAACGTCAGCAAGTACCAAGCTATTACACATCCTCGTAAGCGTATCCGATCAACTCCTAGAGTCTACTCCATTTGCGCTGAGCCTATTCCCTCTGTCTCCATAATGCGCGATTTGGGTGTTATCTGTGATAGGGAACACAACTTCCATTCTCATACTGATAACATTATCATACAGAGCTAACTCTGCGCTCGGTTTCATTACACGATGGTCTAATGAATTTTCACATTCGTCAGACATCTCCTTGAGTATGCTTGTCATGTATGGTCTCCTTACTACGAAATCCATATCTTGCGAATCGAAGATGTCCATCGTAGGTTCATCCGCTTTGTCTTACGTGGTCTTGCAAGAGTTGCGACGTCTCCCAAATATGGGCAAGTGCGATGAAGACAAAATCGTACAGAAGGAAGATGGAGGAGGTCTACAAAACCAATGTCTTGAGAGTATGCAGCGCCTTTAGGCGCATCCTACGACGCGGCATGCGTAGTGGCTGGAATGGTACCGATAGACCTCCTCTTTAAACAAGCCGAACGGAAATATCGTGCCAATAAGACAATGGTGTCAACAGCGACAAGTCAAAGTGACACCGAAGTACCGCCAAGAACAAACTCCGAAGAATGGCAAGAGAGATGGAACTTTTCTGACAAAGGCAGATGGACGCAGAAAAAAAAAACATGGTCTCGCTTGGGCTGATAGCTATAATTTACCCCCTACGTGGACCGTTTGAAACTAATCAATTTACAGCCTCTCGATAAACGCCGCGAAGTTGCTGACATCTTCTTTATTTATCAGTTATTAACTGGTAACATTGATTCTCCCGCCCTGTTGCATATGATTTCTTTCAACACCAACCAGGTCCGCACCCCTCTTCCGTCTTATTCCTCCCGCACCAATTATGAATACCATGAACCAATGCCCAGAATGCTCCGCAGAGCTAATCACTGTTACTTTTAAGTCCAGTTTTATTTTAGCTGTTTTTAGTTTTAAGTTTAGCTTTAAGTTATTTATATGATATCAATCAAATGACCACCTCTTGAGGAGATGCACATTTGTGATCGTTTTACGGCATTTTGAATTGTTGCTCGCAAAACATCTGGCTCCAAATTGATGATTTCTTCTTCAATGTCGGCTTTCAAGACTTGCAAGGTTTATGGTTTGTTATGGTAAACACGAGATTTCAAATAGACCCAAAGGAAGAAGTTTGGCCATCTGGCCGGCCACTTCAAATACCCAAAACGGGAAATTGGTGATTCAAATCTCCATTGTTGCCCGGGCTCTGTGAGCGGTTGCTCCGTCCTGCTGGAACCAACAATGCTCGAGACGGGCTATAAAAACTCGTTTAACATCTGTCTGTAGCGCTTACCAGTTACAGTTATGGTGGTGTCGTCGGCGTCCTCAAAAAAATAGGGGTTAATCACTTTTTCACTGCAAATGCCGCACCAAACGGATGTGGATTCTCCGTGCCCCAGAAACGCAAATTTTGTTTATTCACATAACCACTTAAGTGGAAATGGGCTTAGTCGCTTATTATGATTTTAGTTACGAAATCATCCACTTGTTGCTCCAGCTCTAACCTAAGTTAACCTCACTTGACGGTCAGCAGGCAGCAATTGGTGAACGATTTGCACTTTATAAGGGAACATCTTCAGGTCTTTCACCAAAATTCGACGCAACGAACGTCCGCTGATGCCAAAGTGTGCATCGTTGTCTCGTCGATGTTTGTGGACTCTCTCGGACGTCCTCGACCACAGCAGTGATATTCTCGATCGGACGAGCAATACGGGGCTGGCCACTTCTTGCGACATTTCTAGTGGACCCAGTTTGCACGAGATGCTCAGCCAAACGCTTAATTGTTCGCGCACATGGTGCACGACGACGAGATTCACGCTGCGTTAAAATAATAGACCAGCAATTGGCCAAATAAGCAGTAACAATAATTCCGCGTTCTTCAGGTGTGTATCGCTCCAATGCTTGTTGTCAACAATTCAAAAAAATTGGCCTGTAGTCCTTGAGATTACTTTTCTTTGGGTATAACTTCTCGCCAGGACTCTGGAACATAACCCAGTTTGAGACACCATTCGTATATGTATTTGACCCATGGAATAATAGATTCCCTCAACTCTTGTAACGTTATAAGAAGTGTCTCGTCAATTCTGGGTGCTTTATAGGGAGCAAATGATTTGATTGCTCACCAAATTTTCTGATTTGTTCGTTCATTTTATCGGTTGCATCAATCTCCATTCTTCCGTATACATATATATTTTTGCGTAAACAGTTCATGCAGAGCCTTGCCTAGCTTCTCACAACCATTCGTGCTGTGATACATGCAATTTTATACATTTTGCGAAGGGCAGTTTCTAGTTTGAGAGGTCCTTTTAATGATAATTTTACTCTCGGATGTTTGTCGGACGTTCGCGAGAGATCATTCCGTCGTTGAGCCTCCCGCTAAATGATCGAACACTTAACCACCACCCGCTTGCTAACTGAAAACTGGCATAAAAGAGAGGTTGTCCGATATTTCGCGATTGTGGGCTGTGGGCGTGGCTGTGGGTGCTGTTGTGACTTATTTAATTTCGCAAAAAACCCCATTTTAATTCTCGTCTACGACCCAAAAGTAAAAGTCATGAACATATTGAGGTATCCAAAATAAAAAAATAAAAAAAATAAATAATGCCTCAAATCTCGTCCTTTAGCTCTGGATTCGTTCTAGGGTCATTGGCATACACTTTCTGCTTCACATAATCTCAAAGAAAACATCCACCGGCTTGCTATTGCACGATCTTGGTAGTCGAAACGAGAGATGACGCGACTGGGAAACTTTGTGTGCTATAACTGCATTGTTTCTCGCGCTATATGGCAGGTAGCACCGTCTTGTTGAATTGTTGGAACCACATCTCTTCCACATCAATATTGTAACATAATGTAGCATGATAACTACGCCCTCAAACAGGCAACACATTCCGAAGTGTCTTTTCATTCGAGGTTCGTGTCCACAGTAAGAGACGGATACGACGTCGCAGAATTAAGAGAGAATTATAACCGCAAGAGAATTATAACCGCAAGAGATTATTGGCTGCAGTTGTCATCTTGGAATTATTACATCAGAATTTTCTTGTTCCAGTGGTCGAAGAATTTGCTAGAAGTTTCTGGCTATCAGAAATACGACTATATAAGGACAGATGGCGATCGAGGCAAGGCAGCTGGTTTTCGAACCGCACGAAGAGATTGGAAAAGTGATAATAAGCGAAGTTGTAATTTTGTGATAAATTGAAAGTTAAGAGTTGACAAGAAGAGAGAATTAGTTTGGATTTGTGAATTAAGTAATTGAAATGAGATAAAGTGATTTGAGAAGAAAGAGACCTTGTAAGGAAGGAGTTTGCGAAGAATAGTATAGTGTGAACTTGAATTGTTCTATAGACTAGAAAATAAAGAAATAATCTCACAGAGCAACGTTTTATCTACTCGAGCCGTAGCTCGCATATTACAATATTGTCCAATTGGTGTCAAAAATAATTTGTTATCAAGTCCCGGTAACGTTCACCATTGACAGTTACAGCAGCCATTCGTAACCATTCAGTTGGAAGTGAGCCTAATCAGCTGAAAATGATTTCGCTCGAATAATCGCCATCAACTTTGTGGTTCTCTAACTTCCAATCAGCGAAGTCACGACGCTGTTCATAGTTTGCTGGCTTCAATTCCTAAATCAATTGGATCTTGTAAGCCTGCTGATACAGATATTTTGTTAAAATGCTGTAGGAAAAATGTTCAATTGATGGATTTTGACAGAGTGTCACAAACATTGTCACTTGATGGGCTACTACGATGACGCACACCTCCACAGTAGTGTCATATTTAAACTGTAACCTCAAATTGAATCACTCTTTCGTTCAAGGAGTTTCAGAGATACGGTTATGAGTGCGTAAGTTTTATACCTTCTGATCAAAAAGTGCTCGGAATTCTTCAATAAAACGAAAACGGTTCAATTATTCATCGATATTCAATTCTCATCTCCATTGCAAGCAATGCACATATATTGGAATCGCCTTCAGCTCCTTGTGCGAATTCTTTTTTATCGCCTCAATCGTCTCAAAACGATTTCCGCGAAATGGTAACTTGAGTCGTGGGAATAGGAAAAAGTCACAAGGAGCCATGTCAGGTGAATACGGAGCTTGCGGAACAGTTTGAACATTGTTTTTGATGAACATGACAAGATGAAATGTGTGAGAAAGCACGAGTTGTTTCTCAGCAATTCTGGCCTCTTGCGACGAACATTTTCCCTTAAACGCTTGAATACGCTCATGTAATACTCCTTATTTACTGTCTGGCCTGGCGGAAGAAATTCGGAGTGGACTACACCAAGGCAATCAAAGAAAACGGCCAACAAAGCTTTGATTTTGGATCGACTCTGTCGCAGTTTTTTGGGTTTTAGCTCGTCTGAGAAGCGTCATTCCGATAATTGTTGGTTAGTTTCGATGTCATAATCAAAGACCCACGTCTCGTCACCAGTAATGATCCATCGATAACATTTTGACCCAAAGAAAGCATTTCTTTACCGACATCAATGCGATGCTATTTCTGCAACTCGTTTCATGCCCAAAACATCGTGCATAACGCTCTGCACCGATCCGAACGAGACACCAAGATCGGCTGCTATCTCCCTGATGCTCACGCGACGATTTGCGAGGACAATTTTCTTAACTTTTTCCATGTTTTCGTAAGTCGTACTGGCGGATGGACGACCGGGACGAGGCAAATCATCAACCACAGTACGGCCCGCTTTAAACTCTTTGTACCACTCGTACGCTTGTGTTTTCGATATTGTCGAGTCCCCGTAGGCTACCGTTAACATTTTCAACATGCTATTTTGTTAAAAATACAAAATTTCAGGCAAACTCATTGCTCAACTAAATTTGACGTTGCGAAATTCGCAGAACACAACAAACACTGACTTGTTTACAAAGATATTATGCACAAACTCCCGACAAATGGCGCTCAAACAGATATTGGAGCGTCAGATGACAGATGTACCAACCTAGAAAAAAAAAGCTTTTGACAATATCTCAAGCGCGGGTTTGTTTGAATGGGAAATTCCGGGTACTTTTTGAAGAGAAGGTACCTCTTAGGATGATTGGTTTATTTTTTATTGTTGGTGCCAACTTAAGCGAGAATTTGCAAAAAAAAAATAAATTCATTCAAATACTCATGAATCCATGTTAGGAACTTTATCCAAATGCAGCTAATTCGTTATTTACTTTACAGCATGCATGTCATTAGTGCATCCTAGTTCTCATTACGTGAAGTAATGAACTTGAATTAACTTGGATTCAACAAATTCCTATGAAATCCTTCATTCGTACGGCAACTCCCATCTAATTTATTTAAAATTTGCTTTGCTCTCTGAGTTCGCGGAAAAATTGTCAATTTCCAACATAATTTTCCGAACTGTCTGAATGTGGAAAATATTTGAAAATGCGCGCATGAAAACTTTTCTCTTCAATATAATCCTTTCTGCATTCGCGAAAACCATTTATTTGCATTACAGGGGGAGAGAACCTTATGTGATTAATTCGTAGGAATATTCACATGAAAGCATCCACTAAAACTACAAACTACAAACACAACCAAAAGAAACCACAGAAGCAGCTTATCCCGAGTGCCAACCTTACAAACAACGTTGGTAGGTACCCCCCGGGACGTTATTTTTTTTTTTTGTATTCCACTGTGGAAGCGCGAGTTTACTGCTCCCGTAATCCTGTAAATAAATTAAATAAACAAATTTGCTGATTTTTAGAGCGTGCACGCTAGAAAGTTGGTCCTAGACTTCTGTTGCATGGACTAACTCCTGAATGTCCGTCAAAAGTCTCATAAATGGCATGATTAATGGTGGCAAACACAAGAAACAAGGATAAAACAAATGTTTTTGTATTTTTTTTTCATTTGTTTGTATTTTTGTTTTTGTTTTTTTTTAGGTGTGAAACAAGGAGAGTTAGGGAGAGTACATTAGTACCTCTTAAGGATAATAAATTGGACAGCGCCTAATCTCTTTGTATCCTACGGCGGCAATCGCTGTGTAGCGGTGGTGTTGATGGTTGTAGTATGTCTTGTGGGGGGATATTGGTGTCATTATTCACTTGTATGGCAGCCATTTTGATGGGAGGACCAACAGTTTGGTGATTAATATCATCCAACAAAATGGGTCCATCAATATTAATGACATTGAAGAGGAGTCCACTGCCGGGCATTATAGATAGATGGAGGGGAAGGCTAAAAAATCGCTTCGAATGCTGATAATAATTGCGGATCCTAAAGTTATGCTCTGTTTTTAGTTCAATAAAGAAACCGTTAGGGAATGCGAATGTTTAAAGGTCACCACCATCCATGGGATAAATGAAAGTTAATGTCTCGGTTGATGATGGTGAACACAAGTTTTCCATTTGTGGGTTAGCTTTGGTGGATTTAATGGTGGGATATGCTTGTAACCTACATAGATGTGGGAACGTAGTAATTGAGATGTTTACACAGAATGGGGCGTATGGCATTCCATGTTGGATGATAGGTCTTTAATGTGGGTATAATGTCTACTCTAATAATATTTTCCCTATGAATATGGGGTAGGGATAAATCGAATAGGTACATATGGAAATTCTAAGTGCCCATAGGCGAAGACTATTTCAGGCATTTATTTGAGATTTATTATACCTGTATGTTTGTATTCATGGAAATAATAATGTTTGCATCTTTCGTTGAATATATGCCCTTAATGCTCCCTAAAATTAGATTGAGTACCGTATTGCCAAGAGCCTTAGGGGTCTCTAGCAACTCGTATGTATTAGTTACGAGTATCTTAACTCCTTTTCTTGTGGTAGGTATATGCACTCCTTGTTCATATTCTAACATCGATTTCCGACGGAACTGCTTACTACAAAATGGCGTTTTTTTTTGCAATGTGTTTCAACAGCAGTACAAAAAGAAAAATGAATTGGCAGTGAATTGCTGAAAAGTAGAAAGGAACGTGACGTGTGGCTCACCACAAGAAAAAAAAAAACGAATTCTCGCTTGATGTGCAGTAGTAAAATGTATCCAAAGCAGCAATTACTGCGGATAAAACCCAGCAAATTGTTGTGTTATTCTACACGTAAATGTTTGTGTCACAAAAAAAAAAATTATTATAAAATTATTACTTATCTGTAACTGCTCTCCCAGCAACTGACAGTGTAGAACGCACGGTAGTATCTCTATTTCTGAGCCAAAGAACCTGAGAACTACGAGTATAGTTTGAAACCCTGGAAAGACAATTCCAACTTAGTCCCATCACCTCTGACGTATATAAGATCAACGCAGTAATCTACATGCTCGATTAAGACGATCAAATGAAAAAGAAAAAGTTTCGTAAGCTTGCAGTTTTATGGTGCAAATATTTTATCATATATTTTGTGTTCTTAAACATACCACTACAGCTTCAAGTGGCACTAGTTTCTGACGATGAACTCGACCATGCAGATATAGGTATACAAAGGGTGTTCCATAATTTATGTAGCATGGTCCAAGAAGAACGGTTTTACCTGGACGACCAACCCCATACCACTCATCCAAATGTGGTGCCCACTCGTGAAATGGTGACGAGGATCCAGTAACTAATGCTCATCAATCATCTCAAAACCTCACGCCCTTACACATGAACAAAAGGACAACAAAATGAAATGGGAATTCAATAATGGAAAATCCAAGGACAAAGAAAATTATAATGAATTTCTGGAAATAAATACCCCAACTGACTCTTTTCTGTATCTCTAATAGTTCTGCAGTGGCTTATGTTTTTCGTGTATCAACAACAATTTTGTTGCGACTTGCTGCACTTGCTGAATGTTTACTGTTCGCCTCATTAAAAGCGCTCAAGTTGAGTCTAAGAATAATTCTGTAGGTATGAATGTAGGTATCAGTACTACTTGAAAAAGTGCTCGTTTACACTTGTGTGTGTTTGTATTGTCACTGTTCCCTAATAATAATATTAAACTAAAAGCAATGTTGCTTAGTTTTACACGTTGTAGCCATGTAACTCCAGAACGGTTGAACAGATTCCGATGCAGTTAGCTTTGCTGATTAGGCATTTTATCAGGCAATATTTATGGATAGACACAAATTACTCTCCGTTCTCCAAAAGATTATCAATTATTATTAATTCACGCCGCATGCAAAAATTTCAAAGTTATACGGTCAAAACGCTCACAAAAACTAATACAATTTAAATATATTACATGATGAGCTGTAACCACATTTGCCTCATGATAAGAGCAAAGTCAAGTCACTAAGGAATTTGTAGCGTACATAAAACTAAAATTGAAGTTTTAAATTTAACTGTGGTTCAAGTAAATGTCTAGTTTAAGTCAAGCGCGTAACCGTAAACCAGACATTCACTTGAACATACCCGAAATCACACCAGCGAAACATACCTTTCTCATTCCACATATTCTACCGGAGCCATGCTTCAAAAAATCAAATTTTCGGGGACATACAAATCGCTCAAGAAGGCCCAGTTGATTAAAAGATTTTTACGGATTTAATAATCTCCATTCATTTAACCAAACCAGAAAGTATGTATTCATACATTGCATTAGTTAAAATCAGTACTAACACGCATCAGTTGGTGTCCACAGAAATTGCGGACGCCTTACATATACAAACATGTAGTTCGACGATTGCTCCTGGAAAGCATATGCAAGCTGAACGGGTGCGTCCGCAATATAAAGTGTTTTTTTCTATTAATGACAACGATTCAGTTGTTTGATCGTGGAGCTTTTGCTCCCACGCAAGCAGAAATACAACCATCGGTCACAGGAATCATCGTGACTCCAACGATCACCTCATTATAACTACACTGAAAGTATTTCCGCTCTTCAAACGCCAATAAGTTAAAACTGAGCAATTGAGCGCTGAGAAGAGAGGTGCGATTATTGCTTTCCATGAACAAGGCTAAAATGCTATTGTTCAGGTCTCCTACAAAGGAGTGTAGTACACCGTCAAGCGCTTTAGAGAAACCAGTAGTGTGATGGATCACAAAAGATCAGGGAGACCTAAACTTACAACGGAAATCAAGGATAGGAAGCTTTTAAGAATATCGAAGTGAAATCGACGTTTTGCAGCTCCTCAAATACACGCCAAGTTGAATAGGGGTAGAGAGACACCCGTCACAGAAACTAGGCCAATTTCAAACTTCAGGAAACACCTAAACCCACCTAGCTATCACTACACTACTCTTTTTTACAAAGTGCTTCGAGAGGTGGTGTTTTTTAAGCTCAGCACATTGAGGTGCTTGCAGAAGTGTTGTAAGTTGTCTGCATTATTTTCTGCTGCGAGACACCAAGAATGCCGCGGATTTTTTACTAGACGTCCGAATACAATTATTTTCTGCCTCTCAATTCAGTCCTGCAAGAAAGTCGACTCTAAATTTTACACAGCAGTTGAAGTTGTTGTATCATTGCTTCAGATGGCATAGGTGTAAGTCAGAAGTCGAGGGATAATTGTAGCGCAAGTTCATCAAAACTACAGTACGGATTGCACCAAAAGCCGTAAGATAGCTTCGATAGCATAGACATCAAGGGGAGAGAGTTTCATTAATGCATCTAGAGTAGAGCCAATCGTGCTAGGAAACGCAATTGGAGTTTAGTGAAAGTTTAGTGAGGGCTAAACTAACAGCAACAACGTCATCGACATAGATCGCCACGTTGAAGCCATCTTCTGCTAATATTTTGAGAATAATGACGAGAGAATGTCGCCAAAGACTTCCCAGTTGATCGTGGTCCATCTAAACATAAGCGCATGAACATTTAGACCAGAAGTCAATCCATTTTGATACAATGATCAACTCGAGTTCCTCAGAGCTTTCCATTGAACCATCTGAAGCTCCTAATCAAGCTCTTAACATCCGCATTTCAGGGGCTGCCAAGGTTACCGAAGATAAATGAAGATCTCCCTACTGGAGAGTGCTGGGATGGTACAAAGACATATGTACAGTAGTCTAGAGTAGTGAGCCAACGTATCTTTCTTGACACCTTCGGAAATTTTGGATTTCAATTGTGTTTACTGTTCAAAATAAGACCCGTGAATATCTCTGAAACTAGGCTGTCACTATACAGTTTGAGAGGATTAGAGTAGACTAATTGAACTTTGTATGAGTTTCTCCCCAGCTCGCACTTATCAACCTACAAGTTCTCTAAGCATAATCAAGGGCTTGCCAGAGACAGGTGTATTAACGCCATCTATCTATGAGGCCATTCTGTAACACTTCACTTGCCTCTACTGACAAATCTTCGAGCAATGTTCTGTTAATAATTCTGCTCGCTAATGTCGGTTTCGAGTTCTGTACTAGGTAGCCAAAGATAGCGCCAAAGGGGTGCCTTTTTTTAATCACATCTCTTCCGTAATAGGTGGGCCTTATAGGTTATCTGCGTACATTCAGGGAATAGCGACAACACATATTAATAGATGAATGCATTCGATTCAGTGAAAGATACAAATCAGCGAAGAGAAGAGGAAAAATCTAAAAGGCAAAAGGTTTTCAAAAAAAAAAAAAAAAATCCTTCTTATTGATTGCATCCATTAAATACTCAACATTCTGTTCAAATGGCAGATAGATTCATAAACACCCGACATCTGTTACCTAAAACAGATTTCTCTTATTCATCATTAAAATGATATTCCCAAATTGAATCCATTCTTCTTTCGTGCAACACAAATTCGAAGTAGCACAGATAAATGTCCTCCAATCTGTCCCAGTAAGTCATTCACAACCCGGAGATTCCTGAGAGCGTATATCTTTGAGCTGCTTAATTTGAATGTAAATGTGAAAAGAGTAAGTAAAAGCAAGAAATCCAATCTTTTATCCCGTATTTCCTTTCCTTATGATATTTTTTTTTTTGCTCCTATCTCATGCCCTCTTTTCCTTTTTACTTTCTCATCCTTTTGTATCAGTACTCGTGCACACTTTACAAGGTAAATTTACTTTGAGTGTGGGAGTTTCGTTTTTTTTTTCTTTACGATTGCCGCCGCTTGCACTTTGCGTTAACAGATGACAGATGCACTCTCTTTGGAACATGCCTATACAAACACACGAACATTTGAATCAAACACAAAGAGAGGAAGGAAGCATCTCATTAGAAAGGATCCTATTTTTTTTTTTTTTTTTTTTTTTTCATACTCGGAGTCGTTTTCCAGCTAGGACTGTGAAAATGAGTTGACTCATCCTATTATAGCAATAGAATACGCTCCGTTCCTTATCGTTCCTTCATTACTCTCTGCTCCCTCCTCGTAATCACAGTTGCATCAATGCAAAATGCAAAAGAGAACTTTACGATACGATATTACACCCCCTGAGTGCATGTGTAGGATCCTTTTGTGAGATGCTTCGATGGCCTGTATATTTGTGTGTAGGGGAAAAGCGTGTCAATATCCGGTCAACAATTTTTCCGCTTTCATGGGCGTTTACATTGACAACGATTTTCTGTGTCAAAGAAATGGAATTAAACGAACAGAAGAAGAGTTGAAGTGATAGTGAGAGCGATAAATTTATTTGCCTGACTTCAGTCATTTAGTCATCGTTTCTGGAGTGCTGAGACGAGTGAAAGGACTTTGATTCTATTAAAAAAATGTCGGGATGAACATCATTTTTGAAAAGCATTTCTTTGAAGTGAGAAAAACGTTTTCGAGATCCTGTGGCCAGTGGGAAATACGAATTTGTTGAGATGCGATGCGAATAATTGAAGACTTGCTGGTTGATACGATGCGGTTTATTAGAAAATTAAGCCCCGCAGTTTCGATTTGTATGCATGAATCGCACAGTTGCCGCCAAGTCTGAATAGCGCGGTAACTGCTAATCAAAGTTGACACTAAAAAATCGAACAATTGCTTGCTTGGGTTTAGGAAACGTAGGCATATTCTGCAAGGTAGATCTGACAAAGCAAGACGTGAGTGCAGCACAAATAGTATCACAAGCACAATAGTATTACTCGCAGTAGAAGAAGAGTAAGGTGCTCTTTCATACCACCAATTTGGCTTCAGAAAAGCGCGATCTACAATTGATGCCATAAGAGCGGTAGTTGATAAAGTAGAAGGTGCCATCGAAGGAAAAAGATGACTTAACGACACACTGTGCAGTGGTAACGCTGGACGTTAAAAACGCATTTAACTATGCGAATTGATCGTTGATTAGAAGATCACTCGGCAGGATGGATATACCATATCACTTGCTGCGTATAGTGACGAACTATTTCATAAACAGAAAGTTGAGGTACGAGTATAATACCGATGAAGGGGTAAAATACTACAACGTCACTGCGGGAGTCCCACAGGGATCGGTCTTAGGACCGCTACTGTGGAACATCATGTACGACGAAGTCTTACGATTAACGCTGCCCGACGGAGTAATGATAATTGGACTCGCTGATGACATTGCCGTCGTGGCAGTTGCAAAACAGATCTGTACAGTAGAATCAGCTACAAATGAAGCAATTGCTCGGATAAGA
This sequence comes from Pocota personata, assembly GCA_963082735.1. Taxonomy (NCBI): domain Eukaryota; kingdom Metazoa; phylum Arthropoda; class Insecta; order Diptera; family Syrphidae; genus Pocota; species Pocota personata. Next base: position 33,888,971 of record OY720429.1, on the reverse strand, counting down.
GATTGGCTAGTTTCCGCCGAACTAGAACTAGCCGAGCATAAAAGAGAAGCTGTCCTTATAACCAGTCGAAAAACCGTAGAATTCGCCAGTTTTCAGGTTGGTTTCCAAACAATCCTTGGAGTAATGCTGGACAACAAACTGCAGTTCAAAAATAAACGTTGATTATTCAGCAAGAAACGCACTGCAAATACATGGAGCTCTCTCGCTTATTCTGCCTAATATCGGTGGACCTGGATACGCTAGAAGGATACTGTTCTCCAGAGTTGTCACCTCGGTTCTATTATATGCCGCCCCTGTCTGGGTACAGGCACTAAGAGTGAAGGAAACCAAAAGAAGAATATTTTCAACATATAGACTCTGCGCGCTACGGACAATCAGCGGCTTCTGAACCATCTCAGACGAGGCCGCCTTTGTTATAGCTGGAATGGTCTCCATCAACATCATCGCAGACGAGATATTCAGAATATCCAATAGAAGAGCTGAACCAACACGATGCCAATGACATCAAGGTAATCAAAATGGAAGAAAAATCAGCGTCAACAGCTATATGGCAAACTCGTTGGGCCAATACAATTAAAGACTGGATAAGCCGAAAACATGGGGAATATAGCTACCACCTTACAGAGATCCTGTCTGCTCACGGTGGTAACCGTAAATAGCTCCACCGGTTTGGACACGACAGTTCACCCTCCTGCCCCGAATGCCCGGATGAAGATGAAGATACGGAGCGCGCAGTTTTCATTGCACACGCTTCACGGCATGGAGTACTACTCTGCTCAGTCCGTCGTTACTCCTCGACCATTGCGGTCGAAAGAGAATTGGATAGCAATATGTAGCTTAATAAAGAAGAGCAGCAGAAGCAACATAAGCAAAAGAAGCAACAGAAGCAACAGGCGCATCGGAAGCAGCTGACACAAGACGTACAGCATGATTTGCTAACCAGCACCGCGGGGAGAGTGGTAGAAGAGTGCTGGGTGTGGATTAGGACGTAGGGCTTGCGAATCGTGCATGCTAGTAGCCCGTGGTACTAGTATCTTTAGGAGATTACCACATCCATTAGCGCAACAAAAAAAAAAAAAAAAAAAAACAGGGGGAGTGCCCATTTGGAAATAAGTCGGTCACCGACGCAACGAATAAGTCTGCGATTTGAGTTTGTGGAAACGCGTCAATTCAAGAATACCCGCATGTAACTGAGGATTTCTTTGTGCGGGCTAAGATAAATGGTAAATATATATACAGCTGCTACATACAACCTAGTGCAACTATAGAAAGTTTCAACGTGATCTTGGATAGACTAGTCACCGACATTACAGGCAGGAGTTATGTTATAATAGCGGGCTATTTCAATGCATGGGCCACAGAATGGGGCAATTCATATACGAATCGTAGAGAGCACCTCTACTTTAAGCCTTTTCCTGTTTGAATATCGTTCTAGCTAACAACGGAAGCACAAACACCTTTAGCACAGCTAGAGCGGGATCTATCGTTGACATCACTTTTGCAAAGCAGCGGCTTGATACGAGATGCTAACTGGCGCATGAGCGATCACTATACACATAGTGATCACAATGCTATCCTATTAACCGTCAGTACCGAGCCAGCAATCCGCACTAGCCGGGCAGTACTTAAGCGTTCTAAATGGAACGTAAATACTTTAGACGAAGACCTTTTAAGCTTCGTCGTTAGTGAGGCACGACCCAGAAATCGCGGAACTTAGAGCGGTATGTCACCGAGCCAAAGACTTTACCAGCGATCTCGGACTCGGTATGCAGATGAACAGCAACTTCAACTCACTTGTAACGCAATGAGGCTAAAAGGCCCCCGTTTGCAATAGCCAACGTGTCCGGTACTGCTTCGACAAATAGTTGAAACCCTATTTCCTCGCCAGAAAAGCAGGGAGTTGTCTAGTCAAAACGTTCACGAGAGTGCGTCCATACCTATGATAACACTCGAAGAATTATTCGAGGCATGTAAGAAGGTAAGCGATAGAAAAGCTTCGCGACTGGACGGTATTCCAAATAGAGCCCTAAAATTCGCTATTAAAACTCGACCCGATTTATTCGAAAAAATTTTTAACGCGTGCCTTCACGAAGGCGTTTTTTGTAAGCCTTCAAAGTGCCAACGACTAGCCCTACTGCCAAAAGGAAAGGGGAGTCCAAACGAACCTTCGTCATATCGTCCTTTAGCGAACAATTTACAACAGGCTTTTACCAGCAGTTCAAACAGCAGGAGGCCCCTCGGAACACCAATACGGTTTCCGTAAGGCACGCTCCACGATAGATGGAGCGGTAATAACGAGAGCCCGAACCGCTATAGAAGGCAGGCGCTGCAAAGGCAGCACCAACAAATACTGCGCCATTATAACCTTGGACGTGAAAAACACGTTTCACTCAGCGAATTGGGAACGCATTGTCTTTATCGGAGACAAATACCGGATTATCTCTGCAAAATAATAACGAGCTATTTTGCTCCTCTACGATTCTGACGAGGGAATTAAGACGTACGAAGTAACTAGCGGTGTACCACAAGGCTCTGTCCTTGGGCCCCTGCTGTGGAACGCTATGTATGACGAAATTCTATGCAAGAGAAGTGTCAATCATCGACTTTGCAGACGACATCGCGGTGGTTGTAGCAAAAACTCTTGAATAAGTTGAACTCCACTGGAACGAAACAATTACTACGATACGCCATTGGCTAGCTAACGCCGGTTTGTAGCTTGCCGACCATAAAACCGAAGCGGTGCTTGTTACAAGTCGAAAAGTTCGCAAAATGGCACGAAGTGGTTTCTCAACCGTTTATTAAATACATTGAAGTGATTATTGATGCTCGTTTAAATTTCAAGCACCGGACGCCCAAAACAGAATAAAAGACTTCCACTTGCAGGAGCTGCTAGTTCTATATATGATACATGTACGCAGCAAAAATATGGTCACAATGGGCCACGGAAGTTAAATCGTACGAGCATGGAGTTAACCACCGTCTTAACGCACTAAGGGTCACCATTATGTTTCGAACTGTCTCGAACGATACTATACTCATAGAATCTTTAATGCTACCCATCGAATTAGTCGCTGAAGAAAAGGCAAAACTAAAAAGCGAACGAGTTCAAAATGGCTGGGTAGACAACGAAAGAATTCGCAGTATTGCAACCTGGCAACAACAGTGGAACGTATCCGTAAAGCGGAGATAAACCGGAAGCACGACTCAACGAACTTTTATCTGACCGAGTTTCTGACGGGATATGGCTGTTTCAGAGAATACCTCTTCAAACACGGACATGAAACTATCCCAAACTGTCCACATCGTGAAAATGTCCCGGAAAACGCGGAACATGTGCACAGAGCACCAATATAACGCGAATAATCCGTACAGTGAAGTGTCAATCGCCTAAGAACGCAAAAGGCATAGAAGAGAACATAGCCTAAAAGGCTAACCAGCCTCGGGAAGAAATACCTAACGGCAGTCCCACGGGGAGAGTGGTTTGAAGTGTGCAGGGTGTGGTTTCGTACGTGGGCGTATTCCTGGCCTCAATCACCCAGGCTTGCAAATCGTGCATGCCAGTACCCCGAGCTACTGGCACATGCATGTGCAGAATGGGTTACACGTGTATTACGATTAAATTGACGGTCAGAACATTTATGGTGAAAATACCGGTACAGGAGCGCTAAGTATCCAACATTCCGGCGGTGTTCGAGCGAAGAGCTTTGACTGTATATAGACTGGTCACCGATCAGTCTACAAGCTTGTCGCTTAACATGATTACGTAAACCCAAGCATGTGACGGGAACTCCCGCCCAAACATGCGAGTTACGAGTATATTCAAGTTTCGGATGAGCATAAGCTTTATAGATTATGGCCGAGTCCACAGGAGTCTTTTTAGAATCCTATGCATCTAGCACAACCATTAGATTCCTCAAGATCGACTCTACCCATTCTGAATTTCACCACGTCCGTATGCCGTTTCGTAGGCAGGAGACAGCTCTGGGTTTGTGAGACATTGAACACAACTCGGTTGTTTGCAGTCCACTTGATGATTGAATCAATGTCAGAGGTGAGTTCGGTTGACGGCCATTGCCATGGTGTCGTAGCGAATATGCGAAGTCAAGAGTGCTGTCATCCGAGAAGGTATGAAACGGCTTGCAAGTAACAGAAAGGGGATCATTGGTGTAAATAAAAAAAAAAAAATGAGACGGAGAGAATACGGAGCCCTGGGGAACACCGACGTTAGCCGAGAATGGTGTAGAAGTACCATTCATTCAATACAACCTGCAATAATCGACCACTTGAAAAACTCTTGGTCCACTTCACGAAGCTTCAAGCTTCAAATAAATTAGCGATGATACATAAACTACAAACTGGTACCTTAAGGTCAGGTTTCTTTCTATCTCCCTCTTTTGTGAATTTCAGTATGCACAGCCTAAGGGCCTATTTGTAAAAAAATGTCATTGAAATTCAAGCAAGACTTCGTGTCAGAAGTGGGATAAATTTTAATACTTAACTTCGGGTTGTGAAAAATTAGTAAAAATGATCCTACTCGTATCTATAAAATTACATATTTGTGGAAAGCTATCATCAATCGTAAATTAGCAGATCTAACTTCAGTGCGACAAAACAAAGCATGACATCGGTGTCAGAAGTGGGGTAAAATATTAAACGTATGTATAGTAAAATGTGATGAGAAATTGACAAAAAGTACTCTGTTGATCAAACTAGTATATTTTATTATAAAAATATCTTTAGTGATATTAAAACAAGAATGACATTTGTGTCAGAAGTGGGACAAGACTTATTATGTGTAACTATGTATTTAAAAGTAATGTTAAATTATAAAAGAAAGTGTCCAGGCCGTCTAATTGGTGTTAAAAATTTGTGAAAAACTCGAGTCAGTAGAAAAGTATGCAATCCAACTTCACCAAATATGAATCTAGTGTCAGAAGTGAGATAAAACTAGAATTCATTTGTTTGTGTTTAAAGCAGGCATACATTTGAACAAGCAATGTAGGTCCATCCACTTCAGTACGCACACCCACATCATCAAGTCTAACTTCATTGATGAGATACCAGCAAATTATTGTCCCACCCCAAAATATATCCTCCTGCTTTGCCAATTTATTCCAAATATGAATTCAGATACAATTTCGTTTCAAATTCTCTAAATTTCAAATGAAAATCGAAATGATTGGAAAATTCGAATTCAAATGCTGCCTCTGCTATATGCTTATGCCTGGAATTTATCTTGGGCAAAATTCCGCTCACAGATTTACATCATTTTGGCTAAAAACGTTTGGCCTTCCGCCACCTCTGCTTCAGCATCACCACGTTTGCCATAATTTATTTTTCAGAGGAAATATTGAAAACATCCTGCTGCTTCTACTGCCTGGTGGAGAGTATGGTGGCAATAAGCAGTGGCGCACAGTGGTTAACATTCAATGAACCTCTGTGATTTACTCTCGTTATTCGAGTGGTTGGTGGGGGGGTAACAGAAACCATTAGGCTGCCGTTGTTATTGTGTGTTTGTGTGCGTACGTTGCCTTAAATTACCTCTTGTGGTGCCGCCACATTCATTGCCCTCTCTCACCCTTTAGCGCGCGCCCACTCGGCCACAATTTTGTAGGCAGCACCAATTTAAAAGGGGATTAATTCCTTTTACAAAATTTATATGGTTGAACCATTGCAGCCGTGTTAAGCACTGCACCGGATACGTTCCGGATACGCTCCGCTGCGTGTAAACTTCGAGTGTAGATAAAGCGGGGCTTGCAAAGCATACCAAAACGGCAAGTTATTGAATCGAACATGGGATGTATGGTAGTGGCGTTGGTCTGTTGTAACTGTGTTGGAATGGCAACAAATTGGACCTTCACAGCTCACTGATGCCACCATCGGTGAGACTTCTACCACCCCACCTACAGCAATACGTATTGTAATGAAAAGCTGTTTCCGTACCATATGAAGCACGGATGCTGGCTGGTTGCGAAGGTAATTCTGTGTATTTTCAACGGGCTAGTAAATTGTCCATTAACTTTCATTAGTTTGGCCGTTTGCAGTACGATCAGGACCTTCCAATCCTATTTCATCCGTACCGTGCCGATACCGATGGTCTATGTCAACCTGTAATCCGATTTGTGTATGTTTGACGATACTTTGTTTTGGCGGGCTTAATTGCAAATGAAATTATACACGCTCTCCGCTAATGTGTTCAGATGTCACTTTTAATAATTCGCAAAGGCTTAAGAGGGCGCTGCCGCCAGTGTGTGTTGGATGTGGGATTTGGTAACATTCGAAGTGGATTTCATCGGTGTTCACCTAAAATACGAAGGTTTAGGTGAAGTTTGCTATTGGCCTCGTATTATTGGGAAGTGCTGGGTTGTGTGTGAGTTTATGGTGACGGAAGTCAAATTGATACTCCTCCAGGTATATCATGAAAACGTGCAGTTTTACCAAGGCTTCGTATTTCGGGAGTTTTTTTCATCCAGCATCTGTTACGGAGTACCGTGGTAGGTGGAATAGAAAGAAAGAAAATTGAGTTTTATAATAATTAACACTCAAACAATGGATACCCATGAGTTAAGTTAACTAGTTGTAACTAGTTATTAGTATCGGGGTGGGTGTTTATAGCGAAATAGCTTACGAACGCATCCGTTGGAGTATGACATTTCATAATCAGAATGACATTTCTTTGGCACTGCCAAAAAACTTTCAGGAAAACATACCCATTGTTCAGTATACTATGGAGACGAGAATTTTGACACACTATATGACGTTAGTGTCAGAAGTGGTATAAAACTTATTCTGTATTGAATACTACTATTCTTAGTATGAATCGCAAGTAAGAAACTCTAACGTCAGTGCAACCAAACCAAGCATGACATTGGTGTCAGAAGTGGGATATAATGTACTCAGCATGCGATTTGAGATCACTAGAATGTATCAAGTTTGTCAAATTAGTGTAATTTATTTGCATTTCAATCACATTGTTATATCAAACATTACATTGGTGTCAGAAGTGGGATAAATGATATTCCACAAAAATGAAAAAATGGACTTCAAAACTATTAAAGAGGCATTCTACCTATATATATACGTATATGTAAATTTAGTGTTTAAAAAGTAGCTTTGATGCAAATGCTGATAACGGTGTCAGAAGTGGGAGTCAGCCTACTTAAACATCATTTAAAACTATTAAAGAGTATTTTGACTATCAAATTAACTATAAAATAATAAAACTCAACGAAGTTTCTTCAGCTGAGGGGAATGGACATTGGTCTCGCAATTCCTTACGAGTGGATACTGATTGGAATACACTTTCCTCACCAGTAGTCGGAACTGACCTCAGTTTCATTGACATGCTTTAATTTTTTAAGCACACTTTGCTTCTTTTTTTTTCAGAAACAAAAACCGATTCGTGTATTGTTTGTCACTCAGAGAAAAATTTGATGGCAACTAAGGGTACAAGCTAATCTACCTGCTGCTAGAGATCATGTGTAGTTGGTGGTAGCTGCATGTACATGCGGGTACCCTGAGCGAAGAGAATACTGCTAATAATTCGATTTAGTGGAACAGTACTCTTTGGAGCGTCTTTCAGGCCGAAATCACAGCCATCATACAGGCTGCGGAAATTATACGCGAGAGTAATATCGTTGGCAAAACGATCACTGCCTCTATAGACAGCCAGGTAGCCGTTAAGGCTCTGGACTCTGCTATAATCAGATCAAGGCTTGTGAGGACCTGCAAATTACTCTAATATGGGATATCCAGAGCCAATGCGGTAACCCTCTGCTGGGTACCAGGACATATGGATATCGAAGGAAACGAAAGTTCTGACCAGCTTGCTAGGAAAGGGTCGGCGCTGCACTTATCGTGGGGCCTCCCTTTTCTAGTAACCTCAATCAGTTCAATACGGAAGAAAATAGAAGATGAAACCACCGATTGAGCAAACAGACGGTAGGTTCTGGAAACATGCGTAACGGCCAGGGCGCTATGGCCGGCCTTCAGCAAAAAGAGATCAACTTCTCTGGTGAAATTTAGTCGTTTCTGGAATAATTACTGGCCATTGCGCCATTGGCGTCCACGCGAAGTAACTCGGTGTGCTGCATAACGACTATAGAAGAAGTTGCAGAGACGAAGAAGATATTAAATCAGTTCATCACCTGCTGTGTGATTGTCCTGCCCAATCCGTTACAAGAATGAGGACTCTCGGAAGTTACTTCTTCTCGGAATTGGAGGACTTAGGTAATGTAGAGCTTACGGATCTCCTGAGATTCATATCACTATCTGGGTGGTTCTAACAGCAGACTTTACAGCGTTTCCAGGGTTAAACGATTGGGCACAATAGACCCGAACTGTTGGTCTAATTGAGCAGTGACTCTATTTGTCACAATGCAATCACCAACCTAACCTAACCTAGTGGTAAGTAAGGCACATTTATGGCAGTAATTCGGATTGCGTCTCTTTTTATGTCGAATAATATTAAGTAGGTACGTAAGTACATGCACCGACATAAGGTCAAATGCTCTGGTACATAGCTCAACGATTAAGAGACCATTATTATTCATTAAGAAACCTACGACTACCACAAATTGGTTCACAGCACAGTTGTTCTTATTGTACTCGTAACTAAAAATTCATAAATACTTTACAATTTGTAGATATCTTTCAAACTAGATGTCTAGAAACTTGTAGGTGAAGGCTGTCTCGGAAAATGCGAATCGTGCCGGTAAAAACTGCCTCGGAAAGCACAAAACCCGCCGGTGAAGTTTCGAAAAACTTTTTTAAAAAAAGCCGGATTACCAGTTGGTATTCCAGATGATTGTACCAGTCAACAAATTAGATTACTACAATAATTCCAACGGCTGCTCATATATTTTTCTTTTCTTCTTTTTCGCCAAGTAAAATACTGATATAGAGAACAACGTGGTCATGCTATCTATGACCAAGACCAATAACTATCCTAACTGTTAGCCTTAACCTACAGTTGCACTGCACTGAAAAGTAGTGCGTAGCGAGTCACCCAGTAACTCTTGCGGGAAGTTTCATATATTAAGAGAAGCCTCCATCCTCGAGCATAAAAGCTACACACAACCTACTTCCAGTCCGTTCTTAGGTTAAGGGAGGCATAGGAGCCAAACTTGTTTTTATGCAGCTGCGTGAAAGTGGAGGCTTCTAGAACAACTACTCTGTTGAGGTGGGGCGTAAAAATCCTCTTTCAAAACTTTCCTGTCCCAGCTGTCCTGTACGTTGTCAAGATGGTAATTTACTAAGATCAGAGGGCAAAGTCAGGGTGTTCCTTTACTCTTCAAATGTTCAACATTCGGTATATGCTCTCTGATCATATGCTTAAGGTACCTGATCAGTGGTGCTGGCAATGTACTAAGTGCAAAAACCGGTATCCAAGGATGCAATGGTGGGGCTTAAGCCAGTAACGAGCTCCTACAGATAGCCAAGCAAGGTCTGTCACATTAGTTACCTTATCCCAGGACATTGGCTCTGATGGGACGTACTTGCTTTTCGGGTTATTTGTGGAATCAAACAGCTAATTCAAAAAGAAAATAACAAGAACGATCAATGACTGCTATAAAGGCCTGTTGTAGTTTGACGAGACCAATCTCCGACCTACCTACAATCCACAACACGGACAATTTTTTGACGAACCTACCCTTCGTCAACCACCACATCAATGGTATTCCTGAAACAGAATACGAACTGCTGTACCAATCCGAACCAGAATAAGTAACCTCGAACCACAAGAGAAGCAACGCAGTGGCTATAAGGCCTCTGAAAGGTTTCCACAAGTATTTAGAACAAAAAACAAAAATCTGTTAATTTTTAATGCAAGAGACGGAACCTTGATCAGAAAACATGAAAAGAACGGCAGAGCGCAAACACCCATTCAGTGTTACCCAACTGGCTGCTGTGGGGGAAAACCAGACTCCTATAAAGTCAGTATCCACCAACTCCAATACCGGCAGCAGAGCATAGCGGACTAAATTTAGTTCGCTTCCTAAAGACATCAACCTGCTCCTGATACGGGCCAAGAACGTCAAAACAGTTCGGCAGAGAACAGGCCAGCAGAGTCTCCACAAGGACGAATGGCGGCACTTTTGACCTCATCTAAGAGACAGAGATCAGAACAGAAAGCAGATCGCTCTTTGAAGGAAACTAGGACTAAATTATTCTCTAGGCTGCACTTATGGGACTTTAAGCAGGTATTGTGGACCAACTAGATTCTAAAGGAGCGATTGATTGTGATTGTCTTTTCCCAGCACCAGGAGCTTGAATATTACTCTTACTAAGATGCCGGTCTTAGTACTAGGATTCATCTTAAAGCTGACAAAAGATCGATGTGAACAAAATTACAGGATCTAGTTTAAAATGTCCACCCTCTCTCGGCAGCTATCTTATGACAAACCCATTTGTTCCGCAACATTGTTTTGTGATTCTGTGATGTGTTCCTCTATTCTCACCCGTCTGTCAGCGCCATCTTCGATGAAAGAATAGAACTAAATAACAACAAATGTTGCATACCTTTAGGCTTCCTTTTAATATTTGATCCGTAAACCTTACCAAGGACAGTTGCAAGTACTTGGACAAGTAGATGTGTCATTAAGAATTTGCCTTAAGCTTTTTCATGGAGCTTGCTGTCGTTGCTTCCGCCTGTCCACACTTCAACTCAGTCTTCAAAGTACGGATATGTATGTATTATATGTAGGTAGCATAGTTTACTCGATGAAAACTACGTGAAAAACATAAAATCCTCTTAAACATCTTGTTAAGCAGTTCGTAGTTGAAATTAATTAAAATCCCTCAGCAGCAGAACATGAATAGCTTCATGTTCGTCTTAAATCACCCCCGAGGATACAAGACTTCATCAAAGCGCTTCACACGAAATCATGAGACTTTCCGCAAAAGTATGACAGCCCGTGTTTCATAGTTTCAATGGATTGACACCGAATAGAAAACCTCACATATCTACACATTCGTCCCGTCATACAGCGGAGTGCGAGTGTGGGCTCCTTAAGTAATTAAAGTCATATTTCCAGCACCAAGAACAGTGGAGCACAATTTCACAAATCATCTTCTCCGGGAGGATAATTAAGAAAATCTATCCTTCCGTACTTATCTACTCCTTCTACTGTGCGTCTGCCCGCATATTTTCTCTTATTTCGCTAAATCAAGTGACGTTAGTCTGGGTGTGGGCCTGTGCATCCGTCTGATGCACAAATGGATAAACGCACAAAGCCACCAAACTATCAGGACCACAACACTATCAGACATCAGATATTATAGACTTAAAATCCCTGTCGAGCGACGAGCAGTAGAATGAGAATGGGTGAGCAACAATACGAGTACATGTGGGTGATCGACGATATGTAGGTCAGTCAGCATTATCGTGCTCCAAGTTCTACATAATTTTCTCCTCGGGCAAAGGATAAATCCTTGTTAAGCTCATCTCCAACGCAGAAAAGTGTGTTCATGAATTCATCTCTTGCATCACACGTATTTGCCATGTAAATTTGCGCAACTGAATGGTATCAAATAACTGAAGACTGTCGGGGAATATAATGCAAGATGTAGGGTTGCTTGTTAGTCAAGCGGAGGGTGGGGGGGACATGCAAAATTTACTCGCATACCCTCACATGAGTTATGAGTTGTTAGACGGGTGGTATTGTACTATTAGTTCGAATAGATTTAGAAGGAGTCACGTTGCCATTTGGGTGGAAAAGAGGAACTCAAAAAGTTTCTTTATACTTTGAATGCCAGAATGTTTTTGAGTTGAAAATTTCGATACCCAGCTACAGACGAAGTTTGTGGTTACGTCAGATAGAAATGCAAATTTAGAATGGATTTTTGAGCAGAAGTCGTAAAATATTCTTGGATTCTGCAAATTGGAACAAGGAAAATCGGACTTGAAATAAACTTGTCTGTTTAAGTGAACAATGTTGGACAGCTGTTGGGGAGAGAAATCAGCTTTCTTTATTAAGGATGCTTATCACAAAGTCCGCAATGTCATTGGACTTGGTTTTCTACATGAGTTAAGTATGTAAAACAATGACCCGCGAGCAATTGGTTACACAGTTAATTACAACGGCGAAATGTTCCTACCTCCTTCTGAGTTGATCTTTTGCCCTAGGTTAGCAAAGAACTGCCTAGACCCTTTACCTAGTGATGATTGGAATTCTGACGCTGGGCATTAGACCCGACTATCTCTACTGCTGTGGTTGTGAGCTATGAGCAATGCTGCCTCCCTAGGCAGTTAAGTTATAGTTGATAGGCCAAAATGATGCTAAAATCCAGGTGCGTCTGTTATACAATGTTTGGCACACTGATCAGCGAAACTTAGCAGATGGCTCGAAACTACAGGCATCTCGGGGTGCTGGCGCAGCGCTATAGGCTCGCTTTTCCTAAAAGAAGTTTATAGAAAAAAAAATGTCTATTCGAACTGAGTGAAGTATTTTTTATGCTCGGGTGACTGTTGATTTGTGTACCTCGGGTTCGAACGTGCACTGTTCGGATGACATGCAAACACATTACCAACTACACCGTGGCCACCACCTTGAGTGAAATATGCTCTTCAACCTGTTTTTGAGGTGTCTGCAAATACCCATGTGCTATGGTGTTCCTGCTTAATCAGACAAAATACTGTACACTAGTTGCAAAAGCGGTTTTTATGACTGCTCTACGTAGTGCTCATCTATATTCAATTGTACTGAGCTGGTGCTTACTTCACGATACGGTCTCCAAATTGTTGATATCTCACCTGGAAGTCCATTGGTATTATACCTAGGATTAGAAATATGTTGGTTCAATTGTATCGAACGGATACAGTTCAAACGCCTGGAGGACAACTTCTAAAGCGCTGGCTGATAGCTAAGTGGCCAATCTAGAAACTTGAACCTTTGAAGTCCTAGACAGGGCATACGAACATTGTTCGAAATATGACGTCAAAAACGTGCTTGGACACTTTGACGGCAAAGTCGATCCTTGGTATTACAGTCGCAAGGCAAAGTCTACACAACAACACCTACCTCCGGAAACGGACTCAGGCAAATCTACTTTATGGCAGGGTGAAACATCATCATAGCCAGTACTCGATTCTCGCACCTTAGAATTCACAAAGGGACTTAGCGGTCATCACCGATCACCGAATCGTCATATATTGATCATATTGCGTTCGACGCCATGCACGCCTTAGTACTTCAGTTGTAGTCAAAGTACGGATACTTAAACCCAGTATAACACAATATAAACAGAATACTCTGAGAAGATTCTACATCGACTACAGACGCATAAAAGTAGAGAGGAGCAACGATTTCTCCGAAAAAAAAACAGAAGAAGGAACATGAGAAACGTGCAGTCGAGTCAATTGCGTTACTGCAGATGTGATGTTCGAAAGTTTTACTAAAAAAATAAAAATATCATGGCAAGGACATGCAGAGACGAACATGGAAGCCTCGTAGTAAAGGCGCTGTCGATGATAAAAATCTGTAAAAAAAAAAAAAATATAAAAATCTGCACACTTTTAAACAGTCCGCTGTTAGACAGTATGAACCATTGGACGATGACAGCCAACACTTTCGTCCCCCCCGATCAATATGAGATAATGATACCAATATGTAGACTGAAATCCATCAAGGCTGCTGAAGTTGATGGCTTGGCAGCCGAGCTATTTAAAGCAGCGGGCAATGAATTGGTAAGAAGCATCGAGCATGCACCAACTCATTTGTAAAATCTGGTCAGATGAGATAAACGTGATGAATAGAACCGCAGCATAGTAGGCCCGATCCACAAAAAGTAGATACTCTGAACTACACAAATTACAGAGGCATCAGTCTTCTAAACATCGATTACGAAATATTTTTTGCTGTGCTGTACAAACAAAGCCATCTTTTCAAATAGATCAGATAGGTATTGTGCCCAGGTAGGCATTGTGTATATATTCGTAATATAGTCAATTTGAGGCACAAAAGTAAGTTCGGTTTATAGAATAACCCCTAGATAATATTTTTCAACTTACTATCGATATTATATCTGAAATTAGTTAGTTTGTAATTTCTTAAGCAAGAGAAGGCCTCACATTTAGAGACATTCAAGTACAGACAATTTAATTCACACCATTGAACTGATTTTTCCAGATTTTCCTGTAAAAGAATGCAGTCCGATTCAGAGGAGAATTTGCAATACAGCTTCAGGTCATCAGCATAAAGTAAGCAGTGTGTATTTTTAAAAATTGATGGGATATCGTTGATAAATAAAAGAAAAAGTAAGGGACCCAAATGGCTACCCTGAGGAACACGAGATAAAACGTGAATATATTCAGAAAAGTAGCTCATACAGTTTAGAAGACCATTCGTCTTGCGCTTCGTATTAATGTGGCTCCAAAAATACCTACTATCAATTTTTGATTTTCTAAGTCAGAAAGCCTCTTATTAAACCAAATAGGATTACAATTGCTTTTCAACCTTTTCTTGGGAACAAATGTGTCTACCCCACGTTTCAAAATTAAGACAAATGATCGACACGGGTTTTCTGTATTAGAGGAGTTAAAAATACTGAGAACACAAAAGACAAAAGAAGACTCCAAATTTTCAGAAATCTAAAAAATGCGCCGATTTCATTCAACGTTTTCGAAAATTTAAAAGTTGGTCAGTCTTTGAAACTGCGCATAAATGGCAGAGTTTCTGTGGACAGTTTCATTTTATTTTTTTCTAAAAATGCTAAACCTACCGTGACTTAACTCAAAACAAAATACCTTAACTGGGAAGGGACCTAAATACGATAGACCCTACTTCGAGTACAATTCTTTAACTCTCTTACCTCAACCTACAAACTATGAAATTTTGAAAATGAAACAAATATCTTAAAAACCGACGGACACCACGATCAACAGATCTGGAGTCCTAGTTGAGGCAAACATTCTTCAATATTTCAAAAGTCTGCTCCACTGCTCGCATATGCCGACAAGACAATATTGACGTCACACAGTAGACTGTCAGTGAAGTTTGGCTGTGAACGAAGATAAAACGAAGTAAATGCTGTCAATGAGAAAGGACACACAAGGCTAATAGGCTATTAAGACACACCATAGACAACTATAACTTCGAGGTGGTTAAGGATCTAACAGTGCGCCGAAATGCCAGTGGTACCGGCCCATCTGTCAAACTCCGAAACATCAAAACTACTTCACGGAGCCTATAGTAAGATAATAGTGAAATCCAACCGGGTGACAAGGAGGTGAGCCTCTGTCTACCAAGGCTTGGCAGTTGACTTTGAAAACGACAACAGTGCAGCGATCAAACGAAGTATTACTCTTGCTAATCGCTGATTTACGGTCTAAGAGAACAATTGAAAAGTAAAGCCGTCTCCAGAACGACTAATGAGACTACATATAAGACCCTCATCATCTCAGTCCTTCCATACAACATAGAAGCATGGACATCAACAAAAGTGGATGAAAGTACCTTTGTCTGTTTCGAAAAGAAGATTTTTTGTGTGATGTACGGCTCACTTTTCGTTGACGGAGTGCGGAGGAGAAAGTTAAACGGCAAACTATGCGGGCACTACAACGATATCAACCTGGCCAAAAAGGTTTAAATCCAGCGACTAAAATCGATAGAACACATTCCACCGGATAACGTAGCAGAAAAAAAAAACACACCTTAAGTGGAGCATACAGTTGAAAAAGTGACCTGAATAAATTTGGCGTAAGGAACTGGAGTAATTTGTTGGTTTGAGGCTTTGGTCCACACCGGACTGTAGTGCTATACAAAGTAAGATATGATGCTTTTGTATGCTTTTGGAGGATATAGCAGCAGTTCCACTTCAGATTTACAAATGCTTTCTAGATTGGAATCTCCCGAATTCGGCTATTTACTCAGTCCAAAGACGTCGATTCTATATCTCATGAATCTAGTTAGAGGGATCTGTCGCTTTGCGGACGTTCACTCTTAGAGTCAAAAATAGTACACACTAACGTTCCGGAATCTCATAAAAGTTCTCAAAGCCAAAGGTCGTCAAAGATGTATCCTTCCATTTCCGAGTCATTATTTGATGTTTCGAAGTTACTCGTATATCCTTTTTGAGCCTACCATTGCATTTAGCGCAGGGGATTCACCATTCATCCTCACCCATCTTAATATTAGAACTACAAGATATACTGGCTCTTTGTCGCCACTACCACCTATCGCGGGAGCCGCTGCTTCTACGATAACTTTTTTAGTCCTTCAATCAAATTAACTAAAACTACGAGTACCAGTGTGATGTTTATCATAAAGTATTAATTTTAAACACTTTGGTCTCCAGATAAAAAAAACTTCATATACAACTGGAAGCTTGATGTTTCCTATCACCCTGTATTCCAGGCTTGATTCACAGTGTACTTAAACGAATAAAAATCTACATATCCCAGACTTGAATAGCTTCAGCTCTATGTAATTCCACGAAAGCCCCATATATATTATCTACATCCACTCTACGTCCCATACGAGGACAACCCTTCAAAATAGATTAAGATGCATACTCCAGCAGCAAATCCACTTGCAACCCTCGACATTTTTCAGCCAGAATCCACTGTCATAATGGTCCACAAATAATTCTTTCGCCTGATCCTGGCGCATTTACGAGTATGTTATGCTTCCCTTTGTCCTTATACACGTTGTGTTCCTGAAATTGCACTAAATCATCTGGCGCTGACGTTTGCAATTAAAAGGTTCAAAGCAAAATGCTTTCCGGGTGTCCCGTTCCACCGTCCCATGACAACAATGACAACGCACAATGCGCGACGTGATGACGTATAGACCCCCACTCATCGTGCGTGTTTGTACATTTATGTCAAGGAGAGCTAGTCCCGCATTTCAATTTTATAAAAAAAAAAAACGCCTTGTGTCATGCAGTCTCATCTCGATCAAGGCAACCACAAAGAAGGAGGATTTGAAGCACTGTCTACCCGGGTTGACAGATGAGCGCACCACTGAGAGCACTTTGCGTGGGCGAGAGTGGATGTGGCGGCGGCAATGCACACAAATCATAGGTCACGCTTTGAGTTAAGTGGCCACCACAAGGGAATATATTATGCAACCACTTTCGCTCGTGGTTTTTGCCTTTTAGTCGACCTATTCGCAGGTTGATCGCTTCCTGTCTCTGGTTGGCAAAATCTCTATGCCATGGTTAATTTGTATGCAACTGGGAGGATTCTTCATAAAATCCCCCGAGCAGCACTTGTGTACCTTTTTCCTTGGTCAGTGCATTACCACAGAGCGCAAAGGAGCTTTCTCGCCAAGAAACCGCATCAAGCGCAAATAAATAAATCTCTGTGCGGCCCAAACTCACCACCTTCCCAGTGTACTGTACATTCTACTGGATTCGAGTACAGATACACTTAGCTGCCGCTTCAATTGATCATCTTTAAGCTTCGTCGTTGATGGATGGATTTCGTAAACCATGGCATTCGGTTGATGGTATACAGGTCCAATTCAGATTTTTGGCAAAGTGCCATGTTTGCAACCGACCGACCGACCCGAACCATTCACCTCAGTCAAGCACGCGGTAAGTCTCTTATCCGCGGACCGCCAGTAGTAAGCATGTGTCAAGGATGGAGACATAAATTCGTCAGTTTCAGGTCTTCATTTGGACCGCGCGCTGTTGTAATTCAAAAGCACAGGCGAACACGTTCCGTGCATTGGTATCTATCTGGCTATGTCTGTTTGTGTGTGTGTGTGGAGTAGAAAATCTCGTTTCGACCAGGACCTGTGCCCTTAAATTGCAACGCAACTTTTGCTCCCATTGAGTGGGGGTGAATATAAATCATGGAAAATATCAGTAGGCATGCATCTACCGTAACATCGAGGGAGAGACAGAGCATCCTGCGAGTCCTTTTTTTGCTTTAATCGAGCGATGAGTGATTTCGCATTTTTTTTTTTTTTTTTGTGCTCTGTATTTTATTGAACCAAGGGATAAGCATGCTTGTATGTTGCATAAATATGTGATAAGCATTGAATTGTCCCTGAAGGACGGAGTTTAGGAACAATTTGAAAATGCACATTTCTCAAACCGTTGATGAACTAGGATTTCATTAGTATCTTGGCAGGATATCACGGAATTGATTGAAGATTGGTAGGAAGGGTTGAAAAGATCGGTGAGTAACTATCAAAAAAAGTGAGCAGCAAGTACTAATAATGAAAAACTTTTCCAGGTGCCAGTTTAAATGATCTGAAAAGAAATTATTTTGACATTTAGAGCATATATCAACGAAGATTTAAGGTCACAAATCACGTTTGTATGTTATCTTGAAGCTGAGCAGTAAAGAGAAATAATTTGGTTCCATGATCTAGAAAAATCTAACAATTTTCATTCAGTGAGCGAGGTTATACCAAGTGGCGATGTATTTCAGATGTATATCGATTCAACGGCCAGGTCAAGAAGACAAGAGAAAGCCATCACAATCTATTGGTAAAGAAGGGGTCAGACGTATTATAGAAAATCACGGACTAGGCCATTGCAATAACAGCGGAATAAGTAGCCATAGAGCTGAGCATTGATAACTGATGGTGGTAGACAGGGACACCCCCTTGTCGTGCGGTGTAGTACTCACATCTAGCTAGCTAGCTCAGTGAAGTAATCGTGATTACGTTTCGGAGCTTGGCATGTGGGGCAGTACTACAGGCATTTCAAGTCTTTCAAGCATTTCCGTGCAAAAGTCCGTCCGTAGTCTAACTTAAAGTCCTACTCATTGACATCAATGCAAAAATCGATAGTAAAATTTTTTTGGGGAAGCTTTTAACCTCTACGGCAATACAACTGCTTCCAACTTAATGAAGAAGAAATTTAATGTTTCACGTCTAAGCACAGCTACAGTAGCTAACGTCTACAGGAAGCGTTTGAGTGTATCATCAGGCACAGCGGCCAACGACCAGTGGACAACCACTGAAGAAGAATTAGTGGTATAGCATAAATATAATGAGCACAAGGGTAAAGGTTGATGGATGAGATATGCAACTAGTCTAAAATCAACGCTAAACTAGAGCAGCGATGGAAAAGTAACGAGCTAGAAACAGAAAATCTGATTTAAAAAAGGGGCATCCGGTTCAAAAGAATCCAGGTGTCTCCCGGTGCTTTTATAAGAGATTAGCTAACCTCCATCTGGCTTCACCGTTCCAGTTCGACTCCAAATATACAGATTGAACAAAAGGGAACACAATTTTAACCAAAGCAAGTAAAAACATATAGGACTGTTGAATTGAATTCTTTACAATTCATTATTTTTTTCTTCTCTTTTCTTACGTCCGTATTTTTTTTCACATAGCGCCAATTTATGTTTCTGCCCTGGAGTTAAATAGGCATAGCAGTGGACCTTAATCCCTGAGCAACGATCTCCTGTGGTGATGGACAGCAGACTCTAAAGTATGACATATGCATGTGCAGAATGAGCTGCATGTGTATTACGATTAAACAGATGGACAGACGGGAAACAACTATATACATGTTCCGAATATTTGTGGTTCA
Source organism: Pocota personata (assembly GCA_963082735.1). Classification (NCBI taxonomy): domain Eukaryota; kingdom Metazoa; phylum Arthropoda; class Insecta; order Diptera; family Syrphidae; genus Pocota; species Pocota personata. The sequence continues at coordinate 33,869,477 of OY720429.1, read as the reverse complement.
AATGCCCGTACACCAGCGTCAAGAAGTTAAGGAATTGATCACCGATCACCAAGCATGTCACTGAACACGATCAAGTAAACCCAAGCATGTGGCGGGAGCTGCCGCCTAGAAGTAATGTTCAAGTTTCGGGCGAAGATAAGCTTAATAGATCGTGGCCACGTCTGCAGACGTGAAAAAACATTTACACCTTTTGAGTAATCCCAAGTATCTAGTACCATCTTTAGTAGCAGCAGTAATCTGCTAGCCCCACCGAAGCTAGCATAGCTGCCATGCATTGACAAACCATCAGATTCATCAATATCAACTCCACCCACTCCGAGTTTTATTACATTAGTAACCCATTTCATATGCAGGGCACAGGACTGGTTTTTTGACGCGTGTAATTCAACTTGGTTTTTCGCACCCGAATTGATGATAGCGTCAGGGTTGAACTCGGTAGACGTAAGACGTTATAGTCAATACCCTCGTATGTAAAATAAATAAATATTTTGGCGCTAACAGCCCAATGCATGGCCTGGCTTAGATTCTCGCAGCCACTCGTGCTGTGCGTCTCACGAATGGTTGGGATCTACAGTTTAATGCAGTTTCCGGAGGACAATTTTTTCGATTGAGAAAAGCTTCTCATGACAGTTTTACTCTCGGATGTTTAGCAGACGTTCACAAGAGACCTGTAGTCGACACATTGCTCTATTATGATGGCTAAGGTGTTTATGTGGTTGATGCAGAAGGATCCAAGCCTGCCTGTTCGACGTCGAGAGTTGAATCTAAATGTTCTTTAATCCGTTCTAATATGATTCTAGCTATCATCTTGGCTACGGTCGGGAGAACGCCTACATATACCTCTCCAATTTCCACAACCCATGCGGTTTCCCTATTTCGGAAGCTTGATCTTCGTATGAGCAGGGATGCCATCAATTACACACCGCTTTGTTTTTCTTGAGGGCCTTGATTGCTGTTGTTATTTTAGTTTTACTGTGAGGTCCAGTGCGAATTTGAAAATTTGTTGCTCGGAAGACTCATTAGAGTTCCAGATTATATCAACATTGTCTAAGTGGCTAACGACTGTAGCGAAGTGTTCTCTCCATCTAGTGAGCTGATTCTCATCTGAAATTAGAAAGCTCTTTGGTGATGTTATAGACAGTCCTATTGTCACATGTGCTCGCTACTTCCTCAGCCCTTCAGGCAAGTGAGTCGATATACTGACGTTTGTAACACCTCACACTCGCAATATTGGGCTCCTGCTCGGTTTTCTCTACTGCTGAGGCCGCCAAAATCCAAGCCTTAATTGTTATACGCTCATCGACCTGTCTCCAGGTGTCTGCCGATAGCCATGTGCGGTGACTTTTCTGTTTTTTTTTTTTTTACCGACGTATGTAGGCGCGTGCCCATGACATGACATTTTTCACAACATTCCAGTGGTCATCCCTCCACGTTTAAACTGACAGCTAAAATTGTATCAAGTTGTGCGATCAAAACTGATTAATAATATTTGTAGAGTTTTTGAACAACATTCCTTCGTTTATCGTTGTCGCTATTTCAGTAATCACGTTATCGTTGTTAAATTGATTAACAAAAAAAATGTATATTTGAACTCGTGCAATGAAATTATTATCTCTCTTTGACGACGTATGTACATTCATAAGCAGTGTTGTCACCGTTGTGACATAATTATTTCGGTGGTGACATAATTTCAAAATTAAATTATGCTCACTTAATGAGTGACATATTTTAGCTTTCCCAGAATAAGTGACATCATTTTAATAAATTTTGCCATCGAGTTTTATGGAGGATTATGTCATGTGACACAATTCTGCCAACGTAACGCTATAAAGTTATGGTTATACTCGTAATGCCAAGTAAATCGAACAATTTGTGACGCATACTCTACAATCTGAAAACAAATCCTCTGAACTAACTTGCACCAGATTTCGGCAAGGATATATGTTGTTGCTAAAGAAAATAGTGCGCTGGACGGGCGTCAACATGAACTACGAGCTACTCAGGTTATATGGACATTATTTCAATGACTTTACAGTAGGTATGCACTAGCCGTCGACTAACTAAAAAGCATATGTCCCCTGCCTAGCACAAAATGTCAATTTCAAAAGCTGCAACTCAAAGTATCTCAAAAGTTCAACTACCTCAGTTTTCTGTAAACACCGGTAAGAGAGGCTGAGCTTGTAGGAGCACATGGTATACAATTGAAAACCTAGTTGTGAGATATTGGACGGCCCAAAGAAAAAGTCCAAATATAAGTTCCACAATGTACATCCTCCTGGAGAACCCTGTTACTTCAGTCTTCAGTCTTGACAAAACAATTCGATTCAACACTTCTAGCTCAAAGAAATGATGAAATGATGATCTACATATCGACGATCAACCTTTTATTATACAGAATGCTGGACTGTAAGTAATCAAGAAATATGAGCAGTTTTTAGACTATTTCTTTCCAAAAAATTGTTCGTCGCATAACTATTTAGTCTTGGGTGCGAAGAAGGCAAATGCAGGAGTAGATACTACTATAAGCTGAGGCCTAACGGCTAAGAAACACGGAACTATAATTTGAACGAACAAAGTATCCTTATAAGTGGAAAGCATAACTTTAGCAGTTGTCCAGGGATAAAAGTTTGTCTGTCACATTCCTGAAGCCCGAAGCAAGACAGTCACTTTGCGTTCATTTTGAAGAAACGATTTTCATCAAATCCTCTGCAAGCAAATTTGCTTTGTGAACGTCTAAATTGCTCTTTTTCCTTAAAACATTCAACTTTTTAACTAACTTAAACTTTATGCATAAGAAGCCCCATTTTTAAAGAGTCGACTACTGTGTAAACTTTATTTGCAGCTTCTCAAGGAAGTTTCATTTTTCATCGCCGAATTATGTGACCGACAAAAAGTGTCGGGGGTAAGAACTTCTATAAAATAGTTTATTGCTGTTTAAACTTTTTACCACCACCACCCCGTTTTGTTTCGATCTTTTGTTTTAGTTGCTTGATTTTTACTCATCTCCCAGAGACTTTTCTCTGACTTGAAAACAAAACCATGACAATGGTGTATTTTGCAAAGACCAAGATAAAGAAACCCCGCAAAGAAAACGAACAAAATCCGTGGTCGTGAATGCAAAGTAATGAGTACAGTTTCCATGGCGCCGCCACCACCACCATCAGAGATAAAATTTCCAACAAGGACAAAAATCCCCCAAAGAAAATCACTCCCATGTGTGTTTTCTCCTCAAAGCAAATTTGAGCATACTGTAACTTTCGTTACACCAAACCATAATGCTATAGTCGTAGCCTTAAATTTGGGCTCACAGTAGCATCCGTCCAAATGGACGTTGACATTCGGCCCGGTTTGACAGCCATACGTTCTGACAGCCACTTAAAGCTATTTGACTTCAGATTTTTCCCACTCACTGACTGAAAAAAACGTAATAAATTTCCCGCTTAAATGAGCGTGGGTAATTTTTCATCGACCTTAATTTGCTTATAAACACAAAGGCACAACAAATAGCGCAAACAAATTAAAACAAAAAGTTTCCATTAGCGATTGAGATACTCAGATACACACACTAACAGATAGACATGCACACATATTTATCCACAACACCAGTGGAACGGGTTGGTGGCGGCAACAATGTGATTAAGGCTGAAAGTACCATTAAGGTGCTTTCACAGGCCATTACGGGAAAAAACAATTACAGCGCGAAGCAGTTATATTTTTGTACCGTATAATTGTTATTGCAGTGAAAAATCCTTTTTTGTCGAGGAAACAGAAGCGGAGGAGTCCGGGCCGGCGCCATTCCACATTCCGAATGAGATCCGTCGGGTTATCCTGGCAACAATAATATCCTCCCCACCAAATGGATTGTGTGTTGTCGGCGGAGACATGGTGTACGGGGTTTATAGTTGGGACGGGTGAAACTGGCCCCATCAACCAGGCATAGTGTGTTCAATTTGGTGGAACGATTTTAGTTCGAGATTTATTAATCAGAAACGTTTAGTGTAACGCCATCTCCGTTTAAGTGGTTTCTGAGTAATTCTAATGAGTTGTAGTTTATTTTAATAGTTATTGTTTTATTTGTTTGTTATTATGGCAAAAGTAATGGGACTATTTGTGCTTCTTGAGATGATGCGAGTATGGTTGATGTCCAAAATTAAGTGGAATCGCTCGTGGATGTGAAACGAGATTGAGACGCCCATATAAATTTAGTTTTGTGCGCGTTTTCTCTTCCTCATTGGGAATTTGTAACATACCTATATTAATTGTCAAAGTTTGCCCATAACAATAATTCACAGTCGGAGATGTGTATGTTATTGTCTGTGAAATATTTGTTGACATCAAACACCACCTAATTCAAAAAAAAATAAGATAAAGTGGTCTATTTCTACTTTGTTCATGATGTAACGTTGTAACTCACGAATGGTTGGTGAATCCAGTTTGTTTTTATTGGTTAAGGAATTTTTCAGAGAAAGTTTACATAGGTAATAATATAAAATTAGGTACCCCATTTCCATTTGTTTGCGTTGTAACGCTGTAACTGAAGAACGGTTGGATCGATTTGCATCGAGTTTGTTTTATTGGTTAAGGAATTTTTTAGAGAAAATTTGCAGCCCAATAAATATAAAATGGAGTGGTAAATTTTCATTTGTTCACGTTGTAACGATGTAACGCTGTACCCCAAGGAGGACTGCATCGATTTTCATGCAATTTGTTTCGTTCGCTAATGTATTTTACAGAGAAAGTTTACATCCCTAATATAATATAAAATTAAGTAGTCTATTGCTATTTTGTTCGATATAATCAGGAATACTACATTTGAAGTAAATTTACTTGACTTTAGTTGTCTTTCGGGTCTACTATGCAATGAACCCTTTTTACTCCACTTTTTCTGCTTCCTTCACTTCATATAAAACTTAAAATCTCCCCCATGAAAACTGTAAAGCTAAACTAAGACTACAACAAGGCGTTAAACATTTAGTACATTATAAAGAATTATAAAGAAAGTGTACTTCATATAGATCTCGCTTTTTATCGGTGAAGTGTGATGAAATATAATGGAGTCTTACAACCTATCTCAAATATCTCGACCACGCTGGCTATGTTGGAAAACAATCGCATAGAACTATGGGCTTACGCAAAATTACGACTGGTTAGATAACAGAGGCTAACCGGGTGGGCTGAAGACACTCAGCCGAAACTAAACCCACTTCCCCAAGAAGGAAGAAGAGGGGGTCGCCTATGAAAACACTTTGCCAGGCACAGTACACTATGGCGCTTGGGCGTGATAAATGCCCTAAGAGAGCGATGACAAACCCTTTTAACAGGTGGGTCATAATTCGAAACCAAATTTTATTAAAATCCTTTCAGTGTTTCTGGGGTCAAGCCATTAACAAACATTTTCGAAACCCCACCCCTTATACCTTGACCAGAGGGAAAGATCATGTAGAAATTTTTAAATCTTCTTTGGTAAAAATCGATGCCTGACTATTAGTCAAATGAAGCATATACGAACAGCAAAAAGTACGTGCGACCGTGCACGTTATTTGTTTGTCCCAGCTTTAGAATGTTGTATTCTCTAAAAATTTAAGCGGGTTATTAGAAATCTCGCGTGAGTCACTGGGTGACCCGCAGGTCAGTAAGTAAGTCACAGAGAATCAATCTACTTTCATCTGAGTCTTACAAATTCGCAACCCTGGCCGTAATGCTGTAACTGAAGAACGGTTGAAACTCTTTTCATTCAGTTTATTCGGTTGGTTAAGGGATACTTCAGATAAAGTTTTGCAGATAGCTAAAAATCAAGCCCTGCTACCAGTGAAATTATCATGAAAGTTTCTTAGAAAATAGAACTTTTCCAGAAAAAACGCGTTTACTGTTCTATAGCTTCCGGCCATATTATCCAACCATTCATCTTCGTGACCACACATCCAACATCGGAAAAACAAACTTCTCCTGTACAAAGCACAAGTTAGACCGTGACTTTAGTATTGAGTTCACATTTTGAGCTTAGCCTCAAAATGGAATGCCCTGCATTAAGATCTAATCACCAACTGTTAGCTCATCGACGGCTGCTTGCAGGCCGATGCTTATACTAATACTACCATGGCAGATATCGTATATATCTCTAATAAAATTCCCCTGCTACAGAACAAATAGATTTTAGAATTCACTTCCAGGAGCTTTTAATCTCCGGTTATTCAAGAGCTGAATCAACAAGCCTCTAGATCAGACATCTCAGGGCGTTAATCCAGCATTATAGGTTATAGGTTCGCCTATCCTGAGAACAGGGGACTCTTCAAACATCTTTCGAATGATAACTGGAATATGTCTGATAAAAAAGTATATTGCTACTCCATTCCGTGAGGCTGAATTTTCACTCTCGATTTACTGTGTACAAACACATATGTTGTGTTTCTATTGCACGGCCTTCGCTGGCAGGGTTCCATTGCCTTTCAGTGTGGTTTTCATTATACCAGCATTAAGAAGCTGTAATACGAGTATCTTTGAGATATCACAGACACCAATAAGTTTGAGATTTTGATTTCATGCCTTTTGATGCTACGTTTCAGGATATTGCAAACTTAAATTATGCCAATATGTAGCGCCTAAAAGTATGTCAACTATTGCTATGGGATTACATTCATTGCATACTTTTTGGTGCCAATGTTTCTTTCGTCTTGCGCAACGTTTTGAAAGTATCAGAAATGTAGTACATATATGAAAAAGAGTGAACGAAGGATAAAAGGTTCGATAAACTCTTCAATATAAAAGTACAATAGTAATAAAAGTTAATGCCATTTGGTAGTAAATAACAATGGTAAGATATATTGGTATACGTAGTTAAATACGTAGGATACACATAAGTAGGTGCGAACCAATGGCTGGTAGAAGTGGTCATCTAAGTTTTATGTGTCACTATAAAGTTCTTTGAATACCGACGGGTTAATCCAGTCAGCTATGCCTCGTAATTTCATACTATATTTCCAGCCGATCTCATCCCCGGGTTTTTGTGAGTCAATTTTCTTTATGTTTAAATCAGTGATATGATCTCAGTTATGAATGAGATCCTTACTCTAGTTTTTTCTAAAAGCCGTGACTAGAACAATTCTTCTTCTTTTGTATAATTGATGGCATACCAAAAGGTAGTATCTTGATACTCCTATTGTTTTCGGTTCTCAATTTGCACAAAACCACTCCGGTAATAGTCAGCCCACGACACTGTTGTTCCTTACTCCTATTTTCTCGGTCTAACAGAAAAAAGGATTCCCACCAGCACGCGCAAAGCATTTGTTTTGAATTATCCCGCGCTTAATGTACATCCTTAATTCACCATTCCTACGCTTGAATGCAATATTGCATGCACAATGAGGATATTTTTGTTTAAATTCTTCATTGTTACAATTCCTAGAGAACGACAATTCTAGCAAAAAACGAGAGAAAATAGGAGAAAAAAACAACATGAAACGATAACGATGCAGAAAAGCTCTTTGGCGATAATAAATCCTTGAATTAAGCATTTTGCTTAAGTAGGGGAATGGAAATTAAATGGATAACGTAGCTGGCGCAGTAACAGTGCACCTGTGTGCGACTCTGTCAACGGAATACAGCAGGCAGCAACAGCGGAAGTGAATGCAAAAATGAAAGAATAAATATTGCAACCAATTTGGAAATTAAAATGGCCTACATTAGTCCACATTGGCATTATAATGCAATGCAGTGCAAAAGAAGTAGGAGGAGAAGCTGGAAGAAAAAAGGTCGAGAGCATGATTCTTTGTAAGGAATCATTTTAGTGGAGTGGGTCGTTGTCACCATTCTGCGAATATCCTTTCTGTCTGTGCGTTCTTTTCATCTTTTCATTCTGCATTTTATTGAAAGATGCAAATTTATCTCTTTGAGGATCCATCAAGTACAGTTTGCTGCTACTTTTCTTTTGATGCAGTAGCAGAGGTGTGAGATGGTATATAATGGATGAAAAGGAATAGCACGCGAAATGAATGAAAGGAGTGAGGCCATAATACATTCATTCCTTTTTCAGACATGTGCGAAAGACGTTAGATTTGCATAGAGTTAAAAGATGAAAAATTTCGTAGAACAATGTGAAAGAGTACTGAAAATGGGCGATAAATTCCTGTCGAATCATTGTGGTTTAACCAATGTACGGTTTGCAGAACCAACAATAGTGATTTAAAGTTTAACTGGAGTTCATGTACTTAAAATGTTGGCTATCAACATAATCTGTATCTGTACTTAACTTATGGCTATACAATCAAAAATGAGCCTGAACTTCAATCGGCAAGCTTTTCCAGCCAGCACAATACTTTGTCGACTACCCCTTTACATACACCGAGTTTTCTTTAACTTATACCGTATCAATTCGGTGTGCTCTGAAATTTCTTCACTTCATGTCACTTATCGATTTTTTTTATACACATTAAAACTTTATCAAGATGATTAAAAGTCTGGCACCAAGAGGTATGCAACGAAATCTATACCTGCCGTATTTTGTGGTATACTTATAGGTGTCAGAGATTGGTACAATTTTATTTTGTAATGGAGTGAAACCCATTATCAAACGACATGAAAGTGAAATCTCATTGAGTTCTGTAAGATATTCTAATGTGGCAGATGCTATTTGTATTTAGAGTATAGTTCTTTTTTAATAGGTCAAGATTTTCGCTAATTGATCAGCTGAACGCGATCTTTACTTGCTGTACGTCGCCAGATGGTCGTAATGGTGATAGGCCCTAGCTGCTTGTCTATTAGAACGATCAAATGTCGAATTTTTTGGGAACATTCTATGCATTTTGCAATGCTTGGCTCATTGAGGTCTTCAGAACATCTACCGTGATAGTATCTATAGAATAGTCAAGGCCATACTCTAGATCATGTTAGTTAATGCGAGATCTTCAATTAAGCGAACTGCTCGTCTCTGTATGTTATCGAGTAGATGAAGAGAATGTTTTGGGATCTTACTTGTGCCTAGTACGGAGGAAGAGGCTGTTTAACTTATATTATCTGGTGTACATTGGATTAATTTCTGTGTTATTGTGTCTGCTGTCAGATCTGAATAAATTAAACTTGCACTCAACACGGAGAATGATTCGCTACTTTTATATTCTCAGAAGCAAACATCTATCTCTGCTTAATATTTCTCTTGCTAAGCACTGGGATGTTCCTTGGTGACATAGACGAAAGCTTGGACTCTACCTGTTTTCTCCTGACTGTTTTTACGCTGATGTTGAGGTAAGTTGCTTTCAAAATTCTGCTTAAAGAGATAAAGGGCCTTTTTGCTTCCAAAGAGATTAAACGGTCAGTTTTTCGTGGACATCCTCTTTCTTCTTGGATAAGTTTAGTTTTAAATGCATTTTGCAATGCCTGGCCCAATGGGATATGTTGCTAGAGTCTGGAGGAAGGCACAGGTCATTTTTATTCCCAAATCCAGGAAGGCCAGTCACTCCACAGTCAAACTCTTCAGCCCGATTAGTCTACTATCTTTCCCGCTGAAAGCTTCGGAACATTTGATTGATCTATACGTTAGCGGGGTGATAGGACACAACTATCTGCCCAAATCACAACACGTATATCTGAAAGATAGGTCGGTAGATGCAGAGCTACACAATGTGGTTTTCATAGTTGAAAGCTCGCTTTAGGACAAGGAATATCATAAGTTATTATGTTGATATATCGGGGAACCCTCAATAACGTAAGCACCGAGGCTATCCTAAGCAGTCTTTGAAGGTCACATTCTCAGGTCATGCTGGATCAACTCAATGCTAGGAGCCGTCCTTCAAAGGAAGGAAGCGAAGGACTTTGTTACGCACTAATAAATAACTGGGTCAGTAGGAGGACCTTGCAATTTCAGGATCGGCAAGATGTCCAAGATCCAAGTTAAGTTGGAAACTGAATATTGGCGTGGCTTTCGATACACGTAAAGAGTAAAGAACGTTAAGTAACACCTAGGGTTTCAAACCAAGCGTGGCACATTGTTAAAAAATGTGCAACGGTTATGAGACCTATCTTCATATGGTGCTACAGTCTGGTGGAAGACTCTTGGAAAGAAGCGCCACCTCGCTATGTGACTGAATCTCTATGATCGACGTCCACAGCAGCATTTAAGAATTTGCTAAATATCATTCCTCTGCATCTCTACTGCGGCATTAGGGCCGTCACGATAGCACTCAGGTTTGGGGAAGCGGATCAGTGGCTAATAGAAGGTTTACCACTAGAATTCTTGACAGAAATGACTGGGCAAATCAAATTGTCACCAATAATATGGTCTTGTGTACTGACGGATCCTACCTTGTGAAACTCTCCACTGTTTTCATAGGATTAAAACAGCCATCCCTCGAACGGAAATATAGTCGCGAAGTCTTTAAGGGGGCTATGGAGCCCTTTGGAGTATTTTCGCCACGTTAAGTTCAGAAATCTGCAAGGATTCATATCTATCCGAGTGTTTTTAATCCAGTGGTTTTCTTTTCAGGTCCGCATATGATAATGGATGACCGATGAATGGAACCCCCGCATCGTTTGCCCGATGACCAAGAAAGGTGACCCTCTGAATTACGCCAACTACAGAGGTATTAGTCTCCTCAAAATCGCGTATCAGATCCTATCTGCCATATTATGTGAACACCTTAAACCTTTCCCCCACAATCTGATTAGTCGTTTTCAGTGTGGTTTTGGGCCAGGAAAGTCATCCACAGATCAAATATTCACATTGCGGCAGATCCTGGAAAAAAACCCAGGAACTTCAAATCGATATTAACCAACTTTTCATCGATTTTAAAGTCGCCTATGGTAGCTTCTATAGAGACGTGCTACACAAAGCCATGTCTAGTTGTGACATCCCTTCCAAACTCGTCCGTCTGTGCAGGATGAAGATGGAAAATGCACTCTGCTCCATCGAGGTCAGTAACAACATCACCGAGCCTTTTGATGCCAGAAAAGGACTACGGCAAGGTGACGCGGTGTCATGCAATTTGAGGAAAGGAAGACCTCACCTAAGGTGTCGCACACAATTGGAAGACGCTTGTTGTTTGAAGCAAAAGTCCAACCCGTTCTGTAACGCCAGCTAAAGTAAGACATCAAATGACATTTAACGATTTTTGTCGATAATGGCAAGCGATCTTGTTTATTTTCCCTTATGACTACTCTCTACCTATTTCCTATCTACTTCCCACAAAATGGACCGATATTTGGTAGAGAATAATACTGCAAGAGTACACTATTTCTAGATACATGAGGCACTCCAGCGTTTATAACAAAGCTATCAGAAGACACCACTTCAGACGATCTGTCCTGAAGAATATTGTCCACCCAGTCACATAGCTGTGAAGGTAATCCATAGGAGTATAGTTTGTCTAAAAGGGCTGCAGGCTAATTTTTAACAATAGCTCATGCTTATCCTTGACCTTACTCTTCTGATCGATCTCCTCCTTCAACTCAGTTTCATCATTATTCTCATTTTGATTCTCATAGTCATCCTCACTTTCATGCACACATGCATATGAATCGACGTTCTCATTCACATCCACGCCATTTATTGCAAAAGATACAAAAAAACATTGCCAACGTTTTAATCAAGCGTATTGCAATTACTGCACCACTATCGAGATGAATTGCACACAGTGTGGTTCCGTGACATTTGTGTTCACGCAAATTACTCGATTTGGTTTACAGTGTTTAATATCACTGCACATGCACTGGAGAATTCGCAGTGCTTTGCATTCGTTCTGAACAGTAATTCGTCCTGCAATATCAGCAACTAAGACCTACCCCACTCTTCCTTACCCATTCGGCATCCTTATCCTCTAAACTAATTTGTATCTACACACCTTTCCTTAAAAACCAAACTTAAAAAAAAAAATCCGTAATACAATCAAAACACTTACGTATAAACGATTCCGATTGATGTACGAAACAAATCTAACTAAAAAAAGAAAAAATGGCAGTGTGCTGGTTTTGATGATATGAGGGCTTCTGCTCCCCAAAGAGCCAAGCCAGCACGTTCTTCTTTCTTTGATGGTGCGGTGCCTGCAAATAAAAGAAAAGAGAAAAAGTTTACATTAGAACCCTTTTTACATTTTTATTTACAATCTACTTAGTGCCTAATACTACACAAGAGAGACCGTAAATTTTACTCCTCTTGTGTTCATGTTTCCATCTCAACTTTGATACAAATTTTATATTGCGGTTCGAACTTTTATTGGAATGAATTGTCTGAGTGTTTTCAAAGTGAGATGAGAGCCATCCCCCCCGCCCTCCCATCCAAAAGAAAAGCAGTATCCAAACAAAACCCCTTTTTCGTTTTATGTGTTTCGCTACCCACACAATGGAGGTGCCTTACATCCCCTAACACACCCCCGCCCCGACTCTATTCAACCATGAAACCAAAGCAAAAAAAAAGGTCAAAATCGAAATCAGTTTAGAGTTTACACTACACTACATCAAGGATAAAGAAAAATATTAGAACTCTACATCGATAAAGGACCATCAGGACTCCTTCTCTAGAGTGTGTGTGTGTGTGTGTGTGAAGGAAGTTTCGTTTTTCCTTTTTTTTTTTTATTATGTGGTACTGCTTCAGATGGGATTTGTTCAAATGTTAGCGAGCGCGAAAGTAAGTAGCTACAGAGAATCGTAGTAGAAGAGTTGGAGTTGTTCATGATTAATGTTTATCCCTGGGTTGAGTTTAAGGATCGGAAATACTTTAAAGCAGTCTTAAGAGGGAGGAACGGTTTGTACAAATTTTTGCTTTCACTGGAAGGAGTATATACAAAGCGGGAGTGTGCAGAAACTCTCGATGCAATTGGGAATGAGATTTGTGCAACGCGACAGCCGGATTAGATGTGAATGGATGTTGTTTAACATCTTTAAAGTTGGGAAGGATGTGACATTTAAATGGAGAGTTAATTTTTTTTTTTTTTTTTTTTTTAAGGAGAATTTGTCGAAAGTTTCATTTGTCAATAAGTAGTGCGACAGATCACAGCAGTTAAATAAGTAAGTAGCGGATGTCATGTTGTTGGTAGTACTTTGTTACAAAGAGAATTGTATTATTGGGAAAGTGAGCAACTTTAAGGACATCATGAGTGGCTTACAGATGTGTCCATTTATGTCCAATTTATTTATGACCTTGTATTTAAACGATTTGTAAACATAAAAGAAAACGATTGGCATAGGTTAAAATAGTGTAATATGCGAGCTACGGCTCGAGTAGATAAAACGATATTCTGTGAAATTTATTTCTTTATTTTCTACTCTATAGAACAATTCAAGTTCACACTATACTGTTCTTCGCAAATTCTTTCCTTACAAGGTCTCTTTCTTCTCAAATCACTTTATCTCATTCCAATTGCTTAATTCACAAATCCAAACTAATTACATCTTCTTGTTAACTCTTAACTTTCAATTTATCACAAAATTACAACTTCGCCGATTATCACTTTTCCAATCTCTTCGTGCGGTTCGAAAACCAACTGCCTTGCCTCGATCGCCATCTGTCCTTATATAGTCGCATTTCTGATAGCTAGAAAATTCTAGCAAATTCTTCGACCACTGGAACAAGAAATTCTGATGCAATAATTCCAAGATGACAGCTGCAGCCAATAATCTCTTGTGGTTATAATTCTCTTGCGGTTATAATTCTATCTTAATTCCGCGACGTCGTCTTACTGTGGACACGAACTTCGAATGAAAAGACACTTCGGAATGTGTTGCCTACATCTGTGCGCGTAGTTATTATGCTACATTATGTTACAATAGATTGGCTTACAAGTACAAATAAAAGTTTGCATTTAAAAGAGGCTCGTGAACAATCGGTAAAAATATCTTTGTCATTACAAACTAAGTTTGCTTCTTTGATGCAACGAGACAAAGACCATAATTAGTTCGATACAGACGTTCATAGAAGATTAACTGGTCGAACAAAATTCTTGGGGGGAGAATGAAAATCGATAAGATGGAGACGAAATAAAGGACATTTTATTGTGAAGGGTGACCAAATAGCAATGATAGTTTTTCCAATTGTTATGTTTCAGCAGCTGTCAAAGTTACCAATGACATCCAGCTGTCAAAATATTCAGCAAGGTTTGCCATTTCATCGTGCATCGTTTGACGCTTCCCGAGCGTGTGGAAATTATTAAAACAAATTATCGAAATTCCGGCTCAGTTGTAAATATGCAACGTTGTGAGGTCGGTCGTCATCATGGCTTCAGTGCGCAGGCAATTTGTCGGACCGTGGAAAAGTTTGAGCATGAGTACACTCTTTTGGATCTTAATCAGACAGAGATCGGTGCGAAGTGAAGAAAACATAGCCGCCGTAGCGACCAGTATCGCCGAAGACCCAGAAATGTCGATTCGGCGCCGATCAGTTAAATTGGGGATCGCCAGAGAGTCAACCAGGCTTATTTTGCGGTTGGATTTGGGCCTACATCCATATAAGATTGTGCTGACGCAGGAATTGAAGCCGGACGACCATAGAGAACACCGTGAGTTCTGTAATTGGGGGCTTGAGATCTTGGCCGGAGATCCGGAATTTGGCCAAAAAATCATCTTCTCGGACAAGGCCCATTTTTGGCTCAGCGCTATGTCAACAAGCAAAATTGCCGTTATTGGAGCGATCACAATCCACAAGTGTTCGACCAAGCATCAATGTATCCACAAAGATTGTCTGTTTGGTGCGGTTTATGACACGGCGGCATCATCGGACCTTATTTCTTTCGAAATGAGGAAGGAGACACCGTTACCGTCAATTGTCCTCGGTATAGAGTGATATTAACCGACTTTCTGTGGCCAGAACTCGAAAACATCGATATATCCGAGCTGTGGTTCCAACAAGACGGCGCTACATGCCATACAAGCGACGCAGAAATTTGGCGACTGGGTCATCTCAAGGCGAGCGTTCATCAATTGGCAGCCGCGATCATGCGACTTGACACCCCTCGATTATTTTCTATGGGACTACGTCAAGTCCTTGGTCTACGCTAACAAGACAACCATTTTGGACGAGCTTGAGGCCAACATTCGAGACGATATTGTCGGAATAACGCCGCACGTATTGGACCGCATTATGTAAAATTGGACCGACCGCTTTAAGGACTGCCAGCGAAGCCGAGGAGGCCAATTAAATGACGTGCTATTCCATATATAATGGCATGAATGTAGCTTCAAAATAAAGTCAGAATCAATTTGATGTCTCACACCGTTGTTGTTTTATTTAAATTTTTTTTCCTATCGTCCTTATCTGGTCACCCTATACATGATACGTTAAAAGGTCTTCAATAAACATTAAGCAGGAGTATTTGCGCGGCACTCCTCAAGTGATAACAAACCAATCAACAAACACGTGGATTTATAAACAGGCAACTCTATTTCCTGTTTACGAAAGAGTAATCTTTGATTCCTGATTGAAAATTTATATTTGCACAGGTCTCAATAGCGTAAAGCTAGACCTGGAATACACTAGGACTCTTTCCAAGTGATTTCGTGATCTTGTAATTGGGTCCATGCGCACACCGGCACCAACTCCTGAATCCATTTTTGATCCATCAGTATACGAAACGATTCCTTTTAGATCAAGCAACTATACCATATATCACGGTTTGGGATCTCAATCTTTGGTGATTTGGGCGTAAAGTCAGAAACCGTGCTGAGCTAGATATGCTCCATATGAATCTATATAAATCCATGAGATCCGCATGATCCCATGTACTGTTAACATCCGACTTTCGAAGATTAACTGCACTGCGAATTGCCACTTGTTTTATGAAAATGTGTAATGGAGTAAAGTTCGATTATGGCTTCCATGGCTGTTGTGGGACAGGTGTGCATAGTACCTGTAAATCCGAGGCAATCTAATCTTTGAAGTTTTCGTCCACCAGACAATGGACGCGATATGCTCCATATGAATCTATATAAATCCATGAGATCCGCATGATCCCATGTACTGTTAACATCCGACTTTCGAAGATTAACTGCACTGCGAATTGCCACTTGTTTTATGAAAATGTGTAATGGAGTAAAGTTCGATTATGGCTTCCATGGCTGTTGTGGGACAGGTGTGCATAGTACCTGTAAATCCGAGGCAATCTAATCTTTGAAGTTTTCGTCCACCGTGGTATATAACCAGAATATGACCTTTGGGGACAGACCCCATGTTTTGTCATACATACAGCGACAGATCCACATGGCAGTGGTTGCCTTGGCAATTTTATGCTTAACATGGGAGTTCCAGGTAAGTTTCATACCGGCTTATTTGTGAGACTTTATATGAATAACAATACCAATTTAAAAAAAAAAAAAAAACTAAAACA
Organism: Pocota personata; assembly: GCA_963082735.1. Taxonomy (NCBI): domain Eukaryota; kingdom Metazoa; phylum Arthropoda; class Insecta; order Diptera; family Syrphidae; genus Pocota; species Pocota personata. The sequence goes on along the minus strand of OY720429.1, from coordinate 33,853,176 downwards.
ATAAATGTAGTTGAGACCGGTTCTACTTTAAAACCGGACGGTAGCATGGCGATTAAGCTGTCTACCGGTAATACTCTAAAGGTATTGGCTAGCAAAAGGATTGTGGATTCACATGGTCCATCTGCTGTGAAAAATCGCACGGAGCCTAGTAGAGGAACTTTACAGTCTAATAAGGACTCTTCGGGATCGGGTTGTGCTCCGGCTCACGAGACGTCACTCCCTCCAAACAGACGTACAAAAATCGTCGCTGTGCTGGTTATATCCTTCAAAAAATTGACAATATTCCGGAGAACAAAATGAATGATAAGGGCTAAAAAGATTGTCAGTACCGAACCCAATAAGACTACCACAGACTTCACGTCTAAGAGACAAAGATCGATGAAAAAATTGGTGTCGGATTCTAAAAGACCTAAAGTGCACAACACCTCCTCCAGATCCTCCAACGTTACTTCCAAATCGTACAACGATGTACTCAAAGACAGGTTTGTACTGGTAGTCATCGATAAAAATGACATCGATGGAACAAACACTCCAGATAAATAGAGGATGATTCCAACCAAACTGGCGACTTGCTTTCCGGACATTGTGAAAGATAATCCCGGCCCCCTCCTAACTGTCGTGACGGCGGTTGGCATCAATGCCATGTCAAGCTGATCGCTTGTGCTGACAAGAAATCTTGTGATCTCTATACGCTTGCGATCGGTAAACTAGGGGTGGCTTGGCCTGGTGCTAAGCTCGAGGTTGTAGCAAGGGAGGACATCTAATGCAGACCGAGAAATCGCACCTGCATTCCAGCCGAACCCTCCAATAAGGAAGATATTATCCGAATCCTCCAAATCAACAATCCGTCGCTTCCTACTCACAACTGAAAAGTCGTTAAGCTGGAGGAGCAGAGGTGCCTCTATAGATGTGCGCTTATTGTGATCAATAAGTAATCTCTTGCTCCTTTGGCGAAGACCAAAGGCGTGATTATCTATGGGTTCGATGCTATTACCCTGAAGGTGTACAAAAAGGACAAGGTGGATGTTGACAAACATCGAACATATGACGTCGATGAGTCTCTTCTTTAATGGATTAGAAATTTAGGGGCGTTCAATATAAGTTGTCTTGGACGGCTTCAAGTCTGCAATTCACCATATAAAAGTTGGTGTCCCCCAAGGTTCTGTTCTGTCTCCGACTCTCTTTCTTATTTTTATAAATGATCTCTTCTCTGCAACTTCTAATTCAATCCATTTCTTCGCTGATGACAGCACCGCCAGTTTTTAATATTCGTTCCCAACCTCACGTCCTTGCTCTTCGATCGTACAAGAGGAAATGCAAAGTATGTTAAACCTATTAAATTTCGACCTGTGCAGGGGTTCAAATAACAGAGCGGAATTTAATACTTTCAAAACACAATGCGGTCTTCTGTTCTCAAGGGAAACCAAAACCCTCAACCATTATCCATGAATGGTACTTGCATTACTGAAACTGAAAGACTTGCCATTCCCAGTATGTGAATTAATAACCATCTTCGATGGAACGATCACATATTTGAGGTCGCCAAAAATGTTGCAAAATGTCTAGGATTCGTTGAACGGTGCAAGAAATATTTTACCCCGTCTGATCTGGCCTATAAGGCATTCATCCACCCAAAGCTGGAATATAACGCCCACATCTGGTCTGGTGCACCCAAGACCGTTCTGCACATTCTTGATAGGGTACAAAATCGCGCGTTAAAACTTATAGGTGTTACAGACATTGTGAATTCCATTCATTCATTAGAACATCAGAGAAATGTCTCCTATCTCTCCCTGTTTTATCGTTTTTTCCACAAAAAATGTTCCAGCGAAATAACCAGTCCTCCCCTTCAAAATTGCACCCGCAATACGCGAAATCCTTCGAATGCATATCAGTTCACCCTTAGACCCTACTTCGGTCGTACTGTCATATATAGGCATTCGTTTATAAGCCGAACGACACGAAAGTGAAATGATCTACCAGGCTCTGTACTTCCCCATCACTACAACCTTCAAACATTAAAGCCAACGTGCACAGGTATCTCTTCTGTTGCTCTTCCCCCTTTTCCCAAATCCTCGTGCTCTGAAACAATATGAGGGTATTTATATCCCCTTTTCCATAATATAATTAAAAAAAGCTACATAGATGGTTTGGAAGAGGAAAATCTTTGTGGTTAAAAAAGCTTCTTATGAAATAATTACCAAATCCTTTGGGCCTTACCAATACCGAAGCACTACATACAAGTTTAACTAGATAACAGATTAACTTTTATTGCGTTCCTTGAATTCGGTCTTTTCTTTGATGACAAACGGTGTACGTAGGAGTCGTCGCGTCCTTGTGAGGTTTTGCGATTTTGGTGGATTCGTGTGCTGGTAAGGAGCATTCTTGAATGTGATTGTCAGCTGGAGTCTTCTCTAGTTGAAGCGATTCCACTATTTTCTTCCCGAATTCAAGTTTCAGTGACAACACATCCAAAACTTTTTGCGCAAATAAAGTAAAAAAAAACGAAACGAACATGCAATTCCAATCAAAGTGGGTCCTTTGAATTACCTCAGTAATATGACACTTTGACTTAAACGTTGGTTTAATATGAGTTTCTCCGCATTAAAATTTAAAGTCATAACTAACGTATGTTAAGTTGGTTCTTGGTATGTATTTTTGTTTAATCAATATTTAGATAAATGTCGCCTTTAAATTTCTATTTGTCAGAACAAAATCTTGTCTAGGACATTAACGTCGGGCACCTACGCAAGGTCGTTCATTAAAACGTGACGACAACAGTAGGATCAATTTATAGTGGAAATATGGGACATTATTTCCTTGCTTAACATAAATTGAATACTATATGTTTGAGAGCTTTTTTCTGCTTCATTCGATATTGCCATGAAAATACATCGAAAATACTGAGTAATGCCATGCTCTCGCATGCTCTCAGGAGGGGATGAATGAACTGAGTAGTTGCGTTGCGGTTAAGTTCTCCACTAGACGGCGATCTATTGATCGCCATCTAGTAGTGACATTTTTCTCTACAGAAAAAGGTTTTTGTATTTGCTAAACAAAAAAATACAAAGCGTTTCAATAAAAGGAATAACATTTCAGCACTTATTTTTACCCTGTGCAAAACTGGATTAAAAAATGTGAACAAATCAATTTGTATCTACCTCCGATAGTTAAGCTGCTGGCTAAGGCTGTTCAACCTGGGTACAAGCACTAAAAGCTTTAGTGAAACCCTTGATTTTCTTCTACGAACCTTTCGATATAAATCTTATCCGCTCATACTATTACACAGAGTGGAGGGAATGGATACTCCTCGCTCTAGTACTACATGTTATATTAATTCCATCCATTGTAGCGTAAAGTGACCCTAGTGTTCATCCCCAAGACTTGGACCATTGGATCTAAAATCGTTCAGACCCATAAGTCTAACCTCTTCCGCCTTTTTTAAGACACTAAAAAAAAAGAATAATTAATCAACTTTGTCACTATCTTTGTTCCAACATAATGCATCATTAGTCTGGTGAGAAAAGGCTGAATAAAAATGTGCCCAAAACGCACTGCTTAACTACCATCTTCTATGCGATTGAGTTGTGCTCAGCGTAGCCCCTGAAGATCTCAAATCAGCATCTTTTCGGGCTGCCAAGCAACGTTAAAAACTTTAAACTCCTTTTGTTTTGAGTCTATGCTTGTTTCGAACTATCTGAACATCTTGATGCAGCTTGCTGTGGACAACAGATTTACCCTGATTGGAGTTTTCGGACACGAGGCCATTGAATGAAATGAGATTGTACAAAAACTTGCAAGACGGCCCCGAAACCTTTTGTAGTTTACCTATTACATTTAAAGCGTTGGCTAAATTCTTGGGAACTGAATCCAAAGGCCATAACAAGCCAACAAATTCATTAAATCTTCAGACAAAAAAAAAAGTCTGGAACTTCCCACATTGAGTATGCTCCTTAACAGATTTCATCATCCGCCACTACTCACTCAACTATCAATTCACCAAGCTTGACGAAAGTCCTTCAGACACTTCCCGCATTTATCTTGAAGAACAAGAAACTGCCGAACACACTTTGTGGGATGTAGGCGCAAACATTTCGGTACGGGTTTCACTTCCTTAATCGAATTTAGCCACCTAGCTGCAAGAACGGTCCTCAGATTCCTACATCAATTTTATCTTACGCGAGTCAAGAGGCTGTCCGCTACCGGTTATCTTTTTCTGATATTCGCTCAACTTGTATAGTGTTGGTCGACTCTTATTTTAAAGGACCTTTCATCTCTCATACCATCCAAAAATAGGGGTTCAACCAGCGGAGATACTATTCTACTTTGTCCTTTTGAACCGGCATGCAGGACACACTGAAAAGTATTTCCTTTCTGTAGTTGAATATCTCATAGCAGTGTCTCCAATTTAAAAGGTCAACATTCTACTAAACGTATCAATCAGGTACTTGATACTAAATGTCTTGGTTTAATATTCCTCCTCATTCCGAAATAACATGTGTAACGTCAAAATTCCTATGTTCGGGGCTGTTCAACAAACCTTCATATTTGTCAAGTGATCCCAGTATCTCACACATAAATCCATTATTTATAAAGTGTCCAACCCATTAAATTCTATCAACAAATTAAAACAAATTCAAACAATAAATATTCACAAAGTGCATCTACAAATAGTAAAAAAAATAAATAAAATCGAATTTAAGTACCACAATTAAAACAAAAAGCTATCAACAAATTGACAGTTGACAGAAGCGGCGTGGTAGTGGCTGCGTTCACAAAGTCCATAATTAAATTGTTTTAATTCATTTATTTACTACACGTTCGATCTGATTATAGATTTGGACAGTGAACCAAATTACTTTCGTTATGCTTCACTATTTAACTGTTTAACTGAGTGCTAATTAATTGAATTTTAAAATTGATGAGTAGCACACAATGAAAGTAATAGTTTCGCATCAGCAGTGTCCAGATGTTACATGCCAGATAGGCGGCGGTGGCATATGTTTGCCAGCTTCAAATTAATTATTTATTTTTTATTTTTTTTTTTCAGTTTGATTCTGTTTATTTGGTTTATATGGCTCTCATGTGGTGCGTATAATTTGTCCCCGATGCGATTGTGTACGCGCTTGTCGATTGGGGCTATATAACAGCGGCAATACTCGTACCAGTGGGAACATTTATTAAACCAAATCAAATGGAGTGTACGGTCCCTTTAGGCGCCAATAAATCCAAACGACTGGTTCTCTCGGTCGCCTCCCATTCCTTTGTTAACTCTTCTGTCAGAGAATAGAACGACGAAAAGAATTGTGTGTCTCCACGGTTCGACTATATGGGTGGGGCGGGTAAACACCATAAGATTGAAACAATATCCTTACGCATATGGGGCCACGGATATATGTACATACACCCGCTCATACATCCACTTGTACGGTTGTGTCTATTGATTCGTTCAACCAAAAGTTGATTAAGTTTTATTGTCGGGTTTTTATCATCACTCGTTATCCTCCGCAGAGATTTCGGATTTATTTTCTGGATGGATGGGATATCTTATTCGTTTTCTTGTGGGTTTAGTTTCCCTCTTTTCGTTAGCCTTTTTTCTGTTTTTTTTTTTTTTTTTGTGTTGGTCCTTTTTTTCTGGGTCAACTACGAGTATATGTGTGTCCGTTTTTCTTCTTTTATTCGAGTATAGGGTTGCTGAATAGATGTGAATAGAAATTTTATTCCATCAGAACTAACATTTGCAAGACGACCAAATGAGCTTAATTGGAGAAAATGAAATGGAATGATATCACGGAAATTTGGCAATCAAATTTGTTCGTCCTCTGACTATTGCTTCCATAATAATCTATTTCATTACATTGTAGGTTCTTCAAATGGAATATAGAATACATTTTTAGAAATAGATCGAATACTGCAAGTGATCGTTCACGATCTACATAGACGACTATCCGATGCAATTCGTAGTCTAAGGTACTCATTTTCTTTGGCGACCGATCAATTTGTTCGATTACTTGGAGTAACTTTGACTCATTAAACAATGTAATCTTAAACAACAGATCCTCCATTGCAAACGATCAGTCACTACGATTTTTAGTCGACTACTCTAACTATCGTTCACTACAACCGATATAGCAATGGTTTTGCACAACTGATTGTTTACAAAAACTGATCCTTCATAGAATCTGATACTCCACTCTAATCTTACATATACTGATCCAAATATAATTTAAGCTTAGACATCTACCATTTCAGTACAACTGACCATAATCTTCTTCTGATGATCTGCTTGCTCCATTCTTTCATCCAGCGACCTTTCATGGCTGCTGATGAAACGTTATCACAACAGATCTTTTTATATTAGCTGTATTTTATTATCACTGCTGATCTATATTGATCAAATTTTAAAGTGCATAACTGCAATACAAAATCTCGCTGTTGTTGCAATGTACGTTAAAAAATGATCTATGTGTATATTAGGATCAGTATAGCTGATCTTCCATTACGCCTGATCATTCAGACAACTTCTTGTTTAGTATAAGTGATCATTCAATAATACCGGTCTATGACAGATTGCCAAATACAATTTACCATCTAACATGAGACCTGAGTAACTATTGCAACCAAACTTCAGTCTTTGCCATGACAAATGATCCTTCAGATCACCTATCTTCCTTTACAATTGTTTACTGTACCGCGATCAATTTACGGCATTCACTTTGCAATAAGACTGATTGTACTTTGCATCTCTCTCTAATAGACTTCAACCTCTACCATTTATCTTTCACGGGAAATGATCTTTTCTCAATAAAACTGATACTACCGTAAAACTGATCATTCATAAGCCACTCACTAGTAATAATTTCCTAATCCAAGTGATCATCTATGCACGATCTCTCATGAAATAATAGTTCCGAACTTCAACTGCGTCTGCATGATCTTCGATCCTTTGTGAGTGTAACTGATCAGTGATCATCCATGGTAACAAATCTTCAATGGCAGCTACTTCTTCACTGCAACTGGCCCTTTTCGGAGCTCTATCCTTTGCAACTGTACCATTTATTATCCAAGATAAATTGTAAAGATAAATAATCACCTTTAATCTAACGTGTCGCTCGAATATAAGGTGACAAGTACCTTCAGATTTGTATTCCCTTTACTCCATCCAAGTGATACTCGTAGTTTGAGCGACTCTGGGAATACACCCAAAAGTAAGGCTACAGAGTCTGTTTCCATATTAAAAGTTCGTATAATTTCGCACGAATTTTCGCGTAGAGTGAAGTAGCGTGACAATGCCTAACTTCGGCTACGCGAATAAGGGTGAATATCAATCATTCCACCCTGTAGATACTGAAATCTATAAGTAGAGTGGATTGGAAAATTTTAAATAAACGTCTAATAGATTTGGCAAACTTTAAATCTTATCCCATATTGGGATCCGTTCCAATAGATATTAGAATCTATAGACGGAGTGCAGTCACTTCCATGTCCACTTTGACCAGACACTTGCAACTGCTTACATATGTGCCATTATATGTAGCGTTCCATGTCTCAGCCCAAAACATTTCCCATCAATACGTTTATAAGATAATGAACAAGATCTGCGCTGTGTAGCATCCCGAAAGGGGTTCGAAAATATTATCGAAGTAATTCATGAATCCCAGTAGTACCACCACCTACTGACACAGGAGCTCAGGAGCCATTAGAATCAATTTCACCAACCCAGTGCTACTATTAATGATTGGCCAAAACTTAAGTTGTGCTAAGCTATATTTTTGACGTCTTTTGCTTAGATCTTTAGTCGGTACTACTGGCTTCAGAATGTATCGTAAAACGGGTTTAAAGAATGACAACCTTAACCTTGAATGTCTTCCTATTCCAGGGCTATCGCACCTGCACCGATAATACTATTTGCAGTGCGAAGATCTAGCGGAACTATTTTATTATATTATTTCATTGAAGGTAATGTACGCGCCTAGTTCTGGATTCTCCGTAAAATATTGCGTCTAGCCGAACTAAGACCCGCGTCGACCAAATATTTCCGAAGCCTATAGGTGTTGAGAAAGTTGGATGTGGTCCCGAAGGTGTGAACACTTTGGACGATTTTATTTAAGATCTCTTCAAACTCAATTCCAGGGATAAGCTTATTTTTTATTTTTTTTTTTGGCAAACTCTACTTCCCGAAATTCTAACAGAATGGTCTATACCTGCAGCAATAATAAAAAAAAAATATAGCGCTAAGCCTTTTTCTCGGTCAAACTGTTCTAGACTAACTTTCCCAAAAGAGTGAATGAGCTCAATAAATTATAAGTATAACGACACAGAATCCGGAGAGCTGAAACTGTTTAAGTCCTCTTTCTGTGTTAGAACTGCCCAAAACTCTTGCACGGGAACCATTTCCCTTTTACTTTACAAACCGACAACAACATTACGTTAACCAACATAACTCGTGCAAGGCAGATTCTTGGAAGACCAATAAATCCTGCTGTTAGTGCAGGAATAACATTATTACATCGTTTTGAAGCGAAAATATCGATTTACAAAGCCGTATCTTTTTCAAATGGTGACCTTAGAATAAATTGTATGCTATTGCTTAGAAATGTCCTTTAGACTAGTGAGCTTAGTAACATTGTTTACAACTTGATGCTCTACTTCGTATACATACAAGACTAGTTGACTCAACTGGTATGAAATGTACAAATGTAACCAAATTTGATCGAAATCGTTCGAGCTATTTTCGAGAAAATAAACGTTTCACCTTTTCGTTACATCTTTTTCGTTACACCAGAGCAAATTTACTCTAACGTGACGTGGCTAAAAAAAATTTCAAAAAGGAATTTCATCAGCAAAAAAGGTGTAGAAACGAGAAAAAAAAAATAAGTCTCCGAGCACAGCAAACTCCTTCACTAAGTTATTTGTTTTTTCTAGATCAAAGGAACAAATGAGTTATGTCTTTTATTCAGCTTCAGGTTCAGGAAAGTGTAAAACAAAAAAATATTTATAACTTATAATCTTAATTTTTTAATACCCTAAACGTCAAAACAAATTACATACATTAAGATTGGATAAGTCTTAAATAACAAAATAAAAGTCATGCAAATCGGTTCACCCGTTCTTGAGTTACTACGTTACAACGAAGAAAAAAAAAACGAAAATTTTCCAACATAATTGAACTTAGAACAATCACCGTTCTACCAATTTACCATATTTTTTTTCAGTCTACAGTACTGTTGGCAACTCTACCATTATTTGTCAACAATAAAAACCCCGACGACAAATTCCTCTCAAATGGATATTCAAAGTCATTGGATATATCATCGCCCCGGGTCAACCCAAAGAAAAAGGGACTCACTCGCAAAATATTTTCTCGGTCCATCGGGTCGTGTGTGTGTGTTGTGTCCTTTTGTTTGTCTCACTAACAAAGATTTTGTCCGAGAATGAATTCCGTCTGGGTGGAGTTGGCCTCTCGCATAAATATCGCATTAATGCCTCAAAGCTCGAGTAAAGACTAACTTGACACACCCATCTATCACTCCTGTGGGGATACATATGTACATACACAGTTGCAAAGGGTTCAGACAGAGCCTTGGGATTAATCGGTAGCTGACCGCTTGCATATCATTTCGGTATATTACACTGTAAATAACCTAATTTCCTACCAAATATTATCTTCATAAGGACGTAATCAATCATGAGTACTAGGATGTACGCACACATAAACACTTTTCCAAGGAAACACCGAAAGAAGAACTAGTAGTAGGTATAGCAGCAATACGACTTCAGTTGTTGTTGTCATCGTCGTTCATCTTATTTAATATTTGATTGCCATGACGACCTGGAACAACACCTCCTGCCATGGTTATATCGGGAGCAAAGATAGCCAGTCAACTGACCAACCAACCGGCAGATAGATAAGATTTCAATTAAATTTAATTGACGTTTTCCACTCTATTTTTGCTCTAGCTCTCTCTCTCTGGGGTGCCACATGTGTTCTCGTTACCTAATAACAGACGTGGAGGTGGCATGTGCTGCTTCTATGCTGTTTGCTGTGCAGTCAGCTATCAAATATCGATGATGGGTAACTAGTGTGGGGTGTAAGGAAGGAGCACTCCTTGGGAAAGGCGAGGAAATAGTATTTAGTTACCTGTTTCCTGGTAACGATGAAATTGAGCTGCACGAACATGCATTTGGTGGATCCTACACGTTGCACAGAAAGTCAATGGTAAGCTGCTGGTGAAGGATTTTCATGTAAACACGATAATAACTAACCCGCGATATGTAGGTAGTAATGGATGCACTGCACAGTTCATTATTTTGATATTTTAACTGAGACTTTTTGACATATTAATCTTGGTTGCCAATCCATGGATGGAGTTTCAAACCGAGAACCGCACAAATTTGCAACCACTATATGTGTTGCATACATTCATCTTGTCAAATTGAGAAACTAAAGAAGAATGTATCCTGAACTTTAATTAGAAAGGATACTACCACATACTAGAGGATACTAGTAAATGTTGGTAAAACTGTAAGTACGAGTATTGTCCAGCAGACCACATGTGGTCGTTATATTCCAGCTTTGGGCAGGTGAATGCCTTATAAATTGAGGCCAGATCAGAGGGGGTAAAATATTTCTTGCACCGTCCAAGGAATCCTAGACACTTTGCAGCATTTTTTTGCGACCTCGCATATGTGATCGTTATTAATACATTTCGCTTGTGAGACAGAACACAGCATTGTGTTTTGGAAACATTAAATTCCACTCCGTTGGTTGAATCCCATTTGATTATGCGTCCGAAGAGCAAGGACGTGCGATAGGGAACGAATATGAAAAACTGATGGAACTGTCATCAGCGATCAGACATCATTTATTAAAATAAGAAAGAGATTCGGAGACAGAACAGAGCCTTGTGGGACACCAGCATTTATATGGTGAACCCGTCCAAGACAACTAGTATTGAACGCCCCGAAAGGTAATTTCTAATCCATTGAAGAAGAGACTCATCGACGAAAAAACTCTTCATTATAAAGAATACACTCTTGCTACCTTCCTAGACATAGAAGGAGCTTTTAATAACATCCATACCAAAGCTATTCAAGAGTCTCTCACCGAGTTAGATGTAGAGTCTTTCCTTAGGCACTGGATAATATCCATTCTTAATACTAGAATAATCAAAGCTACACTAGGTTACAGCAGTACAACTAAGATCGTAAATAGAGGAACCCTAAACGGTGGTATTATCTCCCCTTGTTATGAATAATGGCAATCGACAAAATCTTGAAAGGGAGGGGGTTAAGGTGGTTGCGTATGCGGAGTATGTGGTTTTATTGGTGTCAGGAAAGTTCCTCTCCACAATAAGTCAAATCATGGAAAGTGCTCAGGATAGGTACACTCTTGGGCTACGAAATGTTGCCCTGGAGTAAATCCAGACAAGACTGCAATGATGCTATTCACCACAAAAACCAAGCTACAGGAATTCACTTCCCCCAAAGTAGACGGTTAACCACTCTCACTATGTTCCAGTGCATAGGCACGATTCTAAATCCGAAACTCCCACGCTTGATTTCAGCAAACCTTTTTCAGCAGAGTTGCCTACCAGAGCAAAATGAAAGAACGGAGTGGTAGTCAAATGACTTTGATATCTGTATGTAAACGGATGGTTCGAAAATGGACTGAGGAGTTGGCGCAGGCATTTTCTCGGACCAACTGAATATATCGAAATCCTTCCGTCTCCCAGACTCTGTTAGTGTCTTTCAAGCGGGGCTTCTCGCGATTCGGGAAGCCTGCCGCATGCTAAAAAATCTCCCAACGTCCAACCTAAATATAGATATCTTTTCTGATAACCAAGCCGCAATCAAGACCATTGATTCGGTTACCATATCCTCAAAACTGGTAGAGCAATGTCAGCTCGAAATAAATGAACAAAGTATCCATTCTGGAATTACCCTCATTTGGGTCCCAGGACACAGTAATTATGAGGGTAACGAGCGAGCAGACGATCTGGCCAGGGCGAGGGCCTATAGGGGACCATGCGGCCAAGCTTGGCATTCCTCACAACACTTTCTGTCGCAGCTGCAAAGACAGCCTTTGAAATATCAAACGCAACCTTCTTAGTTTCGCCAAAGTGATGAAGAGATTGGTTCCACTTCTTGGTGAGATACACCATCAAATCACCAGTGGACTTGTTGTTACGAAAACCTTACTGCTGGTCGATTCCCGAAAACTCCTCACTGACAAGCAGTAAGGAGTTTTCGGGAATCGAGATATTTCATAAGCGTTTCCATGACGGTTGAAAGAAGGAAGAAGATTCGCCTTCTTTACGGATGGGCTGGACAAATGCTTTTAGCCTTCGACTCAGAAAGAGCCCTGAAGAGTAGAATTGACAGAAAAGCTTACGCAGAGGTACAACCATACGACGACGAAAGTGGCAGTGGATCGGTCACACTCTCCGAAAGGGTGACAGGTCCATAACTAATCAAGCGATGCAATGGAACCCGCTTACCCAGGATGGCAGGATACGCGGCGGTCCTAGGAGTACGTGGCGCAGAACAGTTGAGAAGGAAGCACGACAACTGGGAAAGAGTTTGGGAGATCTGAGGCACATTTCCAGAAATCGCACACGATGGCTCGTAGGCGTTGTAGAGGCCCTGGGACCCACAAGGGGATACAAGACATAAGTAAGTAAGTTACGCAGAGGTTTTGCCAGCGTGGAAGAACACCTCTTAAGTAAGGGGGAGATACCATCTAGACCTTTAAATTCTCCTGGTACTGTACGAAAGTGGACTTGTCCCATGGAAAATTTGTCACTCTCAAGCACAAGCGAAGACAAAGCATTATCTGGCAGCGTGGAGTTCGCTGCAAAGTGAGCAGCGAGCAGATTGGCTTTGTCTAAGGACCTGACAGCTGGAATTTCATTGTAAATGAGCGTAAGGGTGGCAGATGGGGCAGAATTTTAAATATTTTTGACGAATGTCCAAACATTCATTTGACTACCTTTTGGATATTGTTGAATTTTTGAATTTTGACTATGGGCATTGGCTTGTTTAATAACTTGCTGACAGTAACTTTCGAATTACCTTGATCTGCCTGACCTACACTTTATTATCCTTAGAGTCAGTATTGTCAGTCTCAAATTCGGTCAATATTTAACCAATTCAATAGTTTTCGATTCTAAAACCCTCAGTACTTCAACTTCTTACTCACTGCACTTTGTTCAACTCTGGATGAATGGAAATCATAGATAGATAGTAAACACCACTACCACTTGTTTTGAGAAGCAAGAAGTGGATTGGTTTCTAGTTACTCTTTAGCATTTACTTTTAGTGCATCCAACCGAAGCCATCATCATTGTTACAGCTCTCCCCGGTCTGTAATTGAAACTCTATAACGATGATGATGACGATCTCCGTTTACGTTTATCTCGTTAGTAATGCTTGTGTGTGTTTGGTAATCATGTTTGTTGCATTTCGAAAGTTTCTTTCATTCAAAGAAGAGAATATTTCTATACAAATCGAATGTATCTCAAAGATATATGGTAAGTATCTTCTCCTATTAACCAAAGTTGACCTTAATTCAACCGAGTCTACATTTTTGAAGAAAACAAAAAACCTCATGTGGAAGACCTAAATACACAACGAATTCAATAGATTCATTTGGTTTCTAGCTTTGTGTATCGAAAATCTTTATCTATTGGTCACCCTCGTCCCGTCCCTTCTATTTGATTCTGGTTGGGACGGCATAAATTTTCAATCGAAATTCCCTAAATACGATTCAGTCAGACTGTTGTGTGTTGAGTACAATCTGTGGAAGTGCATTAAATATTTAATCGCTTGGGTAAAAGATATCCAAAACTAATTGAATTCGACATCCATGCAACACACGCCGGGGGGCTAAGAGGGTTTCGTACTATACTTGTGGTTATAGGGGCGAGGAGAAGGTGGGAAACCAACGAGGGCTGAATGAAAGTTTGCTTTACTGGGTAATTAAATTTCCATGCGGAACGTAGATAATATTCTTTCAGGGTGCTCTCGCTTGTTAGTACGGCAGCAATGGTTCCGGGTAAAAGTGTTTACATTGTAAAATGGTGAAAAGACGATGGCGGCGGAAAAAAAAAACGAATGGGAAATAACAAGCTGCGCCCGAAATTGTAATTATGCCGCGGCATGACTCCTCTTGAATGCATTTTTTATTGAAAAAATGTACAACGGCAAATTTATTACATTGGAGGAAGTTTGTGTAAAGTGGTTATGCAGTAGCAACAGAACCCCATTCCCGATCCCCAATGGGCTCGTGAGTTTCAGTCGTAATTTGAGTAAAATGTGGGAATTTTAACAATTGATCGATGGGGGGGTCCGGCGCTCATTTTAAATGCGGCCTTTTTGCGGCAACAATGAGAATTCAGTTGTTATGCGTATCCGAGCGGTTGGATTCAATTAGAGGCGATTGCTGAAGTTTATTGTCGAAGCTTTTTGTGAAAATACTATGCTAATATAACAACACAGGGCTGTGGCAATCATAAACTGCACCCAATTGTTCCATTTCTTGGAATTCATTTTGCGACTGGAGAATATCCTAATTAATATAGCAGCTAAAATTCACTGACCAACTGGCTTATTTAACACTGTATCTGCGGCACCCGTGAAGATGTATGAAATGATAAATGTGAGAAAAATTTGCGAAATTCCAACTCTAAGACCTAAAGAAGAGGATACTGTGAGGAGGAGGAGGAAGATATAGAAAACTTCCTCTGCCACTGCGCTGTAACAGCGAGGTTACCGGATTTAACACACTTCAGTAAGAAAGGAATCGGTGATATACTGCAGTTCGAGTCGATCACTATATGACAGTCTCCTTTTTAAACTCCCCATGATCCCAATAGCTACATCCACTCTCATCACATAACTCTCACATCAAAGTACTATTCCTACAGTTCGACAGACGAGGGGAATGAAGGCCTAAGTGAAAAGCATAAGGTCACCCTCTTAAACCAACCAACCAACCAAAGAAGAGGTTATACCTACGTAAAGCCATCAAAATTAACATTTCCTTTTACAACAGATTCATTGCACCAGCTTACCGGATTTTAATAAATTTTGAAATGATTTAGAAATCAGCGAATACTTTTGCCAACAGCGGTGCAGCAGTGGATGGGTTGGTGTAATTGGTTGTTCTTTTTTTCTGGTTAAGTTTTCTTTCCGTTTTGAGTTTTGGCCAAGAATAGCCCTGAGGCAAGGTAGGAGTATGCCTGTCGTACAAAGTGACTAAAATTCATCTAGACGAAGTAACGTTAATGATGCTGTGAGCAATTCCATCCAGGACCCCAGACTCCTTAGGCAATAAGGTCATAGTTGAAAAACGAAGCTGAAGGTGCGATCCAGCTGCGTTTGTCACACTACACACAGAAGTGGTAGACAGTGATCTCGGGGCGCTGCAACGACAACAATATATATTTTAGTTATTGTTTGAATCATAAACCGATCTCGCACCGATACCGATGGAGTTTTTTATTTTTGTGGTTTCAGGATTGTTACGTGCACTTGGGAAATATGTGCAAATTTGCAAATCATCCAACGGGAATATGTACATATCTTGTGTTTATCTATACGGGACGGACGATATCTCTACAATTCATTTTAATTTTTACGGGGATTACCTTGCGGTGGCTTGATAAATTGCAAAGATGGCATTGTATGAATATGGACGCAGTGAAGTATGCACTACAGCAGCTTTCAAGATATTCTCGATTTAACGCCTCTACGTCGTCAAACTTCTATGATCAGAAAAGAAAGTACAGAGGTGGTGAAATGCATCGAAATCAGAGAACAGAACCCTGTGAACCCTTCTACGCTAGACAATTTGACCATGAGTTACCTTCAAAAACTCTCTGGCAAAATTTACACGAGCTTGGGTTGGACGGAAAAAGAATGCTGAAATGAATGAAATCGATCCCAACCAGCTCAATAGAGAATTCACGAAAGTGCAAATGACATCCAGAACAAGTGCTGATCCACTGGATGTAACGTTCAGTGGCTTTGAATTCACTCGTATTGAACAGGTTAATATTGTCAATGCTATCCTTAAAATTAAGTCTAAAGATGTTGGTATCGACGGAATTCATCCGATTCTTATTAAAATCATACTACCTTACATTCTTCCGGCCATAATCCAAATTTTCAACAATATAATAACTACATCTACTTTTCCGACTGAGTGGAAAACCGCAAAAATTGTTCCAGCCACGAAAAAGAAAGCGTCATCCAACTCGCCGGCTGAGTATAGACCCATTGCCATCCTTCCATTCTTGTCCAAGGTCATGGAAAAGATAATGCATAAGCAAATGTCTGTCTTTATCCAGCGCAATAAACTACTTTGCGCAAATCAATCTGGCTTCAGGCTATATCATAGCTGTACGTCTGCTCTACTTAAGGTAACTGATGATATCCGAGTGGCGATGGATAAAGATCTAATAACTTTTGTGACTCTGCTGACTTTTCCAAGGCCTTTGACACAGTGGATCATATGCAGCTTCTCTTAAAACTCAAGAGGTTGTTTGGCTTTTCATCATCTGCTATCAAGCTCATAAAAACATATCTTGGTGGAAGAAAACAATCCGTTGCTATTAATAATGATTTTATTGCAACCTCAGCGGGTGTACCTCAAGGGTCCATATTGGGACCTTTGTTATTCACAATATTTATCAATGATCTTCCGACCGTAATCAAGAATTCATTCCTACACATGTACGCAGTCGATGTACAGCTTTACATAAGTTGCAAATTAGACCTTATTAAGGAAGCAGCTTGTAAGCTTAATGAGGATCTACGAAAAGTTCTAGATTGGTCTGAAGATAATTCGTTGAAGATTAACCCAGCCAAATCTAAATGTCTCGTTATTAGCAGAAATGGCGTGAGTGGCTGTGATCTTCCTAATATATTCCTCCAAAATGAACCAATTGTGTTCGTTGACAAAGCTAAAAATCTTGGGGTATGGTTTAACAAAACGTTAAGTTGGGATGATCATATCTCCACTATTATAGGCAAAATCTATGGTTCTCTTAGGAATCTATCTATGTCGCAGTGTTTCACTCCTTTGCAAACAAGGTTAATGCTAGTAAGGGCTTTGCTAATTCCAATATTTACATACGGATGTGAAATTTTTTGTTGCAGCAGTGCTCTCATTCGACGTAAGCTCAACGTTGCGTTTAACAATATAACTCGCTATGTTTATGGATTAACACGTTTTGACCATATTTCACAATATGCTAAGAACATATTAGGATGCACTCTTGATAAATATCTCGAGTACTGCACAATCAAGTACTACTATCAAAACTCAGAGCGTCAATTTTTCGTTCATGCTATTCATCTTTGTAATGCACTTCCTCTCAGCGTTAGGAGACTTTATGATGCGAATGGTTTTGGGGAAACTCTCTTTCGGCACTTGGCAGGGTAAAACAAGCACATTTTAGTTTTTTTGCATTTTCACAATTACGAGTACTTCAACTTTTTGTTTCTACATATTGTATACTATAAAAATTTTCTACTTATACATTTTTCATTTTCATTTAGCACTGAATTGTATTAATTTTTGAATATTAGTATTACCTATATATACATATCTCATTTATAGCTTAAAGATGATGTAAAGTCTATTATAAATGATGTTACTTAATCAATAATAAATACTAAATACTAAAACTAAACCCTGTTTCGTTGAAAAACAAAATTTTAAATTTCACTTATCTGAACGCAGATAATACTAACAGTGCGACTGACCGCAAGCCACATACGTACATATGTAAATCTAAGCAAACAAGCGTCGGCAAATGACTAACAAAGGCTAGTGCGGAAAATGACGTGTAAAAGGCACTGCATTCGAACATATTGTAGCTCTGTTAGGAAGTAATACTCCCATGGTATCACCTGGAATTTTCTCCGAAACCTGCGAACTGAAGAGGCTAAGTGGCGGGCTCAATGCGTCGAATAATAAGGTAAGTTTCGGTTTAGGTGTCGATGAGCATCCTGCATATGTATAAAAAAAAAGAAAAAAACAAGCATCAAAGCGTAAAACACTTCATTGACGACTTTTAGCTACCGAATTCTGTAACATTAGGACATTCCTCGACTCTGGGAGTGAGCTGATGAATGGCACTCACAAGCACAAGTGGGTCCGAGCCCAGTAAACGTCTCAGCTCCAAGACTAGCTACATGAGTTCACAAATTTCTTTATCAAAAGCTGTGTTCGGTATTCAGCGAAAAATCTCGAAAAGCAATATATTCAGCATAAAATTTAAGCTGCAACTATTTCGCTTCAAAGTAGAATCAGTACCACTCACTGCACGTAGTACTTGAAGAGTGATTACCAATGTCACTCGTAAGATGTAGTCCTTCATAAACAGATGTCTTTCAATCATCTTAAAAATTGTTTGGCCGAGAGGGACAGGTATCTACGGATATCACGATTCAATGACAGAAATGTGCAATTCATCGGTCACAGCTTACGGCCGAAAAAAATGTGCCTTGCAGGGTAATCCATTTACCCAATCCGGCAGGAGAAGGGGTCGTCCAAATCAACCTTGGCGCAGATCAGTTGGAGAGGAATCCAGAACACTTGTAATTAGTTAGAGGAAGTTGGAAAGTATAGCAGAGGTCCAAAGACGACGACAAGTAGGCGTATACGCCATGCCTTTCGACGTGTCACTGTACATAACTAGTATCAACTGGGAAGAGGTGGAGAGAGACCTAGATACTTTGTCAATCCACCGCCCAGCAGTAATGATATTTCAACAACAATTTCTAAATTGAACTCATTTCAGATACGAATATATAGGAATAGATTTAAACAACAGAATGAAGGAAGAGTTTTTCTGATCAATTCACACACACAGCCCAAAACTATAACTACTTCAAGCCAACAAAACGCACAACCCAGACAAACTTAACTATTACGCTTCGAAATGTTTAACCTGGTTCTCCCTCTTAGCAAAACCATTTAACTAAAGACAATTTTCTTACTGAATTTTATGCTTTTCAAGTAGGCCACTTATTCTTTAAAGAGCATCGGCCAAAGTGCTCAACCTTTAGGAACCTCAATTTACATCTCAAACAGCAATAATTTCTGCACCTACTTTCAAATCTCAAAATTAACTATCGACGACCTTTTCTAAAAGCAACCAAGTGAACGCCAACTATTTGAACCGCCCACACAATGACATACAACGTGCCAGAGTGATATGGCAAAGTAACAAATCACCTTGTTGAACCAATCAAAGAAATTCCGCGGCGAATATATTTCATTTCTCATGAGCTCGCCATGAACCTTCTAACATTTCCAAAGGTAGCCAACTGCAGTCGACGTATAAGCCTTCTAACTACCCGAAATGCCAGATTTAATCGGAGTAATTTCTGGCTTCCATCTCCTTTGCCCTGGCAAACGATCTTTACCTCAGTCACGACAACGACAACGACGACGACGACGACGATGATGATGATGATGATGATAGCGAACTCCAACTCGAATCATTAGAATGGAGATTTATAAATGTCTTGGCGGACAAAGCAAAGTAAACACGGAATCAACGATACTAATCCGTCGGTATTGTTACATTGCATGTACAATTTTGCACACTTATTCACCATCACCACAACAACCAGTGGATACCGTTGCCGCGATCCTTTCTCCAACAATGTACGAGTAACAGCACTAGCACTTGAAATTCAAGACCAGCACTGTGTACAATTGACAAAGAAGCGCCGTAGCGCGAAGGCGGACTCTATTGCATACACAAAAGGAATGATGGCTGAATGCACTGCGAATTCCTTTCAAAATTAGGCGAGCGTACTCGCCCCTTTGGCGAGTAATTTAACCGCCCCGAGGGTGGGTGTATACTGCGCCTAGACATATAGCCACCAGCAGAGTACAATTTACGGTCGAGTTGTCATTGCATAAGGAATTTGTCACTCTCATTACGCACACTCCAAGTTTCGGTTATGCTCCCGCTTGAGTGTCTTTTGTGCGCTGCTGGTGGTGGTGCGGCTGTCAATGGAATTCGTTTAGAGTTTCAGGAATTCACTGCCTGAAGTCATACGATGCGAGTGTATATTCCGGCCACCTGATGGAAATCTAACAAAAGCGGGCTCATATTTTCACAACTGACTGGAGTGCAACATAACAATAATGGAACGGGTTTTCACCGTCTGAAGCTGGTATTGGCTGGAATTAGGGGAAATTATTGTACAGTGGGTCAGAAATAGGTTCGTGTGGGGGTAACCATCTTCATGGAGTTGATGGTTTGAGTTCTATATATGTTATGTTTCTTATGAATTATTAGGTTACCTACCGTTGACCATGTTTTAAATTTAAGTTTCTGGTTGCGCACAAATCCAATGAAATTGAACTGCATACTTCAATACTGAAGCTTCCAAGAACATTTCAAGTGCTTAAGGTTTTGAAGAAAGAAAGGTCATGTAGTATGTAAGACTATTTTTGACTATTTTACTGAGACAA
This sequence comes from Pocota personata, assembly GCA_963082735.1. Lineage (NCBI taxonomy): Eukaryota > Metazoa > Arthropoda > Insecta > Diptera > Syrphidae > Pocota > Pocota personata. The sequence continues at coordinate 33,832,673 of OY720429.1, read as the reverse complement.
ATCATTCCTAAAGTGGTATGTTTTACGTGTTGTAGCCGTGTAATTCAAGAAAGACTGACCCGATTTCTATGCTTTTTGCTTTGTTGATTAGATCATTTCTCAGGGAATATTTATGAATAGTCAAATATCACGTTTCGCTCTGCAGAAACCAAGCGGTTACAACGAAGTTACGCTGCACGCACAAATGTATTCCTGCCTAATCATCATTGTATTTAACTTGTTTATTTATTCTTTGCACATCAAGTTCGATTCAGTTGATTGTACACTACAACTATTTAAAATGTCACTTAACAACCGACCTATCTAGCTACAGTTCTGAGATCACAGCAAATTATTCAAATCGGTTAAATAGCGTTTTCTCGGGACGTTACCAGGCGTTGGTCTTATTGTTACTTTCTTAGGAGCACCCCTGAGATTCAAAAAAATGCATCTGTTCTTGTTTTATTGAAATCGCTTCGGTAGTTTCTGGTCTAAGTTTCAATAAACTTTAATGTAGGCTTCTAATCAAGCGGTTAAATCTAATCCATTCATTCAAAAGACCGAACTGGTACTATCTACCGGAAGAAGGAAAATAGAGTTTCCCCAATCTTAATAGAGGACCTCTGAAGCTCAGTATTTTGGAACTCTATTCAAAGCTTACTTAACGAAACGAAGAAAGGAATGGAAAGAGCACTGTGTGCATTTTAAGTATTCAAGAAAACCTTCGGTAAACACTTGAGACGGTGACCTCATGTTTTTCTCTGAATACTGGATGTACACCCATATCTACCTACGAATATGATGAAGTTCAATCGATCAAATTAGCTATCAACAGCTTCACAAAGGTGTAAAGATTAGCGTATACTGGAATAATAGACGGCAGAGATTAACAGTGCAAGTGGGGTTAGAAATCATATTAAATCCTCTTGATCTGCAGAAGTACACTAAATACCTGGCGCATCTGATATCTGGCATACTATACCAAGAACTACTCCACCCTTATACCCAAAAGGCAAGATTAGAAATTCAATACATTAGCAAATGAAAAGGATATCCAGGTCTATACAGATGGAGATATGAACTGTGACAGGAGTATTTTGCAAGTCATTATAATTTAATAACTCATACAGCGGCATCTCGGAATTTAATCTTTGTGGAGAGACGGGATTTTTAACTCATGTCAAATTCGGAACAAGAGAGATGTAATACCTACATTGTCAATTACTATTGGTTTTCCGGACATAGCCAAGACCACCTTCCAGAGATGAGTGTGTTATATCTCTTATCTCATAGTCATAATGAAAGAAGAACCAGAAACCTATTGGCTATGAGAAAAAAGAAAATCGACACCTTAACGGATGTACACTGACAAGACTTTATGTTATCGGCTCAATGACCGACAGGCTAGTAATCAACTCCCCGGTCTACTGCAGGAACTCTAAGAATGAAAATGGAATAAAAACTATCAAACAATCTTGCAGATTATGTAAGTTTGATCAGGTTTCGCTAAACAAATTTTATTTCATTAAAATCGGTTCAGGTAGCAAAGCAAAATTTGTTTATTGAGGAAAACACCCACAAGAAATAGGTGTAGCCCTAAACAATATAGGGCACATTATAGAGAAAAGCAATCAACTCCTACTAAGTATCTAGTATTTGTTTGTCTGTCCGTGAAAATGTTGAAGTTTTTACTTGCTTATGGAGCAAGTTGAAAACATTATCTGCATGAAAAATCGGAAACTGTTAAAAAATCGAGACGCCGGGCACAATATTACGGTCCAATTTTTTGAAAGCATTTATTTAAATGTTCGATACAAACTATAGTTCGAGGATACAAGCGGTTTTCACCTTCTCGCGAACCACTGAACGGGTTGATGCGATTTGTACTATCCTCTAGCTAATTTTTTGAGGAAGGTTAAGGTACACAAAAAAGTATGCTGTGTCCTTAGAGGACTGAGGAGTAAAAAATTGAACAGAAACTAGTAGGAAAATTACTGCTGCCGCATAAAGGAGTTGTCAGTCTTTCTGATTGAACGACACTTATATCGAGAACAACTCAAGGAATTTTAATGCGGTTTTCACTATCCTATAGCACATTTTTTGATAAAGGTTCGGGTATATCAAAATATACGTTGCATATAGTATGGCATAGCGCTCTTATAATAAAGCTTCAATCTTATGGTGTTGGTAGTAATCAATTAATGCTGGTGTGCCCCAGGGCTCAGTCCTCTCTCCGACCCTGTTTCTATTATTTATCAACGACGTTCTCTCTATTACTCGCAATCCAATTCCTTCCTTCACCGATGATAGCACTCTTGACTTCGTTTATACATTATCGACAAGGGCCCCAAGTTGTCGAATCCCAGCGTCATCGAATGCGTTTTTATTAATAATCTGCGCGCGCCGAAGTGGATATGAATACCCTTAAACTGTTTCAGGGAATGGGCATCAGGGAAAAGGGGGAAGGGGAACAGAGGAGGAACCTATGCACGTTGTCTTTGAATGTTTGAGGGTTGTAGTGATGGGAAAATACAGAGCCTGGTAGATCATTCCACATTCGTGTTGTTCGGCTTATAAATGAATCCCTATATTTGACAGTATGACCGAAGTTTGGCTTTAGGGTAAACTGATGTACATTCGAAGCACTGGCTATTTCACTGGAGCATTTTTTTATAAAAAAAAAAAAAACGATAAAACAGGGAGAGACAGGAGACATTTCTCCGATGTTCTAGTGAATGAATGGAACCGAACTCAACTGTGACATTGATGCAATCATCAATTGGGGTGTAAAAAACCGAGTTGAGTTCAATACGTCAAAAACCCAGTGCTGTCTCCTTGCGACAGATCTTATTGTTACTTTTTTAGGAACACCCCTAAGATTCACAAAAATACATACATCATGTGTCATTGAAATCAGTTCAACCTTCGGTAAACGCTGGGGAATGCGACCCCATGTTATTCTCTGGATACTGGATGACCACCCATACAATTCAATGCGTCAAAAACCCAATGCTGTCTCCTGTCTCTGAAGTGGGATACTAACGTAGCCAAACTCAAAATAAATGGAACTGATGTCGAGGATTCTAATGGTTTGTCAATGCTAGGCATGCATGTTAGCCCAGACCTTCGCTGGAATCAGCAGATCACAGATGCTGCTAAAGCTGGTGCAAGATGCCTTGGATGACGGGACAGCGTCTCTAGATACCTGCAGTAGATACTATATTATTTATTCAAATGTTTGAGCCGAAGCAGTTTTCAACCAGAAGAACTAAAAATTTCCAAGATGTCGACTCATTGTCTTCGAAAATGGTTTCCTGAGTCGTGATAAGTTCACTATTTGTACAACAGATACGAGATGACAAATTCAACACAGGGAATCAACGGAAATGGCGAATTTTGTGTCTGAAAGAATATCACATGAAAATCGGTTCGGTTTTCGAATTTGTACAGTCCGTATCCCCAAGCCCCAAGTATCATATTTTATATCCTGGAGGCGTATGCATATGCCCATATGTAGAGGGAGCGGAGGCTATTTGAGGACATGTCTTTGTTCAGTCATAGTGTTGATCGCGTTGACAGCAGACGTTTACGTTTTCCCGGGTACAATGTTAGATAAACAACTAGAAATTAAAAACCATGCCATATCTTCAGACCATAGTGATCTCGAAATATAAAGTCGAATTGCAGGGTTCTGGCGACGATGTTTCGCCTGTTTCGAAATGTAACGACGTGCTGTCCGAATGTCTTGAATGCACATTCGGACAGCAAGAAAAGAATTTGTTTAACAAGTGCAACATCGTCCTCACTAAGACCCTGGGATGTCGATGAGGTTAATTGCGACCTTTTGAGCATCTAATTCGTGGTGTAGTTCCTGAAAACCTTCGATATAAGTCTTAGCCATGAGAAATGACCAGTTTAAACCGGAAGCAACGAAAAAGCAGCGTGTGCTCCGTGGAAGGCGGCTTCTCAACAAGTTGAAGCATCCGGATGATCCATTTTTCAGTTCTTTTCTGATGAAATAAATGTCGACCAGGACCAGAAGATCAATAGAAGGAAGAACTGATGGTGCAGAGCCTTCAGATATCCCCCGTGTTATGAACACCAAGTTTCATGCTAGAGTGATGGTCCTTGAAGTAGTGAGCATTGAAGATCGTGGTATGCCTCCCTACTTTTTCCTGCAAAGGTCTTCGAATGAATGATGCCAGATACATCGATGTGATAGAGGCAGTTGCTAAGCCCTGGATTGACAGTGTTGGTGAAGAAAGACCATATGTATACCTGCAAGAGTCTGCGCCAGCGCACAAAGCCGTGACGATTCAGGAATGGATGGCGAGCAATTTCCATGATCGCATAACACCAAGCTTATGGCCACCTAATTCTCTAAACCTTAATTCGTTGGACTACCTTGTGTGGGGCGTAGTTGAACATAAAACCAACAAGGACCATTTATTTATTTTTTTACATAATTTGCTCGCGTCAAGGGGATATGAATACCCGGGGAATTAACCCAGGATACGGGTGTTTAGGGGAAAGGGGAAAGGGGGAAGAGACAGGGAGAAACCCAGATTGGTGTAGGTGGGTTGAAACTCAGGTGGTATTAAGTTTCAGTATACCCCAAGGGTGGCGTCCAGATAACTGAGGAGTATTTTTGTTTTACTGTTATTGTTGTTGCTTATGATTCACAGTATTTTTTCCATCCTCCTGACGTCATCATCACGATCAAGTTGCATTTCAGCCATATGACCACCCTACTGTCAGTTTTATGCCTTCGCAGTAGAGTTGATATAAGCTTCGCAATTGATCGACTTTTTTATTTATTTCATGAGAAATAAAAATAGATGATTCTTGACATCAGGATTTGAACCGTGAACCTGGAGCGTGACAAGCGATGATGTTGCCACTACACCATGGCCTCCCTTCCGGCATCCTCACGTAACCGATTACGAATTAAGGCTGTTATCGATGCTGAAGGCGATTTTATTGAATACAATGGGCTACAGCCGTATATGTACTTCCGTGTCAAATTAGATTCTACTAAACGCTTTCTTTATATAAGTTACAAGTATTTCTGTTTTTTTCCAAATTTGCCCCTAAATAGCCTCCGAACCCGGTATTTGAATAATAGATACAAGATGGCAGATTCAATAAGGGGTGAACGATTGAAGCGTTTTTCAAACCGTCAACCGAGACTCTCTACTTCCTAAGTCGTAGTTCGATTTGGGTTGGTACTTACTTTCGACCGGATAACGACAAAGATTTCTGGTCAGCGAAAGAGACTATCGAAACGAGCGAATAGCGAAAATAAAACAACGAGGTCTTACCACCGATGTGGTTGTACGAAAAACTTTTTTCCTTTTTATTTGTGGGGGTTTTTATAGGTTTTAACGTACTCGTACCATTTTCTAAACAATTTTCTTCTACGATAGTTTAAGCTTTATTTTAATGTTACAAATTTGTGTTTCCAAAATTATGGGGAATGGTCTAAAAGAAGGCGCCAGATTTGAAATTTTATGGCAAGATTTCTGCTCCGACAAGGAGTATCAACGAAAATGACTTGTGCCTGAAAGAAAATCGCATCGAAATCGGTTCAGTAATTTTCGAATTTATACAGTCCGTATCAATAAGCAGACAAACGCAATGGCATGGAACTCCATTTTATATTTGTAGAAAGGTATCATATTTAAGTACCTGGAGGGTACAGGGTGCGCCATATTTTATGTCGGTATGTGAATATTGAATAACTTTATAAAAAAAAAAACCGATTTCCATATATGAGGTATTTTTATTTAATTTAGTCCTTTACAATTTATTTGAACTAGTTTTTGAATACAACATCAATCAAGTGGCCGCCTCTATTGATCAAAGCTAAATGTACCCTTTTTGCTGCGCTTTCCATCACTTTTTCGAGCATCTCGGTATAGCGATGATTTCGGCACGAATGTTTGCCTTGAGCTCGTCAATGGTCTGAGGCTTGCTGGCATATACTTTGCTTTTCAAATAACCCCACAAAAAGAAGACCGAAGGGGTCAAATCTGGAGATTTGGGTGGGCAGTCAATGTCTCCATTTTTTGACAGTACACGTCCAGGGAATTTTCGTTGCAGAAACTGCATTGTTTTAGTTTGCAGTGTGGCATGGCGCACCGTCTTGTTGAAACCAGTAACCGTCCAGACCTTTTTCACACATTTGTGGGCAGACATAATGAGCCAACATCCACCTATATCGATTCCTATCGACAGTTTTGCCTTCTTTGAAGAAAAATGGCCCAATGATGGTTTTGGCGCAAACGACTTTTTGGTCATGCAATGGTGTTGCATGGATCTCGTGTGGATTCTCCGTTCAAATGCGGCAATTTTGCTTGTTAACGGCGCCAGAGAGTGCGAAATGAGCCTCGTCGGTCATCAAAATTTGCTTCCAAAAATCAGATTCAGTGTCAACCGTTCGAGCGACTGTATTCCAAGCGACGTAGACGATCTGTTGGCAATATTCTTTGAGTCAATTGCATTTTATACGGAAACAAATGCAAATCATCCGTCAAAATGCGCCGCAAATTGGTTCCACTGACGGCAAAATGCTGAGCGCAGTGACGATACGACACATGTGGGTTCTCGGCAACACTCTCTCTTACCGCTTCAACCAGTTCACTGTCCCGTGCTCAACAAAATTCGACACCAAACGACGAATAGTGTTGTCAGACGGTGCTTGTTTGCCACGATATTTTCGACGATATGCACGTTGAGTTAACACTATTTCGGCCCGTTGTTTCAGTGTGAAGCGATTCATGGCTAAAATTGTACTGAATTGACGTTTCAAAAACATGTCTACTCAAGTCAATCGGTTGATAAATGTCAAAGTTTTTCAATGTTTACATACCGACATAAAAGATAGTGCACCCTGTATGTTCTTGTATTTATGGGTCAAAATAAAAGATTCTAGAGTGTGAAGGACTTTCGAATTCGATTCGATTATATTTTGTTCTTTTTTTTGCTTGGCAAGGGTATCCCTTACTATAATGTTTGATGACATAAATCTTTTTATACATTTTTTCACATTGAATAAAATTACTAGACTGTGACGAAAGACGACTCAAATGCGTTAAATTTTTGGGGTCGTATGCGTAACATTTTTTAGGTGTTTTAAAATATCAGCTCTATACTTGTGAAAGCTTATAGTACTTCTTTCAAATCTACTTTCTGTTCAAGGAAGTATTGATAAGGACTCATCGTTATCCTGTTCACGTCAATAGGTCCAAAGGAACTTTTGGTTTAGGTTGAGACTTTTTATTTCTTCAGTGTTTTGGAATATTTAGGAGAACATTAAGCGCTGTATTTTTCGTACCTCATGAAACTTCAAATGATTAATCCTCTCAAAAAAGCCTCCATAGAACTTACATATGAACCAACCTAGAGCCAAATTAAGTTGAATTCGTTTTACTCAGATGTCATAACCAGTGGTAAACGTTTTCACTCAATCAAGTTTCTAAGCCAAAATGAAAGCAATTGACTTCACAAAGGCCTGGGTAGGTTAGCTTAGCAACTTTCCGCGAATTTCAATCTAGCGTATGTCCCATTTAATCAAAACATCACTTTAAAGGCTGCAGGATATCAACCAAATCAATATTCCTTTTACACGGAAACCACTCTAAAATGCACTATGGAAACATATGAGTATCTCATACGAGTACACCCTCACATTCACATCAGTGAAATAAAAAATTCCTCTTTTGTGGTCATACTCTGCAAGGGTTTTTCTCTCCTCGTATTTGCTGACCCAACAGAGCAGGGGTTGATATTAACCAGCGGCTACAATTTCACGAAGTTACAATTTACTTGCGGGGTCCGTTTTATGGAATCAACCCACCTAGGGAGAGGGAGTACCAAATTTTGATTTATTCGTATTAGATCTGTGCGCACATATGGGCTGGACCTATGGGTCTCTGGCACAAACCATACATGGGCTATCCTTGTGGCAGTAATTATACCGTTCGACGGTAGCTCGTGAAATTGTATCTGCAGGGTATCCCGTTGGGGTTTTTCTTTCTCTTTTCGTTACCATGGTACATCCGCTATGTTCTCTTTGGAGGAGAGTCCGGATATCGAATGGCTCAATTAATTTTCAGTCGTTACAATTCAAAGGACAGGGAATAGGATAGAGAAGGGCGAACAATGGATAATTTGACATGTTCAGATGAGAATATGTGGAAAATCTATTTACACAATGAATGATGCAGGTGGTATACTCGAGGCATTCACTTATATTTATGATAAGTAATTCACTTTAGCCCTTTGGATGAGAGCTAAAATGGCTAAAAAATAAAAATACACCTTTTCTCAAGGAAGTTTGAAGAAATTTAGGTCATCTCAAGAGGGGTTTGCTTTAATGGAGTTAATTATGTCTAAACAACATTGTTACCATTTAGATTGCATTTCTGAAGAAATAATGCAACTGCTATCTATCCAAATCCTTCCTGCAGAAGGACTCTGAATTTCATTTGATTGATATAATGTGAGTACACAATCCCTGAGGTTGCCCTGCCGACCGCAGCCAAACATAGCACTTACCCTTAAACCTCTAATACAATTTTGATTAACATACAACACGTACCATCAATCCATTCTCAACAGCATTTCTCAAATAATATTTCAAATTGATGATGATGACGATGGTGATGGGGGGGAGTGGTTGAATAGTGAATAGTATGTTAAGGAAGTATGCCATCAGGAGAATACCTATTTCATCAGTGCTACTGTCGATGCTGATGGCGACGTACATGGCTGGGATTGATTTTCATCCATAATTTGCAGTTGAATTGAATAATATCCTCGTGCATCCTCCGGATATAGAAACCCTTCGAGCACATGCCGAGATATTATGCCAGCACACACGAATAACAGTAGCAGCGTACTAGATCTTTAATTACATTAGATTTGAATATTTATTGATATTAAATTGTATGCCCTAGTTATGCGATATAAATGCATTTGTATCTATAGTAGGTTCGGATATGTGTGTGTGTGTGTGTATTTCACCAAGCGCTGGGCATTTTCATGTGCAACTGGGTTATGGAAATCATAATCGGGGGGCTGCCAATTGAAGCGAAAAATGACGAAAGGAAAATGGTAATATGGATCATACAAAGTTAGTAGCCAACGAAGCAGAAAAGCGAGAAGTGAGGTTTGGTTATAAAGATAGTAGACAAAGACACATTGTCAATGTAGTACCAGTGGAGCCAAGAAGAGAATTTATTGCATATGTGATTTTCTCATACTCGCAAATTATTTGAACCCTCAACCGCAATGACGAAATGTGGACCATTTCTTTACATTTATTTTGTTTACATAATAATCATATGCAAAGAGAAACATGTTATTAAGTTTTTTATACAAATGTTCTAAGGCTTAAGAAAGTTGACTAGAAGTCGATTGTATCTACGCAGACTTTTTCAAGACCTTTAATCAACTTTCCCACACTAAAATTCAATATAATCTTAAAGTCTATGGTATGCCCACTGTATTTGCTTCATGGGTTAGTTAATACCTTAGCACGAGGTCCTATCAGGTCAAATTTAGAGGTATACTTTCCAACTTCTAAACAACCCAATTTGGTGTTCCTCAGGGTAGTCACTTAGGTCCTATTTTCGTTATACTATTCATATCGCAAAATACTCTTTGTCGTGTCAATTGTTTTAATGCCCTAGGGGTTTAATTTAGCCCCGATCTTGATTCCGATCAAGTTTCAAAACCCATACGATGAAACTTTATCCGATTCGCATTGAAAGGGTTCCCATGGGACCATCAATTTAACTTTCGACCACTCCCCAGCACAATATTTAAATATAAATTTAAGCTAATACCTTAGCACGAGGTATTCAAGTCAAACGAGGTATTCAAGTCAAACTTTGCAACTCCTTTAAAACCCAATTTGGTGTTCCTCAGGATAGTCACTTAGGTCCTATTCTCTTCATATTAGCTATTAGTGATGTTACATCATGTATTAGTCATACATAGCGATAATCTCATTTATACTGATGACATGGAGAGCATTAATAACCTAAACGACCGATGCCTTCTTCAATCCGATATTAACAGTTTCGCCATTTGGTGTGTTAAAAACGGTCTAGTTCTAAACACGAAATACGATATTTTCTAGAAGGCGTATGCCAACCGCGTTTAATTATTCATTATGGCAACATATTCTCTGTCGTATCCATTGTCTTAAGGACCTAAGGCTTTATTTCAATCCTAATATTGACGTCACAAAGCATATTATTTAACAAATTTCATAATTTACACGTTACTCTGTCTCTGTTTAGTCTGTCCCTATCTTGAATATGCTTCACAAGTCTGGACTTCCATTTATAAAGTTCATCAAGATCGGATTGAGGCTATTCGGCGAAACTTTATCCAATTCTCTTTAAAAGGGTTCCCATGCGACGACCAATTTAACCTTCCACCAGTTTAGCCGCGATTCATACGCTATCGACATATCCGTTGCCTGTGATAAGCACAGGTATGTTGTGCCTATCCTTAATATAACCAAGTCTATCAAAATACATAAAGCTTATGGTGAAATATGTCCCAGTTCTAGCGATCTTTTTAAGGTGTATTTATGCAGGCCTTGAGTCACTCTGGCCACTCATCTATCGTAGCATGCACGGATAAGTGTGCACTTCTCTAAACTAGACCACAACTTATAATCTAAACGATTGAGGTCTGCCAATCGTTTGCTCCTTTGAAGTCCGGCACATTGTTTTGAAGACACCCTTATGTTATCTTTGCCTTATGAGCCGGCGCGAAGTCTATCTAGAAAGTCCACTGGTTGTTTGAAAACAATTTTTGGTTAAGTCTCTTCACAACGCCTTCCAGAACAACCCTTCACAACATTAAGGTCGGTAACCATCAGAAATGGTCGCGGAATGAGTTCGGAAGTTCCTGTGACCATTTTGCGCGTACCGGCGACGTAGAGCTTTCGATCTTTCATTCCGTTTTGAGCTTTTAATTGGGCTGTGAGTAAGTGGCCAGTGTGTCTCCAAATTGGTAAAAATACCTGCATACAATACACCCCGGCTTCGGGATCCTATAGTGCGCCAACAATTCGAGAATCACCCAACCGTAGAAGCAGAGGCAATTAGTATCGCAGAGAATGAGAACGTGGATGACCATATGAAAAATATGTTTGCAACTGTGGCAGACAGCTTCGCCGGTAAGAGGCAGAAAAACCACAGCACAAGGTTTCCAGCATACACATGGTGACGAACCGATGAGAGTATTGCACTCAAAGGTCGGAATGCAGCAGCCTCAGCAGTACAAAAGCCCGAGTTTGAAACTCAGTACCGCGTGAAAAAAAAGGAAGTGCAGCGTAGCGTGAGAAACGTGCTTGCACCAAGGTTGAGGAAGCTGCTAGCAGGTGCGAAAGTAAGTCCGTATATGATATAGGATCACCAAGAAGCAGCTTGGAGCAACACTCTGTGAAGAGTTTAAACGGCAACCTACTGTTCTCGGATGAGGATCATTTCAAAAGATGGAGAGAACATTTTGCAAAAGTGCTAAAACACTTAAGACGACACCATTATGATCTCAAATTCCAATGTACCTTTCCATAGCTACAAATACCCGAATACGTGCCTGACCTTCCCAACAGCTCAGAGAAAGTAACAGCAATAAAGTTCTTTCAGAAAAACAAAGCAGTAGGCATAGATGGTACTCCTACCGAGCTTTTTTAAGTGGCGTCAAATTCATCGGGATGATTATCAAGCTTCCGAAAAATCGTAACCTTATGGAGTGCGATAACTGGAGAGATATATACGTCCTTCCAGCCGTAGCCAAGATAATACTTAGCTAGGATAGTTTTAAATCGGATAAAATAACATTTAAAACAAGCAGGCTTTCACGCCTGATTCTCCTGCGTAGACCATACTAATACTTTGCGGATCATTATAAAGCAATGCCTCGAGTACAGGTCTCCCTTGCATCTATTGTTTATCGACTTCGAGAAGGGATTCGATAGATTGAATCGATGCCATCTGTTTAGAGCCCACAAAAACTCATAGCTGTTATAAAGACTACCTATGAGGGTGGAAAGTGTCACGTTTGCACAATCGTAAAGTGTCAAATGACTTCGAAGTACAAAGCGGTGCCACAAAACGCCCGTGTCCTGAATTGGTATAAAGGTATTCATATATCCCCTTTGACGTGCGCAGATTAAAAAAAAAAAAATCTAATGACCCACAATTTTGAAGCTGAACCAAGCAAAGTTTTCAATTCTAACCCTCAATTCAACATTGCCGGACAGCAGGTCGAGGAAGTGGACAACTTTCTATATTTAGGAAGCACGGTCTCGGCCGACGGTGACACTGAACTGGATTTGGGCAGTAAAAACAGAAAAGCTAAAGGTGCGTTCAGAATGGTGTCAAAAATATGATAGAATCTAAGTAAAGTAGTAAATGAGGGATACGATATCATATGACAAGGCAAGAACTAACTATCTCTCACTATGGATGACAGATGCCATATGGCAGGGATGTGAATCTCAACCTGCAATGAATAACCCTTTACAATCCGTCCCAGACTGTTTGTAACTTTTGGACAAGAATTGGTGTCGTGCAAATTTTTGAACTCGAGATGTTGATTGATTCTGATATTATGTGCTATAGAGGAACTCCAAAAAGTGGGTCTGCCAATTTTGCCTGTTTATATGTCTGTATGTATGTCCGTATGTTTCGATTTCGAAAAAATATGCTATTTCTCGGCTACAACTTGAATGATTTTGTTGAAAATCCGACATCTGTTCAATATTTGACATATGTATGCAAAGACATGACGATTTTCACCTTACTTCGAAAGAACAGCCATTTATACTCGTAATTGATAAATCCGTAGCAAAAGTTTATTCTAGGGCGGAGTTTGGTCACGCTAATAGAGTTCACGGCATGCAATTCTCCTTCACTCCTCATACATAGGACTAGGTATACAGGCAACGATATTTCTCTCAGAAGCGTTCAACTTCTCCTTTGCTTTCCTGTTTTCATTTAACAATCGCCATTAGAGAACACGACAAGAAGACATGACCCTATAGTTCAGAAGTTTATGACTTCTGTGTGACTATCCCTAGACAACATTCCACTGTGATTTGCCTTATGAACCCAACAAACTACCTCATTTGCATTCATTGGCCCCACTGTTCTGTTCTCGTCGGGCGGTGATTAGTTCAGCAGCACGAATACTGCACGTACAGCCGATGGTAATAAAGATCTTCGTCGGGCTTCCTTAAAGCTCATTCAAACCATATCTAATAAAAGAGACAAAAAGAAAAAAAAACGAGTTCTTTAATATCCAGCCGTGTTGCAGCGCATTGAGATACGCGCTTCGTATCTATCTATGTACGTATGACCATAAGTGTCGCTTGCTCAGTGCCTTGATAAATGAACTAGGAATGTCATCATCAACGACACCAGCAGCAGTAGTTGAATCAGCGTCATCATCATCTCCATGATCTTTGTATGCAGAGAATGGTAGCTGTTCCAGCCATCTAAGGAATGGAATTGGGGACATTGCTGCTGTATACGCTGCACAACGGTGGACCGTTGTAGCAGATTCCTAGTTTGATTTTTTTTTTTTTCCTCTATTCTTTCCGCGAAATGAATATCTCAGATTTCTTGTGCACGTTTCGGCCATTGTTCAAAGAGAAAGTGAACAAAATCTAACCCACCCACACACATCCATACATAATACCCCCATGGAGAGTGGGCAGACCTGGATCCTGGGGAATGTTTCAGAATCCATTAGAGAGTGCAGCGGGATATCAAAAGAATTTGCGACATTTAAGTGCACTTTTGTGCACCTATCTCATTTGTCTGTTTGATTTAGTGAATGAAGGGCGCTGGGTGGTAGTGAAAAACCCCCCATGGTTGTATTATCTATTTTGGCGAAAGGGAAAGAAAGAATTCAGTACGCGGCAGAATTTGGGTTAACTGGGGTATGTAGTGTATCTATCTGTGTGTCTGTGTGTGAATGTATTTTTAATGAAAGACCGCCTAATGGAAATGCTCGCACATAGATTTAAGTGGTAATGTGGTTGTTCTGGGTGTTCGTTTCGGTGGCTTAGAAGGACTTTAAAATGCGTATAAATGCAAGGAAAATAACCATAGAGGAGGACAAAGAAAGACTGAAAACTTTCAGAGTAACTGTGATAGCAGCTAAGGCTTTTAAAGAACCTCACTATTTCGTTTCGTCTTAATAGATCTGACCATGGATATCCGTTCTTCTAGTGTCACTACATAATCTTAAAGATTGCGTGCACTTAGTGTCATTGGTGTACGGCTACTTCAGAGGATATCCTAACAATTCCTTTGCTCTAAAGAAAAAATAAGAAACTTTGCCAACCAACATCTTCGTTTCGTACTTCATGGTTGAGGCTTACCGGAAACTGGACTGCCATGCTAAGCATGTTCCTTCAGAACCCTGGGGACATATCAAGAGGTAAAAATAGTAGATTGTGTCAAAATGTTTCAAAAGCGGTGGATTACAAGAATTTGTAAAACGTTCCGCGACAATTTTCACTGCGAATTAACGAGCAGCGATGTGACTCCACCTATCTAGAAGACGGATGACTTTTTTTAAGAGTCACACGATGAGTTATCGACACCTAAGTCATCTAGGAGGTCCAACGAGGTCCAACTGCGTGGTCAATAATCTTCGTTTTGTTAAAAGGATTCTTATGCTCGTCCAAGGATGGATAACATACTCGGAAACTGTAGTATTTCCTATCAACTCTGGTTTGCGGGAACTAAGCTTAAGCCATTCGGCATGTGTACATCCCAACCTCGTACACACCAAGTCTTCGAAGAGAACCTCGAAAACTTAGAAAGGTTTTTTTTTTTTTTTTCAGTTTGCAACAGAGTTACATTCAACTCCGACTATAAAAGTGCTTATGAAATGAAACTTATTTTGTCACGACAGAGTAAATTTGTTCAGGGGTAACGAAAAATGTGTAACGCTTTGGGAGTAACGAAAAAGTGTAACGCTTTGGGAGTAACGAAAAGGTGGAACGCTTAATTTCTCGAAAACAGCTCGAACGGTTTTGATCAAATTTCGTTTTTTTTCTTAGATTGGATGCTTGCTACAAAATGATTTTGGAAGAAAAGCATATAAAGGTACTTTTGGTAATTGGGTACATCTCAGCAAAGGCTTAAGCGATTTCGATGAAATTTTAATATTTGGATTACCTCCTTAAACGCCGTGGATCAGTGGCTAAGTGCGTGATCACTGAGCGACAGTAAAATTGTGATGAGAAGCTGAAATTTGCCCTTCGGAAACGACATATAAAAAACTGTAGGTCCCTACCATTGAGTGACTGCGAGAATCCAAGCCTGGCCTGTATGGGCTTTAATTCACTCCTTATAAATATAACAAAAAAAAGAGTTCCACGCAACATTTCTTTTTTTAGGAAAGGCGCATGTCATTTGGAATACTACATCGTGTTTTGAGATCGAAACAGAGACGATCAATCAAAAACCGAAACTGTGCAAGTTTGGTCAACGCTATGTTTTATCATAGGTCCAGGATGTAGGTACTCGTACATACTTACGAAAGTCCCTTGTATATTGTGATTCAGAGGCGCGGTTCATTGTAGACACGAGTATTAGCAATTTCGGGATCGATGCTGTTATAAAACTCAAGTTGAACAAAGCTGAAACAACAACGGAAGATTCTTCTAAGCATTTTCACTTCTAGCACTTAGAGCATCAATTTAAGATTCGACATTTTGAAGTTAAAGAACGCTTCAACATCGCCCTGCATGGTCTTTCTAAAAGATCAGTTGTTGTTGTCTTAAATCGTCGAATTAAAAGACAATACAAATTCTCCAAATGAATGCACAGTAGTTATTGAAATCATTGACGATGACCTAAGAATTTTATGAGATGAAAACTTATGTTTACCTCTCAAAATAACGACAAGTTAAAAGTTATTGGAATCAGTTCGAGCGCGATACATGGAATATATTAGTTAGTGAGACGATGGGAGCAATCTAAAAATGCGGCTAGTAACACAGCGTATAGCCAATGGTATAGCAAAGTCTACAAACAGAGCAAACTGGGGAACGGGTGAAGCAAGCAACTTGGGTTTACTTACATAGGGACTATTAAAAATAAATATTATCTCACAATGTAAGAACTGCCGCAATGCAAGAACTGCCAAGCCTTTAATCACACAAAAAACTTCTGTGCCAAGGCTTCGAAATGTGGCAAGTGTGCTGGCAAACACAAGACATCAGAATGTGATAAGGCGAAGAATGTTAAACCTAAGTGCTGCTCTTCTTGCGGAGAAGCACACCCAGCTAGCTATCGAGGTTGTATTGTAACTAATGAATTGCATAAAATCCTAAATAAATTATCAGGCCCACAAACTAAGCCACCTCAACCACAAACACCTAACACCCTTCCTAAAAAAGAAAACAAAAAAGTTCAGTCAAAGTCCGATGAACTTTCTAATGTACATAAACCAGATTATTCACAAATCCTTAAGGAAACTGGTTCCGGTGTCTGACTCTGACTCCAGATCTCCTATCGAGAATACTAACTAGATTAGACCAGCAAGAATTGTTTAACAATTTTCTGATAGAATGCCTTGATAGGCTAGAACTCACTCTGAATTAAATATGGCTAAACACCTAAGAATTATGCTATGGAACGCGAATGGATTACTCCAACGCCAAGATGAGCTACAACTTATTTTGGATACAGAAAAGTTTGATGTCTGCTTAGTATCTGAAACTCATTTTACAAAGCAGTCATTTATCAAATTTCGGAACTATGATACGTACTATGCTCTACATCCAGCTAACAGAGGTCGGGGTGGAAGTGCTATAATAGTTAAAACAATAATTGAACACTACGAAGAGGATATATACAGTACAGATGAGTATCAAGCTACAAATGTATCGGTAAGAACAAACAAAGAGTGGATATCCCTAACGGCTCTCTATAGCCCCCCTAAGCATAACATCTCATCCGAACAATACAAGCATCTTATTCAAAGACAGAAACGAAACTTCATTATGGGAGGAGATTTCAACGCTAAACACACCTACTGGGGATCTCGACTAATAACAAAAAAATGTCGTGGGCTATACAAAGCGGCTCAGGATATGGGATGCGAGTTCATATCTACTAGAAAGCCGACCTACTGGCCAATAGATCCAGATAAAATTCCAGATCTAGTTGACTTCTTCGTGGTCAAAAAAAAATCACAAAAAATTGCATACACATTGAAGAAAGGTTTGATCTGAGTTCAGATCATTCTCCGATCATCCTAACCCTGAGCGATGACATCATCCTAAAAGAAAAAAACACAATCTTGGCAAACAACCGCACTGATTGGGCTCTTTTTAAACAGTTTCTGGATCAAGAGATCAACTTATCTACCCCCTTAAAACTACTGCAGAACTTGAAGATGATGTTCTAAAATTCACCCAACAAATTCAACAAGCGGCCTGGAAATCAACTCCAGTCCTAAACAGGAAAGCAGTTGGCCAAAACTTTCCCAAAGAAATATTAGAATTAGTAGCCAAAAAACGAAAACTTCGAGCTAAATAGCAGCACACTCTGGCTCCAATAGATAAAAGAAATCTCAATAGAATCTCCCAGCATCTTCGCCGTGTTATAAACGCACGATAAAACTACTGACTATTCACTTTGGAAGACCACCAAACACCTAAATAGACCAATGGGGCTAAGTCATCCCATCAGAAAAAATGATAGACAGTGGGCGAAAACGAATGCAGAGAAAGCTACCTTATTCGCCGAGCATCTAACCACCACTTTTAAACCACATGCAAGTCAATGTAATATGGCGTAATATACACGCAGCCAAGAAATCGAAGATATTCCACCAGTCTCTGTGTCTGAAGTTAAAAAAGAAATTAAGACTAGACTCAAGACGAAGAAAGCCCCAGGGTATGACCTTATTACAGGTGAAATTCTAAAACAACTTCCACACAAAGGTATGGTGAAGCTTATCAACTTAAATAAAGCTGCAATCAGACTTTATCACGTTCCCTGTCACTGGAAAGTTGCTGAAGTGATCATGGTACCTAAACCTGCTAAATCAACGTATGACGCAGCGTCCTATAGGCCCATATCCCTACTCCCAGTCATGTCAAAATTGTTTGAGAGCTTACTTCTCAAACGCCTAAAACCAATCATTGAGCGTAAAAAACTAGTACCAAGTCACCAGTTTAGCTTTAGAGAAAGTCATTCAACTATAGATCAAGTTCATAGAATTACTGATGTCATAGAAAAGTCGCTGGAAGAAAAAAAGGTTTGTTCTACGTGTTTTTTGGACGTAGCTCAAGCCTTCGACAAAGTCTGGCACGAAGGACTAGGGAAAAAACTGAAATATATTCTACCAATTCAGTATTCCAAGTTACTTGAATCTTACTTGCCACCTCGTTTCATCAGAATTAAACAAAAAGATGCGTACTCTGAGCTAAGAGAAATAAAAGCGGGAGTTCCTCAGGGCAGCATCCTGGGTCCAACACTCTACCTTTTGTTCACCAATGATTTACCTACTCCACCAGACAGCATAATAGCTACATTCGCTGATGATACAGCGGTTTTGGCAGTCGGCAGAACAGCGAGAAAGCTACAGACAGCGATGAACGCCATTGAATTATGGACTAAAAAATGGCTCATAAAAATAAACGACGCAAAGTCCGTGCATGTTGATTTTACAAACAAAATAATAAGGGAAATTCCGATATTCATCAACAACACCCAAATTCTTTATACCAACACCACCAAATATCTAGGAATAACCCTAGATGCAAAACTTCGTTGGAAAGAGCACGTCAAGAAAAAAAGACACGAAATCAACTTAAAACTAAACAAAATGGACTGGCTCATTGGAAGACTTAGTTAGTCTTATCTATTCACAATAAACTCTTGCTCTACAAACAAATAATAAAACCAGTATGGACCTATGGCATCCAATTATGAGGGTGTGCTAAGGAAAGTACCATCATTCGTAACGCAGACCTTCAACGTGACCTGAGGATGGAGACCGTATCTAGCGATATTCAGAGGTATGCAACAGCTCACGCGAACAGACTGAGGCAGCACACAAATGAAGAGGCATCTAAACTCCTAAACCAAAGTGAGCAAATTAAAAGACTCCAAAGTACGAAGCGGCACGACCTAGTAATGCAATAGACAAACTAGTGACTCCGATGGGCATCAACTAGCGTTTCTGTAACAATATTTATTTCCAAATTTCAGAACAATAGGTAAAAATGGAGACGAGAAAGAGAAAAATTAGTGACGTAAGCTCGGTTGAAGTTCCACCACCAACACAGGAAGAAATTCGTTTTGCCATTCTCTTCGGATTTCGACGTCAACTCATGTCAGTCAAAATTCTGCACGAATGCCAAAATACATACGGAATAAATGCACCATCACTTGTTACTATTTCAAAGTGGTTTCGAAGATTCCAGACTGGCCATTTTTCTATGAAGGACGAATCTCGTGAAGGTCGGCCCAAATCCTCGACCGACTATACAAATGTGGCCCTGGTGAAGGCTAAAATTGACGGAGATGCCAGGATGACACAGGAGATGATAGCGTATGCCATGGCTGTGTCACGAATTTTAAATTATCACCTGAAATATTCGAAGAAGTCAGTTCGATGGCCTTCAAAAATTTTTAATGGAGAGCAAAACGAGGCTCGTGTTCGTTCCAGTAAAGGCCAAACAACAAAAGTCAGCAACAAAAGTTATGATGTCGATGTACTTCACCAGGGCGAAAATGGTCGCCGTCATCCCGCTTTAAACTGATCAGACAGTCACTGCTAATTGGTATACTGAAACTTGCTTACCACAAGTTTTCCAAAATTTACTAGAACACCGACAAAAAAAAGAGGAGCTGCGCCACTACTTTTTGCACCACGACAATGCGCCTGCGCACACTGCTGAAAAAACCAACAACTTTCTTGGGTCCTCGGGCATCAATGCCTGGGGTACAAATTAATTCGGTCCGTTTTCAGCAGATGGCGCCACCTGCAAGTTGTGGCTGATCTTGGAAGCGATTACCTACTTCATTGGAAAAGTGTGACATTTGTCAGCAATAATTAGTGTGCAACAGCGTCTGTTTTAGACAACAACATTGTTTTTTGCCTCTTCGAAAATGTCCGGATTTGTCTTAAATAAACAGCATTTGTGGGAAGTTTTGATTTTCTTTTTTAATTGGAAGAAAAGTGCAGCTGAAGCCCATCGAATGCTTGTAGAAGTTTATGGTGAATCTGCTCCAACCGATAAATCATGCAGAGAGTGATTTTAGCGTCGAAGACAAAGAGCGTCTTGGCCAGCCCAAAAAGTTTAAAGATGAGGAATTGGAGGCTTTACTGGATCAATATCCGTGCCAAACGCAAAGTGAACTCGCAGATTCGTTGGGAGTGACTCAGCAAACAATTTCCGTTCGGTTAAAGAAATTTGGATTTATTCAAAAGCAAAGTGCCGTACGAGTTGAAACCGAGAGATGTCGAAAGGCGATTTTTCACCTCGGAACTGCTTCTTGAAAGACATCAAAGGAAGGGATTTTTACACCGGATCGTGACTGGAGATGAAAAGTTACTTAAGCTAGTTTTAAGCGTTTTTTTGTGTCTAGCTGTTAAGAGTTAATGAATTCCAAAAATAAAAATGCATTAAAAACGAAACGAACGAAACGGAGATGGAAAGTGGATATACTACGATAACCCCAAGAAGAAAAAATACTATGCAAAGCCTGGTGAACCCGTTTCATCATCGTCTAAATCGACGCCAAAGAAAAACATCCACGGTTCAAAGGTGCATATGGTGGGACCAGACGGGTGTGGTGTACTATGAGCTACTAAAACCAGGCGAAACCATTGATGGGAAACGTTATCGACTACAACTAATGCGTTTGAGCGGTGCATTGCGTGAAAAACGGCCAGAAATGACCGAAAGGCATGACAAGGTGATTTTGCAACATGATAACGTTCGGCCCCACGTGGCTGTAGCGGTCAAAAACTACCTGGAAACGCTGAAATGGGAGGTCTTACCCCACCCGCTCCTTCCGACTACTGGCTTTTTCGATGGATGCAAAACGATTTGGGGGGTCACCGGTTCGGGTCTTTTGAAGAAATCGAAGAATGGCTCAATCATTGGATCGATGCCAGAGAGGACTCATTGTTACACCCGAATTGACTGGAACGCTAGGAAGACGCATTGTTTGTTTGAAAATGCGGTGAATTGGGTTTTACTCGCATTAAAGTCTAATAAGTTAGTTTTCCCACTGAAAGATTTTCTACAGGTCTTCGTCGACATAGAAAGAAAAGAGCGGGCAGAGAAACTCGTAATGACTGCTACCCCGGCAGTATTCTTCAGAAGCTACGCTATTCACTTACCAGTTCCACTGAAGTCCGAACAAAGACTGACCCTTAAGAACAGTGTTAGATCAGGGACCACACAAATAAAGTGGAACACAATAGACCCGAAGGCACCCGTACAAGCATACTCACATTACCCTCACATAACCAAATTTCATTATGGTCCTTCGGTTGAAATATTTTAGGCGGACATAATTGATAGGTTTTCACTGACCCATGTGGTAGTTTGTGCACACAATTTTGTATCTTATTAAGTATGTTGCGGACCATATGTAGCATTTCTTATGAAAAAAAATCACCATCTTCCCATTAATGACTCTCATGCACGAACGCAATAAGCCATAACCAAAAACACTTTATAGCCCTGGAAAATTCTTAATTATATTAAGTTCCATCCAAAGTGTTTCTGAAACACCAAAGAAAACACTAACTGCCACCGATTACGATCTTCCCATCTGCAACGAAACAGTCTTCCGAGAAGAAATTTACAACCAACCTCAGGCACCCTGGAAAGATTTAGAAACATCTCTAACTGCTTTTTCCTTTTGTCAACAATGACCCACTTGAATCATAATCACCACGTATCACCCATTTAGTTGCTATTCACTATAAAATCCATAAATACCCAAATGGGCCCATTAAAACTTTTCCCATTCAAGAAACGACCATCATTGCCCAGCCAGGCACAATCTTTATTAAATCCACTTTAACCACATTGTCTTGAATCTATCTGTCTTCCAATAAACACCCGAAAAATGATTGTGTTTGTATCTCC